>JAQPPZ010016982.1:5163865-5809348 GCA_028583015.1 Wollemia nobilis | reverse complement strand
ACCGAATCAATTGCATTGAAAAATTAGAGCAATATATGCCATAAATCCAAGTAGAATATATCCAAAACATTTTTGCTAAGTATGAGGAGGTTTTTCAAGAACCAAAAGGACTACCACCAAAAATATCCCATGACCATGCCATACACCTTGTTCCTGGAAGTCTTCCACCTAATGGTCATCCTTATTGATATCCCCAACCCCAAAAAATAAAAATTGAGAATATTGTCCAAGAACTATTAGAACATGGTGTCATCCATGATAGTGCCAACCCTTATTCTTCACCAATCGTGTTGGCTTATCGAAAAGATAATTCTTGGTGTATGTGTCCAGATTTTCATCCCCTTAATAAAATCACCAAAAAAGATAAATTTCATGTTCCTGTTATTGATGATTTACTAGATGAACTACATGATGCAAAATTATTTACCAAGTTGGACTTACATTGGGGGTTTCACCAAATCAGAGTTAGGGAGGAGGATATTCCCAAAATAGCTTTTCGAACTCATGAGGGTCATTACGAATTCTTGGTCATGATATTTGGTCTCACTAATGCCCCATATACATTCCAAAGTCTCATGAACCAGGTGTTTCATCTATTTCTCCATAAATTTTTCCTAGTCTTCTTCGATGACATACTCATCTATAGTAAATCATAGAAGGATCATTTGTCACATTTAGGAAGAGTTCTTCATATCCTACACAAGGAAAAATTATTTGTCAAATGATCTAAATGCTCCTTTGGTGTTCAAGAAGTTGAGTACCTAGGCCATATAGTATCTCAAGAAGGTGTTAAAGTGGATCCCAATAAGATTAAGGCAATTCAAAATTGGTCGTTACCTAAAACCATCAAGAAACTTTGTGGTTTTTTGGGTCTCACTGGCTATTATCACAAATTTGTGCGTAACTATGGTAAAATTGTGGGTCCTCTCACAACACTCACCAAGAAGGATGCTTTTCATTGGTCCAACATAGCTACTCAAGCCTTCGAGGTTCTCAAAGAAGCACTGTGTATGACTCCAGTATTGACAACTCTAAATTTTCAAAAGCCATTTGTCATTTAATTTGATGCTTTCATAATAGGTATTGGGGCAGTTTTAATGCAGGAAGGTCATCCCTTGGCATTCGAAAGTAAACAACTTTTAGGAAAGAATTTTGGTATATCCACATATGAAAACGAAATGTTGGCTATTCTGCACACAGTGGAGAAATGGAGACACTACTTAATAAATAGTAGTTTTATTATAAAAATAGATCACAGTAGTCTCAAACATTTTTTAGAACAAAGGTTTTCTTATCTCGAACAAAACAAGTGGTTGACTAAATTGTTGGGATATGATTTGTGATTTATTATAAGAAAGGAAAAGAAAACATGGCAACTAATGCATTATCTAGGAAATACGAAAATAAAGTCGTCATTAATGCCATCTCAAGACCGTGTTCTCAATGGGTATCTCAGTTATAGGAAGAATGGTTGTCCAATAGTGAAACAACTCAAATAATTTAGGAATTGACAGTAGGTTCATCCAAGCACCTTCTTTTCTCCTATGATGACAAAATATTACGCAAGAAGAATTGCATTTACATTCCACACAATTCATCAATCAAATCATGAATTTTAGAGGAATCACATTCTTCGCCATCCGTAGGACATTCAAGTTTTTTGAAAACTTATATGCAGGTTAAAAAATCCTTTTGTTGGAAAGGGTTGAAAGCAAAGGTCAAGCAATGAGTAGCTAAATCTGAAGTATGCCAATGCAACAAAGGATACACAGTCAAAACACCATGGTTGCTTCAATCGTTACCTATTCCAGATCATCAGTGGGAACATATATCCATGGATTTTATTGAAGGTCTTCCTAAGTTAGAAGGTAAAACAATAATTTTCGTGGTGGTGGATCTCCTTTCCAAATATGCTCACTTTTAGGCTTTATAGCATCCATTTTCATTAAGCAAAGTGGCTAAGGTATTTATGGATTCAATTTTTAAATTGCATGGAATGCCCAAAAATATTGTAAGTGATCGGGATCCCATATTTACTAGCATTTTTTAGAGAGATTTATTTCGACTTAGAGGTACCAAATTAAATATGTCTTTTGCATACCATCCATAAACAAATGGTCAAATAGAGGTAGTTAATAAATGTTTGGGTACCTACCTAAGATGTTTTGTTCAGGATAAACAATATCAATGGATTCAGTGGCTATCATTTGCAGAATGGTGGCACAACACTTCTTACCATTATTCCATCAAGATGTCTCCTTTTGAAGCATTATACGAAACTAAGCCACCATCAGTAGCATATTATGTACCAAGATACTCCAATGTGGCCCAAGTAGATTATTGGTTTCAGCAGCGACAATCAATGATTACCCTTCTGAAAAATAATTTTGTCCAAGCACAAAATCGTATGAAGCAGCAACAAGACAAGTATCGTTTGAAAAGGGCATTCACTATTTGTGAGATGGTGTTCCTACGTCTCTAGAAAAATAGTTGTCATTGAAGATCAAGTCTAGTCAGAAGTTGGCTCCTTGATTTTATGGTCCTTACAAAATTGTACGTCTCATTAGAGAAGTGGCATATCGATTAGAGTTGACTCCTCCATCATGAATACATCCAGTATTTCATGTCTTTTGTCTCAAAAAGGTGATTGGTTAGAAAGTACACTCTTAGTCAAGATTACCAGTATTGAATGAAGAATGGCACATACATCTCCAGCTAGAAGCAATTTTACTAACTAGAACTCGCACACTGAGATCTCGTCACATCCAAGAATTTTTCATCAAATGGCAGGACTTACCCGAAGAATATGCTACATGGAAAATTGAAAGTATCTTGCAGTCATTTCCAGCTCTGAGGACAAAGATTTCTGAGGAGGGGAGTCATGCTACATACCAAACATAACCATCGTCGGTTCCAGAAGAGATTATTTTATATATAATTAGGTTGGATTTTAATTTTAAGAATCATCTATCATCTTGTATCAATTCAGTTTCATTTGCAATTTTTGCACTTGCCTTCACAACAAGGATATGCCCTCCTTGAGTGGCAAAATTTGATTTATCACTTAGTTCATTTTGTTTTAATCATCGTGTACAATTCTAATTTTTTCTGCATTGGTAATATCTGCATGTAAGCCTATGATTCATTATATCTACTACTATATAAAGAGGTAAGTCATCTTATTCCAAGTGGTATCAAGAGACTCAAGCGAGTGGGTAGTGCACGAGCCTTCCATCCATATACAACTATGCAACTATCAGTTGTGCTCACTGTGAGCGAGAACAACTAAAATACACCCTTATGACGTCTTTGTAGAACTCACACCAATGTCGGAGCAGCGCATTCATTAGGAATTGGATAAGAGTCACCAGTTCGTAGAAACATAGTCTTATAAGCATTACAGATGACGTCGTAATAGGTAGGGAGAATCCATTTTGGGTTCAGGTTTCTCAAAAATTGCCAAGGTCATCAAAAATATTGCAAGCAACCAACGCTTCCATACACTGCTAAAATAAAAAATTTTGCAATGCGTTGGTTATCTGATAAACTCAGCACACGCTTCGAAGGCAGTGAAATAAAAAATTTTTATGTGCATCACAAAATATTTCAGAACCCATAGCAAACAACGAGAGGGAGAAAAAAATGAGTAAAAATCTAGTTTAAATGCTTGAAAATACCCTCGAATCACCAAAACAACCTAAGAAATGTTGAAAATTTGTAGTGAAAGCTGTCATCCAATCAACGAGTGAGAAAAAACCAATTATCATGTTATATTATTAGGTAATTTTATTTTTTAAAATTATATCTTGTGCAATTATCCCACATGCAGTAGGGTGTGGAAATTTTGGTGTTTAAAACAATCTAGGTGCACCTTTCTTAGTGTGACTTTGGTCACATAAATTGTCTCTTTAGCCCGTGTAACGTGATTTGTTATGTCATAGGCTATGATTCCTGTTTCATCATGTGTCCTAGCATTGTGTTTCTAGTTGTCACATCGTGATAGGTTCTCTATATTTCATCATAGTCTCTGTGTCATCATGTCATTGTGGTCCTGCTTGATTTCCTTCATATTGTCATTGAGGTTTCACTTTTCTAGCCTATTGGTTGTTGTTGATTGGTCCTTATGTCTTGGCTCTAGAGTTCCACCTTGTCCTATTCAGCTAGTGTGGTCCCAATTGTCTTAGGTGGTTGGTTGTGATTCCCATGAGTCCTAGTCAGTTGCATCCTCTTACCTGCTATGTTGGTCTGGTCGTTGGTCGGATTTCTTGTCAATAAGCATAGGGTCCTATCGTGTCCATAGTGTCAATGGTCCTCAACGCATTATCGTATAACCCTTGTCGAGTATCATATCAAATAGTCATTGGGTGTGTTGTCTCAACTAGCTGTGGAAGATTTAAACTTTCAAAGTAGTCATTGGAGTCCCAAATCCAGTTGGAGGAAACTAGCCATTGAACAAGCAATTCAAATTCTGCATCGCAGTTGGAGAGACAGTTTGGGTAGAAAAAATACCAATTTTTTTCCAAAATTAACTAAATTTTTGCAAAAATTGGTGACAATTATTTTTTAAACAAGATTTAAAGCAGGTGCATGAGCAAAAGGTGGAGAAAAGGATCAAACGGGTGCTTATCAAGTTCCACGGATCCAATTGAGTAGAGTTCAAAATCACCAAGAAGACCTCGTCAAAGAAAAGGTACACAAAATTTTCCTTTACCTTTAGGAATTGTTAGCTATAACCTAGGACATCCATTAATCAACAACATGTCATATAATACCTTTCCAAACTCTTCCCAAGAGAACCTTGCTCAAGTAAAAATGAGTCATCCCAAGGTCAGTGATGATATGTTAGCTCAATTAGTAGAGAGTATTAATAACATGACTACCAGCTTCCACCAACTACTTCCAAAATAATCCAAACCAAATCCTCTGATTCCCAACCATTAGAGTACTGACATTCAGTATGAAGACTATACACACCGAAGAGGTTATAATAGTTAGTCCTCAAATATCAACGACCACAAAAATAATGAGGATATGGATAATGAAGAAGTTTTTGAGCAACAAAGGGGTTCTAATAGACCTTACCAAAATCACATCCAACGATAGGGAATAATGAGGATAAAGATAGGAATAATGTTCACCACCAACCAAGAGGTCCTACTGGAGTCAATTATCCACACATTGACATGCCCACCTTTGAAGGTCATGATACATGAGGGTGGATAGAAAAAATGGTAGGCATCTTAGACTTCTACCAATTCTGAGAGTCAAAAAAATTTCCTTTTGTGGCAATGAAATTAGATACTGAAGCTTATCAATGGTTTACATGGTTCAAACGCGAGGACCAAAACTATAACCACTAGTAGGAGTTCTTAGATGCCTTTATTCACATATTTGACGAAGCTCCCATATGTTCCTACACAATGCAGTTGTTGTCACTCAAACAGAGAGGGTAAATAGAGGACTATATCTCAGAATTTACTAGTATGCTTCACTATGCAACATAATTACAGCCATAGGTGGTCATAGCAGCTTTTAGAAATGAAAGCAAATTTTAAGGTTGAGGTGGACCTAAAAAATCCATCCAGGTTAGATGAGTGCATAAGGATTTCCAAGTTGGCAGAAATGAATATGCAATTAGGTACATCCACACGACGTGAATCATATAGTCGACCTCAATTCCGTAATAACTCTTTTCATAGAAACGATCAACCATCAAGATTCTTATACTATAAATATCACAATCAAGATCCAAAATATCAAGCATACATACAAAGACATAACTTTCAAATCGAATATGCTGACAAGGAAGATGAAGAAATAGAGGAACATAGCTCACCTGAGGATCCTACAATCGAATACCAGAGTGACCAGGAGGAGGTTGTAGCTGAAGATGATACCATGACTATTTTAGTATATGCTCGCATGGGGTTATCATATCACCATACAATCAAGGTGGTAGGGTTCATTCAAAAAAAGAATGTAAAAATATTAATTGATTCAGGAAGTACGCACAACTTTATTGATGCAAAAATTGCAAGGGAATTAAATTTCCATGTCTACTCTTCTAGTCAAGACAAATTTTAAGTCAGAACGACAAGCAGGTAAACTTCTCAATTCCTAGGTAAGACATCTTCAATATCATTACAAATGGGTACTTATATTTGTAAAGGTCCTCTATTTTTTATGGAATTAGGAAATTCAGAATTTATTTTGGGTGTTGCATGGATGGAACAATTGGAAACCACAACTGGTTTTAATCACAAACATCGCTATGTGGAGTGGCAAGATAATGAGAAGAACATTCACCTTCAAGGAATGCCAACACATCCATAAAAAATAGTAAGTTCACATAGCATGGAAAATATATTAAGAAAATATGGCGGTGGATTCATGGCCCGAATCAATTGCATTGAAAAATTAGAACAAGATATGCCAGAAATCCAAGTAGAATATCTCCAAAACATTGTTGCTAACTATGAGGAGGTTTTTCAAGAACCAAAAGGACTACCACCCAAAAGATCCCATGACCATGCCATACACCTTGTTCCTAGAATTTTTCCACCTAATGGTCATCCTTATTGATATCCCCAACCCCAAAAAATAGAAATTGAGAAGATTGTCCAATAACTATTAGAACATGGTGTCATCCACCATAGTACCAGCCCTTATTCTTTGCCAGTTGTGTTGGCTTGTAAAAAATATAATTCTTGGTGTATGTGTCTAGATTTTCGTCCCCTTAATAAAGTCACAAAAAAATATAAATTTCCTGTTCCTATTATTGATGATTTACTAGATGAACTACATGATGCAAAATTCTTTACCAAGTTGGACTTACATTGAGGGTTTCACAAAATCAGAGTTAGGGAGGAGGATATTCCCAAAACAGTTTTTCGAACTCATGAGGGTCATTATGAATTCTTGGTCATGATCTTTGGTCTCACTAATGCCCCATCTACATTCCAAAGTCTCATGAACTAGGTGTTTCGTCTATTTCTCCATAAATTTGTCCTAGTCTTCTTCGATGACATACTCATCTACAGTAAATCATGGAAGGATAATTTATCACATGTAGGAAGAGCTCTTCATATCCTAAATAAGGAAAAATTATTTGTCAAATGATCTAAATGCTCCTTTGGTGTTCAATAAGTTGAGTACCTAGGCCATATAGTATCTCAAGAAGGTGTTAAAGTGGATCCCAATAAGATAAAGGCAATTCAAAATTGGCCTTTACCTAAAACCATCAAGAAACTTTGTGTTTTTTTGGGTCTCACTGGCTATTATCAGAGGTCAAGCAATGGGTAGCTGAATGTGAAGTATGCCAATGCAACAAAGGATACACAGTCAAAACACCAGGGTTGCTTCAATCATTACCTATTCTGGAGCATTAGTGGGAACATATATCCATGGATTTTATTGAAGGTCTTCCTAAGCTAGAAGGTAAAACAGTAATTTTTGTGGTGGTGGATCGCATTTCCAAATATGCTCACTTTCAGGATTTATAGCATCCATTTTCATTAAGCAAAGTGGCTAAGGTATTTATGGATTCAATTTTTAAATTGCATGGAAAGCCCAAAAATATTGTAAGTGATCAAGATACCATATTTAATAGCATTTTTTAGAAATAATTGTTTTGAATTAGAGGCACCAAATTAAATATGTCTTTTGCATACCATCCATAAACAGATGTTCAAATAGAGGTAGTTAACAAATGTTTGGGTACCTACGTACGATGTTTTGTTCAAGATAAACAATATCAATGGAGTCAGTGGCTATCATTGGTAGAATGGTGGCACAAAAATTTTTACCATTATTCCATAAATATGTCTCCTTTTGAAGCATTATACAGAATAAAGCCACCATCAGTAGCATATTATGTACCAGGATCCTCTAAAGTGCCCTAAGTAGATGATTGGTTTCAGCAGCGACAATCAATGCTTACCCTTCTAAAAGATATTTTGGTCCAAGAACAAAATCGTATGAAGAAACAACAAGACATGCATCATTCATAAAGGGCATTCACTATTGGTGAGATGGTGTTCATACATCTCCAGCCATACAAATAGTTGTCATTGAAGATCAAGTCTAGTCAGAAGTTGGCTCCTCAATTTTATGGTCCTTACAAAATTGTACGTCACATTGGAGAAGTGGCATATCAATTAGAGTTGCATCCTTCATCATGAATACATCTAGTATTTCATGTCTCTTATCTCAAAAATGTGATTGGTCAGAAAGTACACTCTCAGTCAAAATTACCAATATTATATTAATAAGGGTGCATACATCTCCAGCTAGAAACAATTTTACTAACTAGAACTCGCACATTGAGATCTTATCACATCCAAGAATTTATCATCAAATGATAGGACTTAACCGAAGAAGATGCTACATGGGAAACTAAAATTATATTCTATTCATTTCCAACTTCAAGGACAAAGATTTTCGAGGAGGGGAGTCATGCTACATACCATACATATCCACCGTCAACTATGTTTTCTAGAAGATATTATTTTATATATAATTAGGTTGGATTTTAATTTTAAGAATCATCTATCATCTTGTATCAATTCAGTTTCATTTACGATTATCACTTTTGCCTTCATGGCGGGGATCTGCCCTCCTTAAGTGGTAAGATTTGATTTATCACTTAGTTCCTTTTGTTTTAATCATCATGTACAATTCTAATTGTTTCTGCATCGGGAATATCTACATGTAAGCCTGTGATTCATTATATCTACTGCTAGATAAATAGATAAGTCATCTCCTTCCAAGTGGTATCAAGAGACTCAAGCAAGCGAGTAGTGCACGAGCCTTCCATCCGTCTGCAACTATGCAACTATTGAGCATGCTCACAGTGAGCGAGAACAACTAAACTACACCCTTCTGACGTATTCGTAGAACTCACACTAATGGTGGAGCAGTGAGTTCATCAAGCATTGGATAAGAGGCACCGCTTCGTGGAAACGTAGTCTTCTAAGCATTAGAGATGACATTATAACAGACAGGGATAATCCACTCTAGGTTTAGGTTTCTCAAAAATTGCCAGGGTCAATGAAAAACAACCAGTGCTTCCATACACTGTTGAAATAAAAAAAATTGTAATGCACTGGTTATATGATAAACTTAGCACACTCTTCGGAGGTAGCGAAATAAATGGTTTTTACATGCATCACAAAATATTTTAGAACCCATAGTAAACAATAAGGAGAGGGAGAAAAAATGAGTAGGAATCCAGTTTAAATGCTTGAAAACACACCCTCGAATCACCAAAATAGCCTAAGAAATGCCAAAAAATTGTAGTGTGAGTCATCAACCAATCAATGAGCGAGAAAAAACCAATTATCACATTATATGATAAGGTACTTTTATTTTTTTTTAATTATATCTTGCATAATTATCCCACACACAATGGGGTGTGACAAGTCTTGGAAGGATTTCCCTTCTACTGTGAACAGAATCAACAATCTAATATGGAAATGCTATAATCAGAACAGATAGTAAAACGAATGCGAAAGCGAATAGAATGAAATATTTAATAACAAGTCCTTTTGCCACTAGGAGGGCAGATCCCGCCGTTGAGGCAAAGTATAAATGCAGAGATAAAAATAAAGATATGATGATTTCTAATCAATGAAAAACTATTCTAATATATATGAAATTTTAAACAATTGGATAACCTAGCCGACTGCTAGGTTTGGGCTGTAGCATGACTCCCCTCCTCAGAAAGCTTTGTCCTCAAAGCTGGAAATGTCTGGAAAATACTTTCGTGTTCCCATGTGGCATCTTCCTCTGGTAGGTCTTGCCATTTGATGAGAAATTCTTGAATCCGGCGTGATCTTAGTCTTCGTATTCTGTGTTGTAATATATCTTCAGGTTGGAGATGTATGCGGCCTTCCTCATCGAGCACTGGTAATTCTGATTGGCCTTGCACTTTCTGACCAATTACCTTTTTGAGACAGGAAACATGGAATACCGGGTGTATTCGTGATGATGAAGGAAGTTCTAACTGATAGGCTACTTCTCCAATGCGGCGCACAATTTTGTAAGGACCATAAAATCGTGGTGCCAACTTTTGACTGGTCTTTATCCGTAACGATGCTTGTTTGTAAGGTTGCAACCTTAGGAAAACTTTGTCACCGACATTAAAAGTTCGTTCTGAGCGGTGCAAGTCATGTTGTTGTTTCATGCGATTTTGTGCTTGGAATAAATTCTCCTTAAGGATGGTGAGTGTCGACTGCCTTTGTTGAAACCAATCATCCACTTTGTCTACTTTGGATGAACCAGGAACGTAATCTGCTACGATTGGAGGCTTAGTTCCATACAATGCTTCAAAGGGAGACATCTTAATGGAATAATGGTAAGAAGTGTTGTACCACCATTCCGCCATTGCTAGCCATTGGCTCCATTGATATTGTTTATCTTGAGCAAAACATCGTAAGTATGTACCCAAACATTTGTTAACTACTTCTGTTTGACCATCTGTCTGGGGATGGTAAGCTGAGGACATGTTCAATTTGGTACCACTAAGTCGAAATAATTCTCGCCAAAAGTTACTAGTGAAGATGGGGTCTCTATCACTTACAATATTTTTTGGCATACCATGTAATTTGAAAATTGAATCCATAAATACCTTTGCCACCTTGCTTGCGGAAAATGGATGTTGTAGAGCCTGAAAATGAGCGTATTTGGATAACCGGTCTACGACGACGAAGATAACTGTCCTGCCTTCTGATTTTGGAAGACCTTCAACAAAATCCATAGATATATGTTCCCACTGTCGTTCAGGGATGGGTAAAGGTTGTAACAATCCTGGTGATTTGACTGTTTCTCCTTTATTGCGCTGGCAAACTTCACATTCCGCTACCCATTGTTTGACTTCTGCTTTTAATCCTTTCCAACAAAATGATTGTTTGACCCTTAAATATGTTTTCAAAAATCCGGAATGTCCTGCTGATGGAGAAGCGTGTGATTCGTCGAGGATCTTCGATTTGAGTTCCGAATTGTGTGGAATGTAAATGCGATTCTTTTTTCGGAGGATATTATCTTCATAAGAGAACAAAGGGTGTTTAGAGGACCCTATAGATAATTCTTGAATTATCTAAGCAGTTTCACTATTGGACAACCATTCCTCTTGTAATTGATTCACCCATTGGGAGCAAGGACCTGAAATAGCATTAATGACTACTTCATCTTCATATTTCCTGGACAGTGCATCGGCTGCTATATTTTCCTTCCCCTTTTTGTATTCGATAACAAAATCATAACCCAATAGTTTGGTTAACCACTTATTTTGTTCTGGATAAGAAAACCTCTGCTCAAGAAAATGTTTGAGACTACTATGATCTGTTTTGATAATGAAGCGGCTACGGATTAGGTAGTGTCTCCATTTTTCTACTTGCATGAAGAATAGCCAACATTTCTTTTTCATATGTCGATCTTCCCAAATTTTTCTCGGAGAGCTGTTTACTTTCAAATGCCAATGGATGACCTTCTTGCATTAATATAGCCCCAATTCCTGTTCCTGATGCATCACATTCGATAATAAATGGTTTGTGAAAATTGGGGGTTGCTAATATTGGAGTTGTACACATGGCCTTCTTAAGAGCTTCAAAAGCTAGAGTAGCCTCTGTCGACCAACGAAAAGCATCCTTCTTTGTGAGTGCCGTGAGAGGTGCTGCAATCTTACCATAATTTTGTACAAACTTGCGATAGTAGCCCGTGAGACCCAAAAAACCACGAAGTTTCTTGATGGTTTTAGGTAAAGGCCACTCTTGAATTGCCTTAATCTTATTGGGATCCACTTTGACGCCTTCGTGTGAAACTATATGACCAAGATACTCGACTTCTTGAACACCAAATGAACATTTGGAACGTTTAACAAATAATTTTTCTTTGTGTAAAATGTGAAGGGCTTGATCCACATGATGTAAATGGTCCGTCCATGTTTTTCTGTATATGAGAATATCATCAAAAAAAACTAACACAAACTTACGGAGGAGTGGACGAAACACTTGGTTCATGAGGCTTTGGAATGTGGATGGTGCATTAGTGAGACCAAAAGGCATGACCAAAAATTCGTAATGACCTTCATGAGTACGAAAGGCCGTTTTGGGAATATCTTCTTCTCTAACACGGATTTGGTGAAAGCCAGAGCGAAGGTCTAATTTTGTAAAAAATTTTGCACCATGCAACTCATCTAATAGGTCATCTATGACAGGGATAGGAAATTTGTCCTTGATAGTGAGTTTATTGAGAGAACGAAAGTCAGGACACATACGCCAAGAGTTATCTTTTCGTCTAGCCGGGACTACAGGTGAGGAATAAGGACTAGTGCTGTGACGAATGACTCCATGATCCAACAAATCCTGAACGATCTGTTCGATTTCTGTCTTTTGTGGTTGAGGATAGCGATAAGGACGACTGTTAGGTGGGACACTCCCTGGCATCAAATGGATGGCATGATCATGAGATCGTTTAGGTGGTAATCCTTGAGGTTCTTGGAAAACCTCTTCGTAATGTGTTATGATATCTTGTAACTCAGGTGCAATAATATCCGAAGTTGCTTGAAGATTGTTTTTCCAAACAATTAATTTGAGCTATAAACCCATATCCACCCTTTTTTAACATCTTCTCCATACTATGAGAGCTCACCATTTGTGATGGAGGAGTAGTAATGCCTTGTAAGCGAATGACTCGTCCATTTTCCTTCCATTCCACAAATAATTTTTTGAAGTTGAAGCTAACTGTGTCTAATGTTTCCAACCATTCAACTCCCAAAATGACATCAGAGTTCCCTAAATTCATGACAAAAAGGGATCCTAACCAGGTATAAGTTCCCATATTTATGGAAACTTGAGATGTGCGACCAACACATTGTGCGTTCACCCCGTTGGCCACTAGAACCTGGAATTTGTCTTTGTTGGAAGAGTTAATGAATAAATTCAAAGCTTTTGTTGTTTTGATGTCGATAAAATTGTGGGTGCTACCAGAATCAATTAGCACATTCACCTTTTTTTGGCGGAGAAAGCCTGGTACCTTGATGGTATGGTGGGCGGTTAAACCCATGAGAGCATGCACTGAAATCGCCATTGTATCCTCTTCTTTTTCGTCTATAGTACATGGTAGGTCTTCTGGCATAGGTTCTTCTGATTGGTAAGGTTCATCCTCTTCTCCTTCACATTGATCACCTTCAATATGAAAGTTTTGTTTTTGGGCACATGCTTGTTCCCCTGGGGTGATGAGTGTGACATTTATAGCAAAAATATCGTGATGGTTGATCATTTCTACGAAAGGAATTGTTGCGATATGAGGAACGACTATATGTTTCACGCCTTACAAACAACTGATGTCTCTTCTCGGCCAACTTGGCTATTCTTATACAATCTGTTCAACAAGGTTGGATCGTGCATGTCTACCTCCACTCGAATACTTTCTTTCAAACCATTGCGAAAGGCACCTACCACTGTGTCGGGACTGAGGTCTGAAGTGTATGGTAGTAAATTGGTAAACTCCGAAACGAATTCACTAACTGACCCTTCTTGTTTAAGAGATAACAATCTTACTGTGTAGGATGATGTAGCTCCGTCGTCAAATCTTTCTAAAAAAGAGGTAGTGAATTTTCTCCAAGTAATAATAGCTTCATTCTCTCGTTTAAGCCATACAAACCATTGGTAGGCCTCAGTGCCTAATTTTGATGCAGCGAAAGGAACTCTATCAATTTCCTTAATTTGATATAAGTCAAGGATGCCTTCCATTTTGGCTAACCAACCACGAGGATCATGACCTTCAAAAGTGGGCATATCAATTCGTGGAAAATTAATATTAGGGCCTCTTGGTTGGTGATAACCCGTGTCCCTTTCTTGATTTTGGTTATACCGTTGTCTTTGATAGGGATCCCTGTAATTATCCGAATCACCTCGTTGTTGTTGCCAATCATCATTAGGATCGACATTTTCTTCATTCTGTTGGGCATGGGAGTGATGTTGGGGATTAGTATTGGGATTAGGTTGTTTTTGTGCTTGCACAAGGTCTTTTAGGAGGAGACTAATTTCGTTCATACCCTCTAGTAAGAGTTGAAGAGAATCCCTATCAGAAATGGCTGAGTTACTTGAGTTTCCTTGTGTGATGTTTTCGTGAGTTGGGGAAGGATTAGTAGCCATCGGGTCTACTAGTGGATGATGTGGATTATAACTACCAATTTTAAAAGGAGAAAGAGAATTTTTAGTACCTGGGCTGCGATTAGGTCTTCTTGCGTTGTTATTGGTCGTGTCTGAGCTTGATAATCGACCGTTAGATCCCTTGTTCCACTGTTTGCTCATGCACTTGTTAACATAAGCTGCAAGGATTCCGCTTCAACTATCGCAAAAGTCGGTTGAATTAAGCAAAAATGTGGGATCCGCTTCAACTGTCGCTCCAACTGCGACGCGGATTTGAAATTGTTGCTGGCTCACCTCGGATTTAAATTGGTTACTGGCTCATCTCTTTAACAACAACTTTGGACAGACCAAAAATTGACACAATTATTAATGACGACTTTTGGCACGTGAACGAACCGGACACGTCGAACTCAGGACTAGCACTTGACACGATGCGAACGGAGACCGGACACGACGAACTAAGGAGAGCGGACAACGAAATGGAACGGACAACGAAACGAGACCAACGGAGAGCGACTGACACGAAACTGACACAAAATGAAACCAACGAAGACGACTGACACGAAACCAACGACGACGACTGACACTAAACTGACATGAAACAAAACCAACGGAGACGACTGACATGAAATGAAATGGAGATGACTAACATGAAACTGAGACGAAATGAAACAAAGACGACGGACATGAAACTGACACAAAACGAAACCAACGGAGATGACTGACACGAAATGAAATGAGGACCTTCACGCGAGGATAGGAGGCGGCCGTGTGACCTAAGTCACACTCTTGTTATTACGACGACGCCTCTATAAACCACTTTACATACGCAGCACAGCGTATGTGGGACAATAGTTCCCTGTTTTAAAAATTAAAAAATTTTAATTGCGTCGCATACCTTAGGCTGAGCGCAAAATTTTCTAATTTCTCGCCTTGTGATTGGTGGACGGCGATGCTGCATTGTTTGCTGAACTGTGCCGAGGATTAGAAGTTGTTTTAGGGAATTTCCACCCTCTAGATTCCACCGGAACTCCCAACCGCTAGCCTGCGCAATATTTCAACCGCGATACTATAGAATACAGTGATTTCGACGAATTGCCAACCGCGAGCCTGCGTGAACTCCCAACCGTGAGCCTACGTGAGATTCTAGCCGCGGTGAGATTGCTGAATACGGTGATTTCGACAACGATTTCAGCGAGTGTACTGTTGTGCTTGGTAAACGAATTACTGCGCTTGGTAAACGAATTACTCCCCTGCGTGCAAAGGTGACCGTATGCACAGGAAACCGCTCGATCGTTCCCAGAATGATACCACTTGGAAGGAATTACCTTCTATTGTGAACGGAATCAACAATCTAGTTTGGAAATGCTATAATTCAGAACAAATAGTAGAACGTATGCGGAAGCGAATAGAATGAATTATTTAGTAACAAAACTCTTGCCACTAGGAGGGCAGATCCCGCCGTTGAGGCAAAGTATAAATGCAGAGATAAAAAATAAATATATGATGTTTTTAATCAATGAAAAGCTATTCTAATATATATGAAATTTTAAACAATTGGATAACCTAGCCGACTGCTAGGTTTGGGCTGTAGCAAGTCTAGTGTTTAAAACAATCTAGGTGCACCTAGCTTAGTGTGACTTCGATCACATAACTTGTCTCTTTCGCCCGAGTAAAGTGCATCATTGTGTCATAGGCTATGATTCTTGTTTCACCGTGTGTACGAGCATTGTGTTTCTAGTTATCGCATCATGATAGGTTCTCTCTATTTCATCGTAGTCTCTATGTCATCATGTTGTTGTTGTCCTGCTTGATTGCCTTTGAGTCATCGTTGAGGTTCTGCTTGTCTAGCCTGTTGGTCGTCGGTTGGTCCTTGTGTCTTGGCTCTAGAGTTCAACATTGTCCTATTTAGCTAGCATGGTCCCAATTGTATTAGGTGGTTGGTTATGATTCCCATGAGTCCTAGTCAGCTACATCCTCTTACCCGATATGTTGCTCTAGTCATTGGTTGGCTTCCTTATCAGTAAGCATAGGGTCCTATCGTGTTCGCAGTGTCAACGGTCCTCACCATGTTGTCATATAAACCTTGTCGAGTATCATCTCAACCAGTTGTTGGTTGTGTCGTATCAACTAGTCATGGAAGATTTAAACTTTCAAAGTAGCCATTGGGGTCCCAAATCTAGTTGGAGGAAACTATCCATTGAAAAAGCAGTTCAAATCATGCATTACAGTTGGAGTGACAGTTTGGGCGGGAAAAACACCAAATTTTTGTCAAAATTAACTAATTTTTTGTATAAATTGGTGATAATTATTTTTTAAACAAGATTTAAAGTAGGTGCATGAGCGAAAGGTGGAAAAAAGGATCAAATGGGTGCTTATCAAGTTCCGAGGATCCAACCGAGTAGAGTTTGGAATCACCAAGAAGACCTCGTAGAAGCAAAGGTACACAAAATTCTTCTTCTCCTTTAGGAATTGTTAGCTATAACCCAGGTCATCCATTGATTAACAAAATGGCATCCAATACCTCCCCAAACTCCTCCCAAGAGAACATCACTCAAGAAGAAACAGGTCGTCCCAAGGTCACTGATGAGATGTTAGCCCAATTAGTAGAGAGTATTAATAACATGACTACCAACTTCCACCAACTACTCCCCAAACAATCCCAACCAAATCCTCCTATTCCCAACCACTGGAGTACTGACATTCAGTATGAAGACTATACACACCAAAGAGGTCATAATAGTCAGTCCTCAAATCTCAATGGCCACAAAAATAATGAGGATATGGGTAATGAAGAAGTTTTTGAGCAACAAAGGGGTTCTGATAGACCTTACCAAAATCGCATCCAACGATAGAGGAATAACGAGGATCAAGATAGGAACAATGTTCACCACCAACCAAGAGGTCCTACTGGAGCCAATTATCCATGCATTGACATGCCCACCTTTGAAGGTCATGATCCACGGGGGTGGATAGCCAAAATGGCAGGCATATTGGACTTCTACCAATTTTGGGAGTCGAAAAAAGTTCCTTTCGCGACAACCAAATTAGGCACTGAAGCTTATCAATGGTTTACATGGTTCAAACGTGAGGACCAAAACTACAACCACTGGCAGGAGTTCTCAGATGCCTTTCTTCACAGATTTGACGAAGGTCCCACAGGTTCCTACACAGTGCGGTTGTTGTCACTCAAACAGAGAGGGTCGATAGAGGACTATATCTTGGAATTTACTAGTATGCTTCACTATGCAACAAAATTACAGCCAGAGGTGGTCGTAGCGGCTTTTAGAAATGGGTTGAAAGCAAATGTTAAGGTTGAAGTGGACCTACAAAACCCATCCAGGTTAGATGAGTGCATAAGGATTGCCAAGTTGGCAGAAATGAAGATGCAATTGGGTACATCCACACGACGTGAATCATATGGTCGACCTCAATTCCGCAACAACTCTTTTCATAAAAATGATCAACCATCAAGATACTTCTGCTATAAATGTCACAATCAGCATCCAAAATATCAAGCATGCATACAAAGATAGAACTTTCAAATCGAATATGCTGACAAGGAAGATGAAGAAATAGAGGAACACAACTCACCTGAGGATCCCACAATCGAAGACCAGAGTGACCACGAGGAGGTTGTAGCTGAAGATGATACCATGACTATTTTAGTACATGCTCTCATGGGGTTATCATCTCACCATACAATCAAGGTGACAGGGTTCATTCGAAAAAATAAGGTAACAATATTAATTGATTCAGGAAGTACGCACAACTTTATTGATGCAAAACTTGCAAGGGCATTAAATTTGCATGTCTACTCTTCTAGTCAAGATAGATTTCAAGTCAGAATGACAAGCAGGGAAACTTCTCAATGCCTAGGTAAGACATCTTCAATCTCATTACAAATGGGTACTTATATTTGGCAAGGTCCTCTCTTTGTTATGGAATTAGGAAATTCAGAAGTTATTTTGGGCGTTGCATGGATGGAACAATTGGAAACCACAGTTGGTTTTAATCACAAACATCGCTATGTGGAGTGGCAAGAGAATGGGAAGACCATTCACCTTCAAGGAATGCCAACACCTCCATCAAAAATAGTAAGTTCACATAGCATGGAAAAGATATTAAGAAAATATGGCGGTGGATTCATGGCCCGAATCAATTGCATTGAAAAATTAGAACAAGATATGCCAGAAATCCAAGCAGAAGATCTCCAAAACATTGTTGCTAACTATGAGGAGGTTTTTCAAGAACCAAAAGGACTACCACCCAAAAGATCCCATGACCATGCCATACACCTTGTTCTTGGAAGTCTTCCACCTAATGGTCGTCCTTATCGATATCCCCAACCCCAGAAAATAGAAATTGAGAAGATTGTCCAAGAACTATTAGAACATGGTGTCATCCGCCATAGTACTAGCCCTTATTCTTCGCCAATCGTGTTGGCTCATTGAAAAGACAATTCTTGGCGTATGTGTCCAGATTTTCGTCCCCTCAATAAAATCACCATCAAAGATAAATTTCCTATTCTTGTTATTGATGATTTACTAGATGAACTACATGGTGCAAAATTCTTTACCAAGTTGGACTTACGTTCAGGGTTTCACCAAATCAGAGTTAGGGAGGAGGATATTCCCAAAATAGCTTTTCGAACTCATGAGGGTCATTATGAATTCTTGGTCATGCCCTTTGGTCTCACTAATGCCCCATCTACATTCCAAAGTCTCATGAACCAGGTGTTTCATCCATTCCTCCACAAATTTGTCCTAGTCTTCTTCGATGACATACTCATCTATAGTAAATCATGGAAGGATCATTTATCACATGTGGGAAGAGTTCTTCATATCCTACACAAGGAAAAGTTGTTTGTCAAACGATCTAAATGCTCCTTTGGTGTTCAAGAAGTTGAGTACCTAGGTCATATAGTATCTCAAGAAGGTGTTAAAGTGGATCCCAATAAGATTAAGGTAATTCAGGATTGGCCTTTACCTAAAACCATCAAGAAACTTCATGGTTTTTTGGGTCTCACTGGCTATTATCACAAATTTATGCGTAACTATGGTAAAATTGTGGGTCCTCTCACAACACTCACCAAGAAGGATGCTTTTCATTGGTCCGACGCAGCTACTCAAGCCTTCGAGGCTCTCAAAGAAGCAATGTGTACGACTCCAGTTTTGGCAACTCCGGATTTTCAAAAACCATTTGTCATTGAATGTGATGCTTCCGGAATAGGTATTGGGGCAGTATTAATGCAGGAAGGTCATCCCTTGGCATTCGAAAGTAAACAACTTTCAGGGAAGAATTTGGGTAGATCCACATATGAAAAAGAAATGTTGGCTATTCTGCACGCAGTGGAGAAATGGAGACACTACTTAATCAATAGTCGTTTTATTATAAAAACAGATCACAGTAGTCTCAAACATTTTTTAGAACAAAGGTTTTCTTATCCCGAACAAAACAAGTGGTTGACTAAATTGTTGGGATATGATTTTGTGATTGAGTATAAGAAAGGAAAAGAAAACGTGGCAGCTGATGCATTATCCAGGAAATACGAAGATGAAGTGGTCATTAATGCCATCTCAGGACCGTGTTCTCAATGGGTATCTCAGTTATAGGAAGAATGGTTGTCCAATAGTGAAACAACTCAAATAATTCAGGAATTGTTAGTGGGGTCATCCAAGCACCTTCTTTTCTCCTATGATGACAAAATATTATGCAAGAAGAATCGCATTTACATTCCACACAATTCGTCAATCAAATCATGAATTCTGGAGGAATCACATGCTTCGCCATCAACAGGACATTCAGGTTTTTTGAAAACTTATATGCGGGTTAAACAATCCTTTTGTTGGAAAGGGTTAAAAGCAGAGGTCAAGCAATGGGTAGCTGAATGTGAAGTGTGCCAACGCAACAAAGGAGAAACAGTCAAAACACCAGGGTTGCTTCAACCGTTACCTATTCCAGATCATCAGTGGGAACATATATCCATGGATTTTATTGAAGGTCTTCCTAAGTCAGAAGGTAAAACAGTAATTTTTGTGGTGGTTGATCGCCTTTCCAAATACGCTCACTTTCAGGCTTTACAACATCCATTTTCAGCAAGCAAAGTGGCTAAGGTATTTATGGATTCAATTTTTAAATTGCATGGAATGCCCAAAAATATTGTAAGTGATCGGGATCCCATATTTACTAGCAATTTTTGGAGAGAATTATTTCGACTTAGTGGTACCAAATTAAATATGTCTTTTGCATACCATCCACAAATAGATGGTCAAACAAAGGTAGTTAACAAATGTTTGGGTACCTACCTAAGATGTTTTGTTCAGGATAAACAATATCAATGGAGTCAGTGGCTATCATTGGCAGAATGGTGGTACAACACTTCTTACCATTATTCCATCAAGATGTCTCCTTTTGAAGCATTATACGAAACTAAGCCACCAACAATAGCAGATTATGTACCAGGATCCTCCAAAGTGGCCCAAGTAGATGATTGGTTTCAGCAACGACAATCAATGCTTACCCTTCTGAAAGACAATTTGGTCCAAGCACAAAATCGTATGAAGCAGCAACAAGACATGCATCATTCAGAAAGGGCATTCACTATTGGTGAGATGGTGTTCCTACGTCTCCAACCCTACAAACAGTTGTCATTGAAGATCAAGTCTAGTCAGAAGTTGGCTCCTCGATTTTATGGTCCTTACAAAATTGTACATCGCATTGGAGAAGTGGCATATCAATTAGAGTTGCCTCCTTCATCACGAATACATCTCAATGAATTACCAGTATTAGATGAAGAAGGGCGCATACATCTCCAGCCAGAAGCAATTTTACAAACCAGAACTCACACACTGAGATCTCGTCACATCCAAGAATTTCTCATCAAATGGCAGGACTTACCCGAAGAAGATGCTACATGGGAAACTGAAAGTATCTTCCAGTCATTTCCAGCTTTGAGGACAAAGCTTTCCGAGGAGGGGAGTCATGCTACATACCAAACATAGCCACCGTCGGCTATGTTTTCTAGAAGAGATTATTTTATATATAATTAGGTTGGATTTTAATTTTAAGAATCATCTATCATCTTATCTTGTTATCAATTCGGTTTCATTTGCGATTATCGCACTTGCCTTCACGATGGGGATCTACCCTCCTTGAGTGGCAAGATTTGATTTATCACTTAGTTCCTTTTGTTTTAATCATCGTGTACAGTTCTAATTGTTTCTACATCGGGAATATTTGCATGTAATCATGTGATTCATTATATCTATTGCTAGATAAAGAGGTAAATATTCTCCTTCCAATTATTACCTCTACATAATTGCATTTATTGTGGAAACATTTATCAAATGGATTTTGATAGACAATGGTTCTTCCCTCAATCTATGCACTTATCAATTTAAAAAAAAAAATTGGATTAAAAGAGAAAGAGTTAACTAAATTCAATATCATCATTAAATATTTCAAAAACAAGTCCCAAGAGGCATCTAGTGTCATATCCCCCCTCTTTGGGTTGGACCCTTGATCTTAGATACCTTGTTCTATGTGGTGTCTTGCCCTGCATATTTTAATCTTCTTCTTGGATGCCCTTGGATTCATGCAATGAGGGCTATCCCTTCTAATTTTCATCAATGTTTGAAGTTCTAATTCAAAGATCAACTTGTCACCATTATGAGCAACCCTCATTTATTTTAATATTATTCAATGGTTGCACAAGCTCAATCTGATCTCATTTTATATCCATTAGTCTATTCATCTCACATCACCAAGCAACTTGAAAATCTAAAGGTGAGTGAGGAACCACTAATCAATGTTTCATAAGAGGATCAAGTTAATACTTTTCTTCAAAAACCTCTTTTTAATATTACCAAGCTACCACCTTCATCAAGGAATATGGAATTACATTATAAGAAGGGTGAAGTCATACACATTTGCACATGTAACTTTATCTTTGCAAGAATCTCCCTTGAAGAAAATATTTGCGGTAGCAACCCTCTTCCTACGAAGTGTTCTTTTGACCATTATTACCTGTACAATGATTATCTACTTTCCAAGAAAATCCTATTTAGCATGGGATAAATAGGCAAAGGTTTGGTGCCATGACATAAAGGTATTAAATAACCTTTGGAAGTTGATCTTTGGCCTAGGAGATGTGGCGTAGGCTACATCCCTAATAAAAACCAACCTTTACCATTTTATAATGATGATCACATTGTTACTTAAGCTAAATATTTATATCATCAAGACTTGGAGTGGAGTGATGAGTATGAGGGACTACCTTATCCCTCTAACATTATTTTTTTCAATATGGTAACTATGGTGCATCCCGAGTTAGTTGTGATACCATAGGAGTATCCTAAAGGGGATACCTTTTGTGATAGATAT
This sequence comes from Wollemia nobilis, assembly GCA_028583015.1. Classification (NCBI taxonomy): domain Eukaryota; kingdom Viridiplantae; phylum Streptophyta; class Pinopsida; order Araucariales; family Araucariaceae; genus Wollemia; species Wollemia nobilis. The sequence goes on along the minus strand of JAQPPZ010016982.1, from coordinate 5,786,810 downwards.
CATGAGGATATCCTCTAAAACAACTTCTTCTTTGATGGATCAATCCCTTGTATTGTGCATGTTGGGTACTTTGGTTCTCAAAGGGACTCTGTTCATATATCTCATAACAACATTGCAAAATTGGGAGTTTCTCCCCTTTCATCAAGAAGGATGACATAGCTAAAATTTTCATTGACTTTCATGTAGCAAATCCCAAAGAATATGTTGTGGATGATCCTCTTTATGATATGTGTCATGAATGTATCCTTCATAATAGCCCTTTATTTTATGGGTTAGTTGCTTGCACTACCATACTTATTTTTAAGATAGGTGGCACAATCAAAATTTGTGCTAACTTTATGAATTTAAAGAGCCAATGAATTTAAAATATAAAAAAAAATACCATGAATGACTTTGCATTCACATTTAGCTTAGTTTACATATTACATCTAGTTTTCTTGTTCATAATGCATGATTGCTTGTCATATTTTGCATGGATTGCTTTATATTCTATTCCACGTTGCATTATGCTTATCATATCATTGCATTGCTGCTTGACCATATTTGCATGACTGCTTGATCATATATATTTTTTGGAACTTCGTGAGGATGGACAGTGATAACACCTAGTTAAGTCTTAGCTCACATGCATTGTACTCATACTAGGTATTTGATGCTTAGTGAATCCCCAACCTAGGACCATCTCCATGCATTTTCATCCTTGCATTTTGTCCATCTATTCTTATTCTCTTTTCTTCTTTTATATTCCTTGACCTTGAAAGTATAAAATGATCATCAAAATTCTCTCCAAGTCAAGGTATACAGTTCTTCTATACACATGTTGTCCTTGAAATTTTTAATCGTCTCTTATCCTCACCAAGACAAAGGATGTACGTTCTTCCTTCCCTTTGCTTTTGATTTTGATTTTTCTTTGCTCATATTTTCTCCTTGATATTTCACCTGTTAAGGGGTCCTCGTGGTATGGGATAGATACCTCATGAATATCATTTATGATACTTATATGACCATTGAATATCTTATACACACCTCTTTGCTCTTGAAATTTCATTAAGGATGCACACACACACACACACACCCACACACACACACACACTATATTTTGCTTCTTGATTCTTTATTTGTTTCATCTTCTTACCACACACGCACACACCCACACTGTTTTGTTGTGTTTCACTTTGCTTATACATATTTTGTACACACCACACACTTATAAGGTAGACTCATTTTGGCAAATCAATATCATCTCTTCACCCCGTACAAGATAAGCTTCATGGCCACACATGAGGGAAAACATTCATCTTGATCATTTGTCAGCATACATCCTAGCGGGTATCTCTTCATTTTTTGGCCATTAGCGAGCACTACACCCCTGGTGGGTATCACTCCATATTCATCCATATTTATGATCACAACATCTTTATAGGATAGATTCAAAGCCACACACAAGGGGCAGCCTCCATCTCGATCAATTTGTGAGCATACATACTTATAGGGTCCCACTCCTATTTTAATTTTACTTGGTCTATGCTCATTTGATTACACTAATATTTTATGATCTACTCTAATTCAAACATCATCTTTCGAGCATCTTTTTGCTTTTTTGACCTTCTCCATATTCTATTTTTTTTATTCTAATTATTACTTTCTTCTATTTTTTGAAATAATGCCCAATCTCTATGGTGTGCAATTTTACTCTATGTTAAAATCACTATCCACATTTACGGGACACAATTTTAGCTAGAGGTATGTTTTCTCCTCCTTTATTTCTCCTCTTTCTTCCATCCTCTTTTTCTTGCATTCCTCCATTCATCCATACATTTTTCACCCATTTAATTAGCTTCCTCCCATCCTTCATTGCATTTAGTTTAGACCATTCATGCATTCCATAGTTATGTTGTCATTCATTCATGCATAGTCAAAACATAAAAATATATAAACACAATCACATAAGTGCACATATTTTTAATCAATGCAACATGATATTACTCGAGAAAGAAAAGGTACATAGGTTTGTTCGATCGATGTGCCATAGTTTGAGCCCAACACACTCGAACCTCCCTAGGGATGCATGCCACACTCAAAATCAACATGTTACCTTGATCCTATCCTAACTTTAGAAGCATGTATCCTCTACTCCACCCATTGGAGGTGGCCCTAGTGGAGGTATGTTCATGAATCATGAATTCGTTCATGACTTGGATTGGGACTAACTTTGTGACTGAAGGGAGGATGATGGAGGTACCCTCTAATCCATTATCATCACCTAAAAGTATAGCATCTAGTAGAAATTATTCATTCATATCGACACCTCTTGCCTCTCCTCTACCCTTTATAGCTGCTCATGTAGAAGGTGGATCACCTCACTAGGTTGGTTGCTCACACCTGCAACCATACCCTTTGAGCAAGCCTATTATCACTCCTATTTCATATAGCTCACCTCACCCCTGAGGTGGTCTACCTTAGCCTATGTTGTGTCCTAATCTATGAGTATCATACTCAAGGCACTATACAACCCCTCTATTTTGTTGGATCTATCCTCTCAAAGTAGGTCCATCTTCATCTGCATGGTCACTATTTAGGTCTACATTGTCTCTATCTCCCTTGTTAGATCCTCTTGACCTATGGTCTCACTCAACCTAACTATCATTTATGTTGATGCCTCTTTGAACACTTTGGTCGACCAATTCCCAACCCCCATGGGGGCACCTCCTGTAGTACCCCCTCCCCTTGAGCTAGAGATGGTGATTGTTACCCTCATGGTTGTCACTATCTCCACCTAAACCTATGATTGGGTTGGTATTTGTGGAACTATACCTCTTTGATCCCACTTTGTGGTGTGTCAAATGACCTCTTGAAGTGCTAACTACACACACCAGCTCATAACCTAGTGTTTTTACATTGGCACTATGGGGAGATCCTCGAGGGCACAATGTCCTTATACCATCTTTGATAGTCGAGAGCTACCTCAACATCATCCACCCCTATATCCACATAGTGTGGATCATCAAGGTCCTCCTCTACCCATCACCCCACATCAAGGTCCTCTTTAACTCCTAATGGGTTCCTTCATACCTACATATACTAGTAGTCACCCAAGTTTGGTATCTCTTGAAAAATACCAACCTACCACTAGACTCGATCAAACCTGAAGAGCTATAGCTCTTACCTCTCTGTAGAGACCCACCTGAACCCCATCATCCAGACCATATATAGTACATCCTATATCAATATTGGGTGTAGACACCATGATTTCCTGATAATCCTTTGCTCCTATAGCCCATCTATCACCTACCTCCCTAGTGGTAAGTTCTTGACATATGTCCTTTACACTAGCTTGAAGCTTCTGGCCCATTTGTATGCTACTGGTCACTCTATGTTGAGAAATGGCTCTAGTAGTGCATGCAAAATTTTGACCACTATGTGCTCCCACCACCACACCTAGAGCAAGGTCATGTAGACCAATCCTGTATGCCATTTGGACAGGACATTGTTGTTGGAAATTTTGAGTATTTTGGTTGTCATTGATGTCAAAGGTAAAACAATTGAAAATCATCTTCCAGGTTGAAATATTAAAATTACAAGGCAAATACCTCCATTGAAAAATATAGGCAAAGTTCCTTTGAAAAAGGTTCAATTAATTGCAAAGTTGAGGAAGTTTCCAAGGAAAAATACAAAGGGTTAATAGGATTAATTATAATATTTAAATATAAAGTTTAAATATTATAATAATTTTATTTGAATTTCCTACAGTGCTAAAATTAAAATCATTTTTAAATTGGAAAAGCGTAGACGTTGTATTCCTAAGTCAAAGTGCATATATAAGGAGGAATAAAAATCATTTGGCAAGGTGTGAGGAAATGATTTAATTGACATTCGAATTATCAAATGCATCCTATTCACAAAAGCAAGTGCACAATATTAAAATGAAGGCAGAGGGAAAGATATGCACATTTGTTTTAAGACAAGAGGATGGCACATGAGGTTTAAATACAAGCAGTCATGTGGTTGGTTTCAACCGATCGGGTAGCTCAGTTGGCAAGCGAACCCCGTGTAAGGCGTAGTGTAGAGGAGGTTTTGAGATCGAGTCTCGACGGTAACATGGTATTAATTTTGTTTTGTTGATTGAGGGTGTGCGACATGTTTAAAGGAAAGATTACACATTCTGATTGAAGGTGTGTGACATGTTTAAAGGAAATATTAAACATTGTGATTATTGTGTGTGTAGTTAGCCCACACAGTGCTCTAGTACGCACTAGAGCGTGGGCTCCATGAGGTCGTGCATTCGAATCCCCACAATAGCAAGTTGGTAAGGGTAATTTTTTTTTATAAAGTTTGATTTTTTATTTTAGGGATTCATAAGGGTTGAAATTAATGATGCATGATTTATACCATTAGGGAGTCATAAGGGTGAAGTTTATAAAGGTTGAATTTGCACTTAAGGAGTTATAAGGGTGTAATTTAATAAAATTTTGAGAGTTATTTATATAGTTTATTTTTGCAAAATGGATAAATGAAAAATATATTTTGCATGCAATAAAAGGAGTAATAAGGTGTTATAATGGTTTGATATTTTATGGTAATGGTTGTATGGTGAAACTGAGTTTGAAGGTCTTTGATAATTATTAATGCCCTATATTTTAAGAACAAGAGAAGAATTATTGAACATCAATTTCAGATTTCATTGAGAATATCTTTTGAGAATGAAGTTCATATGGATTAAAGAACACAAGCTTATACTGAGAGGGGGGGTGAACAGTATAAGACCAACTTTTACTTTTCTTTCTCAAACAATATTATCCAATATATCAATGGCAATATCAACAACAGTAATCAAAGCAATGCACAAATCATCACACACAATAGAGACACCAATTTAACGTGGTTCACCCAATGTGGGCTACTCCACGGAGAAAATATTTCACTAAAATTTTCTCAACAAATATCTTGGGAATCCTTCCCTATTACAATATTTATGGACCTCTATCCAAAGGAGACACCAATCCCCTAATCAAGTTTATGGACCCCTATCCATAGGAGAACTCCTTTCCCTTATCCATGAGAACTCTTTCCTCTTTGTTGGTTCATGGATCTCTATCCATAGGAGAACTCCTTCTCCTCTACTCTGGCTGGTGATCTTCTAGAAGACTATTGCCTCCACTACACTGGCTTGTGGATCTCTCTCCATAGAAGACCTCTGTCCTCACTTAGAATACCTCTATCCTCACTACCCTGGCTAATGGATCTCTATCCACTAGTATGGCACAAATATACCCTCAAATATGCACTAAATTTTATCCTCAAATATATCCTCAAGCCTTAACACAAAGCTTGATCCAATCACAAATCAAATCTGCTTAGATCTACCTCAAGCCTTAACTCAAAGCTTGAACAAATCAATCAATCAACTCTGCTCTCAAGTCTTCTCAAAGACTTACCTCAAATCTATCCAATAAGTCCTCTCAAGAACTTGATCAATCTACTCTCAAGTCTTCACCAAGACTTACCTCAAATCTATCCAACAAGTCCTCTCAAGAACTTGCTCTTAACAAGTCTTCACTAAGACTTACCTCAAATCTACTCAACAAGTCTTCACCAAGACTTACCTCAAATATGCTCAACAAGTCTTCACCAAGACTTACCTCAAATATGTCCAACAAGTCTTCCTAGAACTTGTCCAATTTGCTCAACAAGTCTTCACCAAGACTTACCTCAAATTTGCTCACAAGCTTTCACAAAAGCTTACTCAAATAATTGCAATACTTGCATACAAAACTCAACTTAATCTCTTTCAGAAAACCTCTTCAATCACACAAACAAGTTTCACTCAAAATCTTGTTTAACCATAGAAACATATAGAGAATGATCAAAGACTCAATATGTTTCACACTCACAATGTTTTGTACTCAACAAAACACTCTATCACTTTCAAACTCTCTTTCAAATCAATTCAGAAATAAAGTATAATTTGTTTCACAAAACTTGAACTATCACTCCAATGCTTTCAATCAATAATGCTCAATCAACTTCACTCAAACATTCACTCAATGAAACACAACTTGCTTACAAACCCTAACCAAGTGTTTCACTATACTTCCAACAACTCACACTATGGAACTCAAACCTTGACTCAAGATGATTCCAATGTCACATAACAATGATACTCATGTTCTTTCACAAACCCTAGCTCAAGATAGTTCTCAATCTCACATAACAATGATACTCATGATCTTTCACAAAACCTAGCTCAAGATAGTTCTCAATCTCACATAACAATGATACTCATGATCTTTCAACATCCACAAATCATGCACATGAAAACTCACTCAAACATTTCCAACAATGCTTATCAAACAATCCTTTTCACTCCAACTTTGCATTTCACAACATTCAATCCAACAATATTTCACTCATAAGGAAGATGTGCCCATACCTTTTGTTTTTATGGAGATATATCTTCAAAACCTGTCTTAATCACAATCAAATCCTCTTTGCCAATTTCAATGTTAGATAGCAACAACCTATCTCAAAATCTCCACACAAATATTCTCCCCAATAATTATTTCACCATACAAAAATATCAAGTCTCAAGTACACCTTATAATCTCCAAACTCTCAAAATAATATTAAAAATTTTTCTTTTCTTTCAAAAATCAAGTTCCTTTACTAACACCTTATAAACTCCAACCTTTCAAAATAACATCCAACATATAAAAATCAAATTCTTTTATTAACCCTTATAACTCCAAACCTTTATTTATTTTTCTAAGCAACAAAAATATAAAATAATTTTTAATTAACCTTATAACTCCCTATGCATTCCACTATGCAAAAATATCATGTGGCCTTTATAAAACTAGCACCTCCCAAACTTCGAGAATTTAAATAATAATCAAAAGTGCTTACCTTAGTCTTGGCCCATGTCTAAAAATATTGTGCACACCTTGGCTGCACCCAAACTCGAACCTATGACCAATTGCCATCGTAGTGCCTTAGCCCAAGGCTAGGCTACCATTGGGCTACATGCCCACACGTGAACCTTAGTTCATGCACACCCTCTTATGCCTTCATAGAATTTGGTGAACAACCAAAAGTCTTCCTCCTTCACAAAAATGAGTCATGTGGGGATTCGAAACCATAACCTCTATTGTGCGAGCGCCTTAGCAAGTCTTTGGCCACCAGTTGTGCTACACAGTGCTATGGAACTTCCTAGTCATGTCACTTGCACTTCAACCACCGTCTGCCTCTTAAAATTTAAAATCATGAATTCTCTCTTCTCACTTAGCAAAGCAATGCACAAAATATTACACTTAGCATAGCATATGAATTGCATATCATCGAGGAGGGAAATGAAAATTATTTCCCCTTCTTATATACTTTGTCCTTTGCCCTTACACGTCGGCCCAAATTCAAATTTGAATTTCGAATTTAAATTTAAATATTAAACTTTAAAAACTTTGGCGCCCATTATTTATTTAAATTAAAATTTTAACCATAGGTTAAAATATTTTAATTTAAATAAATTAAATTAAATCCTTTGCAAACTGCTCAATGGGTCTTTTCAAGGATAGATTATTTTTAATGATTCCTTGGACCTCGTTTTCTTCACCTCATCCTTTTGCCCAAAATATTATAATATTAAATATTATAATATTATTATTTCTTTTTAAACCTGCTTCTCCTTCCTTGGGTCTTCAATATTTTAGGCCTCTTTAGGCATATAATATTTAAAATAAATATTATATCCTATTTCTTTTAACCACTTCCTTGCCTTTTGGAAAAACAACTTGATGACATTAATGATGACGAAACTTGAACATCAACCTCTTGACATCAATGACAACAAAACTTGCTCAAATTTCCAACAATCTCCCCCTTTGTCATTGATGGCAACCCTTTTTCCTTTAACCATTTCTTTTACCTTTTTCAGTTCTGCTCCCCTGAGAAACTGCTCCCCTAACTGAATGCTCTCCCCCTAACTCAAATCTCTCCCCCTTTGACATCAATGGCAAAGGGCCACCTTTGGGGCTAAATATAAGACTCTTAGCTCAGCCCCCTCCCCACCTCCTCTCCTTGAGGTGGTTAATTTTGGGGTGGGAGTATCTCTACTCCCAGCATACACTGCTCCTTTCCTTTGTCCACCTTCTTCCTCAACTGATCCTTCTGATTCCTCTGAATATTCCTGTTCCTGCTTGTCTCTAGAAATTTTGTTCTACACCACTTAGCCATATGCCCAACATTATTGCACTTATAACACTTAATGTTGTGATTCCTTGAAGGTGCAAATATCTTGAAGTTCCTCCTAGTGAAGCCATATCCATTCCTATCATGAACCCTACAATTAACTGCCTTATGACCAAACTGATTACAAGAGTAGCAATACCCTTGAAAGAGATGCCCATTTCTAAAATTTCTATTGGTGAAACCATGTCCCTATTTTTCATGTGTCTTGCACTGCATAGCCTTATGTCCAAACCTATGATATGAGAAGCAACGTCCATTGAAGAAACCTTGCCTTGACCCCATTGGTCTCTTAGTCTCTTCTTCCTTGTGATGTTTCCTGTTCCATCTGTTCCTTATTTGTGCATTGTTCCTTTCCTTGTTGAACTTTCTATTTTCCAACTTATCCTTAGAAGTCTCACTTTCTCTTACACTCTCTTCTTCTGAAGCTTCTTCTTCTTTGGAGCTTGAGATTGACTCCTCTCCTTGTTCTCTATGTTCCTCTTCAAAACCAAGTCCTATTTTATTTGATGAAGATCTTTGTACCTTGATAATCTTATCCAAGGTCTTTGAGCTTCTCCCAAACCTGTGTAGCTTGTCTTTAGACTCTTTTACTTCCTTCCTTAGTGAAGCTACCTCATGCTCTAATATTTCACATTCTAAGACCTTTACCTCTAACTTCTCTTTAAATCTCCTTGTCTTAGCTATTGAGTTTGTTAGATCTTCTATAAGCTTTCCTTTCTCTTCATCACATTCTTGAAATTGAAGCTTGAGTTTTGAGTTCTACTTTCTTACCTTTCTTAATTCCTTAAGAGCATAAATAAGCTCACCTTCAAGATCAACTTCTCCTTCCTCTTCATTTTTCTGATTCTTTGTCTTTAAATCATCTTCATTCTTTTCTGATTTATCTTCAATAGGAGCACTTCCTTCTTCTTCTATTGCCAAAAGAAGACTTTCTTCTTCTAGACCTTCAAGAGCATCTTCATATTCATCTTCACTAAAACTGAACCCATTCCTTGTACAATGATCTTCAAGATGACCAAAGTTACCACACCTAAAACACTTGAGAATTATTGGTTCCCTTTTTACCTTTTTCTTAACATCTTCTTTTTCTACTATCAGAAATATAATTTCTTCTTCTTCATTATCTGAGGACCTTTCATCACTATCACTTGAACTCTTGCCTATCTTATCTGCATAAAAACTCTTCTTATACCTTTGGAAAAACTTCTTTCCTTGCTTGCCTTGTCCATCCCTATTCTTCTTTTGATACCTATATTTTCCTGCTTCCCTATTCTTATGATCTTGTTTCTCTTCACCACTACTATTTCCAGCTTCTGGACAATCAGATGCATAGTGACCATATTTACCACAATTGAAACACTTAACTATTTTTGTACCTTTATACTTTCTTGTGTCCTTGTTCCTTCTACCATAGTTTGCTTCTTCATCATTGGATAACTCATTACTTGAATCTGACTTCTTATCCTTTGTCTTCTTTGTAACTTTGAAAGTTGCTTCTTTCTAGGGGATAGGATCCTTTCCTATTCTCATCTCAAAAGTTGTGAGAGTTCCATGTAACTCATCCCTTGTCAAAGTTTCAATATATTTTTTTTCTTCTATGGCTGAAACCTTTTCACTATACCTCTTAGGGAGTGACCTTAAAATATTTTGACAAACATCTGATTTCTTCAACTTTAAACCCAAGTCCTTGCATGGAGTTAACAACCTCATCCACATGAAGTAAGTATGTAGCAATGTCTTCCTCATCCTTCATCTTTAGGTCTTCAAATGTTTTCTTGTGATTTTGCAATTTTGCCATCTTGACCTTTTTGTCTCCCTCATATATTTTCTTCAACTTTTCCCAAATCTCTTTTGTTGATGTGCAATGCATAACTTTTACAAACTCTGATTCACGTAAACCACTTAAGATTCCATTCATTGCCTTTGAATTATTCAGTTGTAGGAGCTTACCATATTTATCTGTAGGTGGAGTAGCTGGCGGTGTGTACCCATCCTCAACTGCTTGCCATATATCATTTCCTTGTGCCATTAGGTAAATCTTCATTCTTACACTCCAAAATGCATAATTGTTCCCATCGAATAATGGTGCCTTATTTCTTGAAGATCCACTCTAATAATCCATCTGTGTTCCTATAAGATTTTCCTTCAAGTTGTTAAACTCTTTCGAAGGAACCCACTTTGATACCAATTGAAGAACACAAGCTTATACTGAGAGGGGGGTGAATAGTATAAGATCAACTTTTACTTTTCTTTCTCAAACAATATTATCCAATATATCAATGGCAATATCAACAATAGTAATCAAAGTAATGCACAAATCATCACACATAATAGAGACACCAATTTAATGTGGTTCACCCAATGTGGGCTACTCCACGAAGAAAATATTTCACTAAAATTTTCTCAACAAATATCTTGGGAATCCTTCCCTATTACAATGTTTATGGACCTCTATCCAAAGGAGACACCAATCCCCTAATCAATTTTATGGACCCCTATCCATAGGAGAACTCCTTCTCCTCTTTTTGGTTCATGGATCTCTATCCATAGGAGAACTCTTTACTCCTCTTTTGCTCTAGTTGGTGATCTTCTAGAAGACTACTACCTCCACTACACTGGCTTGTGGATCTCTCTCCATAGAAGACCTCTGTCCTCACTACCCTGGCTAATGGATCTCTATCCACTAGAGACTATTATCCTCTACTCTATCACCTCCAAATATTACTCTCAGCTCTGCTCAATATCTATCTCAAATCTACACTAAACACTATCCTCGATCTAGCACAAATATACTCTCAAGTCTATCTCTGGTCTGGCATAAATATACCCTCAAATCTGCACCAAACTCTATCCTCAAATATATCCTCAAGCCTTAACACAAATCTTGATCCAATCATAAATCAACTCTACTTAGATCTACCTCAAGCCTTAACTCAAAGCTTGAACAAATCAATCAATCAACTCTGCTCTCAAGTCTTCTCAAATACTTACCTCAAATCTATCCACAAGTCCTCTCAAGAACTTGCTCAATATGCTCTCAAGTCTTCACTAAGACTTACCTCAAATTTCAACAAGTCCTCTCAAGAACTTGTCCAATCTGCTCAACAAGTCTTCACCAAGACTTACCTCAAATCTGCTCAACAAGTCTTCACCAAGACTTACCTCAAATATGCTCAACAAGTCTTCACCAAGACTTACCTCAAATCTGCTCAACAAGTTCTCCCTAGAACTTGTCCAATATGCTCAACAAGTCTTCACCAAGACTTACTCAAATCTACTCACAAGATTTCACAAAAGCTTACTCAAACAATTGCAATACTTGCATACAAAACTCAACTTAATCTCTTTTAGAAAACCTCTTCAATCACACAAACAAGTTTCACTCAGAATCTTGTTTAACCATAGAAACATATAGAGAATGATCAAAGACTCAATATGTTTCACACTCACAATATTTTGTACTCAACAAAACACTCTATCACTTTCAAACTCTCTTTCAAATCAATTCAAAAATAAAGTATAATTTGTTTCACAAAACTTGAACTATCACTCCAATGCTTTCAATCAATAATGCTCAACCAACTTCACTCAAACATTCACTCAATGAAACACAACTTGCTTACAAACCCTAACCAAGTGTTTCACTATACTTCCAACAACTCACACTATGGAACTCAAACCTTGACTCAAGATGATTCCAATGTCACATAACAATGATACTCATGTTCTTTCACAAACCCTAGCTCAAGATATTTCTCAATATTATTTTATAAACCTACTAGCTCAAGATAGTTCTCAATCTCACATAACAATGATACTCATGTTCTTTCAACATCCACAAATCATGCACATGAAAACTCACTCAAACATTTCCAACAATGCTTATCAAACAATCCTTTTCACTCCAACTTTGCATTTCACAACATTCAATCCAACAATATTTCACTCATAAGGAAGATGTGCCCATACCTTTTGTTTTGATGGAGATATGTCTTCAAAACCTATCTTAATCACAATCAAATCCTCTTTGCCAATTTCAATGTTAGATAGCAACAACCTATCTCAAAATCTCCACACAAATATTCTCCCCAATAATTATTTCACCATACAAAAATATCAAGTCTCAAGTACACCTTATAATCTCCAAACTCTCAAAATAATATTCAAAAATCAAGTTCCTTTACTAACACCTTATAAACTCCAACCTTTCAAAATAATATTCAAAAAAAAAAATATTCAAAAATCAAGTTCCTTTACTAACACCTTATAAACTCCAACCTTTTCAAAATAACATCCAACATATAAAAATCAAATTCTTTTATTAACCCTTATAACTCCAAACCTTTATTTAATTTTCTAAGCAACAAAAATATAAAATAATTTTTAATTAACCTTATAACTCCCTATGCATTCCACTATGCAAAAATATCACGTGGCCTTTATAAACCTAGCACCTCCCAAACCTTCGATGAAATATTAAAATAATAATCAAAAGTGCTTACCTTAGTCTTTGGCCCACATCTCAAAAATATTACGCACACCTTGGCTGCACCCAAACTCGAACCCACGACCACTTGCCACCATAGCGCCTTAGCCCAAGGCTAGGCTACCATTGGGCTACATGCCCACACATGAACCTTAGTTCACGCTCACCCTCTTATGCCTCTACGAAATTCAATGAACAAACAAAACGTCTTCCTCCTTCACAAAAACGAGTCGCATGGGGATTCGAAACCACGACCTCTGCTGTGCGAGCACCTTAGCAAGTCTTTGGCCACTGATTGTGCTACCCAACACTATGGAACTTCCTAGCCACGTCACTTGCACTTCAACCACTGTCTACCTCTTAAAAATTTAAAACCATGAATTCTCTCTTCTCACTTAGCAAAGCAACGCACGAAATATTACACATAGCATAGCATATGAATTGCATAGTCATCGGGAGGAAAAATGAAAATTATTTCCCCTTCTTATATACTTTGCTCTTTGCCCTTACACGTCGGCCCAAATTCAAATTTGAAATTTTGAATTTAAATTTAAATATTAAACTTTGAAAACTTTGGCACCCATTATTTATTTAAATTAAAATTTTAACCATAGGTTAAAATATTTTAATTTAAATAAATTAAATTAAATCCTTTGCAAACTGCTCAATGGGTCTTTTCAAGGATAGATTATTTTTAATGATTCCTTGGACCTCGTTTTCTTCACCTCATCCTTTTGCCCGAAATATTATAATATTAAATATTATAATATTATTATTTCTTTTTAAACCTGCTTCTCCTTCCTTGGGTCTTCAATATTTTAGGCCTCTTTAGGCATATAATATTTAAAATAAATATTATATCCTATTTCTTTTAACCACTTCCTTGCCTTTTGGAAAAACAACTTGATGACATTAATGACGACGAAACTTGAACATCAACCTCTTGACATCAATGACAACAAAACTTGCTCAAATTTCCAACATGGATGGTTTGAGAAAGTATTTTGCTATCTAAACCTTGAAGTGGCACTAGAAAAATTAGTTGTTTGTGAGACAAATTTTTGAAGATATATATTAATAAGAGCAAATTAAGAGGTATGGGCATATCATTCCTTATTTAAGGTGTTTTTTGAGTAATGTTTCTGAAATATAAGGTGGAGATAAAAGGGTTGTTTTGTATGCATTGTTGGAAATATTTGAGTTAGGGTTTGTACTTCATTATTGAATGGTTTTGGAAACATTTGGAATAGAGTTTGAGAACAAGATTGTGCTTCTATTTTTGAAAGAGATTGAGACATTTGTGTTAGAAATTGTGAACTACTTGTACTAGGTTTGAAGACAAGTTAGTGCATCATTGTGAAATATTTTGAGCATTGGTTGAGAGATATTGAAAGCAATCATGAAAGTGTTTGAGATCAATTTTATGAGGAAAAATTTTACATTAGTGTGATTGATATTTTAGAGAAAATTTGCAAGAAATATAGACTAGTTTTGTGAAACAAGTTATACACTGTTTTTATTTTATTTGAAATGAATTTTGTAAGAGATAGAGATTGCATTGATTGAATGCAAGATTTGTGAATTTGAAGAACATATTGGGGTTTTGATAGTGCATATCATTCCCTATATGTTCCAGAGGTTAAAAAAATTCTAGGTAGAATATGTCTGAATTGTCTAGTTGAAGAAATTATTTTTGAAAGAGATATAATAATTTGTTTGTATGCAATATTTAGAAATATTTTAGTATGTTTTGTGAGCAACATTGAAGGAAGATTTGAGCAAGTCTTTTGATAAGCATTGAAGGTAAATTTGAGCAAGTCTTTTGAGGAGGCTTGAAGGAATATTTGAGCAAGTTTTTTTAGAAGGCTTGAAGGTAGATTTGAGCAAGTTTTTTGAGAAGGCTTGAGGCATATTTGAGCAAGTCTTATGAGAAGACTTGAAGTAAATTTGAAGTAGATTTGAGCAAGTCTTGTGAGAAGACTTGAAGCAACTTTGAGGCAGATTTGAGCAAGTCTTGTGAAGACTTGGGGTATATTTGAGATAGAATTGAGAGTAGGTTTGGTTTCTTAATTGATCAAGATTTGTGTTAATGTTTGGGATAGCTTTGAGATATAATTGAAAGAAGATTTGGTTGCTTATTTTATCAAGCTTTGTGTTAAGTATTGGGGCATATTTGAGCAGAGTTAGAGAATATTTGTGCTAGACTTGTGATGAGGTTTGGTGTAGATTTGAGATAAATTTGAGATCAGACTTTGGAGGTGACCAGAGCAGAGAGGATAGAGGTCTCCAATGGATAGAGCTCCATCAGCTAGTGCAGTGGGTACATATATCTCTTGTGGATAGAGTTCCACTAGCCAAAGCAGTGGGGATATATGTCTTCTATGGATTGAAGTTCACAAACTAGAGCATAGGGGATAGAGTTCTCCTATGGAAAGAGATCCATGAACTAGAGTAGAGGATATAGAGTTCCATTATGGATAGAGATCCATGAACCAGATCAAAGGGAAAGAGTTCTCCTATGGAGAGAGATCCACAAACTAGAGCAGAGGGGATAAAGTTCTCCTATGGAGAGAGATCCATGGACCAGAGCAAGGGGATAAAGTTCTCCTATGGATAGTGATCCAGGAACTAGACCAAAGGGGAAAGAGTTCTCCTATGGAGAGATCCATGAACCAAATAAAAGGGGAAAGAGTTCTCATGTGGAGAGAGATCCACAAACCAGAGCAAAGGGTAAAGAGTTCTCCTATGGATAGAGATCCACGAACTAGAACAAGGGGATAAAGTTCTCTTGTGGAGAGAGATCCACAAGTTAGAGTATAGGGGATTGGTGTCTCCTTTGGATAGATATTCATGAAAATTGTAACAGGGAATTGATTTCCAAGAGATTTGTTGAGAAAATTTACAAGAAATATTTTCTTTGTTGACGTAACCCATATTGGGTGAACCACAATAAATTTGTGTCTCTCATGTGTGTGATGATTTGTGCATTGCTTTTATTACTGCTATAGATATTGCCATTGATAATATTGGATAATATTGTTTGGAAAAAAAGTAAAAGTTGATCTTATACTGTTCACCCCCCTCTCAGTATAAGACAATATTCTTAAATTGTTCAATATCATGTACAAATGAGCCAACACATATGGACCCAATGTGAACTGCACCTGCTAGTCATGCATGTCTACTACTCTTTCTAATGACCATGACAGGTATCACCTACTAGTATGACTTACTAGGATTTCCACCACCTCCCCACATAGCATAGTTGTAAAAGCATCAACACCATGGAATCCCACTAACTCATCGATAGAGATCCCACTCTCTCGAACCTAGTGGACCTAGCCTCCTGATAATATTTACAATATCATTAGCTATCCTTAGGCTCTATAAACTAAACTCCCGCTAATAATATTGCACAAGATGCACCACAAATATTGTAGTGTGATGGTCATCTCCCCTATGGCTAGCCAAAAAGTAGATGACTCTGGAAACTACCTCTCTGTCAATGTTGTTAACAACGTTCTGTCTGCCTCAACTTAGGGTATCTTCACTAGGTGATGAAGCCTCACTACATGTAGAGTATTCCTATCTACATGTGAGAGGCCCTCTAGTTCCTCCTCTAAGAAAATTGATCACCACTCTTGGCTCTCGAGTACGTCATGCTACAACAAATAACATAACAAAGTTTTAATTAGTTTTGCATACAAAGACAAAATAAAAAGTATATAACAATTTTTTTCACACACAGTAAAAAAAGAGCACCATTTGAACACCAAAGTTTGCTTGTCTTGGCCCCTTTTATCTCTCTTTATTCTTTGTTTGTCTCCTTTGTTCTTTGTTTTATCTTTTCCAAAATCATGCCTTGTCCTCTTGGGGAGTGATTTTGCTTTTTTCTCTCTTCTAAAATCTTACCCCATACTTGCAGGGTGTGATTTTATGAAATTATGCCTTTCATTTTTGGGGTGTGATTTCGGTCACCGTGATGATCCAACTAAAATAGTGGTCAACCCTCAAAATTGCATAGGGGTCGCATGTGGAAATTGTTTCTAAAAAGATGAAAAATGATGAAAAAAAGCTAAAATTCCTAATCTAGCCTTCTTTAGAGGAAGGATTTTAGTCCTTACCCATGCTTTCGCCACTACTGTATTGACCTCACCTCTTGAAATGATTGAATGGTGTGTGGGTAACACCATTTGTATTTTTCTTCAGAGCTCTTCTTCTCCTCTTCACACGGTGAAAATAAATTAGGTTTTTTACCACTTTTTGCATTTTATTCTCCTTTTTGCTTTTTCTCTCCTCTTTTGTGTGCTTTTTTGTTGTCTGTTGCTCTATTTTCCTTTGAGTCAATAATTTTGAGTTTCTTGAGTAATTTGGCATTCCTTTTGAAACTTGAGGGGGCACCTCAACCTGAGAGGCATTAATGTCCCTAATGCCTTGTTTTGCATCCAAAATATTTAAGTATCCAGAATGGCAAATTTTTTGCACCACCTCTTTCTTATAAACCAACTACTATTTTTTGTGTTCATCATCTCTCATCCATAGGAGTCTACATATTTCTTTGATGCATTTATTAGACCATAAATGCATCAAAGAGGGGGAAAAATGTAGACATGGAAAATTGACCCACCAAAGTGAGTCAATCTTCCTAGAACCCTTGGGAGGACCCTCAAACTTGTCTAAACACAAGTTTAGGCCTCTCTTCCCCTCCCCCTTCCTTTTTTTCCTCTTTTTTTCAAACTCACGGTTGGCCCTTATGGGGCATGATTTCAACAAGTTAGGGTTTTCTCTTAGAAAACCTTATTTTTTGGGCCAATCCTTAGGATGTTGGCCCTCTCTTAGGTTTTATTACTCTTTTTCCCTCCAAACATCTTATAAATAGAGGGTGTGGATTCTCTTTTCTCATATATTTTTTCTAAGAACTTTTTCACTAGATTTTTCTAAGCAATTTTTGTGAAGTGTGATTTCAAGTGCTCTTTGTTTTGGCAAGCAAGTCTTCTAACAAGATCAAGTGCTCTTTGGTGTTCTGCTATTGCTTTATTACTAATTTTTTGCTCTTGGTGGACAAGTGTGGGAGCCTTGAGGAGGAATTTTCCATCTTGTGGAGGACTTCATCCTTTTGTTTGTTCTTTTGTTGTCACCAGGTTTATTATTTCATTGTGTTACTTCTAAAATCATTTATTCTGCATTTTGTGTTTGAAATTCACACCCATTCATCATTTTGCTCTTCTATCCCAAAATCGTAGTTACCCCTTATTGGGTGCGATTTCAATAGAACCCAAAATTATGGTTGCTCCTTACAAGATGTGATTATTTTAGGGGTAATATTTCACTCCCAAACTCTCATTTCCACTTGCATGTTCCATTTAGACCATAGCATTGTTATCTGTATTCTATTTTTTGCACTTTTTCATTTCATCACATCTTGTCTTATTTATTTCTAAAAAGGTCAACAATCACTTTTGATTTCAAATGGTCAACTAAAAGGACTAAAGGGGCTTGATTTTTGTGCCTCCAATATCAGTCTTACAGCAGCCTAAGCAAGCCCCCCAAAATTAATCAAATTTTCTAGGATTTTTGTGAAACTGTGTTACAAGTTTGAAGCTACTTGGATATTCTGGACACAAGAAAAATTGAGGTCAATTACCAGATCGAATAAGTGTTCTTAGTTAATCTCTTAGGTTGCTTGTTGTTTGCTTTTCTATGAATTTATGTTCAAAACCTAGATCTTAAATAAAAGGGAAAATAATTTGGTTATATTCTAGGCATTTGAAAGAGAAAAGCATATAGTTTGCATTCTAGGGTTAATTCTATTTATGCATTCTCTTTAAACCCTTTCTAAAACTAAAATAATCTATTTTACAAATTAGGGTTTAGTCATCATTAAAAATCAAGAATAATTCTAGGGTTAGTCTTTGATTGCTTGCATTATCCTTTAATTTATTAGATTAGATTATAGAAAGGCCAAACATATGTGATTGCTTTAATATATACATCAAAAATCTCCACCCGAGACTTGGAATAAATTCTAAAATCATTCTTGGTGAACCCTTCGATACCCAAGCATCCAAGTGTAGAGAATATAACACACCCCCGTGATCACCTCGGATCGTAGCAGATATAACTAAGAATCGTACATGGCAGGGTAGTTTTTTACCTCTAAAAATGGAAATTTATCCTTACTTGTGGACTTGTTAAGGACACTATAGTCAACACACACATATGCCAAGGGCCATTCCTTTTAGGGACTAGGACCAATGGAGAAACCCATTAGCCATAAAAAATCAAGTATATAAATTATATAACTAATAAATTTTCAAATTTTCTCTTAACAATGTTGTTTAATGTGGGATTAATTCTCCTTTGAGATTGGAAAATTGGCTTAGCATAATTTGTATAAATATGATGTCTACAAACATTTGGGTGAATTTCCTTCATATCATTGTACTCCCATGTGAATGCATTGACATGTTTGCTTAGTACATCGAATAGTTTAGCCTCTTCATGGTCATGGAGACAATTGTGTTAAGACCCTGGAAGTTTTAATATAAATTGAATGGATAAAATTAAAATTGAATTCAGAATCAATGGCCACTTTGAGGGGGATTTCTCCTTACAAATTTATATAACAAATTAATATTATTCTTCTTGATGATTATTTATTTTTCTCGTACATCTGTTTATATCTATCCCTACTTCGGTTCACCTTAAAAATGTTGGTTTATAATGATTAAATTAATTACAATACTATTATTAAATAAATGAAATGTTAGGATCCTAACATGCTACCCTTCCAAGAAAAATCTTTTTCCTCAAATTTGTAACTAAGGAAATCATTGCGAAAACTGATGAAGTACGTCCCAATGAGCATCCTTAGGTTCCAACCCCTACCATAGAACCATGAATTTGATGATAGTGCGATAGTAAAGGTGACGAGTGTGTCATGCCAAGATCGCTTCAAGTTTTACCATGATGGAGTCATCCATGGTACTAGTAAAGAGAGTGCTTGCACAAATTTTACAATTTTATTTTCCTGTAAGCATGGGTAATGGTAAGGCCAAATATTTGGTGGTTTATTTCCTGGAAGAAGTTGTATAACATGATCTTGACTACGGTTGGGGGGCAACCCTTTTAGTTCATCAAATACCTGGGAGTGATGTGCCAAAATTTGTTGTAACTCTTCTACTTAATTATATTCTTCCCATGTTGATTGAATGGAAAATAATTGTGCAATCATCCCTTTGCCTCCTTTACAAATAAGCTTTTTCATGCAGTGAGAACTCACTATCTATGAGGAACCTACTTGGAATCCTTTTAGAGTTTATTTATGTGCGTCAACTATGAATTGCATCCACAATATTGCAAAATCCTAGAATATTGGCCCAATTGTTTGCAACCATTGAGCCCTTAGGACAACTTCACATCCTCCCAATGGAAGTGCATACATTTCATTTTTCATGTTGTAGTCACCGAAGGTGAGCTTGACATTTCAAAACTTCCATTTACAGGAAATATGTCTCCCAATACCAATCATAACCTCAAAGCTATTGCAAGGTTGTATATAACAATTAGCATGTTTCACCACACTTGGATCAATGAAATTATGTGTACTTTCATAGTCGATGAGTACAATGAGATTTTGTCATTTGAAGTGCCCTTGAACTTTCATAGTTTGTGGAGAAAATCCTATGAGATAATTGAAAGAAATTTCAAGGATATTGTCATTGTTGTTATTAGGTGCATCTATCACTCCTACCACTTCTACCTCATCTTCGTACTCTATGGAGTGATAAGGATCAATGATATTCAATAAATACAACTTGTATGTAGTGCATCTATGATTTGGCCCATATTTCACATCATAATTATAACAGAGGCCTTTCACCCATCATTCATTCATTTCCTTCAGGATGAGCCTCTTAACTGGTAAGGATCGGTTAGATTATGGGACATTGTGCATGACTTGTAATTTTTCAATAAGTTGCTTTCCATGTGGATTCTAAGCATTAAATTTATCTTCAGCTAACTTGGTTAATCCAATAGCCTCCATCATGATGCTGGGATTGAAAATATTCACCTCCACCTAAATTTTATCTTTCAACCCATTGATGAAGCAAATTTTGAAAAACGATGCATACAACCCTGTTGTTTGATTGACAAGATTCTCGAATTGAGCCTAATACTCATGCACTAAAGTGATTTGACATAGTTTGGTGAGAGCTCCTATGAAGTCTTCAAAATCACTTGGGCCAAATTAGACCAACAAATTATTAGTAAATTCCCCCCAAGTAGGAGTTCCATTAGTATTTCGTACCATTGGATAACATCATGCTCGAGGTGGAATGATGCAATACATACTTTTTACACCTCATGAATCTGATTTAATGAGAAATATTGTTTCACCTGATAGACCCAACTAGTGGGATATCCTCCATAAAATTTAGAAAAATCTAACTTAGTTGTTCTTGGAAGGATAGATTCTTGTTGGCCCCTAATGTGCATCTAATGCATCGACTATGGTGAGCTTGAATCTTGTGTTGTTTGAGACTAATTAGCTATAGTTGATTGCATGATTTGTTGTACTTGTGCCAGATTTTGATTCAAAGAGTCATATTTAGCATTCAATCAAGACATCCTTACCTCTATTTATTGAAAAGTATGCTTGAGATTAACCTGTAAAAGTAAGTATTGATTTTTTTAATATCATGATCCAATTTTTCTAAGTTGGGGTCTTGAGATCTTCTTCCCTCGACCATTTTTTTTAGAAAATTTCAACATCCGAAAAAAAAGTTGTGGGTGTTATATTTCAAAATGATCAGTGTGACAAGCTAATCACAATGGGCTAGGACTAAAAAAAATAAATTGGGATCAAATTTTATATTCATGGAACATTTGGCTAAAAGGGGCTAGTGGAAAAATGATAAATTTGAGGAATTTTGAGAAAATAAGGAGTTAGGACTCAAAGATTTTGTGGGAGGTGCATAAGGGGTTAACTAAGATAAAAAAAAACAAATTTGAGGATTTTTTGGGATGTCTAGGGCTTTTTATGACTTTTTTAGTGTAAATTTTCCCTATTTTGGTTTAAAAATTACTCAAAATAGAGTAATGATAAAACCACTACAACTTCTTCGTTATAGCTTCGACTTTTACCTATTTTTGATTTTTTGAGTGCATAATCAAAAATTAGAAAATTACTCTTTTTTTCAAAAAAAAAAATCTCCTAACCTTCAAGTTTTTTGAATTTTCAAATTCTCAAAAATTCTTCAATGGTCAAGTTTTTTAATTTTCAAATTCTCAATCTCCAACGGTCAAGTTTTTTTTTTTATTTTCAAATTCCAAAGAATGGTTGACATAAGGACTGACAACACAACGAACAATGATGAGTAGGTGGACAAGACTAACAACACGACTAACAAGGATGAACGGGTGTGGGGAACAAGGAGCGACATTAGAGTGAGGAACAAAATGGAAACTTGGGCATGACTGATGGGGAACTAGCAGGATAGGTCGTAGAATTGAAACAACACAAACACGTGGGAAATAGTGGAGTTAATACCTCCAAGTGGGTCGTGGGTGCATGATGAAGAGGAAGGGGGTGACCACCACAAGGTGGTCACTGATATAATTGTGTGACAATCCTTATAAACCTTCTTTGGACCATCACACAATGAATATGGGATTTACCAATTAACCCACGAAGCTGGAAATGCAAGACGAGCCCGTAATTACACATTGGAAGAAACTCATTTTAGAACATGTGGGGAAAATTATTTGCTCGTGAACCTTAGGATAAATTTAATTAATTTTTGCTTCTTTAAGTATTATTTACTGGTAATGTTTCAGCGTACACTGATGAATTTCAGCTGGGGGTTTTGTGATGTCTATTCTTTGCTGGCAATGTTTCAGCACACAGTGATGAATTGCAGCTAGTGTTGATTACTAGCACTATTGATTTCAGTTGTTTGTACTTGTGAATGGATGCTAGTGATCACAACACTCCCAAAGCAACCAAAAAAAACTTTTTTTAGTGTGCACTCATGCCTTGTTTATGTAGTATACTTTGTTCTTAGGATGACCAAGTAAATTGTTTCGTAGAGATTTTAAATTTCAAATTTTCCAAATGAACCTCTTGCTACCTGTGTTATCGTTCTTTGAAAGGTGTTAGCATGATGGATGTAGATAGAAAACAATACAAGGCTATGATGATCAGGTATATCAGATTATAGTGTAAATTTTCTTCGAACGTGGTTGGTTGGTGAACCTTAGGAATTGCAATTAGCATTAGGAACTAGAAATAGTCTATGTTTTCTACTATGAATACCTATTCTATTAAGGATGAAAACTTTAATTTGGGTTCATCATTCCACTATCAGCTAGTATTTTATAATGTTGGTGATCAATTTGTTCCTCTATTCTATTGCAAAAGAAGGATGTTTCTGTCTATAATTTACTGTCGTTATGATCTTGTAGAGTTGTTGTGAGATACTTTGAGGTTCGATGGTTGTGATTCCAAAATTTAAGAACTTGGAAGTTTTAATATAAATTGAATGGATAAAATTAAAATTAAAATCAAAATTGTTGGCCACTTCGAGGGGGCTTCCTCCTTACAAATTTATATAACAAATTAATATTCTTCTTCTTGATGATTATTGCTTTTTATCATACATATGTTTATATCTATCCCTACTTCGGTTCACATTACAAATGGTGGTTCATAATGATTAAATTAATTTTACTATTATTAAATAAATGAAATGTTAAGATCCTAACAAATTGTTTATGTTTAGAATTTTTGTAGATCATATTTTGATTTGTTTAGTACCTAGGTTTAGAAATTTGAGTGCAAAAATACACTTATAAGTGAATTAAATAGGTAGTGATGGGGTAATAAGGAATGAAATATTTTGAAATTAAAAAAAAAAAATCTAGTAGAAAAAATATTAGTTAATGGGCACTAGTTAGATGTGAGAAGATATCTTTGCCAGTTATGTGCCATGTTAAATGGACTCTCCTAAAGAGGTATGATTAGCAATAATTTAAGCTTTTCACTTTCATCTTCCCATCAAAATTGATGTACCATGATTTGTTAATTCTAAGGATAGAACCTTGATGATGTTTCTACCAAAATTGTCTCAACTTCAAAAAATGTACCCCCTAAAAACTCAAATTCTTAAATACGTTCTTTCATAGTGATGGTTGGAAGGGATGATATTTTTCCTACGTCCAACTCATCTATCCATAGGTGACCGAAAAAGGTCATCGAGGGTTTAGCCAATAGTTATAATGAGATTCTCTTATTGTCTATCCCATTAGAGATAGTCATATCACCTAATCAACAATGAATGAATGTTGTTGTCATTGTAAGCCAAGGTATTCTCAAAATCAATGGATACCCTATAAATAATATGAGGTTTTAACACCAAGAAGTCTACGAGGTATTTCCATGAAGCAATTGTTTTAAGAATTTCTTCTATTAATCCTTCAGGTTTTATGCCAGATCGATTTGCCATATCTAATATAGTAGTAGTTGGTTTGATATCGATGATATGCAACCTCTTAACCGTATCCTTCATAATTACATTAGTGGTCACCCTGAGATCTACAAATACATTTCTTATTATAGTGGTATCAATGGATACAATAATGATAAGACTACCAGGATCACCATATTTTGGTGGTACCAACTTCTTGGCTAAAATATTAGTTAATTTTCCATTCACATGGATAGTTTGAGGATCTTTCTATTTCTTCTAACATAGTTTTTTGATGCACAAATCCTTGATGGTATGTTTAAATATGGCATCTCCTTAATAGCTTGTAATAGACGGATTGATGAATTGAGTCATTTAAGCTCCTTTAAAAGATCATGTTCTATTGTTTTGTCTTCTTTATGTGTCAAATTTTTTCGATATGGTGGTCTAACAGAGTCTTGAGAAGCATATTTAGGGCTTTATTTTTCATGGTGATGTTGTTTGTGTAATGGTAATTCATCATCTAGTTCCATAACCATTGGTTCAATGGGATTATGAAGTTTTTTTCCTGATTTTTTTTCTTATGTTGTCATAATCAATAGCATTGAGTGCAATTGTATCTAATATCTCATTTGTATAGATAGGGGTTTATTTTATATTATTGGGGTTAGCCATAGGTTGCATAGGAAACAAAGTTTGCTTTATGTGTTATGGCTGGTTTCCTTGTGAAGGGTGTGTCAGACCAGCTAACAAGGTCTGTTGTAAATTTTAGAATATGTATTGTGCCTAGTATGGTTGATTCTATTGTGGGAATGGTCCCCATTATTGTTGCGATGATTGAGATCTACATGGTAATTTTGACCATTCTTGTGTTAGTGGATAGGAATTTTGGGTCCAAGGTGGAGGATATGGCATTGTCTAAGGTGTGTTCCAAGAGTTGTTCATCCAATTTTTGTGGGATTGTGGGAAAAATTGGTAAGGGTTGTAATTATTTATTTTGCCTATGAAATTATGTTCTTTCATGGGTTGTTGACTCATAAAGATAGTGTTATTGATTTATAGCAAAATGTGACATTGATTAGTGGAATTCTATTCTTTTCAAATGCTACGTATAACATTTTTGTTGAAAGGATATTCATGAAGGGTATGTTTTCATTTGCATCTGGGATGATACAATACTAGGGGTTCATTAGATTTATTCCTAGCTTTCATTCCATCGAGTGTAGTGTTGAGATGCACGAAGATGTCAATTTTAATATTTTCTAATTCCTCCATTGTCTCTCTTATGTCATTTCTAGTTTTTGATTTTCCCCTATAAGAACGTTTGCAAACCTTAGTGTGGGAGTAATTTCTATAAAGCTCAGTGATTTTTGGAAAGTCTAGTTTATTTATGTTGCCTCTCCCTATAAGGTTTAGATCATCATGAGATTCATCTTGTAATTACATTAGGAATATCATTTTATTTAATTCTTGGTCTAACCCTACTCCACATCACCTTTGTATGAAGAAGAATATATCAAGATAGTCTTCTAAGTTTTGCTCATCCTATTGTTTCATTCAAAATAATTATTCTATTCAATCCTTGACCCTACAATATTCATGGAATTTATCTAGAAATACAATTTCAATTTCAACCCATGTATGTATCAAGTCTAGGTTTAACCCCATAAAACACCTCATGGATGAGTATTTTAACATGGCTAGAAATAGTTTAAGTTTCTAGTTATCTCTTACATAATTGTATGTTTGACATAATACCTCGAATTCAAATAAGAATTGATAATGATCCTTAGATGAAATCACCCTAAATATTGACAATACTGATAATGAAATATTTTTCATGGGGGCTTCCTCATCTATATTTAACCTAACAAGATATGTGAAGGTTCTATGCATTGATTCCATTGGTATTATGGTTTTTAGCAACATTACTTTTCCTATTCACAATATTAGAATATCCCCAACAAACATTATAGATTATATAAATTTTCCTAGGATTTTGAATAAATCTAGGTTATATGGAAGGCTACTATACTATTCTATAGAATATTTAAAGTATCTTGAAAATCCTTCTATCGAAAAATATGGTCCAATAAAACTTTCTTCCCCTTCACTTATGTGTAATGAATGTTTGGTTACACTTACTATAGGTATTTTGTTAGTTATACAACCTCTAGGAATGATGGATTCCAGCCTATGGCTTGTCAAGGTGCTTGACTAGTGAATCTACCCCTGGTGTCTCTAGCTCCGTACATAAAAAAAATATGTTTTAAAGTGAAATGTAAACTTTTGAAAAAATAAGCATTGAAATGAAAATCAAAGTACCACACTAAGAAATACTTTAGCTTTATTTTACTATCATGTTGTAAATAAGTCCATAATGATACCTCACTAGGTCATTAGCAATTTCAACCTCCTTGGAAATAGCACCAAAACATTACGGGTGTCATTAATCCTATTTTACTTTAAATTTTTTAATCCAAGATGGCGTCCTATGGCTATGTGTACTAATTACTATAAGAGATATTCTGGACAATGAGTTTCTAAGTTTTTAATGAAAACTTAAAGCAATACTAAATGGAAATAACATTATGAAATAACAAAACCTTATAGGAAAGTAAAAAATAGAAAGTAAAACAACATTGAAATTAAATCACACACTTAAAGTAACCAATTTAAAATTGCCATGGAAATGCATAGGAAAGTTCAAAATAAAATGCTATTCTAACAACACATTGAAAATAGTAACATGCTAATCTAAGCAAAATAGAAAATATATACAAAGTGAGAGAGTGGTCCCTTGCTCCTCATATGATAAAGAGGAGAACTAAATTGGAATTAAGATACTCTAATTACATAATAACACATAGTTTAGTAAAACATACTCTCACTATAGTTGTAAAAATTGAAAATAACAACAATATTCCAATTCAACAACTATCTTCTCTTTATCTAAGCCCTTGACTTTATCTAGGGGTAATTATTTATAATAAAAATAATTTTAATTATTATGACACCTACTAGGAGGTAAGGCCACTTTCCAAGGAACATAATTTAACAACATTGTTTTTCATAACATATTCTACCTATTAGCTCATGGTTGTTACACCTATTTAAACAAACAGTAACCACGAGTACCCATTATAACAATAATGTGTTCCTAGAATAGCATTCTTTCAAATTATAGGAAAAAAATACATGTTCCATTGATAACCATGACTTTGTTTTTGGAAAAGCATTGAATCCAATATAACTACTGATATACCCATCAAGATATTGACCATTGTGAACAACCTCTCTCCAACTAGTTGGATGGAATCCCTATGTATCTATTGTGATCCATTCTGCTTTGCATAATAGAATATTTCCATAGTTCACCCATGACATATTGCTTTGTATTGGTGACAAATCCTTTACAACTCAGTTTTCTTCTAAAGCTCCGAGAATATGCTTCAGAACATGTTTGATAACATGCTCTAAAACCTATAGTATATCACAATTCTTCTACAATCCCAAAATTATTAGTGAAAGTAACCATAATAAATATAAAAATCATTCTAATACTAACTAGGAAATTCTATACACCTCTTATTACTTATTAAATCCAAACATCATGATAAACTATACAAAGATCTTGTACTAGACTACAATTATATCCCAAACAAAGGCAAGAAAATAGCTTAGAGAACCTATTAGATGAGGCAATATTGGGCCTCATAATTAGGTATTCAAGATATTAAAATATATGAAATTCTAAAATCTTAAAGTGTGTTGCAATGGTACATTTGAGAGGACATGGATCTATTTGAATTCAAGACATTAGGAGAGGCATATAAACTTCTTGAAAATTGGAACAAAAGCACACAAAAAAATAGAGGAGAAAATAACTAAAATCAAAACACTATGTACTAGCTAAAGAAAGAAAAGAGTGACTCTCCAAAGAATTCTGATTAAGGGTATCAACACCAAAATCATAATTGAAAGCATAAAAAAGACTCCCAATAAAATAATACCTCAATGATTGAGTGGAAAATGGTAATATTATCACAATATCAACTGATATTCAAGGGAGAAGTGTTGAACAATTCAATCATTATTTGTTGAGTTGCAACCTTCTATATCCACTATGCCACTACCTCCACATTTATAGGTTGAGGATAAAGGGAAGCAAATAATAGAATCTAAACTAAATGTGGTCATTACCACCACACATGCTACATCGAAGATATCACAAGAGGAGGAATGCATGTTCCACTCACAAACATAGATTAAAGGTAAGCCATTACATTTCATTGTTAATAGTGGGAGTCAAAAGAGTCTAATTGTTGCCCATATGGTGAGGGATTGAATCTATATGTCACACCACATCCATAACCATATAATTTTGGATGGTTAAAATATGGAAGAGACATTCATGTCAGTCATTATTGTCTCCTCTCTTATGCCATCAAGATATTCAAAGATGAAGTCTTATGTGATGCACCCTTAGATGTTTATGGTGTGATTTTGGATTAACCATTTATGTGAAAGAGACGTGATGTATATGAGTCTAGTCCCATAGTTTCATAATCACTATATGATATTAATGCTTTAATATCCCATAGGTATCCTCTCCTACATATGTTTCCTTAATCAATACTAAATAATGCACAAATATGATAGAAAAAATAAGAAAAAATATTGTGTTGATGATCAAGCCACAAAGTAGGAAGACCATCACTACATCAATTGTATATAGTAGAAGTAGATGAACTAGATTGCAGTAGAATATGATGACTTATTCAAGTCACCAACTAGAGTTCCACTTCAGTGTGTGGTAAAGTATTCCATTGATTTAGTTCCTAGTTATCCTTTACCTAATGTGATTATTATTACATAGTAGTCCCTAAAAATAATAAAATTAGGAGGCAAATATAATATTTGATTCAAAAGGGTATATTAGTCTAAGTGCTTCACCACATGGTAATCCAATTGTCTTAGATCCAAAGAAAAATGGAATATAGTGACTCTATATTGACCATAGATCTTTGAATAAAATCAATGTGAAGAACCATTATCCATCCCCTTGGATAGATGACTTGATGAAATATAGTTTTGATGTAATGTTATTTTTTAAAATTGATCTCAAATTTGGTTCACATCAAATATCCATAGAGCCCATTGATATATGGAAGACTATATTCAAATCCAATGAGGGTTTATTTCAGTTTCTAGTTACACCTTTTGGATTGATCAATGCACCTACCATGTTTATGAGGATTGATGGATGATATACTACGTCCCTATACTAACTCATTTGTGGTTATCTATGTAGATGACATTCTCATATATAGTAATACATGGGAGGAACATCTACAAAATATTGAATAGGTACTTTGGATTCTTCAAATACACAAGCTCTATGCTAATTTGGATAAGTGTTCATTTGGCATGATGAATATTTAGTACCTTATGTATATTTTTGACAAAGGAGTCCATGTTGATCCTAAGAAGAATTAGGTAATTGTAGATTGGCTTGCCTCAAAGACGTTATATATCTTCATAGCTTTTTATGTCTTACCAATTTATATCAAATATTTATATTGAGATTCATACATTACTTGGCCACTACACCAAGTGACCAAAGAATATTCCAAACACATTATCCACTAGGGATATACGCAATAGAGGCTATTTGATAAGTTGAAGGACCAATTGTATCTAGCTCCTAAACATTACTTACTTGATCTACATCAACCTTTTGAGGTAATGACTAATACGTTAGAGTACACATTGAGAATTTTTCCCACAGTACATGGTCATACAATTGCTTATCATAGTCAAACACTTAATAAAGTAGTTTAAAAGTATCCCATGCATGATAACGATCTCCATGCTATTATCTGAGCATGTAAATAGTGGAAGCACTACATCCTAGGCAATAAAACCATCATCCACACATAGTATAGACCTATAGAATTCCTTCAAATGTAAAGTAAGCTAAGGAATGAAGACATCAAAAGTGAGAAAAATACCTATTGAAGTTCTATTTAATCATCAAGCATAAGAAAGGGAGTACCAAATTAGTAGCAAATTATTTTAGCCAAACTCCAATCATAGCACTGACCACCAGTCTTGATTCTTGTGGGTATGCTACTTCTAATTGGTCTACTTATATAAATTATATTTTAATTTTGTAAATGAATACCAAGATCTTTGCATGGATAAGAATATTTCTAATTTTTATTTGTAATATAACCTCCTCTTTCACATGAAATATATTTGTGTACCAGCTAGTGAGTGCTCAAAAATGATTTAGGAAGCACACTTCAACAAAGTAGTAGGTTACTTTGGGATGAAATGACATTAGCAATACTTCAAAAATACTTTTATTAGCCTAATATGAGGAATGATGTTGAGAGGTACATCATGTCATGTACCCCTTGTATTATTGTAAAACCAACCAACAAGAATATAGGACAATATACATCATTGCTAGTGCTATCCAAGCCTTGGGAATATATATTCATGTATTTCCTCTCAGGTTTACCCACATCTAAGTATGGTAAGGATTGTTATTTTGTAGTAGTTGATTGTTTTTTAAAAATGACTATCATGATTCCTTGTAAGAAATGCATTTTTTTTTTTAAATTTATATGGTGGAATCAGTAGCCGCCACGAATTCAGGTAGACTAATCAGATTTTATGGCCACCATAGTATTCTACATTGTTCGTCTTGAAAGCTTCCACATAGTTCTTCGCGTAGTCTGTGCCTATAACTACCATGCCACAATCATTTTAAACCTTTTACACCGTTGAAAGCACCAGGAAAGGGACAAGAATTCAGTCCGATGAGGCCCGAGATTTGAACCTTGGACCTTTGCCCCCCTTACGAGGTTTAGTTGAACCAATTGGTATACACCTCAGACCTTTAAGAAATTCATTTTAGCTAAGGATATTTCTAAGATTTGTTTTAGTTATGTGTGACTAAACTTTATCTTGCCAAATCCCATTGTATCTAATAGATATTGTAAATTTTTGAGCAAATTTTGGTCCACCATATGGACCATGATGGACACTATGTTAACCATTTCCAGAACCTTCCATCCTCAAATTGATGGCTAGAAAAAAGTCATGAATTAATTGATTATTATCTTTGAATGTATAATTCGAAGCATCCACGTACATGGGATGAGAGCCTCCCCTACATTCAACATGGATAAATAGATCTCTACATAGCTCTAACAAGTATAACCCATTTTATTTTTGTTTTGGGTTCCAATTATTGACACCCATTGATGTATCTCTCCATGTACAACCAATGGAGTACTCAAATCATGTATAAAAATAAGCAAAATGGGTAACACAATTTATGGAACAATTTCAATACATCCAGCAACAGGTCCATGATCTATTGGAAAAGACAAAAAATACAAGCAACACCATGACCAACACCGAGTTCGACATCAATTCAAGGTTGCAAATAAGGTATGGTTACATCTTCAAAAAGAGAGACTTTCTAGACCCTATAGGAAGATTAAACCTCTTCACTATGGACCATATACCATCACTAAGAAGATGTGAGAAAATGCATACCTTTGAATTAAATATTCTATCTTATGTTTGTTTGCATCTAATATTTAATGTTGAACTTCTTAAGCCCTATAATCTACCTTTGGTGGAAACATCCATAGTATTTGAATAGTTGAACACTGAAGAACTCAATCTAGATAGCTTAGCACTAACGAAGAAGGATCAAATTGTTGTCTTACGGACTAGGACCACTAGAAGATAATCGAATTAGATGTATAGAGTGATCAAGCATGACAAATTGGTCACCAAGGCGAGTGGCTCACAAAAAAAGATAAAAAATAATATTTGCACCTAATATAAAAAATTAACATAATAGAGACCTTTGCATTTCAATGGAGAATGAATGATCCGAGCATGAGACATTTTTTTAGCATGTCTTTATGTTATAAAATGCTCAAAAAACTATTTTTTGATATTAACCATACTGTTAGGGGTATAATTTTATGCTCGATACTCCATTTTGATCCATTCTAAAAGCTTGAAGAGATTAGAGAGAACAATATTTTCTACAGGCAACTTTGTCATAGACAAAGTTGTTGACATATTTATGGAAAACACTCTATAGGCCCTAAAAATGCAAAATAAAATGATCAATAAAAATAATAATTTTTTATTTTAAGATTTTCATAGCCAAAATGCATCTTTAGATATGTTGATACATCAATAAAAGAAAAATCACAAAAGAAAAAGTCACATATATGCAATTTTTAATCAAAATGTATTTTGTAACATTGATGAATCACCATGTTTTCATATGGATGACCTTCTAACTCATAGAAGGTGAACCACCACATTTTCATATAGGTGACCTTCCATATTCAATGCAATGAATTTCTAATACACCAATTCATATATACAGAGAGATGCAACCCTAACTATAAAAAGCATGAGTAACGGATGCAAGGTTATAGAATCATATCTCTTCTAGATTGCTTGCATTATACTCTATTTTTTTAAGCAAGAAAATCATTATGCTAGTTTTCTTGCATACTCTTGTGTTCTAGTTTGTTATACTATGTTAATTTTAAATTGCACTTTCATAATTTTTCTTAACTAGAAATTTTGAGTTTTGGATCAGTTAGAATTATGAGTTCTAGATGATATTTTGATATTTTATTGAAATGAAGAGGAAAATTTTGAGAATATAAGAATGGTGATGAATAGAATGAAAGACAAAAAAATGTTCTGGTTTTTATTGAGCACCAATAAGTGAAAAACCTCTTAGAGGTCGACATGCAAGCACCATGAGGGAAAATGTGAAGCAAATTTGAAAAAAACTTGTGGTTGCCATTCCTATCTTGTTAAATATTGGGAGATGACTACTTGTCTCCTTTTCTTGGAAGGCACTTGCCTTTGGGTATTTGCCTTTGCATACTATTAATGGCTTTATATGAGGGGAAAATTTTGATTTTAGGGCATATGGATAAAAATACCAAAAAAATAAGTAAAAGGATAATGGGACAAACAAAAAAGGGAAGGAAATATGTTTTTCTTATAGGCAGTTTTTTTTTTCTCCATCTAATATACTTACATTTGTAGGAGCAAGAATTGTTGAGAAAATTATTTTAATTGATAAATAAAAGGAAAAGGGTTTAGGGTTTTGATTATAAAATTAAGAATATTACTAGAACTCAATTTTAGTCTCTGTTTCTTGTCTTGAGTTTTCTAATAGCTTGGTAAAGGTGGATTGTAATACAAATAGAAATACAAATGGTTATTTTCTTCTCCCTTGATGGAACTTTGTGATTTAGTGCATGATAAGTAAATCCTTCCCAATTCATTGGATTAAGTACATTCTATTATGGGTAAGGGCAACCATATTTTACTTTAATACATTATGCTATTCTAGAAATGAAGATATTGTACATTGTTTTTTAAAGAAAAAGGTTGTGTTGCCCTTTTTTGGAATGTTGATAATTTATTTTTCTCTCAAACTAAGTGGTAAAATAAGTATTTTTACTTGTTATAAAAAAGTGAAATTCTATC
Source organism: Wollemia nobilis (assembly GCA_028583015.1). NCBI lineage: Eukaryota > Viridiplantae > Streptophyta > Pinopsida > Araucariales > Araucariaceae > Wollemia > Wollemia nobilis. Next base: position 5,753,057 of record JAQPPZ010016982.1, on the reverse strand, counting down.
TATCCCAAGAATTAGTATGGTTTTTTTCTTAATCCTTTTATTTCCATGGGAGGACAAAAGAGATGGAGGAGCACTATTATGGTAGTACCATAATGTTTCTCCACATTACTTCAAAATTAATAGTTGCTTGTGAATAGGAAATTTGTCTGACTAGCCTAAACAAAGATTCTTAGAAGTCATTCTAATGATTAAAACCTTAATGGTAGTAATTTTTTGGATGAAGTCTATTATATTGATAAATGGAATAACGTTTTGATATCTTATTTAAATTTTGAATAGTAGTAAAGACCAGTGTTGACCATATTTTAATTTAGAAAAAGAAAATAACAGGCTCTCCTTAAGTCACACCTTTAAAAATATAACTGGTACTTATTGTACCCCTCCATTAAGAAGTCAATATACCTACTATTATTGTTTACTTAATCATGCAATAGTAGGAGCTATTATAGTTGCAATAAAGCGAGACCGGACAATATGGATAAATTAATAGTTAACTTGGTCATTAACTTGCAAGATGGTGAATGCTTCTTTTAATCACTCTTATTTATTGTTCCAATGTTTTAACTCTATTGTATTGATTAAAATCTTGACAAGAATATGAGTGGCATCGTATTCTTGATTAGTTGTTTTTGTCATTATCAAATCACTTTATAGTTCATAAATTCTTTCTATTGCTTGTGGAAGCTTACCTTTATGAAATGTTTAATTGAGTTTGTTTCCAAAGTTTTTGTTTGTAAAGCATATTTGAATATTGCATTTTCCAACAATATTTTGAAAAGAAATTGTAAGTATTAATATGAAAGTAATGAATTTTCATTGTATGCTTAATGTGGAAAATTACCATAATACATGATTATATGACATCTAGATAAGTGGAAAGAAGTGGTTTGGGAAAACAAACCAATGCACCATGAATAGAAATAAGAGTATTAATTGCATATGGAATGCAATTCTACTGTATTTATATGCATAGTAGTTATATTCCCAGTAGTGTAAGCTGGTTTTTGAACCAAAATTGGATATAGTAATGAATATGAACTCGTTTAAACTTATGGAAGTACACGTGGAGCATTACACATATTGATTTCTCTAGTTATGTTGGTTCCATGTATCTACCCATTTATGAAAGGTTAGAGCTTCAATTATGAAGCTAAGATGGAGACAATCTAGGGAATGTTCCATGTATCTACCCATTTATGAAAGGTTAGAGCTTCAATTATAAAGCTAAGATGGAGACAATCTAGGGAATGTCACTTTATTAGATGGTAAAGAGCTTTGATGATACCTTCTCTCCTCTAAACATAAGTTCAAAGACAAAGAATACAAAATATAAACATCACATGTTGTACTCGTGATAAGACTATATTTTTATTGTAACCTTTGAATATATAAACATGATGTTTATAATCTCGTCATTCTTATAATAACCTTTGATCATATTTAGACTTTGCTCATATTAAAATAGTTAGTAATATATAAACACTATTTAAATATGATTAAAGTTTAAATCTTCATATTATGATAAATATATTTATAATAAATTAAACCATAATAATACAATTTATTATAATACTATAATATAATAATTAATTAAGAATGTTTTATCTGGAAAGAACAAAATCCTTTCTCACTTTTTATGATTGCAACACTGAACATTTAGATCCTTAATTACATCCCTTCTAATGTATTATCTTTTTAAAATATTCTAAACCCTTAAAATTTTACTTACAAATTGTTTTATTCAATCAATCCTTTCATATAATATCTATAAAATGAATAAATTTATTTAATTAATAAAATTAAAAATCACATTCAAAACCCCTCCCATACATTATGAGAGTATATGGTTATGTTATATATTTTTTTTAAATGTTAAAAATACATATTAAAAGGTTTAAACTCTTGTCACGCCTATGAACAGGTCCATAGTTTGATTTTTTTTTTAATTTTATGCATTTTCTTTTATAATGTTTATTAGTTTGAGGTTTATTTTAATTTTAAGCTTTTCTAGAATCTCACTTGACTTAAAAAAGAATTTTAGGTGGGACAAAGAGACTATAATGATAGCTTTCCCTAAAGAATTTTAGGTGGGACAAAGAGACTATAATGATAGCTTTCTCTTTTGAACTATACTATACAATGGATAATATAATGGTAGCTCCACTGACTACGATCAAATTTTACCTATATAACGACGAAAAAAACAAGATTCAAACCTGAAAAAAAGTGTAAAAAATTATAATCCATCTGTTTTTCTTTTATCCAATAAAACTTTTTGGGATAATTCCTCTAACATTTCGTAACAAGTTTCTTTGGATTACACCCGATGTATTATGCAAAGGATAACACAGAAATGTGAGTAATCGCGAGTCTTCTTTAGAAATAGCAATTCTACATAAATAAATATAAAATATTATATATTTATTTTACTTTTATTTATTTATTTATTTATTTATATATATATATATATATATATATATATATATATATATATATATATAATTTTAGATTTTTATTTTTTAGTTTTTTTAAGTTTTATATTTTCTTTGATTTAAGGACAGGTCATTTTCCAACCTTAGTTAATAAGAACAATTGTTTTTTCTTTTTAAATTTTAAAAAAACTTTCATAACTTTAAAGTTTAAGGAACTAATTATTTTTAGTTACAATAGTAAAAAGAGATTTGTATTGGAGTTAAATCTTCTAAACCATATGTCTTCATTGACCATCTAAATTAGCCAAATATTGGATTTGCCCACTAACTTACCCAATTCTCTCATCTTTGGTAGCCATGCCACTGTGTCATTAAATCCCTACCTCCTTTTGGGTACCAGTCTTAGTCAAGAAGTCCACCACTGTATTGAAAACTCTATCCACATAAATCGGGATCACATCATCCAATTCCCTCCACAACTCCTTAGTTTGGGTGATCCTCAACCTCCACACCTCCAAAGCCAACTTCTTCGTGCATTTTATAGCTCTTACCAAGATTTGAGAATCTTAGTCTATAATTATCTTCTTATAGTACCTAGATTGATGCTTCTATTTTGATGAAATATTTTGTTATTGTAATAATAGTACATATATTCACTTATTAAAATATCACAATATTATAAGGATAATAAAATATAAATGCACAACTTTGAATCTTATACAACTAATTTATACTTAATGTTTTTTTTTGGTAGTTATTATTATTAGTTTTAGTTGTATATAATAAATTTAAAAGAATTATATATTTAATTTTTAAAAATATTTTAATTTTTTGTTAGGATTAAAGCATAAAATACGAGAAAATAAAATGTGGAAATAAAACACAGAAGAAAATAATGCAATACATAATAGACACAGATTTACGTGGTTTACCCAATGTAGGCTACATCCATAGAGAAAATAACCATGCCTTATATTTCATCCAAAAAAATCCCTCTGTACATAGCCGCGCACCGAACATTACAATCGTCTTCCATACAACATCCTCTTATAAAAGTGCATTACAATTTTAGGGTAAAAAACCCGCCTAAAATCTACCGTCCGATCTATGACCTAATATCAAATGGTCTAGATTTACATAGAAGAAAAAATATATATTTTTGGCTTCGGGGGCGCCCCCCTGGACCCCATGACGAAAACAAGTAGGGGGGCTAATGCCCCCCTACATCCCCCTACTTTTGCGTAGTGGGTCAAAGGACGGATGAAACAAAGGCCTTCAAATTAATCAAGCTCCACAATCAACATTTTTTATATTATAAGGATTAAAGCATATCCAACCTATGACCATGTTAAGAAGTTATTTCAAGAAAGCCTAGAACTAATATTTGAGTACTTATATTCAAAATTTAAACCTAATCCTTCATCTTAAAAGTACATGTTCTAAAATCATTTAATTATAAAATTATTTTATTAAAAAAATATATTTTAAACATCATTTTATATTGTTACTTTTTATGAAGTATAGAGTAAAATTATATCACCATTTTTATGTTTTTCTATTAAATTTTATAATTTTAAAATTTAAGATCAAATAATTATATTATTTGTATAATTTTGTTTTATTTTTTTATTTGAAGTTCATAATGATATTTTTTTTAAGATCATTTTTTCACTTATAAAATAAAAGCATGTATATATATATATATAGAATGGGTTTCATAATCCTTAAAAAGCACTTAATTTCTTTTATACCTTAAAGGCAATTTTTGCTTGGTGTTTAATTTATTTTGAATTTTGTTATTTGAATATACTTGTAACATATGGCCCAATCAATCTACCTTGAGTGTAGTGATTTGATATTTTCAAACATCTCTTATGTTATTTCAATGAGCTCAAGATAATTGGGATTCCCTTTTTCAAGCACCATCAAATTCTTAACATTAAAGATTAACTTAGGAGACTTGAATATAATACATATATATATAACATACACTATGTAATGTTCTATATAGATGTTGGTAGTGAGTTTTCTTAATCAAATCCATCAATACCAAATTAAATGATATCTTTTAGATTCAAAATCTATACGATAACGTGGCAAGTGAATTACGATGGTTAAAAAAACTCCACTCATTAGGGTGATATATTTTTTCTTGTTAACAATATCATAGTCTTATTCATAGGTAGTCCACCATACCTAGATTTAATATCTTCTGTATTGTGAGAAAGATATCACCAAGTCAACTCATAAACTCTTAACCTTACCCAACTTCTCAATGTTGATAAGTTTTCTTGCATAACCATCACACCCCATTAATATTTCAATATGTTCCAATGTATCTTAATCTTAAGTTTCCCCTCCACTTGAGACTTGGAACTCTACTTTTAGTAGAAGTGAAATATTTCCTCAATTTAACTTTTGTCGTTATGCCTAGATGAGATATTATTCTAGGAAAAATGATAAGAATATATTTACCCATCAAAATTTAATTGAAAATTCAATGCAACTTAATAATAATAATTGATAGATCAAATGACATTAATTCAACTAGTTAAATCCCTCAATTTTTATTGAGAAGATCTAGGTTTGAATCTTGTCAAGCGATACTTGCATAATTGCCAAGATATTGTAATACCATTATGTGGTCATGATGTAATATGGATGGGGTATTTCTAATCCCATATAGCCTTTATAAATTTTGATTCTTGTTTTTAGATAATTTAATTATAATAATATGATCTAAGGTGTCAACATTAATCAAATTATTAACATTATATTTTCATCCTTTACTAAACCATATATTCAAAAGAAGAAAATATAACTACATTAGTCTATCAAAACAAGCTTGAAATAGAAACTATCAAAGGAGATCTAGAATGGGAAACATGTATAATATTAGAATATAATAACACACGTAATAAGACAAATAAAAAACGTAGTGTACGAAGACAAATATATCTACTTAGTCTTATATTTAGGAGGAACTTCAATAAAAGGTATGCCATCCATGTTAACTCTTATATGCTCATCAATATCTGACATATTTGATCATAGAAAAATTTTAAAGGTTAAATTTATAGGAATTATGTCATTGATATTTATATTCTATCCTTATTAATAGTCTAACAAAGTAACAAAGCCTAACCTTAATGCTCAAGGGTTGAATATCTTAACCTAAGGACTTGAAACAATCGAATTAAGATAACCTAGTGACTACATCTGGGTTGATAGATGACTCCCCTTTAAAAAATATTTATCCCCAATGCTAGAAATTTATTGGAATAATTACTAATTCCCACATTACATCCTCTTCAAAAAGATATTTCCATATGAGGAGTAGCATATGCACCTAACAAGACTTTAGATTATATACTAGCTTCTATAAAATTAATTGTAGCTTTAGTTCAATATGACAATCTTCATCCAATTTTGGAAGCTTTATTTAGAAATCCATCTTTTGACTATGTACCTTCTTAAGGCATGAAACATAATAAAAAAGGTGTACTTTTAAGGTAGGTGGAAGCTCCAACTAATATGACACATCCCCAATCCATTTAAGTAACTTATAAGCACCATAGAATTTGGGTGCAAGATTTTATCTAGACTTAGTCATAAGAGAAATTGTTAGGATTAAATAACAAAACACGAGCAATAATTAAATGCGGAAATAAAATATAAAAGAAAAAATGCAATACAAGAGAGACACAGATTTACATGGTTCACCCAATATGGGCTACATCCATGGAGAAATTAACCAGGCCTTTTATTCCATCCAAAAAATCTTTACATACACAGTTGTGCGCCTCACTACACATTGTGTTCCCCTCCTTTGGGGGGGTGTCCGAACATTCACTATATAGTCTCTCACATACACAAACCCTCATGCAAGTGTTTCTTTATATACCAACAACACAACAAGGGGTTTTACAATATCATGACCACAAAACCTGTGTTTAAATATATTAACCCAAATAAAATAATCCATGGGTTCAAATATATTAACCCAAATATAATAATCCATGGGTTCAAATATATTAACCCAAATATAATAATCAATGGGTTCAAATATATTAACCCAAATATATTAACATGGAAAATATTCAACACATTTCCAACAATATCCCACTTGTTGAATACTTTCCATAGGGTCTAAGAACTACCATTGTCAATTGTTAATTTGAACATATATATGCTAACTATTTGAACATATATATGCTAACTACTCTCACTGCATATGTAATATTTAAACATATTAGCTTCACCTGTTACCCTCAGCCATATACTGGCAAGGTAACAAAATAGTCCAAAATACCACTTTAAAAAAACATTACAAATATTTTTGGAGCTAACTATGAGAACATTACACCAAGAAACCACCACTAGCATCCACACTAGTCTCTTTTAGGCACAACTACACCAGTTACAACAGCTTATTCAAGTACAAGCTACACTAGTTACAGTAGTTAATAGTTGCCCAAAAACTTATGGTACGACCAATAAACCATCTCAGATATTTTTAGCAACTTTGTAATAAAACCACTAGAAAAAGCATTTATAGCCTTAAAATATCCCAAAGCTCACTGGATCTATTGTTGTTGAAGCTCACCAGATCTACCGACATAAGAGCTCATTAGATCCATTGCTATCGAAGCTCACTGGATCCACCGCTACTAGAGCTCGCCAAATCCATCGCTACCAAAGTCCATCAGGTCCACCACTGTCGAAGCTCACCAGATCCATCACTGTCAGAGCACACCAACTCCATTGTTGCTAGAGCAAACCAGCTCCACCGCTATTGGATCACACCAGCTCCACCACTGTCGAAGCACACCAACTCCATCGCTACTGTAGCTCACCAACTCCATCGCTACTAGAGCACACCAATTCTATTACTATTGAAGCACACCAGCTCCATAGATGTCGAAGAACACCAGCTCCACCACTACCAAAGCACACCAGCTCCACTGCTATTGGAGCACAACAACTCAGCTCCACCACTATTGAAGCACATTAGCTCCACAATTTTCAAAGCACACCAACTCCACCATTATCGGAGCACACCAGCTCCACCACTTCTAGAGCACACTAGCTCCACCACTACTAGAGCACACCAGCTCCATCGCTACCATAGCTGATAATTTTGGTCGTTAAACTTCTCAACCCTAAACTTGCCTTCTTCTACCATTGCTCCCACTCGAACCAGGAAACCCTCCTTTCAAGTAAATAAAACCCTAACCTCACTCTAATACCATTTGTTAGGATTAAATAACAAAACACGAGCAATAATTAAATGTGGAAATAAAACACAAGGAAAAATGCAATACAAGAGACACAAAATTTACATGGTTCACCCAATATGGGCTACATCCATGGAGAAATTAACCAGGCCTTTTATTTCGTCTAGAAAATATTTACATACATAGTCGTGCACCTCACTACACATTGTGTTCCCCCCTTTGGGGGGTGTCCGGACATTCACTATATAGTCTCTCACATACACAAACCCTCATGCAAGTGTTGCTTTATATACCAACAACACAACAAGGGGTTTTACAATATCATGGCCACAAAACCTGGGTTAATATATATATTAACCCAAATATAATAAGCCATGGGTTCAAATTTATTAACCCAAATATAATAAGCCATGGGTTCAAATTTATTAACCCAAATATAACAATCAATGGGTTCAAATATATTAACCCAAATATATTAACATGGAAAATATTCAACACATTTCCAAAAATACCATATTACCAACCTCAACATATCATTTTGAGTGATGTACATCCTATTCATACTTCATATAATTTTGAGCTTGATAAATATTGTATTTGGGGATCTACAAAGTATTCCACTGGTGTTGGAAAAAATCATCCACTTGAGTAACACGAGAGAACCCTAGAAGATAATCTATGAAGGATAGGTATTTCTACCCATAAAATGCCTTAAAGGGGAACATCTTAATGGAAATATGAGAAGAATAATTGTACCTCCATTACATGAACAAAACCCATTTAACCCAATGATATTGCTTCTTAGGCAAATCATATTAGATATGTTCTTATGCACTTGTTCATAAATTATATTTATTCATTGGTTTAAGGGTGATAGAAAAAGCTCATATTAAGATAAATAATAGTTAGAGTAAGTAATTGTTTATAAAAATATTTAGTGATAATAGAGCCACGATCATATACAATTGACTTGAGCATATTCTACAATTTGAAAATAGAGTCAATCAATGCCTTGACCACTTTACTAGCAATGAATGGGTGTTATAAAGCACAAAACTAGGCATACTTTGGAGAGGTAAACCATAAAAAAAAAAGCATTGTTTTGATCTCTAATTTTGGAACATCTTCAATGAATTACATATAGATGTTTTCCCATTGGTGTTATGAAATAGGGAGGAAATATAACAATCTAGGAGACATTACACCATGAAGTTTTGATATCTCCTCCCATTATTTTTTTAAGAAAACAAATGCTTCACCCTTTGATATATTTTGAGAAACCCATAACATCCTATCAAAATAGAGACAAGCAATTCCTAAAGGACATGATTTTTGACCTAGGATGAATAAATGAGATAAGTGTGGTTCTTCTTTCTCAAAATACCATTAGACTAAGAGAATAATGGATTCCATAGGTTACCAACTTCTACATCATAAATTAGATGAATAATATAAAAATCTGAATACCATTCTTCATGAAGATGGGTGATATAAATTCACACTATATTTAGAACCTAGGCTAATCTTTAGCTAACAAAAAAGCAAACTAATGACATCTAAGCCAACAAACTAAGATATAGAAAACTGTGTGAGGATAAAACTCATGTTTATACATATAAAATAAAATAAGAAGCCTAGGTTCTAAGTAAAATAAATTCTATCCTATGACATAAACTAACACACACACAATCCTAGCTATATGTCCTCATCATACCTCCCCACAATAGAAACACTGGACTTCAATGATTTTACAATAGAGGAGTGTAAAATTCCAAACACTTAATAGAAGGGTGATGATGTCAATCAATGATAGAGCTAGAATACATTTGGTCACAACTCTCTTGCCAGTATGAGAAGAAAGTAAATGAGGACCAATAGCTTGTTGTCGAGTCTGAAGATTTTGCTATAAAATAGAAACCTGCCTAGCTATATGAAGAAAGCTAGAAGAAATATGAATTTTCAATAATAGGAGGAGATATATGATCAATAGGAAGAGCTACTCATGATAAATGAGGGATCACCTCATTACAATAAGATAAAAGGTAGCCTTAAATGCCTTTAACAATTGATCCTAACTTTGAGTAGAATTTTGAGTACATTGGTGATCAATTATCAATTTTTTTTGTTATACCAAAAAGTTTCAATTTTGTAAATGAGAGTCTTTCATCTTCGAATATTTGGCTATAAATAAACCAAGTATCCATGTCAATGATCCAACTATTTAGGACCATAGGGTCTCTTGAATTGTCATAAATATTGACCTCACATTTTTTATTGTGCATAAGTCATTGTGGTAGGTTTTGATGTCACCAGTGCCCCTCTAGATGACTATATCATTTACTTTTTTGGCCAATATACCAACTACCTGGGCAAAAGCAATAATTTAGTTTGCTAAATTGAAAGCTAATTGGAAACGACTATAAGCCATATGGACTAAATTTTATGACACCTAAGGATCCAAAGGGGATCTTTACAATAAGGGTTTACAAATGAGTGTCTTTGTATAAATATAACTAATAACAATAACATGAAGAAAAATTATAGTAGAATTGCTCAAAATATGCATTCAAGCTTTAATATTAATGATTGGATGTTTTATTCATTGTCCATATATTTTCTCTATATATTTTTCATGGATATTTACTCCATAATATAACCTTAGAAAGATGACTCTTGGACTCTTTGTCTCTTGCACTCCTCACATATCCAGGAGTTACAACCTTTCCTATTCTATACATTTGACAAGACTCTCATGTCCTTTTGGCTTCTCATCTTGCCAATTGTATACAAGACTCTTGACTCTATATTTACTTGCACATTTAACCCTATGACACTTGTGCACTTTTTTACATTACATATTTGCACACTTAATTACATGATACTTGTGCACTTTCTCACATTACACACTTGCACACTTAATTACATGAAACTTGTGCATATCCTACACATAGATACTTACATAAAAGGGGAAATATAAACCACACTTCTAAACTATAGACTCAAACTTTATTCTAATATTTACATTGTACCATAGGTACCATGGGGGTATATTAGCATGCACCTATAGGCCCAAAAAGCGACATACTTAGAAAAATATTGTGAAATTGACTAAGTGTTGAGAAAAAACTCAAGATCAATGTTAAATTCCTCTAGGGTACAAAATCCATGTTCAGTACAGTCAACAGGGCCTAGAGGAATTTAGAGTAGCAAAATATAGAAGAGGTTAGTTTATGCAGTGGAAAGCCACATGCATAATAGGTTTGGTAAAATCGACTAAGTGTTGAAAGGAAATCTGTTAGGCATTGGCAGTGTTAAATTCTACCAAAATGCAAATTTTGTAGTCAATACAGTCAAACAAGGGCAAGCAAAATTCAAAGTAGCTAATTATTAATAAATATGGGTCATTCAATGTTAAAATATGTCGAAAACCAATCAAAATTCCACAGTAAAACGGGTCAAACCTAACCCAGTAGAATTTGAAGGAGCAAATTGTAGAGGATGATGCAGTTTACTTCAAAATTCCCATTCCATAGTCAAACTGGTCAAACCTGACCCAACATAATTCAAACCAACATATTTTAGAGGATGAAAATAATACAACAAAATTGAAAGAGCTCTAGTGAAAAGAACTAGGGAAGACCAAGCATCACCGAAATCAAGATTTGCCTGCATTTTTGGTTATAGATCTATGGATGAAAATCCTGATCAAGAGCATGGGATGATCCAGATCAACCTGCAACCAGTTCAAATACCAGATTCATATGAGGTCCAAGCAACTTGCAGATCTCAAAGTTGTAGAGTTCATGGAGTACAACTCCATTCTTTTTTTAAATTCAATAAGAGTCTGCCACCTCAGTATTCTATGGATCTGGAATGAAAATTATTGTAATATTTCCATTATTTTGTTGTTATTGTAAAAACTATATAAAGAGGTCAAACCCTCAATTTTAAGGGTCGGATCTGGAGTGTTTGCCTTATACATTACTATAATTTGCTGAGAAATTAGTAGAAGGAGCATTACTTGGATGTTTTACTCAAACTTGTGTCTTCATATTTGTAAGTTTATTTTGTGAATTCATTTCTGCTACTGCTATTATGATTAGTCAATTTTGTTGATATTGGATTGCTAATTTGGGGTAACTTAGAATGGTTCATGCCTAAATAAATACTATTGAGGACTTCTAATTTTGTTATTCTAAATGTTGATCTAATTTTGCAATTTGTATTATTATCATTTTATATGTTTGAAATAGTTCTCTAAGTGTTTCATTATTCTTTAATGATGAAGATGACTAGTTTTGAATGTTGTTAGTATTAAGTGTAGTATACTAGAAATGTGATTGATCAGAGAATTCTTGATATTTTTCAATGTTGTTAGCATTATCTGACCAATATTTACTCAATTTTTTTCTAACCCCTATCTCATTTCTATACCTAAACTTACACTTTGTAATTGAGCTAAATTGAATCAACACTAATTAGTTGACAAGGTATACCAGCATACTCTGGAAGTTGGATTGAAGTAATATTTGATCCATCCAATGTTGGTGTTTGATCTGTGATTAGTAGGTGTGCAACTCCAATAAATTCATATATTCAAAGTCATAGTTCAAGTTTTCCTTGATGTAAATTTAGACCCCAACAATTTTGGCACACCTAGTGGGATGATAAAGACACATTGTCTTTTCTACTACATATTTCTTTGATAATACCTAGAGGAATAAATATTTAGTGAATTATATTGAACTCATTCAGTGGAGAAATTAAATTAACTTAGTGACTCCCTAAGTGCAAGAATCTAGAAATTTCACCCTAGTATAGTTTCTTTTCATGAATACTAGGTTATCTGTAAAAACTAGTCATGACCTAGGATCCAATATCATAAAAATTTTATTCCCAAAATAATTTGTGGTAGAAGTCCTAGCTCAACCACCCCCTATGGTGCATCCAAGACCAATTCCACCAAGAATTCCACCTACAATGGCTTAGCCAAGTAATCAAAACCAACCTCCATAGAATTATCCTAAATGGGATACTTCTAGACCGCTCGGTCTTGCTAATATGCATGCTATTTCTCAGGCTATTACAAAATCTATACCCACATTTTATGGTACCAAAAATACTACATATGAGCATTGCCAAGACATATTGAACTTAGAAGCTATTCATAATATCAAGAATCAAGATGTCATAGTCAGAATTCTAGCACTTTATTTTAGAGGAAATATCTTGCATTGGTTCAGAACCTTAGAAGATAAAACCATCACCTCGTGGGAAAAGCTAGCTGGTCCTCTCATAGAAAAATTCAATGAGTCACCCAATCCATATTTTCTTTAAATCAATTTACAACTATGCAAAAACATCAGCATGAGCTAGTATTTTATTTGAACTTAAGGTTTAGCAAAACCTGGAAGATGATTCCCCTTGAAGCTAGACCAACAACATATTTAGCATAAATTTATTACATCATAGTCCTTGGGTCAGACCTAGGGCTACAAAATTAGAAATCTAGTACAAAAAACTTCCCTCAAGTTTACCAAGTGACTATCCAAGCATAAAATGTACTAATTACTATGGAAAGACTTCCACTGAAAATGGTAATGCCTTACTGCTCTGAGGTTCCCTAGTTCCCACCAAAAGTCACCACTCCTTCATATATGGATCTTCCACCCACCCATCAAGTAGCTCCATAATATCCTCCAAAAATAGCTCTTGGTGTTCCTTTCCCTCCTTTGCTATCTCAGTTTTCCCAAGAAACATCTGTATTACTGGACATCCAAAGCAGTCTAAATTTCTCAACAATAAATTCAATACGATTGAAAAGCAAGAAATGGAGAGATTCCAACCAAGAAGGTTCCCTTACATTAATAAATATTAGAAGCTGAGTACAAGTGGTAGTATAGGCCCTAGAGTAAATGCAAATTAATCAAAGCAAGAGTTTGAATCCAAAACTAGCTTAGTCAACTTTTGGTGCTTACTTTACAATGATTCACATGACTCTGAGACTTATATGATGTACCAATGTCATGTGCAATAAGCAATGGAAAATGCTGAGAGAAATAAAAAAGGGAGATTAACAGTTTGTGACAGTATGATCAAGTCATGACTAGACAAGAAAGAGGAGCAAGTCTCTATCATGACCAGGTTTGGAAAGAAGTCTTTGTAAGTGGACCCATAGAAAATGGGTGGTTTCTAGGTGCCTTCTTAGAGGAAAATAGAACCACCACTACAAGGCAATGACAAGTTTCCCATTCCACAAGCTACTGAAAAAAGTAATATAGTACCTAGTCGGCAATAGAAGGAGGTGAAAGCTCCAGGAGAAGGAGAAAAGGAGAAAAGTAAGAATCAAGAAAGCGCTAGGAAAGAAGCCCAAAAAAAATCAAGTTTTCCTTCCATTACAAAAGGCCAAAGAATAAAGGTTACCCAATAGTACATAAGAAGGTCTGGAGAAATAGAAAAAAGGTATGAGAGGCCTTCCCCATATTAGGTGGAATATGATATAGTATATGAGTTGAAAAGAGTAACATCTAGAGCAAGCTTGTATGATACAAATTTTCTCCCTAGCCAGATAGATTTCTTGAAATCTTCCCTACATAAAAAGTCCCAAGGAAAGGAAACTACCACAATTTTCAATTTGGCACAAGATAAGAAAAATATGTATCTCGCCACATTGAAAAACAAGCCTCCTACATTCTACATCTCTCTTAGAATGGAAGGATTGGTCATTCGCAATTGTATGATAGATTTAGGTGCATCAATGACTATTATGCCAAAAGCAGTATGTGATGATATGGGCATGGAGTACACAAGGTCATGTTAGGAAGTCTAGAAGCTTGACGGGACACTAGTTAAGACCATTGGAGTTATAAAATATGTATTGATGAGGTTGCATAGAGCTTCGAAGGTGACCATTGTCCAAGAAATTGTGGTAGTTGATCTTGAGCCATATTTTTGCATATGCCTTTCAAGAGAGTTTATAGCCAATATGGGAGGATATATGTATTTGGATTACTCTGCTATTATAGTTCCCTATAAAGGCAAGAGAATAAGGATAACCTTGAAAAATCTTGTATCTTTCCATATTGAAAAAATTGCAAAGGATTTATATAATCATTCAGTGATGGAAGAGCCAAAATTAGTAGAAGTCCTAGAATATTTAGAAATTGAAGATGAATTGCCCTTTAAGGATGATTATAGCTTGTCAAAAATAGGCTTGGGTACATACAATATTTCATCAGAGGTAGAGAAGAATATCCCTACCATATCTAACCAGTAACTTAGGTAGATAGAGGTTTGGACAATGCATTTTGATGGAGCAAGGTGCAAGGATGGAGCCGAAGCCGGTGTAGTTTTGAAGTCCCCTTCAGAAGGAGTGAAGAGTTTTTCTTTTAGATTCACCTGTACTTGTACAAAAAATTCTACAAAATATGAAGCTTTATGCTTAGGGTTGATGCAAGTGAAAAAATAGGAATCGATATACTAGATATTTATGGTGACTCAATGTTGGTGGTCAATCAAGTTACAAAGAAGTGTAGCAGTAAACACCACTATCTGAAGATATACAAAAATAAAGTATGGGACTTGATGGAATCATTTTATGCACTAAATATTCACTCTATCCCTAGGGAACATAATACACTTGCTGATGCTTTGGTAGTAAAAGACTCTAATTCTAATCCTTCATCAGACCTTGGATCAATTACAAGTAAAAGATTCAAATAATCTTCAGACCTATAGTTCCAGATAGACAAATCTTCTGGCAGGCCTTTGACAATGATGATCAGATAATAGACTTTCTAGTCAGAGAATCTTGTCTAGACAATGTGCAGGAAGAGCTTTCCCAAGAAATAGATCAACAAGATATTATCCATTTGAAGAATAATCACATTTGTAAATACCTAATCACATTGGAGATCTTGTTTTATAATGAAGATGGAAAGAGAACAAGAACTATGAAAGTAGATGATACAATATACAATGATATTGAAATAGAAGAGAAAACTAAAATCAATGTTGGAATAAGGTGTTCCCTAGAAGAGGTTGAGGGAGTCAAGGCATTGTGCTTTAAATATCTAAACATCATTGCCTAGTCATATGAGGACCTCCAAGTTTTTGATAAAAGAGTCATTCAACATACCATCGAGCTAGATACTAATGCAAAACCTTTTATACAGAGACAAAGGCCTGCCAATCCTAAAATTAAATCCATAATGAGGTAGGCTTTGCTTAAGCTTATTAAAGGGAAGATCATTTATCCTATTAAGAATTCCACATGGGTTTCCAACCTGGTCCTAGTAAGAAAGAAGAATGGAGATATTTGGTTGTGTGTGGATATTTAGAACTTCAACATAGCATCATTGAAGGATCATTATCCGCTTCCTTAGATTGATCATATTCTATAGATGGTGTTAGGAGTGGAAATATACTCCTTACTGTATGGCTTCTCTAGGTATAACCAAATCTAGGTCAAAGATGAATACCAGTTAAAAACAACCTTCAAAACTAAGTGGGGCACATTTTATTATCAAAGAATTCTATTTGGCCTATCCAATGCATGAGCCATGCTCCAAAGGGCCATGGACTATGCTTTTGGTGAATTGATCAATAAAATCATTCTGATTTATATGGATGATATGATAGTGTTTTCTCATAGAAAGGAATCACATATTGAGCATCTAGATAAAGTCTTCCAAAAGTGGAGAGAGTTTGACATCTCCCTTAATCCAAAGAAATCATTCTTCACTATCCATGAAGGCAAGTTGTTAGGCCATGTAGTCTCCAAAGAAGGGATGGCGATAGATACTGACAGAATAAAGTCAATTTTGGCACTCCCCCTCCCTACAAATAAGAAAGGATTACAATCCTTCTTTGAGTAAATTAACTTTGTTAGAAAGTTCATATCAAATTTTTCCCAAGTAGTCAATACTATCTTATATTTACTCATGAAGAACATGGAATTAAAATGGACCGAGAAAAGGAAATAATATTTTGAGGCTATAAAGCAGGCCATTGCAACTGTACCAGTATTGATAAATCCTAATTTTAGCAAAGACTTTATTTTGTACACCTATGGGGCTGAGGAAAGCTATGCATTAGTGCTCACTCAAAAATATGAGAATGAGGAAGAACATCCTATCTTTTTTTGGAGTTAAAATTTACATGAGCACCAAACCAAGTAAAATTTTATTAAGAGGCAAGTATTTACTGTGATAAAATCCTTAAATAAGTTTAGGCAGTACTTGGTTCAAAGCAAGACTCTAGTCTATTTGGTACATCCAGATGTAAGGAATTTTATACTTCAAGGAGAACTAGGTGATAAAAGAACTATATGGATTACTAAAATATAGGAGTATGATGTTGAAACACATCCTACCAATTTGGTTAGAGGAAGAGCATTATGCCAAGATCTTGCTGCTAAAGTAGACTCAGATCAGATAGTAGCTTGTTAGGGAGCAAAAGATGATCACAGTGGTAGTTTTATAGAGAGTTCAGATTGGATAGATCAACTAACAACTTATTTTCAAATAGGTGTATCTCTGAAAGGCCTTAATACTTAACAAAGAATAATATTTAGACTACAGGCTTTGAATTGTGTATTGCTTCCTGAGGGATTATACAAGAAGAACCTAGATGGGGTACTTGTAAGATGTCTAAAGGATAATAAAATACAAAATGTCATCAAAGAATTTCATAGAGGCCTATCTAGAGGTCACTTTTTAGGAAGAATGACTGCCATGAAAATAATAATGGTAGGATACTACTGGCCCACTATCTTTGCAGATGCCTTCAAGGCAACTAAGTCATGTGATAAGTGTCAGAGATATGTGGGAAGAACCAAGAACGCAACATTTTTTCTCAAACCAATTTAGGTGGAGGAGCCTTTCCAGAAATGGGGACTTGAATTTTTTGGAGTCAAAAAATGAAATTCATCAATGGGTCATAAGTTTATCCTTACTACCACTAATTATTTCACTAGATGGGTTGAAGCTATCCCAACAAATAAGTCATACCAGGAAGTAGTGATTGAATTTTTGGAGAATTTGATCACAAGGTTTGGAATTTTGGAGACATTAGTGAGTGACAATGGCCCAAATTTTATAGGTGCAAAAAATATTGAGTTTACCAGCAAGTATAACATAAATATAAAGAATTATTCTAACTATTACTCTCAAGGAAATGGATTAGCGGAATCCACCAATAAAAACTTGCTCAAAATTCTAAAAAGAGCACTGGAAGAGAACAAAAGGAGTTGGCACTTGTTACTTGACCAATTTTTATGGGTGGATAGAATCACTGTCAAAAGGTCTATCAAGACATATCCTTATGCCTTAGTTTATGGTAAGGAGGTCGTTCTACCCACTCATCTTGAGATACCAGCTTTAAAATGGGCTAGACAAGATCCAGAGCTTGATCAGAGTCTGCTAAAGTCCAAGTTGATGCATCTGCTGCAACTAGAAGAGCAAAGGACTCAGGCATATGAGAATTTCTAGAAATACTCCATGAATACAAAGGAGTGGTTTGACAAGTAGTCAAAATTTAGGATGTTTAATGAAGGAAATTCAGTTCTAAGGTGGAATGACAAGGCTAAACTCAATCATCAAAAAATTAATTCCTTCTAGGAGGGACCCTTCAAGATAAAGTTACTCAGAAGCTAATATGACATAATCCTCAGCAAAGAATATTGGGCAATCCAACAAGATTGAAAGATCAAACTACATAGACATGAAGGTAGGGGATCGTAGATACAAAAATGACATATGTGACCAGAGACCGCCTGAGAAGTGGATATAAGGTCAAATTATTCAAGGGGGAACCTATTCTAGACCAAGGTATTGGAGCTATGTACTCTCTTATTTCTTATTATGTTTGTGATGCAGTCCACCAATGCCTACAAATGGTCTCTGTCATAGCTAAAATTTATGATCTTGTAACTAGGTCTATAATAATGTCCTACAACAAGGTATTCTTTAACATAACTAAGCAATATTATCGAGATCTATTTACAATGGGACAAAAATCCCCTGTACCCTCTAGAGAGTTCAACTTAGAGCAACAAACTAAGTATTATACCCTGAGGAACTATGTGGAAAATGAAAGCAACTTTAGGACCTAGGTGTATAACCAGTTTAAGACCATTAAATGCAAAAAAGCCCTGCCCACAACTCCATTCCCATTAGTGAATTTGCATACCTAGATTTTTAATACATGTTGGCTATGATAGCTGGCCTAGAATCCAACCTAGACATAAGAGACTGGCAATTGGCCACTGCATATTATATATCAAAGACTAATATGTATATGGTGCAACCAGAGCATAATAGTAATGCCCCATTTTGCTTCAACTAGACTGCATACCTTGCCAAGAGAATGCATGAGCAGTTGATGGCCATGAAGGAGAATGAGGAGAGCCCATCATTCAAAAATTGCTCCAATCTAGTTTAGATGTTCTTCAGTGCCACTAATGATGATTACTCTTGGATATTAGTAGTTAAAAAATATAAGTATGAACATCAGTTTCCAATATATTATTGGACTAGGGTTCTGAGCAGAAAAAAGTCCTATTATACTTTTAATTATGAATTTCTCATATCAGCTTTACGAGTAATGTATGGCAGCTACCCTAGGCTAATCTCAAAATTTGAAAAGAAAATATGAGTTAAAGGGGTTGAAGATGGAGATTAGTACCTCCTAACAGAGGGCACGGTCATCAGATTGTATGATTTCCTAGTCTGCAAACAACTCTATCACGTTTCTTCCAACCAGAGCACCACCGAAGGATATATAAAAAAGAAATCTACCTCCTTTTATCGGATTGAAGTCTATTGTGATCGGTCTAAGTTAATAGAAAACACCTGTAGTAGACCCCCTCTGCACGAGCCCTGCAAACATGAACAAGAGCTTCTATAACAACCTTTCATCCATTTTTTTCTTGCAGTTAAAGACCATCAAGTTGCTAAGCATAGATGGTGTTACCAATTAGTACGAAGTATTCATCTGCTGTAACACTATCTAACGAACTTCATATTTTTTGTATTAGTACTTCGTATTTATCCACTCTCCAGATCTTGGTGGCTCTAGTTTTAACATTCATCCTTTTTTTCTACATAAATATCTTCTACAAAGGCTGCCTATTGACTAGCACCTGTTCATGCTTATGCCTTTTTTGGAGCACATGAAAGTGGTCTATTGAAATATATGTACTCCTTGATTGTTGTTGTGTTGTGTGGTGATCTAAACAAAAGACCCCTTATCCTAGTAGCTCATAGGCCTATATTTTTTTCTCATATGGATACCACATTGATGGAATTAGAGGGCAAGGTGCGATTGTTGAAGCGACTTCTATTTCCCACCCTTATTTTATCAATCTACTCCATATGTGCCAGTTTAACTATTGCTACCATTTCCTTATGATCTAACATTGGTGCTAAAACTTGGTACCATCCCTATAAATCCACTTGGAGATATGACATTGCACGAGAAGACTGAAAGTGTTGTTGGTTGCTTCTAATCCACTACTGGATATTTGAAGTCATTGGAGTTTTTTTTCCACTATTGATAGAGCAACTTCGAAAGACAATGCAAAGATAAAGAGAGAGAGATTGTGAAGTTCCAGTTTTTAGTCTATGTAGATTTCATGTCTGAAAAAGTTTTTTTACATATTGTTATCCCACATTCATAGTGGGCAGTCCTTGTTATTGTTTATTAAGGTTAATTTGTAGTTAGGTAATCGACCACCTATTGATGGTCAATAGTGGCCACCGTTCCACCACCTAGATGTGCAGTTGGAAGTGCCAGTGGTGGGGCCTACACTCGCTTCCCTAGGTACAGTTGACATTCAAAAAAATTTATGCCTAGTTTAAGTTTTCCACTTAGTTCAAGTTTTCCATTGAAAATTCAAAGTTGTCTATCTGCAAAAAATTCAAATTACCCCACCCAAGTTCAAATTTTAAAAAATTCCTGCCAAAGTTCACATTTCAAAAATTTCCTGCCAAGGTCTACCACTGGAAATTAGAAAATACAAAATTGTAAAGGCCCTCTTTTTTTGCCTCCAAGATTCCTTTTGTTTTCTTCCCAAATCTAGGGTCAAATTGTATCCGACTATAGCCTTATATATAGTCATTGGAAATGTTTTTGCAAGGTGGATCTATTGGTGCAATTAGTTTTCAATTTTGTGATCATTTGCTAGGTAAAATTATGGCTCAAAGTTTACATTGTAAAATAGAGTGCATTTTTGGTTGTATTCGACACTCTTGGGTAGAACTTTTGGAAAACTTAAGGGGAGCTCTTTTTATATCATTGGGGGATTACTAGACCAATTTCTTCATTATATTTGGCCAAATTTGGAGGCACTTAACTCATTGGAGATTTTAAATTGTATCACATTTCAAGGCATCATTGGAGGCTATATTTTAGCCATATCCTTAATACAATCATCATCAAAGGGGTGATTTAGGGCCCCTTGTCCCTTGCTTGTGGAGTTCTTTATTGTGGCATTGTCTTGGCCACATTGTGTTTGGTGCTTGCCTCTCCTCACTTGTGCTTGCCCTTAATTTTAATGCTTGTTATAACCCTTGCATGTCTTTGGGGTTTATTTCATTGTAATCAAGTGTAGTTTTCTTTGCATATACACACTTGACTTTTGACACATAAATTGTGCAACATCTACAAGCAAGCAAGCACACAAGCACCCTTGTCACAACACCTAAGCACTTGACTCTTTAGCACATCCATTATGAACACCATTCTCAAGCACACAAGCAAGCAAATCATTGTAATAAGAAAAAGTTCACCCCACTTCATCTCCAATTCTCACTCTTCTTGGTTGTGATAGGTCACATGTGTTCAAGTATTCCTCCCACTATTGGAAACACTTGTTGATTCATAGTGGAAGAACTAGGTGAACCCTCCACACCTTGTGGGTTTTAAGTGGTGTACCCTAGATTCTTTTGAGGGATTTTTTTTTACACTTGTGTTCCTCATTACTTCCTTGGTTGAACTCCCTCTTCTCTTACTCCTTTTATAATCATGAAATCCATAAATTTACTAATTGATCTCACATAAAATATTGAGGGAGTTGCCACATGCAAATTGGAAATTTAAAATGGAGTCCATATTAATGATGCATGGTATGTGGGACTATGTTAGAGATAGAGCATAAAATGAAGCAGCATTAACTTCACCTATAGATGCTACAAATAAGGTATTAAGCTTAACCAAAAGAAGCATGAGATGCACTAAATAGTCTCTTTGATAGGCCTAATGAGGATAATATTTTGTATTTGAAGCATAAATTGCATAATATTTGTATGAAATGTTCAATCACTAATTACCTTATGGAAGTGAAGTCTATTAAGAATGATTTCTTAGCTGGTGTAAACTTTGAGCCTCTCAAAACATTGAGGTCAGATAATGGTGTAGAATATATTTCCAAAGATTTTTTCAGCTTTTGTTAGTATCATGGTATAAGAAGGGAATTCACAACTCCTTATACACCTTAGAAAAATGGATTAGCTAAGAGGATGAATCAAACAATCACAAATATGGCAAAATAAATGCTAATGGCTGCTAAGTTACCAAACACATTCTAAGGGGAAGCTATTCTTACTGTTATATACTTGAATAATAGGTCCTGATGCGTTGTCGTTATGCACATCATTAATTCTCAATGAATTTTTCAATCCAGGGCAGTGTACAAAGCTATTTGCGGAAGGAGTGAACAGGGCTAGAACTTAGGTCATTTGGGAGCAATAGGTTTTATTGATGAAACAAATTTTGTAGGGGATTTAGGACATTTTTATCTCTAAATTGCATAAATTGAATTTTAATCTAACTGTAGAAATGAAATCCTAGTTACAATTACAGAATGAAATCTAATTATGTTGCAGAAATAACTCCCTAGTTACAGTTGCAGAATTAGAAATCTAATTATGATTGTAGAAAGGAAGTCTATTTACTTTTGTAGTAATGGAAACCTGATTATAACATAGAAATTAAGTCCTGTCAATGCTCTGTAATAGAAGGTTATCAATATTCTATGCAGGGGTTGACAACAAAACACAAAATGCAGTAAATTGCAAAAAATAGTAAATTATGGAAATGACAATCTACATTAATTTGAAAGCTTGCTGAAAATGGAGATTACAACCAAACCTATCATTAATCACAAGATCATCATAATCATGAAATAAACTAATATTGCAAATATTGTTAGTTGTTTACAAGGAAATAAAATGACAAGTTTTACCACTTATTCTGCTGCAGCAAAATCAAAATAAAAACCTGCTGTTAGTCCTCCTCCTAGGTCTGGAAGTGGCCAACCTCCTTGTCTAGAAGAAGGTATGAGTCTTTTTCTCTCTCTATATCTTACTCACTCATTCACAACAACATGAATAAAAATAGTGCACTTTATTGATTCAAGAACATAATTACAGTGTTGCTGCTAAAAACCCTGTTACAGGACTATAACAATCACTTTTCTTATTATTATACTTCTTGCTTACTTTTCCTCTACCATTCTTAGCTCAACCTAGATGGGAGATATCTATTTATAGATATCCTAAAATCTAATTACAAATTGAGAATATCTCATTCCTATATTATAGGTCTATTCCTATCATGCTGCAACATTTCCTGGGTTTATCCTAGAAGAGGACCAAAATTGATATTTTCCATAAATGGTGGCTTTGGATGGTAAGGACGACAAATTCAAATGGGAGATATTTTCCCTTAACCTTTTCAACCTTATTTCCATTTTTCCATCATCATAAATCATTCAACAACTCAAAAAGCACTTTCTGTTCTCATTTCGAAGATAAGTGGCTCATTTCGAAGAGACTGTATTTCTTATTCCGAAGATGTCCACTCATTTCAAAGATCTTCGAAATGAACAACTGTGCTCTTCAAGTGATTTCATCTATATTTATTAGGTGCATTAGCTCTCAGGATCAGTTTTCTATAGCCTTCATCTCTCTCCATGTGTGAATTCCATGCCTTGCCATTCATTGGCAGCTAGCTAGAATTTACATTGGAAAACCAGTTTTTGCTACACAATAACAGTTTGCTTGCACTATTTTCTAGATTTAGATAAATAAATGCTTGAAACACATAAAAAAAAACTAGTGAAGTGTTGCTATCAACCTAAGCATACTTCTCATTTAGAAAGTCATGACAAAGTAACATAAAACTATGCAAAAACTGTAAAAAATTAGAATATAGTATTTCTAAAACATTGATCATGCAAAAATTTAATACACATCATATTAAATCAACTTAATTAGCATATAAAATTAAACACAAATTTTTTTAGGTAGTTTCAATGTTCAAAACATGCTATGATTGAGGCATTTCTAGGCCTCATCATTTTCCCCCCAACTTATATTAATGCATGTCCTCATGCATTCTGTTGGGCTATAGAATCACATATATCCATATTCAAATTCCATGATCTATAGAACAATTTGGTGCCTATATAATATCCCCTGTTCTCCTGAAGGTTTCTAAGCCATTCTTCAAACTGATCATCAGGTTGAGGATCTTCTTCAAAATAGAAGGGAACTGGAGAAATGATGGTTGGAGGCCTAAATATGAGACCTATCTAGTGATGTTGCATGATTTCAATCAGCTGTGTCACTCCTTCTGCCCTTCTTCTGGATCATTCTAGGTTAATGGGGGAGATAGGTTCCCTTTTCTATAAAGAAATGGAAAGTTCTGCCCATCTGCTTTTGCAAAATGATAATGCTAGAACAAAACTGTTATTACATAAATTTTGGAGTTTGGTCACACAGTCCCTTAAATGGCTCAAGTACATCCTTTTTACATATTCCCTATTCATCATGGTGAAATGTTGTCTGGTGATAATTGGATGATTTGGCTAAACTGCTCTGACTAACAATTTAGCTCTTAATTCAATTTCTTTATTTTGCCTTTTCTTTTGATCCTAGTAAAACTAATTTTGTAAAGTGGACATTAATGCTCTTAGTTGAACATATCTTATGTAAATTTGAGGGTGAAACTCTACCTCTTCTGGAATAAAGAAGTTGTGTAAAAATAATTCACATAAGATGTTTTTCTGTTCTACAGGGCTGTAAAAATAGGCTTCTAAGAAATTTGTAGTTGTGTCCAATTTGTATGGGAGACCTGAGCTAATCTGCATGACCTGCAATCTGAGATACTTCTCCTTCAGAATCAGACCATAAAAACTGGCCGACCGTCTAAATTAGACCAAAAACTCAGCAATCTGACATAAATCAGTCACTTTATCATTCAATGCCTTGATTTCTATTTCTTTTGCCTCTAACTATTTACCTTCCAATTTAAAATTTTCAACTTTAGTGGCAAGTTTTTCATATCTGATCACCCAACTAGCTATGTCTGTATTATATTGCTCTAGGGATACAATATTGGGTGGTCTAACTATAGGTGGAAATTTGGGTAGCAGATCTACCTAAACCCCTTTTTCTGCTACTTCCACTAGTTGGTCATTTGATAATAATTCTACTTGTATCTCTTTTTCTACTATTTCTATTGGTTGGTCATTAGACAAAAATTCCACTTGTACCCATTTTTTTGCTATCTCCACTGGTTGGTTATCAAACAAAAATTCTACTTGTACCCCCTTATCCTCTATGTTGATTGAAGGTATAACAGTTTTAAATACAAAAATTTCATTTGAAGGAGTACTTGAACAATTTCATGTTGTTGTTTAGACTGCTCCTGTGCTGGTGTTTCCTGCTGTAACTCATTTCCAATATTCCTTTCTATCAATTCTAGAGCATCTTCGGAATGAGAAGGCAATGCTTCAGAATGGAAGGGCACTTCTTCAGAGTGAAAGGGTGCTGCTTCAGAATGAGTACCTATGTATTTAGTCATAGTTTTAGATGCCTCAATCAAAGTAAAAGAGTCATCTGCCCTAGATAGTCCCATAAGTAACTGAGCCAGATTATCCTCATCAATAGATACATTTGGTTGTTCTTCAGACTATGACAACCTTTTCCTCAATTTTGCCACTTTCTGCTATAATTTTGCAATCTACTTTTCCTGTATTTCAATGATATTTTCTTTTTCTTCAATCCATTTAGTTTGTGTTTTGATAACACTTTTTGTTGCTCTTAACTATTCTGTGATGTTCACCTCCTCTGTTTCTAATTTAGAATCTGATGCAGACAAATTATCTGTAGTTGGTTTCTTAACAGCTATCTCATCTTCTGCTTCAGCTGTTTGCTCTTATTTAGGAGGTTCCATGAAACTATCTATGATTGCATCCACATATTCTATGGCTTGTTGAACTGTCAAAACATCAAAACTGTCTTGCCCAGTCTCTTCCTCAATAATTTTTTTAGGGAATTCTAAAAAATATTCAGGGGTTGGTTGCACTTTTGTAACATCCGGATTGCCTTGTCCACTTTCTTCTTCTATCACCTGTTCTTCTATTTCTCTCAAGTGGAATCTTGTAGACCTCCTAGTTCTTGTTGTAAATATTTTCTTCCTGCCCTATTTTTTGGTGACAGTAGGGGCTGTGGGGACAATTTCAGATTCTAGTGGGAGTGCTTCTATTTCCCTTGTTGTATCTTCCCCTATTTTTCTAGGCACTTCACTCCCCTATTCTGACAAATCAGCAACATCTTCAAAAAAATGAACTTTCTTCTATTTTTCTTTTTGACTGTCGGTTCCAGGCCCTCTCTTCTTTTGTTTCTTAGCTTATGAGGTTGAAGGTTCTAGAGAAAGGTGCTTTGTTGCTTCTATTGGGTGTGTTTCCTCCTCTGCAATAGCATCTATGGTAGCATATGTTTCTTCTTCCTCTGTAACAGGATCTATGACAAAATCTGTTTCTTCCTCCTCATCCTCTCTTCCAAAAACTACATCATTCAGAGTAGAATAAAACCTATCAAAGCTTCTAGGGTTTCCTCTAAAATGATTTTGGCATGTTAATTTAAAAATACCATGGTGGCGAGGGCTCCCTTTTCCTTCCTGATATTGTTTTGCCATATTTTTCAACTCCTGGTGCAAATACGGAGGAATATTTACCCTAACTTCTGGTTGTTGCCTACCATGTATTAGGTGGTTCAAAATTTTGAAATGATGCCCTGATAAAAGTACATACTACCCTTCATAGGTTAAAATTTGTATTACCCATGTGGCCACTTCATTCCAAGGTTCTTGTAGGCTGGCCCTTTTTACCCCCTTGCATGTGTTATTGTGCATTAAGTATTTTGGATCCCTATCATTTTCTTCCAGAAATTGATTAACTACATTTTCTAGCGTATTTTTGTTAGTTCTAGAAATTTGAATACCTTCTAATGGAAGCTCAGTAATTTCACTTAAAACTTCAGGGGTTACCTTAATTGTCATGTCGTTAATGTGTGCCTGGTTATTTCTGAATGTGTGAGCGAACATGCCGGCCAAATATTTAGAGGACCCATCAAATTTGTCCAAAAATGGCATAAGCCCTTCATCTTCAAAAATTTGCAGCACTTCTAGATTTTCTCAAAGGTGGGTGGTATCTACTGGTTCCATATTTGTTTTTCGTCCCATTTTCCTATTTTGGTATGTTAAAAATGTGCACCTTTGCTGCTATTCTTCCGTTGGATCATAGGTTTTTGGTTCTTGTAGACTTGGAGGGTTTGTTTTTAGGTTTTCAATTGCTTTGTTTATCTTCAAAATAAACTGTATTATCTACATTGTACCTCATAATCACTTTGTGTTAACAATAATGTCTTTGGAAGGAAGGGTGGCACGCATCTCTATTTTTTCTCTAAACACCTATCCGTTAATGATTGCATAGATGTCCTTGCCGTCAGATCCATCTTACTTGTTTTTAGCTCCTCTATTTTGTCCATAGAATTCTCACGTGTATGGTTATCAGCATCAAATAATGGTGGCATGTTGTTGGTCAATTCCTTGTGATTCTAGTACTTTCGTAATGGGTGCAAGATAAGACAAATCACATATCAACTGACACATGTCATTTATCATATGCTGTTAAAAAAAATCTATTGATCGTATATTTTCCCCCTTCTTGGATGCCACGTGGAAATATCCTGTTGAATGCTCATTCCGAAGATTATGTTTTATTGCGAAAACAATTCCTCATTTCGAAGATAAAGTTTTCATTCTGAAGACAAGTCCTCATTCCGAAGATAAAGCTTCATTCTGAAGACAATTCCTCATTTTGAAGACAAAGCTTCATTCTGAAGACAATTCCTCATTCCGAAGACAAAGCTTCATTTCGAAGACAAAGTGCAACATTCATTCTACTGTCATTTCGAAGACAATTTCATTCCAAATACAAAGTGCAACAGTCATTCTGTTGTCATTCCAAAGACAATTTCATTTTGAATACAAAGTGCAACAGTCATTCTACTGTCATTCCAAAGACAATTTCATTCCGAAGACAAAGTGCAACAGTCATTCTAAAGACAATTTCATTTCAAAGACAAAGTGCAACATTCATTCTGCTATCATTCCAAATATAATACAACAGTCATTCTGAAGAAGATAGCAGGCACTATTTTTGGCATTCTCATTCTAAAGATTAGGTAGAAACCAATATTCTCCTTCTCAAAACATGTTTTAACTATGCCAAATCTTATGGATACATTTTATGCTAATGCTTAATTGTTATATACTACATATCAATCATTTACAATGAAGAAATGTAAGAAATATATACCTGATTAAAACAAGTTAATGCAAGTTTTGAAGAATGACTGCTTCTGTTGATGTTTTGCTGAGATTTTCTACAATATTTCAAAACAATGATGATTCAGAAATTTTCAAGGTTATGCATGCTAGAAAACTGGTTTTCATGCATACCAACTCAGTAGTGCCTTAGGAAAGGTTTTCACTGCTGAGCTATTCATTTTTTTTTTTTTTTTGTTGCCAAAAAACTAGTTTTCATGCATACCAACTCAGTACTGCCTTAGGAAAGGTTTTCACTGTTGAGCTATTCATTTTTCTCTCTCTTTTTTTCTTTTTTTCTCTTTTTTTTTTACCTCTCATTTTCTCTCTATTTTTTTTTTATTATTCTGATTATGCCCATGAAGGAATTCATGATTTTCCTGAAATCATGCCCATGAAGGAATTCACAATCAAAATTTATTCATCTTTTTGTTTTCAACTTTTTCTGATTTTTTTATTTTATTTTTCTACTTTTCTTGAAATCCATGATCATGCTGATTTTATTGAAGTGGAAGAGGGAATCTCTTCCACCTGTTGTGCATCCAAACTGTCAAGCTGCTGCAATAATTCCTCTTTAGTTAGAGGTATATGGTACACCCTGAGGCAATGTCCATTCACTACCAACTTTCTCCGTGACCCATCAATAGGATATAGACGAGCTGCTCCATTGTCAAATACCTCTTCAATCTGGTAAGGTCCAAGCCATCTAGTTCTCAGCTTTCTATGGAAGTCTTCATAGCGATAATCAAACATCAAAGCCCAATCTCCTTGCTAAAATTTCCTCTACTGGATGTGACTGTCATGCCACAACTTTCTCTGCTCTTGAATTACTTTAGTTTGGTGCAGAGCATCCAACTGAAGTTCATCCAATGCATTCAGTTGTAGAATCCTGTCCGTCTGTGTCTGTGACAATTCAATCTCAATTTCCAATGTTGTGTGCAATGTTAGTAGCTCAAATCTAATAGGTAGGAGGGGCTTTTTACCAAAAACTAGTTCATAAGGTGTGAATCTAGTAGTGGATTTGCAAGCAGTATTGTAAGCCCAAACTGCTTTAGGTAATTTATCTAGCCAGTTTCTCCTATGAAAAGCTACTATTTTTATCAAGATTCATTCCAGTTCCCTATTTGTTATCTCAACCTGGCTATTTGCTTGTGGGTGGTAAGGTGATGATTTCATATGTTTGATTTCATATAATTTTGTAAAATCCTCAATGAATTTAGATGCAAATTGGGGTCCTTGGTCTATGGTGATAGACCATAGAGCTCCAAATATTTGAAGAATCTAAGTATACAAGAAATCAACGACCTTATCTTCATGAGCATTTTTGAAAGCACGCACCTCTACCCACTTTGTTAGGTAATCAGTGCATACTAGAATATGCACCTTTCCTTGAGAAGGTGGATCAATAGGTCCTAAAAAATCAAGCCCCCACATCTCAAATGGCTTTAAAACCAATTGAGGTTGTAGTGGCATTTCATTTGTATGAGTGGGTTTCCCCATTCTTTGGCATGCATCACAATGCCTGATGTACTTTTTCACATCCTTGTGAAGAGATGGCCAATAATATCATGTCCCTAAAAATTTTCTAATTGTGCTTTTTACAAAATAGTGTCCACCTAAGGGTTCATCATGACAAGCCCTAAGGATATCATATACCTCATCCTTTCGGATGCACCTACGTAACACATGGTCAAGACTGTACTTAAAAAGTATACCCTTAATCGACTTAAAGGAAGAAATTCGTTTGATCAATTGTTTTTTTTTGTTTTGAAGTGAAATGTGGAGGAACTTTCCTTATGACTAAATAATTGGCTATATCCGCAAACCATGGTGATTGGACAGATATAGAAAATAATTTTTCATTAGGAAAAGTGTCCTCAACTAATTTCCCTTCCTTTGTGTTCTGCAACCTGGACAAGAAATCTGCTACAACATTAGCTTTTCCTGGTTTGTTGATTATTGTGATATCAAATTCTTGCAGAAACAATAACCAACAAATAATTCTTGCACTTACCATAGGATTATTCATCAAATACTTAATGGCCGTGTGATCTATGTGAATAAATATTTGATAACCTTGTGATGTAATGCTCGAATTTGTTGATGGCATAAATTACTGCCAAGAATTCCTTCTCATTTGTGGTATAATTTTTCTCAGCTCCTGTCAAATTCTTGCTAATGTAGTAGATGGAATAGTTCACTATTGTCAATTTGTCCTAATGTTGCTCCAATTGTAGTATTGGAAGCATCATCCTGTATGTGAAATGGTACTGTCTAATTAGGTCCTCTTAACACAGGTGGAGTTACTAATTTCTCTTTCAAAGCTTCAAATGATTCCTGACACCTTGCAGTCTAGGAGAATTCAGAATCTTTAGTCAATAGGGCAAACATGGGATTGGCTATTATGCTAAATCTAGGAATAAACCTGTGGTAAAAACCAATGTGTCCTAGGAAGCTTCTGACATCAGTCTAAGTTTTAGGAGGAAGAAGATTCTTGATAATTTCCACCTTCTTTGGATCAACCTGGATCCCTTGAAGAGAGATGTTATGACCAAGAACTATTCCTTTCTCCATCATCATAAAACATTTGTCTATATTCAAGGATAACTAGTATGTTTCACTGCGAGTTAAAACTCTATCAAGGTTTTCTAACGTAAAGTCAAAATTATGTCCACATACTATGAAATCATCCATGTATATCTCAACATTTTTGGTAGTCAGATCAGAAAAAATTTCTAAGACCACTCGCTGAAATGTTACTGGGGTATTACACAAACCAAAAGGTAAAACCCTATAGGCAAATGTTCCCCATGGACAGGTAAAGGTTGTTTTCTCTTGATCTTCAGGTGCAATCCGAATTTGATTATACCCACTAAATCCATCAAGAAAACAAAAGTATTTCTTTCCAGCAAGGGTATCTAACACCTAATCTATGAAAGGTAATGGAAAATGGTCTTTGTATGTCACTTTGTTTAGCTCTCTATAGTCTACATATACTCTCATTTTTCCATGGAGAGACCCATTGGCTATCAAAAATTGGGTAAATGAATCCTACCTCTAGAAGTTTTTTAATTTCTTCCTTTACAATATCCCTCAAGGCAGGATTCAGTCTTCTCTGGGGTTGTCTTATTGGCTTGACTTCTTCAGTATAAATCCTATGGGTGCATATATCAGGATGAATTCCTGACATATCTTTGTAGTCCCAAGCAAAAGCATGAACATGCTTCTATAAAACAGTTATCAAATTTTCTTCCTCTTCCCTAGTAAGCCAACTGTTAATGTTCAATTATTTTCTTGGCTGGACTTCTATTTGTTTTGTATTTGGAAGGACTGAATTCACTTCTTCATACTTGGTGATTAGGGAGTTAAGACGACAATGATGAGATGGGAGGAAATAAGAAGTTTTTGTTTCATTGATTTCTAATGGAAGCATATCCTATATGGAACAGTGAGAAGGGAAAATCAAGTGATGGTGCCATCCATGTGGTAGTGAAACTGATGTTTCCTGTGATAGTACAAATGGATCACCTTCAAAATTTTGGTTCTCCTCATTCCCTAACAACTGATGGATATTTACTGCTTCTTCTTCTAACCCTTGTTCATGCAGAACATTCATTAGGATAGTTTCATTCTCTAAAGTTTCTATGTCATGGAGGTCTTTTGTGTGTTCCCTTACTACCAAGGTGGCTAGTGTGGAAATAACCTCTTCTGGTTATTCATATGATTCAAGAAACCATAACTGACCTAAAAAATTGTTGGAGGGCCTTGCAAGAGGATACAGAGAGATATTTTTTAGATCAATACCATTTGAAATGGTCATTTTTCCAGATCTACAGTCTATGAAGGCTGCTACAATTACAAGCCAAGGGATTCCCAAAATGATGGGATATCCATGTGCTAAATTTCTTAGCTGTAAAACCAAAAAATTTGCAGGTAATTCCCAAGAAGAGACTTCTATACAGACATCTTCAATGATACCTTCAGGTTTTGTAACTGACCTATCAGCCATTTCTAAAACTGTAAATGTGGGGCTGAGATGTTTGAGCTGTAATTGTTCCATTATATCCTTGGTCATGACATTTATTGCAGCTCCTAGATCTACGAAGACATTTGATATTGGCACTGAGCCTATGGTAACTATGATAATTGGACTCCCTGTATCACTATACTTTGGGGTACTAGCTTTCCGGACAAGAGATCAACTATCTTTCCTTCAACCTAAACAGTCTTGGGAAATGCTTTCTTTTTCTTCCTGCTCTTCTAATGCACAAATCTCGGATAGTACTTTTAATCACTGGTATATCCTTAATGGCTTGCAATAAGGGCAATGATATAGTTAACTTTCTAAGTTCCTTGAATAGGTCTGACTCAGAATTTTTTGTTGTGGTATTGAATCTTTCAGGATATGGAATTATCCTTGATGAAGGTAATTGTTCTTCCTGTGGTTCTATTTTTCTTCTTATTTCTCTGTTGTTGGTTTAACTCTAACTTGTTCCAAAGGTTCTTGATTTTCATTTTCCTTGATTTTAGTTGAAATAGGTTCAGGTACAACTTTTCTTGAACAAAGTTGGATGTTACTACAATCAAGAACATTAATTTCAGCATTTTCTTCAACTTCAGCCACATAGACAAGGGATTCCTGTCTCATGTTGTTTGAATTAGTGATTGGTTGAGTTGGAAGTTGAGGCTGTTTCACCTGTTGTGTTTGCTATGGTTGGTTCTATTTTTCTTAAAAAAATTGATTAGGTGCAGGAAGCAAATGCTGAGTTTGACCTTGATTTCTTTGATGCCTTAGATAGGATTGGTATTGCTAACTCTACTGTGGTTGATTTTACATCCAATGTGGATTAGTCTGATTCTGATTCCAAGGTGGGTTTTTTTGATTCCATGATGGGTTATTTTTATTCTGATTCCAGGATGGATTACTCCAACTTTTTTGTGGCCATTCTTGGGAATTTGTCCATTGAGAATAATTCCAAGGATGTTGGGGTGGTTCTGATTGTCCCCAAGGCATAGTCCAAGGATTATGCCCCCAATTTATAGAAAAATGAGGGGAATTTTGGTTTTGAAAGAAATTTCCCCCTTATTTTGGTCCAACATAGTTGAGTTCCTCAGTCTAACTCTTTAACATAGTTTTGAGTTGTGGTAGCAGGTGGCATTTATCAGTCAAATGCTTCTTCGAACAGATACTACAAATGGCTGAGATAGACATTTTATTCAAAGGATATTCTTGCAAAGAATGTTTATTTCTACATCTTGGGCAATAAATTGCCAAAGGTTCTATGGTTTTTGCTTTTGTATATATTTATCCCAAAGTTGTGTTCAATTGCACCAGAATATCAATTTTAAAATTTGCAAGTTCCTCTATTAGGTCCTTTACATCAGTGCCATTTGTATTTTTTTTTTCTTCCCTGCTTAGTGTAAGAGTAATTCTTGTAGAGACCCACAATTTCTTCATTATTGTGATTATTTACATCCCCTTTTCCCATAAAATCTAATACTTCTCTGGATTCATCTTGTAATCCTCTCAAAATTATGGTTTTGCATAACTCAAGTTCTACAAGTCCACATCTCCTTTGAACAAAGAAGAACCTATCAAGATAGTCTTATAATGTTTCATCATCTTCCTGCTTAATCCTGAATAACTCATATTTCTTGTTCCTTACATGGCAATACTCATTATATTTGTCTAAAAACACAGTTTCCATTTGATCCCAGGTTCAAATGGAATTTGTCTCTAAGCTCATGAACCAGCGTAATACTGAGTCCTTGAGTGTTGAGGGAAAAACCTTAAGTTTTTGATTGTCATTTACATAGTCATAGGTTTGACACACTACTTTGAATTCAAAAAAAAACTTATCAGGATCTTTATATATAACACCTCGGAAGGTTGGATGTACTAAAGGTGAAATGGTTTTCATGGATGATTTTTGTGTTGGATTCAAATGGATAGGATATTCAAATGTTCTGGAAGGTTGGGGCATATCCTGATCATTTCCTTCATTATGGACATAGCCATGTTGGCCATCCCCATCTAGATTGCCTCTCTCTGCCATAGTTTCCTGTTCCTTGGAAACAGTTAAACCTATCCAAATTTCACTCTCAAGAGGTCCAAAACCTTCTGTTGATAATGAGTCTGGTAATTTTTCTTGCTCAGGATATTTTGATGATGATGAAGCTGGTGGTTTTAGTTTTAGTTTTTCTGGTAGTTCAAACACATGTGATTCACCCCTTAAGCATGAATATCTTCTTAATGGAACAATCCAGAGATCCTTTTGAGTAATTCTACATTTTTCATCCCTAGGCTTACTCATTCATGTTTACTCTTGAATGACATAAATTATAGGTCAACAGTTGTTACTTTAACCAGCTGTTATATTCAGATTTTATCCTAAATTTTCATAGCTCAGTCTAATTAACAACTATTGGACTGTTGTCACCTTCTAGCAACACTATTCCCTGGCAATGACACCAAAATTATGCGTTGTCATTATGCACATCATTAATTATCAATGAATTTGTCAATCCAGGGCAGTGTATAAGGCTATTTGTGAAAGGAGTGAACATGGCTAGAACTTAGGTCATTTGGGAGAAACATGTCTTATTGGTGAAACCGATTGTGTGGGGGATTTAAGATATTTTTATCTCTAAATTGCATAAATTGAACTTTAACATAATTGTAGAAATGAAATCCTAGTTACAATTACAGAATGAAATCTAATTATGTTGCAGAAATAACTCCCTAGTTACTGTTGCAAAATTAGAAATCTAATTATTATTGCATAAATGAAGTATATTTACTTTTGTAGTAATGGAAACATGATTATAACATGGAAATTAAGTCCTATAAATGCTCTATAATAGAAGGTTCTCAATCTTCTGTGCATGGGTTGACAACAAAACACAAAATGTAGTAAATTACAGAAAACAATAAATTCTGGAAATATCAATCTGTAGTAATTTGAAAGCTTGTTGAAAATGGAGATTACAACTAAACCTATAATTAATCACAAGATAATCCTAATAATGAAATAAAATAATATTGCAAATACTGTTAGTTGTTTACAAGGAAATGAAATGACAAGTTTTACAACTTATTCTGCTATAACAAAATCAGAATAAAAACCTGATGTTAGTCTTCCTCCTAGGTCTGGAAGTGGCTAGCATCGTTGTCCAAAAGAAGGTATGAGTATTTCTCTCTCTATATAGATCTTACTCACACTCATTCACAACAACATGAATAAAAATAGTGCACTTTATTGATTCAAGAACATAATTACAGTGTTGCTGCTAAAAATCCTATTACAGGACTGTAACACTTTTCTTATTATTATACTTCTTGCTTACTTTTCCTCTACCATTCTTAGCTCAACATGGATGGGAGCTATCTATTTATAGATATCCTAAAATATAATTACAAATTGAGAATATCTCATTCCTATATTACAGATCTATTCCTATTATGTTGCTGCATTTCCTGGGTTTATCCTAGAAGAGGACCAAAATTGATATTTTCTATAAATGGTGGCTTTGGATGGCAAGGACGAAAAAATCATATGGGAGATATTTTCCCTTAACCTTTTCAACCTTCTTTCCATTTTTCCATCATCATAAATCAGTCAACAACTCAAAAAACACTTTCTGTTCTCATTTCGAAGATAAGTGGCTCATTCCAAAGAGACTGTATTTCTCATTCTGAAGATGTCCTCTCATTCTGAAGATCTTCAGAATGAACAACTGTGTGCTCTTCAAGTGATTTCATCTGCATTTATTAGGTGGGTTAGCTCTCAGGATAAGTTTTTAATAGCCTTCATCTCTCTCCATGTGTGAATTACATGCCTTGCCATTCATTGGCAACTGGCTGAAATTTACATTGGAAAACCAGTTTCTACTGCACAGTAATAGTTTTCTTGCACTATTTTCTAGATTTAGATAAATAAATGCTTGAAACACATAAAAAAAAACTAGTGAAGTGTTGCTATCAACCTAAGCATACTTCTCATTTAGCAAGTCATGACAAAGTAACATAAAACTATGCAAAAACTGTAAAAAATTAGAATATAGTAATTCTAACACATTGATCATGCAAACAGTTAATACACAACATATTAAATAAACTTAATTAGCATATCAGATTAAACACAAGAGTTTTTATGCTGTTTCAATGTTCAAAACATGTTATGATTGAGGTATTTCCAGGCCTCATCAGGTCCTATACTAAGACTTTGAATGAAATGACATCAAAAGAATTATGGAGTAGAAGAATACCTTATGTGGGCCATCTCAAAGTTTTTGGATGTGTTGCCTATGCCCACATTCTTCATAAAAAGAGAAGAAAATTTGATGATAAGAGCCCAAAGTGCATCTTTGTTGGATATAGTGATATCGTCAAAGCCTATAAATTACATGAGCCTATTCTAAGAGGATATTTCTTTATATGGATGCTACCTTCAATGAATATCCCCCATATAATCCTCCTCCTATAGCCCCTACTTTTGAATCAATTTATGAAACAATTCTTCCTTTGGCACAAACCATATTATCTAGTCCTTCCTCTTCCCTCACACATAAAAATGTTCCTCAATATCAAGACCTCCCCATAAATGATCCATGTCCTCCTTCCCCTCCTACTCCTACTCCATATAATTATAATTCACATCATCTAATTCTTTACATAAGTGGGTTCAATCTACCATAGATAAGCCCAAAGTCACTTGCCCACTTATATAGGTAAAAGACCTTCCGCCCTAAGACACCAAGTTAATTATGTACTCATGGCCAAAGTCCTTAGCCAACCCAAACCTTCTAATTTCAAAGAAGCACTTGGTGATACTAAATAAATTATTTTCATGGATCAGGAATTGGATTCCATTGAAAGGAATCACACATGGGAGTTAGTTGATTTACCCCAAGGAAAATCCACCATTGGCACAAAATGGGTGTACAAGGCAAAGTATAAAGCAAATGTCTCATTAGATCGCTACAAGGATTGCCTAGTAGCTCAAGATTATAAGCAACAAGAGGGAATTGATTATGAGGAGACTTTTGCTCCTGTGGCAACGATGACTACAATCCACACAATTATTGCTTTAGATTTTTAAAAACATTGGCCTATATATCAGATGGATGTAAAAAGTGCCTTTCTTAATGGTTCATTGAAGGAGGAAGTGTATGTAAACCAAACACCAGGGTACACAATCAAAGGCAAAGAAAAAAAAGTCCTCATATTGAAGAAATCTCTATATGGGTTGAAGCAAGCACCCCAAGCTTGGTATGCCAAAATTGACTCCTATTTCATCAACCTTGGTTTCACTAGATCTGTAGCAGAATCTACTCTCTATGTGAAACATTGGAGGAACCACATCATTTTGGTTACATTGTATGTGAATGATTTTCTCATTACAGGTGATGAAACATATGGAATAAGGTTTCTCAAAGAGGAATTGTGCAAAAATTTTGAAATGACTAACTTGGACCTCCTCCACTATTGCTTAGGCATAGAGGTATGGCAAAAACCTAGCAATATCTTTATCTCCCAGGCTAAATATATTTATTCTATATTTGAGAGGTTTTGCATGGAGGAGTACAAACCATCCCCCACTCCCATGGAAACTAGATTGAAATTGGTCAATAGTGATGATGAAGAAAGGGTTGATGGTACCCTTTACAAGTAACTAGTTGGAAGTTTGATCTACTTAGCTTCTACTAGAAAAGATATTACATATTTGATTGTCCTTATATCTATATTCATGCAAGATCCCAAGAAGAGCCATTGGATAAAAGCTAAGAGAATTTTAATATTCCTCAAAGGGACCCCTCATCATGGTCTTATGTATACAATATGTGATGACTTTTCATTGATTGGGTACATCGATTCAGATTGGGCTAGTTGTCTGAAACTAGAAGATTTACTTTTTATTGCTTTCAGTTGGGCCAAGGTAACATTTCATGGAGTACTAAGAAACAACTTACAATTTCCTTATCTTTAGAAGAAGTAGAGTATAAGGCAATAGATGAGGCAACTAAGGAAGCTATTTGATTGAGACAGCTACTTCAGGATGTTGGGCTACTCATATATGGTCCAACACCAATATATTATGATAATAAAAGTACCATTAAGATGACCAAAAATCCAGTCTTCCATGCTCGCACCAAGCATATTGAGATCCATCATCACTTCATCAGATAAATGGTCCAAGAAGACATTATACACATGGAGTATGTACCAACTCAAGATCAAGTGGTAGACATCTTCACCAAGTCTCTTGGGTTGGACAAGTTTTCAAAGTCCAGTAAAATGCTCTATGTGTGTTGTAATTCAGTTCAACACTAAGGGGGGATATTAGAATATTTTAATGTGCACTTTACATTTTATCTCAATTGCACTTTATTTTTTATCTTATGTACACTTTTATCCATTGTCTCATGCATATTTTGTCTTATGCATGTCACATGGATTGATCCATGTGAGGTTATGGAGATCATGACACTTGTCATAATCTCACACTAGCTTGTTGCCTATATATATGTATTGACTATTCATCAATAAAATGTGTTGTGGTATTTAAATTTGAAGGTGATATGGGTGGGAAAAACAATGAGGGTCAATGTAAAACATGCCAAACTTGAAGAATTAGGGTCTCCTTAGACAAAACCCTAAAAAAATAAAATTGCACCACATTAAGGTCAATCATGATTTCGTCTATGAAAAATTGTGTCTTGTAAAGGGTGAGCATGATTTTGCATAAAGAGGAATAAAAGGGGAAAAGGATGGGTAGAGGCTTAACCCTTGCCCTAAGCAAGTGTAAGAGGTCTCCCAGAAGGCTCTAGAAATATTGCCCACTAAAGTGGATCAATTTTTTGTGTCTATTTTTTTCCCCCTCTTTGATGCATTTAAGGCCAAGTAAATGCATCAAAGAAATATGTAGACCTCTATGGGAAAGAAATTAACAAACATAGAAAAGAGGTGGCTAAGTTTTGGCAAAGAGATGGTACAAAAGGGGTATCACGAAGGACACACTAGAATTTTGCACACAGGATGAGACATTACTTCTATTAATACCTCTATGGCTAAGGTGACCCCTCGAGTTTCAAAAGGAATGAACATTCCTTAAGAAACTTGAAAAAGGTAAGGAAAAGAAAAAAGAAAAACATAGAAACATGGAAGACAAAGCAAGAAAACAAACAATAGATCAAATAATACTAGGTACAACATGAATTTAATGCCACTAACATGAAATGCATGGATGAATAGAAGAAAGGAAAAGCAAGAAGGGAAGAGAAGAGAAGAAGAAGAACAGGAGAAGAAGAAGATCCAAAGGTCAACCATAGAAAGTAAGAGAAGTTGATCAAGAACCCTAAATGAAGGGTGTTATACCCAAAATAAGGTCCAAGTGTAGAGTGAAAACCTACTATGGGTGTAGTACTCGCTAATATGGATAGGTGGGTAAAAATAATATGGAGTGTAACCCGCTATAGGTGAATGCTCAAATAAAATGATGGAGCATAACCCACTATGGATGATTGCTTGTTAGTGTCTACTATGGGGCGATTACCCTCTAGGATGTATGTTGAGACCTGCTAAAATGGTTAAGGAGCTTATCCTGTAATGGGATGTTGAGTCCCTTGAGTCAAAAGAAGCATAATCCTATAGGGGTGATATGTTGTTGCTGATGTGAATGATGTATTAGCAAGTACTACCCCATAGGAGTATGTAATATTTTGTATGTAGAATGATTCAAATGAGCATAAAACAATGTGAGTGTGTGCATGTATGGGAGGAAATAAGAGGAAGAAAAATAAAGAGCAAAGAATTGTGCTTGTGTACCCCCAGATTGAAGTTTCATGTAGTGAAAAGTCAAGAGGGAGGAAGTGTGTGAACAAAGGAGAGAATAATGTATATCCTTATCTGAACAAATAAGACAAAAGGAGAATTAAGAATCACGTAAAGGACAAGGATATACCAAAAGAGGATTGCATTCCTTGACTTTGGAGAGAAGAAAAACATGATGGTCATTTTAAAAACTTTCAAAGTCAAAGAATACAAGAAGAAGGGAGAAGAGAAGAAAAGAGCAAAGGAAGACAAGAAGAGAAGAAGGGATGAAAATGTAAGGGCCCTAGGTTGGGGCTTCACTAGGCATCAGATCCCTAGTGAGAGTGCAATGCATATGAGCTATGACCTAACTAGGTATCATCACATGCCATTGTCATGAATCCCCAAAAGCTATATGAACAAGTAGTCATGAGAAAGCAACAATGCAGCTATGACACACAAAAATGCAAGAGAAACAAAATGTTCAAGCAATCATGCCAAGTATGATAGGAATTCAAGAAATATGAGCAAACAAACAAATGCAATATGATCAAAGATATATAAAAAGTACAATGCAAATTATAGATCAAGCATAGTATCTTTTTAAATGTATTATATTCATAGGTTCTTTAAGTTATTTACCATCCAAAGAAGCCAAACGATAGCACCTAAGCCAAACTTGGTCGTTATTATAAAGGGTCCTAACCAATTGGGCTAAAATTTACCTCAAAGATCAGTACGAGCATTAGTGTTCTTCTGGTTTTCCTTGAGGACAAGGTACTCAACCTAAAAATAATGGTTGTGAACTTTATTAGAATAATATCATCAGATCCTATACTAATAGGCTCGTAAATGCTCTAAGGCGTGAATGCACTTTTCATATAGTAGCTCCAATTGGTACAAATGGTCTGCACGATACTCATCATTGACCTCAACATCTTGCAACAAGATGCGTAACAAGGGAACCTCAAGCTCAAAAGGAAACACCATCTCAAAACCATACACCAAGAAATATGGTGAGGCCCATGTGGAAATATGTACACTAGTATGATAGGCCCATAATGCAAGATAAAGTTGGATATGCCAGTCAAAATAGATCTCACTAATCAATGTCTTCAAGATATTAATCAAGGACTTTTTGGATGTCTCTGCTTATACATTACTCTGAGGGTAATAAGGAGTTGACCACTTGTGCTAAATCTTGTACCTATCACAAATATTATGAATATCCTTATTATTTAAAGGAGTGTCATTGTTAGAAACAATCACCGAAGGAATCCCAAACCAACAAAAAATATGGTTGAATATGAACTTAGAAACTTTAATTCCAATCACTGTGGCAAGGGGTATGGCTTAAAACCATTTAGTGAAATACTTAAGTCATCGTAATAATAAACTTATGACCATCAGACGACACTAGGTTAAATTTCTTGATAATATCTAATCTCCACATGGAGAATGGCCAAGGGGAAGAGATAACCTAAAGGTCTTGAGAGGGAGAATGAACAAGATGATCATGGCATTGACACTTGTCACAACACCGAACATAGTCATATGCATATTTCTCCATGGAAGGTCAATAATATCCCATATGAAGAAGCCTCTTGGTAATAGCATTTCTACTAAAATGGCCTTCACATGAACCTTCATGAGCATCACTAAGAGCAAGCCAAGTTTCATCGAAGTTAATACATCGAAAGAGGATACCTTTAAAAG
Organism: Wollemia nobilis; assembly: GCA_028583015.1. Classification (NCBI taxonomy): domain Eukaryota; kingdom Viridiplantae; phylum Streptophyta; class Pinopsida; order Araucariales; family Araucariaceae; genus Wollemia; species Wollemia nobilis. The sequence goes on along the minus strand of JAQPPZ010016982.1, from coordinate 5,711,184 downwards.
AACATTGATACAAATTATTGTTGATTATGACGAATCAACATGCTCTTTTGTGCAAAATATTATGCTAGTTGTGATCTAAACCATCAAGCATCAAAATATCCTTAAGGAAAATAAAGATGTCATTATACCACAACTCAGATGGAGAAGCTCCGATGATCAAGCAATCTAAAGAAACATGACACAAACCAAGCAACATAGGCTCTCGAATTTGCCTAATGATAATAAATGCTTGATCATCTTCTAACTCTAGAGGGAACAAGGATGTAGCAATAGCCATGGCACCCACATGGTGGTTTGAGGATATATGGATAGAATCTATGGTTACTCGATCAAACAATGACAACAACCTAGTGATAATCTCCTTGTAAGTTTTAATTTTATCATATTGATTCTGATAAAAATCGTGAATCTGACTAACCAGAAGTTGAGAGTCATCAAATACCGAAAGGACTCTAACCTACAAGGCTAAAGCTGCTCTAAGATCAAGGATCAAGACTTCATACTCTGCAGTATTATTTGTGCAAGAGAAATGAAGCTTGAAGGATAGATGGATGAGTTACTTTTATGGGGTAACTAGAACGACTCCAGCATCGACACCCTTCATGCATCAAGCTCCATCAAAAAACAAAGTCCAATACTCAAACTCTTCAATTTTGACAATGAAGCACTCATCGGGAAACTCAACAACTATAGGATGGGTTACTTATAAGGAGGTGGAGACTAACTGATAAAAAATAACCTAACCCTTAATAGACTTCTAACCTATGAAATTTAGGTCAAACTCACTAAGGGTCAACACCCATTTAGTGCCTCGAACTGAAAGATGGTGCTTAGACATCAAATAGCACAAATAATCAAAATTTACAACTACCAATATCTTATGGATGAGCATGTAGTGTCTTTAACTTCTAGGAAGCAAACATCATGACAAGGCAAAGCTTCTCTAAGGAAGTGTACCTGGTTTCATAGCTAACCAAGGTTCTACTAATATAGTAGATAACTCACTCTTTGTTTTGATCATCATGTTGGGCTAGCATGGCTCCCAAAGCATGAGCAATGACTACTATGTAAAGCGTAAAATACCTACCAGGCACTAGAGGAACTAAAATAGGTGGGGAAGTGAGATACTGTTTGAGATCATAAAAAGCTTTCTAAAACTTAGAATACCATTGAAAGACTACATATTTCTTAAGAATATTAAAAAAGGGCTTGTACTTATCGACTAACTAGGCAATGAACCGATAGATATACTTAAGTTTACCTTGCAAACTACGTAGTTCGGTCATGGTGCAAGGAGGAGGTATGTCAATGATAGTCGTTATTTTAGTGGGATCCACTTCAATGCCTCACCTAGAAACCATAAAGCCTAAAAACTTGCTAGATGTAACCTCGAAAACACACTTAGTAGGCTTAAGATGAACCTTATATTTTTTAAGCCTTTCAAATATTTGTATTAAGTTATGGATATGATCCTTTCATTCTATGGAGTGAGCTAGAAGGTCATCCACATAAAATTGGATAATATCATGCATCATGTCATGGAAAATATAAGTCATAGCTTGTTGATAGGTAGCTCTTGCATTATTCAGCCCAAAAGCCATGACCTTCTAGCAAAAGGTACCCCATGGAGTCGTGAATGTTATAATTTGATTGAAACTGAGAAACCATCCATGAGCAAAAGCATCCCACACTTGGAAGTGCAATCTACAATCTGATATATATTGGGAAAGGGAAAATAATCCTTGGGACATGCTAAATTAATGTCCTAAAAGTCAGTACATATTCATATTGTTCCTTCCTTCTTAGCTACCAAAACGATATTGGAGATCCAATCAGAATAGTCGATAGCTTTTATAAAACCGACGTGAAGGATTTTTTGGAGCTCCTCCTTGACTGATAGGGCAACATTAGGATGCATATTCCTAAGTTTTTACTTAACAGGCTTATCACTAGGATCAGCTACCAAATGATGCATAACATGGGAGGGATCAAGCCCAAGCATTTTGGCATATCGCCAAGTGAAAATATCTTGGTATTCCTTTAATAAATTGATCAATTGCTCCTGCTCATCCATAGAAAGGGATTTACCTAGCTTAAGGATTCTAGGGGCTTCCTCAAAACCTATGTTCACATATATGGTCTCCTCAATAAGGATGGAAAAATTATCCTCAAAAGGATGTGGGGTAGGGATCACTCCTAATTGCTCAAGATCCTCAGGAGACACATAACCAAATTCTATTTGATAACTATAAGACTCCATCTGCACATCACAAGGGACAGATCCATCAAAGTAGATGTTATTTTGAGGTGGATCCTCATCTTTGACATACTGCTTAGGGGTTAGGACTGACAAAGCAGGAGAGGGTGGCCCCTCATCCTCAAAACTCCACTATAAACCTTGATGAGATTCATCTAAGAGAGATTATTGACAAGAAGAGTTGTCTTGATCCTATGACAATATATTTATTGATGATTCCTTATTAGGATTTTTAGGTTGCGTAGTTTTTTTGGATAAGGAATCTGATGAAAAATGATCTAAGATCTTTTGGTGATCAAAATTAAAATTGATGGGGATCACCTAAAGATAGAAACAGGTTGAGTTTAAAATTAAAATTTTACACATTGATAAAAATTCAAAGGGATGACCTCCATCACATGGATCCAAGGACATCCAAGAAGAAGATTAAAAGATGCAGGAAAAGATACCAAATAAATCAAAGTATCCAATATTTTAGGTCTAACTTTGAGGGGAAGTGACATGGTGCCACAAACTTCTCGGGACTCATTGTTGAAAGTTTTAATGATATCATTGAATTTAGTTGTATCTTCCTATTTTAATCCAAAATTTTGAAAGAAATGATATGTGCATAAAATAAGGAAAGAACCATTATCAATCATAACTCTCTTGATAAAAGTATCCCCAATAAATGCGGTGATGTAAAGAGAAGAATATTTTTGTAAGTTAAAGAAAGAAATATTAGCATCCGAGAATGTGAGATGATGTATCCCAAGAGAACTTAAAATATTTTCCAGATCACTAGGGGAAATATTTGGAGGGACAACTTGTTGTTTTAGAGCATTCATCAAGGCTTCTTCATGGCTAGGAGAATTCTGCAATAGTTCCAAAAGAGAGATATTTGATAAGAAATTGATCTCCTACTAAGATCGTTGGATTTGTTGATTCTTCACTGACTCTTTTGAAGTAGTTGTTATCATACCAATCATGTTGTTATAGCAATCACGAATATTAGAAGCACTTAGATTATTAACCAGAATTGCATTCATCTTAATTGAAATATTACAAAGCTTAAATAGGAGAATTACTAACAATAACCTAGAAAGCTTAGGAAGAATAATAGGGAAGAAGGAAAATAGGGAGGAAAGGAAAAATGAAGTTAGGAGTCAAAATCCCTGCCATCCATGCCGTCCAATCCTGCTGACTCACTTGTCGTCCAAGGAGGTAAAAGGGTAAGGTCCAAAGCTTACAGTGGTAAAACAAAAATTTTACCTTTTTTACCCTTTTAACTTCCAACATTCTCCCCCTTAAAGTTGAGAGGCCTGACTATACAGTCTCTCAGCTTTATATATTGAGCTTTAGCCATGCCTTTGGTGAAGATATCTGCAATGTTATCCAAAGTGCTGCAATATTTAAGCTCAACTATCTGTTGCTCCACCATGTCTCGAATGAAGTGATACTTCATATCGAAATGCTTTGATCTGCTATGGTGGACTGGATTGTATGCCAATTGAATGGCACTTATGTTATCACAATACAGTCGAGTTGGACCACTTTGACTTTCGCCAATCTCTTCAAGGATTTTTCTCAACCATAAGGCTTGAGTACTAGCATGTGTGATGGCTATATACTCAGCCTCAGTAGATGACAATGCTACAACAGTTTGTTTCTTAGAACTCCAAGTTATTAGTCCTGACCCTAGACTAAAATAGTTCCCTGATGTAGATTTCCTATCATCTACATTGCTGCCCCAATCACTATCACTGAAGCCAACTAATTTCATAGAATTACACTTGTGGTAATGGATTCCAAAATCCAATGTACCTTTTACATATCTTAAGATTCTTTTAGTTGCTTGTAGATGCAGCTCAGATGGACTTGCCATAAACCTTGAAACTAGAGAAACAACATATTGAATATCGGGCCTTGTGTTGGTGAGAAACATCAGACTCCCAACCATGCTCCTGTAAGTGGTCATGTCAACCTTTGGTGCTCCGTCGTCCTTGCTCAATTGGATTCCATGTCCAGTTGGAGTTGCAACTGATTTGCACTGCTCCATGGCAAATTTCTTGATCATGTCTCGAGCATACTTATGTTGACATAAGAAGATCCCCTTATTTGATTGATGCACTTCCATGCCTAGGAAGTATCGCATTAAACCGAGATCTTTCATCTCAAACTGTTTCATCATGGAGTTTTTGAACTCCATATTCATTTTATTGTTACTACCCATAAATATTAGATCATCCACATACAAACAAACTATGAGAATGTCTACTCCATGCTTTAGGTAGTACATAGTTGGTTCACTTTTGCTTCTCGTGAATCCATACTTGCTGAAATAGTCATCAATGCGTGAGTACCAAGCTCTTGGTGCTTGCTTGAGGCCATAGAGTGCTTTTTTCAATTTATAAACAAGGTTCTCCTTTTCTTGTTCTTGAAAGCCTTGAGGTTGTTGAACATAAACCTCCTCAATCAGGTATCCATTCAGAAAAGCACTTTTCACATCCATGTGTTGAATGTTCCATCCTTTATGGGCAGCTAAGGAAAGAACTGATCTGATTGTCTCTTGTCGTGCAACAGGGGCAAAGGTTTCCTCATAGTCAATGCCAAATTTTTGAGTAAAACCTTTTGCTACTAGTCTCGCCTTGTGCCTCTCAATGCTTCCATCAACATTGTATTTGGTCTTGTAGACCCATTTACATCCAACACATTTTTTTCCTTTTGGAAGCTTTACTAGCTCCCATGTATCATTATTTTTTATAGAGGTTATTTCCTCTTTCATGGCTTCTTGCCATACATTTTGAGTACAAGCCTTCTCGTAGCTAGATGGTTCTAGTTGTGCACTAGTTAATAAAGCATAATTAACTACATCTCCCTTAGGATCTTGGGAGTCATCATCCCCATACATATGCAGATTTTCAAGTTTCTGCAAAACTGAATTCATTTCACTAGCTTGGCTTCTAGTGTATCTTTTCTGGTAATTTTGATCCAACATTTGAAAATATGGATGATGTTGTAATGTTATTTTACCTCTTGATGGAGAGTCAATGTCCATCGGTGAAGAACTTACAGATCTCTATGGAGAAGGACTTGGAGTGGCGTCAGATGTACTCGAAGTACTCTTGCTTGGGCTTGGAGGGGGTGTGCCTTTGTTTTTCTTGGGAGACACCTGCTGTACCTACTGTACCTATGAAGAATTTACATCTTGGGATCCATCATCAACAAAAATTCTTTGATGACCCCATTCTCCCCCTTCATCAAAAATTACATCCCTTGAGAGAATAATCTTATGAGATTTGGGATTGTAGAGTCTATATGCTTTCGTAGACTCACAATACCCTACAAAAATGCAAGCTTGACTTTTGGGATCAAGCTTCTTCCTCTTCTCATCAGGAATGTGTGCATATGCTAAAGAACCAAAAACTTTGAAATGCTTTACATTTGGTTTCTTTCCGTACCACCCCTCATAAGGAGTGACACCATCTAAACTAGAAGTTGGACTTCTATTTAGAATATATACACTGGTTCTTACAACATCATCCCAATACATATTAGTTAGATGCTTAGTCTGAAGCATCGTTCTTGCCATCTCAACTATGGTGCGGTTCTTTCTCTCGGCCACACCATTCTGTTGTGGGGTATAGGCAGTGGTGAATTGCCTTTTGATCCCACTTGATTTACAATATTTCAAGAATGCATTGGAGGAGTACTCGCCTCCTCGATCTGTCCTAAGACATTTTACATAATTCCCACTTTGTTTCTCTACATTGTTTCTGAAATCTATGAAGCAATCAAAAGCTTCATCTTTATGTTTCAAGAAATAAATCCAGCACATGCGAGAGAAATCATCTATGAATGTGAGAAAATAAGAATTGTTTTCGATACTCTTTGTCTGCATTGGACCACAGATATCCGAATGCACTAACTGAAGTGGATAGCTGGCTCTCCACGCTTGTCCTTTTGGAAACTTCGACCTTGAGTGCTTTCCCAAAGCACATCCTTCGCAGATCTCCTTCTGTTCATTGATTTTGGGAAGTCCTGTCACCATAGCTTGAGAAGTTAACAGTTTCAAGCTAGCGGAATTAAGGTGACCATATCGCAAGTGCCAAAGCACACTTGGATTAGTTATAGCTACATTTGCAAGTTGAGCTCCCCCTGGCTCACCAAATTTGAGAGGGAATAACCGATTCTTGGTCATTGGGACCTATGTGATGACACGATTACAATTGTTTTTATCAAGAATGATACATTTTCCTTCATCAAAAACAAGTTTGTAATTATTCTCCATCATTTGCCCAACGCTTAGCAGATTGTGTTGGAGCTTTGGAGTGTAGTAGATGTCATTCACTTTCTTTAGTCCTTCTTTTGTTGGAACCTCCATGGCTCCAATGCCTTCGACTTGCAAAGCTTTATCATCCCCTAACTTGATTTGGGATTTATAAGTGGAATCTAGAGTAGCAAATAGATATTCTTTGCCACTCATATGGTTTGAGCAACCAGTATCCAGAATCCATGTGTCATTTAGATTCTGTTCTGATTGTCCATATGATAGAAAAATATTAGAGGTATCATCTTCTTCTCCATAATTTCCATATTGATTGTTGCTGCTTTGAGAAGTTTTTGACCAGCAGTCACGAGCAAAGTGACCTAGCTTGCCACAGTTAAAACAAGTTGTTTTGGACTTGTCACTTCCTCATCCTTGATTTCCACTTCATCCTGGATTTCCTCCTCGACTTTGGTTTCCACCTCTGTTCTGATTGCCTCCTCTGTTGAAATTGCCTCCTCTGTTCTGATTGCCACCTCTGTAGTTGCCTCTGCCTCTACCTCTTCTCTGGCCTCTGCCTTGATCTCTTCCACGTCCTCTGCCAGCATTTTCATTAGATGTGAAGGCTTTATCATCGCCTCCATAGCTGATTGAAGGAGATTCTTGTAACCTCTCTTCATGAGACATTAATGACCCTATTAATGCATCAAATGTTAAAGTGGAAAGATCTTTTGACTCTTCTATGATTATGGCTATGTGATTCCATATTTGAATAAGTGTTCGTAACACTTTCTTTACAATTGTTTTAGGCTTAATTTCTTCGCCAAGAGTAACCATTTTATCAACTACTGCCTTGACTCTGACACAGTAGTCACCAACTTTTTCGTCTTCTTTCATTTTGAGATTTTCAAAATCTCGTTTCAGTGTTTGAAGCCTTACTTGCTTCACTTGATCACTTCCCTGGAATCCATCTTTCAAAGCTTTCCATGCATCTTGTGCAGTTATACAAGTGACTATTCTAGGGAATATACTTTTCTCCAATGTTGCTTGGAGATGATAAAGAGCAAAAGAGTTGCTCTTTTGTGCTTCTTTCTTTGTTTTCTTATCTGTGGCACTTAATGTTGTCCAGTCTATGGGTTCGGTGTAACCCTCTTCAATTATGTCCCACAATCCTTTTCCTATGAGCAAAGTCTTCATTTTGATAGACCAATACTCGTAGTCATACCCGTTGAACTCTGGAATTGGTAGATTGTTATGTGAGGCCATAATTACTAAAACACTCTTTTTATTTCTCGATTACAATAAAGCACTCTACTTTTTCAAATAAGGAAGAAGGAAGAAGGAAGAAGAAAGAAGAGATTACAAATTTAAGTCAAATCTGACTTGATTCACTCTATCATTGATGGCTTGTTCCTCTTGTTGTGGTGCTGCTATTTCTTGAGTCACGAAATTGTCTGCTACTTCTTCTTCATCGTCACTGATCAATATTATCTCTGGTGATTCTGGTTCTAGGATTTCCACTGAATTACTATAATGAGTATATTCAGATTCTTGAGGTGCAATTTCTATGGATTCAGATTGCTCAAATCTACTCCCAAACGAATTGTCTTCAGAGTCTGCCTCGTACCCTGAATCTGGATGTCTCTGATGTGAGATTACTGCATTTTGCAACTGACTAAACACAGTATGAAGCCCATAAGTTCTCACTTTTTCATCAAAGTTTTCAGCATTCTCTCTTACTAAAAGTGCACAAAGTGCATGATAACATCCTGTGGAGCGAATCATGAATTTTGCCCTTCAATATGTCTCTTTTACAAAATTCTAGTCCTCAAAGTTTTGCCTCTCTCAGACTTTTAGAAAGAAATATCTAAAGCCCTTTAGGTCTTTTACACAATCTTCTATCACCTTTTAAGCCTCTTAGTCACAATTTTGCAATTTTGATTCTGCTTACATAAATTGCCTCTTAGGCAATGTCCTTTTTTTTTTAAATATATTATAAAAAAATATCTATATTTGTATTTAATAAAAAATATATAATTGCTTTAAAAAATAAATTTTTTAAAAAACAATTATTATTTAATTTTTTATTAAATATAAAGATATATATTTTTTAATATAATATAATAATAAACTTTATATAAAAAAAGAACAAATTAATAAAAAAATTTAGACTCCGTAGGAGTCGAACCCGCGACTCCTATCTGCCAAGCGAAGCCTCCTAGCCAACTCGGCTACAGCTGCAGATGGAACCTAAGCAGCATACACTGCTATTTCAAGATAATCGGGCAGATTTCATACAAAAATAAAAAAAAATTAACTTGCAAAACCGTCGAGTTTCGAACCCGTGACCTCCTGGAGGGCGTGCGGCTTAAGGCTGGTTCCTCGAGCCAGTCGAGCTGCGTGGCCCGACGGGGAGGCAAGGGAGGCTTGCCTTCTTTATCTCATCGCGGCCGCGCACAATGAAAAAAAAGTTCGGGGACTTTAGTCCCACATGCGCTGTGCAAAACAGCGCGAGGCTTTTAAAAGCCTCAACACGCCCCTACTCAGTCGATTGCCTTCGGGCAATCAGTGACCACCCTTTTTCCTCCTACTCGAGCCTATCACTGCGTGCCACATCATCATTACCCTTAGTCCGCCACGTCACCTACCACGTAGCCTATCTACCACGTCACCTGTCTGCTCTGGTCCGCGTGTCCGCCTTCGTCCACTTGCCACGTGTCACCTTCTGGTTAGCTCCTCGATTCGCGTGCTCTCTACGGGCCTTTCTCGACCTCACCTCGGTTCGTGTGCCTTCTATGGGCCCTCTTCGACCTCGCCTCGGTTCGTGTGCTACGGGCCTCTCGACCTCGATCTACGGGCTCCTCGACCTCCTCGAGATCCGTGCCTCACCTGCGGGCTTCCTAGACCACCTCGGGATCCGTGTTCGCCTGTCGATCTCCTCGGGCTCTACGCCTCGCCAGCCTCTCGACCTCAGCTCTAGCTCTGATACCAGATATAGCAATCACGAATATTAGAAGCACTTAGATTATTAACCAGAATTGCATTCATCTTAATTGAAAGATTACAAAGCTTAAATAGGAGAATTACTAACAATAACCTAGAAAGCTTAGGAAGAATAATAGGGAAGAAGGAAAATAGGGAGGAAAGGAAAAATGAAGTTAGGAGTCAAACTCCCTGTCGTCCATGTCGTCCAATCCTGCTGACTCACTTGTCGTCCAAGGAGGTAAAAGGGTAAGGTCCAAAGCTTACAGTGGTAAAACAAAAATTTTACCTTTTTTACCCTTTTAACTTCCAACAATTGTTATCATAATGATGTAGTACACTTCTATAGGATACTTGATTAGTTGCCCGTCTACTCACATTTTTATTAATAGATGATTTTTGTTGATCACTGAATATTGAGAGTTTCCTATATTAAGACGTCCTGCATCAATCAAATCTTGAACCACATGCTCTAAATTTTTACTAGAATTTATCCACTGTACTTCCACTCTATGATATACACAATGTTGATCTAATTTATACCAATGAGTTGTAGTATCTAGTTGTCTTATGGGAGGTAACTCAATCGCATTGGCTTCTAAAAGTTGTTTTAAAAATACTTCCATAGACATATTAAGTCTTGTAAAATTCCTTTGTGGAGGTTTCTGAAGTACTATATTTTGTAGGTTGATATTAAAATTTTTAACATGCCTACTATCCATTTCACTATCACCTCTTGTGTGTTTATTCTTATGTTGAGACTTAACATATTTCTCTTTTTTGACTTTGAGTTGGCCTCTTCTGATAAGGACCTATTCTAATTTTCTTGCTAAATCAATTGCTTGATCAAAATATGTGATAGTAGTAGTTTCTAATGCATAAGATAATTGTTATTGCAAGCTTCCAATAAATGTCTCAAGCATATCTTTTGGAGGTAAAGTATACCTCAAGCATCCTACTAAATTTCTCCAACGGGCTAAATTTTTTGAAAATATTTTCTCTTTTCCTTGTTTCAAGTTATAAACATCTTTTATTGTTACTTCCTTTTTAATATAATCACCAAACTATTAAACAAATAATTCTATTGTTTCCTCAAAACTCTTCAAGGAATAATTAGGTAATCGATAGTACCATTCTAATGTCATGCCACCAAGACTCTTAGGAAATATTTTAAGTAACAACATGTCATCATAAATGATATCATGACAAGCCATTCTAAATATTCTTATATGCTCTATTGGATCTTCTATCCCCTTATAAATAGGTAATACTAGCATAGAAAAATGCTTAGGATAAGACCTAGCAGCAAAAATAGGATCAAAAGGATGAGTACACATTTATAACTATAAGTAAAACTTGAATGCTGGATCATCTCAAATTTTGAAACCAATTGCTTTACCATATTTTTTAAATTCTTCACTTTCGGATCACTGTTATGCATTGTCCTTAGATTCCCTAAAGGAGGAATGTTGGACATATTTATATTGTTGAGGTATGTGGTATCTTGTTGAAGGAGATAGCTAACATTTGGTGGAATAGAGGCAATAGTATTGAGATAGACAGATTGAGGAGGAAATTAAAAATTCTAAATGACACTACTAGTTGGAGGGACTTGTAAATTCCCCCCAATATTGGTGGTTAAAGTAGCGGCATAAGTTGGATGATAAATAGGATTACCATGATTCAAGGAGTTATCATGAGATGGTCTATCTTCCTCAAGTAGGGCTTCTTCCTCTAAAGCTTCATATAAGACATGCTTATGATATTTATAAAAGGTCCATACATGTTTAAAATATTTGAAGATAAGGTTTCCATCAGGTCCCTTAATAGGATCAAGACTATTATCAATCTCTTCTTCCTCAAGGTTAGGATTTTCTCTATCAATTTGATCATTCTCTTGGAAAATCTCATCAAACCTAAAAAACCTTCTTCTATTACAAAGGTTAGAAGCCATTGGGAAAAGAGAGAAATACTAGGGCAAAAAGAAATGAACTAATACCAATGAAAACAAGCACAAAAAATTACATTTTTAATGTTTTCTGATCTAACACACAAAATTAATGATCTTGATTAAAGTTTTAAAATAAAAAGTAGGTGTTCACGTTGGGTTCACCACAGATGTAGAGGGAGAAAATTGCCCTACCACGTACAATTCACAAAGGCTGGATTCATAAATAGAGAAAGCCTTTGGGGTGAACCACAAGGGCTATGTTGTTCTCTACACTCGGTTCTAGGAGGGAAGGGTTCACCGGGAATGACTTTAAGGACTCACTCCAAGTCCAAGGAAATTTTAGGAATGTTTGATGTATTTGATTTCAAACAATTACCTAGGTTTAGATTTTCTAGATGTATGCTAAGAAAGATAAAGGACAATGCAAAAATACAGAATGCAAGAATACCCTAGAATGATTATTTATTTGAATGCTTCTCTAACCCTAGGGTTTCAATATAGAAAACCTTTAAGCAAGGGATCAAGAGAATATGCACAAACAATATTAACCCTAAGTGCACACTATATGTTGTTTATCTTTCAAATGCCTAGAAATTAATTAAATGTATTTCTATTAAATTAGATCTAGGGTTTTACAATAGAAATGGAAAACACTCAACAAAAAACCTAAAGATTAATTAGAACACTTAGCTTAGCCGATGATTTATACTTGTTTTTATCCCTTATCCAATGATATCAACAAAACTTGTTCTTGTAAGATAACTTGACAAACACTTGGAAAATATAATCAACGTTAGGGGGTCTTCTTAGGTCATTGTACAATAGTGCTTGGAGGTGCAACAGTCAAGTCCCATAGGTCATTTTAGCTGACTTTTGAAAATAGAAGCAAAAGTTGACCTTTGGAAGAAATCAAGCATATCAAAATACAACAAAATAATATGGTAGAAAAATAGAATAAAATATGATACTATGCTCTAGATGCAATCTAAAATGCAAGAATGTTGTTCAGGATAAAAAATTACCCCATATAGTGTATGGGCATCACACTTCGTAATAGGTGATCATTATTGTGCTCAAGCAAAATCACACCTGGTAGAGAGCCGATCACGATTTCATAGAAACTAAGCAAAAAACAAAATATAGATGTGATGGCTCAATTACGTCAATCAAAAAAACTAAATGTGCATGCAGAAGAGTGAATTCACCTCATAGATAATGTAGAATTGAATAAAAGGGTTGAGACCTCCCAAGTAGTTGATCTCTCCTTAGGGCTCCAACATAGATCCACCAAAGCGAGCAACCACAATGAACAATCCAATGTAGCAGAGAACAAATCAAACTTCATACTTCAGAATTAACTTGCTTGCGAGAAAAGAAAAAGGATGCAGACCAAGTAGTGATCACTTTAAACACTTTGTAATAATTATGAAAAATCGTTATCATCAATTGTCATCGTTATGCTGTGTCTTCTAGAAATGAATACAAGCCCTCCTTATATAGTGAATTTGAAGGTGAGATGGGTGGTAAAACCAATGAGGGCCAACATAAAACATGCCAAACCCAAAGAATTAGAATTTTCTTAGAAAAAACCCTAAAAATATGAAATCGTGCCCCATCAAGGCCGACCGTTATTTTGGCTATGCAAAATCATGCCCTGTAAAGGACGGGCATGGTTTTGCATAGAGAGGAAAACATGGGCAAAGGAGGGGGAAGAGGCTTAACTCTTTCCCTAAGAAAGTCTAAGGGGTCTTTGAGAAGGCTCTAGGAAGATTGCCCACTAAAGTGGGTCAATTTTTCATGTCTACAATTAGTGATACCTCTTTTATCTTCTAGGGATTTCCAATATTCCAAAGCTCTATCGTAGGAATACTTATCTAGCTCATACAATGGCACATATATTCTCAAAAAATTTTCCAAATTTTTGTCCAACCTATTACAATCTTTAGATTTAAAAAAAAATAGTGCACTCAAAACCCTTTCATCTTCCATAGATCCCAAAATCATTGTTTGACATAATTCATATAAACAAAAATATTCATAGATCGTACTTGTAAGACACTACTTGGATACAAGTTTTCCCAAAATTAAGTAATAGAACTAGGCTCATGAGGGTTATTCAAATGTGAAATTTGACCAACCATTGTCAATCCAAAATGGGTTGATTATTGTCTCAAAAGTTCTTTGTTGAGAATACCATTGATTTCAATACCATTGACTTCCACACTTTTAGTGAAATGTTTCACAAGAGTGCCCATACATCTTATAAACAAATTATTTGTAGTACTATAGTTAGGAAAAATATTCTAGAACATGGGGTTAACCACACCCATCACCTCAAGCAACTCATCTCTTTAAAACTGATATTTTATTTCCCTTGTCAATGATTCTACAATTTTTATCAATTTAATCTTAGTATTCTATAAAACTACATCAAATTCATTGTGTTATGGGTATTTTCTCAACATCCTCTATAACTATATGTGGTCTCTTTTCAAAATGATATAAAGGTATCATCTTTCCATGAGTAGTAATACAAATATGATCATTGACATTGAACTTCAAAAAACTTTTTGCATAATTGATGTTAATTAAAGTTTTCCAACTATCAAACAAAGGATCTATAAAATTTTCTTTGAATAAATATATCTTATCAATATACATACATATTTTTTTCTCATCCTAATGAAATCAATAATATAAATGGATATTTCATGTATAATTTTAATCAAAGTATTTATTTCTTGCAATAATGAAAGAATACCACATAATGTGGGAAGTGTTTCTAAGTCAATCATATGGTATAAAAAATAGTTTACCTTATCAACGACCCTATGATTTGCATACGTCAACCTTGCTAAGGATTGATATTCTATAAAAATTCTATATGCAAGATGAAACAATGAAATCCACCTAGTATCTATATCTTTTAACAATTTTTTATCTTCAATAACACCTAATGAAAACTGTTGAAACTCTGCAAACCTTTTTGAACTACACAAAACGTAAGTGTGTATTTCATGAATGAGTTCTTCCATTCTCTCAACATTTTCAAATGTGCTTACAAATTTGTATGCAAGATTCATTCTATGAGCCATGCAATGAATGGGAATCAAATATGGGGTAATTGATGTTTGAAGTCGAACACAAAGATCGTTCATGTGTCTCTGCATTGTAGCAACACCGTTAACTCCAACACAAGTTAACTTTGTGGCTATTTTTGTATCATACATTCCTGCAATATCCTTTAAACAAGTTATAACAAGATTGTAAATATTTTTTGCATTATAATTTTTTGCCATCTTATGTAGTGCTAGTAAATGAGGTTACCTTAAATTATTTTGGAATGTGTAAACATGAATGTAAGTCCAAGATGTGTTGTCAACAACCATTACCTCATCAATTGAAAGTGAAATGAATTTGACATATTTTACATTCTCTCTTAGGTCCTCATTCTCAACCAATGATAGAAATTTTACCATTTTCCAACCATTTCGATTTGACCAATGAGAACTAGGAAGGTTCTACACATCAACTAGTTGAAATAGTTGCTTATAATAAATAAAATTAGTTATGGGTCTACACTTTTAAGAATACTACATGTAATATCAAACTGCAAACGTTTTAAAGCTAATGCGGTCTTATAAATTTTTGGAAATTGGGCTTGGATTGTTTCACCCTTCTCAATAAGAGTTTTTTGTTGTTTCATTTATTTTTTATATTCATGTGCATATCTAACATTAACACATTCTAATGCATCCTTCCACGTAATTGTTTTTATTTGTTCCATCACTTTATTTTATTGTCAAAAAAAATTTTCCACAATGTTTTTCTATTGTGTATAATTTAAGTTGCATCTTATGATCCTTCCTAGTTTTCAACTACAAATAACACATCTACATTTTGTTGGTATATCATTATTGTTCTCTGGCTGATATGGATTAATAAAGGGATATGTTGATGATCATTCAAGCTAAAACGTCCTTTCAATAGTTCACATGGTTAACTTTCTACGTTTAGTTTTCTAACTAGAATATTCCCCAAAAGTTTACATTTTACTTGAATAATAATTTTTTTTGGTTGGCGTGTCTGTATGAGGCATGTCGTTAAGAGGTTGTTGAATGTCATTGTTAATAAAATTTTCATGTGGAGGCATCTCATCCTAAGGAATATCTTCAAGTAGAGTCATATTAGGGTCAATTGTGTTTTCTACATACAATGGTGTTTTATATCATTTTTTGATGTAAAACGGTATTATTTTAAAGAATTAATAGAATACATTTTTACAAGCATTAAAAAAGAGGCAGATAAACACACAACTTGGCCAAAGCCATCAACAAACAAACCACCATTTTTTGATGAAGAAATACTTTATATTTAAGAATAACATAATACAAAAATTAACTGATTAGTTGGTAAAAGGTGTTTGTACCTTAAATTTGTGTAGATATAGATATCTCACTACATTTTGATATGTCTAAAATATTTCAATATTCTCTTTTTACCAAAATATTGGCCTCCCTTCTTTCCATCACTAGTAGGTGCCATTGTACTTGTAAAAAAAAAAATTGATGTTAAAAAATGAATATGAAGTTGAACAAAATTGAGAAATTCTACAACCAGTAGAAGGAAATTCTTGTACCACTCAACCATTATCAGGATTTTTGCAACCATACTTCCTTCAATAATTGTTTTCATATTTAATCAAGGGTTAGGAAACCAATACTATTATCCATTACTTCCTTTAAGAAAATAAAAATAAGTTATTAACTCATACATTTATTTTTGTTACAAAATAAGTTGGAAGTAATAAATTTCTACATTATGCATTTCTACATAATTTGATTCCATAATATAAGTAGGAAGTAATAATTCTCACAAATCCAATCATAAAATCAAAAGCATAAATTTAAGCATCTATGAGGATGAACCTACACATAAATTTAAACTATCATATCATTAAGCATATATGAAGATGAACCTATGTTGCACTCTACAATGACCTCTACCTACATGCTCAAGGAGCAATAACAAAATAATACAACACTATGAAAACTTACTTTAACACATACAAAGCATGTTCTAACAACAAGAAATGCTCCTAAAACACTATAGTATGACATGGATACTTGGATATCACAGTTGTAGATAGTGCATCTATGCTTCCTATGAAACTGAATGATCATGGTTTGGACAACAAACCAATGAAAGAAGACAATAATCCAATATAACATTTCAAACCCAATGCTAACATAAGACTTTGCACTCCATCAAGGCTAACCTTCACTCAATTCTAAAAGAACGTTAACTTTTAATGTCATTACGACTACCATAGTCTTAAAACTAAAAGAAAATTTCTATAGCTCAATTTTAAAGAAACTCAATAGTAGCACACCAACAAATTTTACAAAACAAGTAACAAGACTACTCTAAAAAATAGACATAAAGTAAAAGCTATTGCTAGAGATGATCCAAAATAAAATAACAACCATACTCAAATGTTTGGAAGCTTACACTTTACCTATCATCACAATCATCACACCTTTCTGCAATCGATCATTAGCCATCTGTAATCGATCAACTTTTTTGTGATAGATAGTCTTGTGCAACTGATTATCACCTTATCACACTTCTATGCAATCAATCGATAAATTTGTCAATTGATAGTCCTCTACAATCAATCAATTTTTTTGTTGATAAATAGTCTACTACAATCGATCATCATCTTATCATGCTTCTTTGTAATCGATCAACTTTTTAATTGATTGATAATCATCTACAAATGATCATCACCATCTCATGCCTCTACTACAATCGATCAACAAATCTGTTGATTGATAGTCCTCTAAAACTGATTGGTTTTTTAATCGATAAAAAATCTTGTGTAATCGATCATGTTTTATTTTTTGCTTGCTTCAGGTCATGTTTATCTATTGTAGGGTTTTTTTTCTTCAGGTCTATTTTTAAGAGGCTCGAATGTTTTAGATGTATGTTTATCATTATTGTGTTAGGTATATATATTGGTGGTATAAGAGGTAAATTTGATGGGATAAATAAAAGTTTTAATAATTTCAAGGTAAAAAAGGTCTACAATTTAGGTAGAAGTGTTCGTGTTTTAAAATAAAAACGATGAAATTATTTTTAATGTGAGGCGAGCCAACCCCCCAAAAAATTTGGACCTAAAAATTTCTAGTGAATGGACCCCATCAAAGGTCCCCATATTTACCAATTTTCAATTTAAAAAATCCTAATATTTGTGAATTAATGATGATTCGTCACTACGCATAACGTTGACTAGAAATAGACTTATATTTTTAGGTGCAAATCCTTCATATCAATGGGTAAGGAAGATCTTACTCTTTCAGTAAACCAAGGATTCCATTTCATGGTTCTCCCTTTCCTCCTTAGAACATAAAATGACTAAGAAGATACCTTTGGAAAGAAAGGATAGACTAAGTTCTAGAAACTTCCATCCTCTATCAATCCATTTTCTTAAAGTTGAAGCCCTTGCCCAAGACCCATTAAATTACCAATGATTGCCTTATCTTTGAGCAATTAGGATAATTGATCTATGAGGTCCTCCTTAACCTCTACTACTAGGGACGATCATAAGGATTTAGTTGTAAATTAGTCCATGAAAAAAACTATAACTCGATATTTGCTAAAATTTATGAGTATATCCTATAACAGTTATTTTATTTGAAAATAAGACTATAATAATCTACATGCAAAACTTCTAAGATAATGTAGCAATAAATGAAACTTAGCTAAAAAATTTATACACCTAAACAAAATGTCTTACCTCATTGATGCCCTAGACATCTATTGCTTCTCTCATCATCTGAACGTTGCCTAACAAATATATGCAATTTTGTTTTTTGTGACTTGATAAGTCGTCACTACCATTGTTCCAGTTGGCTAAACTTCATAGGGTCTCCCTCAATACTATTTGAATTCATTCACATGACTTTTAAAGCTCTTCAAATTCTGCACAATTGGCCCAATAATCATTTGAATCAGATCACCCATTACAAAGATATAATTTTTGAT
The DNA here is from genome assembly GCA_028583015.1 of Wollemia nobilis. Classification (NCBI taxonomy): domain Eukaryota; kingdom Viridiplantae; phylum Streptophyta; class Pinopsida; order Araucariales; family Araucariaceae; genus Wollemia; species Wollemia nobilis. Next base: position 5,692,701 of record JAQPPZ010016982.1, on the reverse strand, counting down.
AGATGAAACTTTTATTTTAAAAAATGTTCAAACGTTGCCCATGTTCCATATGATTATCTTCACATGGTCATATCTTCCTCAATATTGTTTAGATTGTTTTGTATAACCACTCATTTCAAAGCTTTTCAAATTCCATATAATATGACACAAGAATCATTTGAATTGGACAACTCTATGCAAACTCTTCAAAAATAAATATTTTTTGAAAATAATTTTTTTAACTCTATTACTTATCAAGTGACACATATCCTTCTTTAGATAAATTAAAAAAATTAACTTAAAACCTATATAATTTTATTTATTATATTAAATAACATTTTAATATATTATAAATAGATTAAAAATTTAAATCCATTAACACATAATCCCCATACATAAAGAACTTTTTTGGATGACAAATTTCTTCCTTGCAATTGTTTGAAAATAATTGAAGAGAACAAGTGTTGAAAGACCAATGTGTTTCATCAACGGAGGAAGCCAAACCTTTGATGGCCACAAAGGTCGAAGAATCTAACGAGAAGACGAAAAAGCAGGACATGACCCTTTAATGGGTAAGAGAAGAGAACCGAGTCGAGCGTATTAAGAATAAGACGAATTGAGGTCCCCAGAGGAGTGAGACTCCGGAGGACAAGCGTATGACTCATTGCAGACATGCCATGTGCGCGAGAGGACGACGAAAACGTGGGCTCAAAGAAAATAAGAGTCCCGTCAAAACAAAAAACTGAAAAGTCTCACCAATATGAGATGGAAAAGACAGATGAAATAGACATAAATAAAAATATAGATTTCTTTAACTATAAATATAGATTTCTTTATAAAACTTGAAAAAGGTTGTTTTACCAGAGAAGAAAGGCGGCTCAAAAAGGAGTCCCATACAAAAATAATTTCTTTAACTTGGAAAGAGTTGTTTTGGGGGAGTGAGGAGGAAACGCTGGCTCAGAGAAAAAGGAGTCCCATCAATACCAAACTGAAAAGTCTTATCAATCGGAGATGGCATTTCCTAATCTTTTAAAGAAAAGATAGGTGCAATAGACACGAGGAAGGATACATTCATTTCTTTAAGTATTTCAAATAATAAAAAAAAAAAAATTCGGGCTTAGAGAAAAGGGATTCCATGAAAAAGGAAAATGAACCGTACAATTAATATGAAATGTCACAAGCCCGAAAAAGGGGTTCCATGAAAAAGGAAAATGAACAGTACAATTAATATGAAATGTCACTTCCTAATCTTTAAAGAAAAGATAGATGAAATAAACATAAAGAAGAATGCACAGCTCAAAAATATCTCTTTAACCACTTTAAATTATCAAAAATATTATAAATGCTTAAAAAATTTAAACAAATTTATTTATTTTTAATTTTAATAAAATAAAAAAATAATTTAAAGATGCAAGTTAAAACTATTTAACAGTAATCAAGATGTTTAAACTATTTTGAATGATTCTTTAAGCTTTTTATTTATTTTTTAAATAAAATTTAAAAATTTAAGTTTTTTTTCACATCGATTTAGTGACATTATTTACTTACTGCCTAGATTTGAACTTGAACTATTTGTAAAAGAAAAATCATACTTAAATTTAACAAAACAAAAAATATATACTTAAAAATTTAGTTCTTTCCCACTAGTGCTCCCACGTGTTCTCAACGACTCACCTCCAACAACTTCAGTACTTGGTAAGATTAGATTACGCATTTATACGAAGTGATCAAGCCAGTCGATCTGCAAAATTACCATGTGATCAAGCCAATCGATCTGCAAAATTACGAAGAAAATCAAGCAGCCTTTCTGCAAAATAAGATCAGAGATGGCATGGTCATATCAATATGTATCTGCATCTGCTCTGAAATGCATGGTCGCCCCCAAATATGGCGGCCCCCTATTAACTTCCGCGTCATCATTCTCTTGTTCTTGTTCTGTAAATGGCACTAAACTGGCGTGTCCACAGCTTGCAGATTTGGCGAGATCACACAGGATTTCCATAAGAGCTGTGCTTCCTTGTAAGCCCAAGTAAGTATATTACATTCGATGACCCTGCACTTCCCTTGTACTCACCATCTTCCACATAGATGGAAGGCGGATGGAGTGTTTTTTTTGTTATTCAACCTGAAAACATCGAGGCAGTGTAAACTGTGTGAGCAATAGTTTCCCCCTTTTTTTTTTTCTTTTTCCTTTCAGCCATGATAATTAAGGGAACTATTTAGATTTTTTTTTTCAGCAAATATATTTTTTAAAGAGATTATTTATATTAGTGAAAATTTTATTTTATAATATTGAAACTTAAAAGAAAGTTCAAAGTTCGTGTTATGAAAACTACTCAAATTAATATCTATTAATTTAATAATTCAGTTTTAAAGGTTAAATGGATTGGTAAGTGATAATCAGGTTGATACTTATAAAAAAAGATATAGGTTCAAACTTCAAATTTTGATGGTGCCTCTTAGCAAAATAAATAATCTGAAAATAGTCTGATCTGACTCCTGTGACTGTTGTCATCTCAACTCGCCTGTATCAACAAAAAAATTAAAAAAATTAAAAAAAACTTAACAACTACTTTACTACTCAAATTAATATCTATTAACTTAACAACTACTCCACTTTACTGGCCACTGCCTGGCTGCGAACCTGAGTGGTCGAAAGTCGGCCATAGTGATCCGGGAGTCCCGTGTAGAAGGGCTCTCGCTCAACGGATCAAAGGTACGCCGGGGATAACAGGCTGGTCTTAAAAAGGTTTTCTTTTTAGTAAACAGGGGTACCTCGGGGTTTTAAAAAGGCAAGGGCCCTGCCCTGTTTGAAAAAGCCCTTTCCCCACCGTTTTAAAAGGTTAGTAGGGCTGAAAGTTATTTTTAAGTTCATATTTTATTTGTGTAGTTTGTAAATAATCTAATTGTGTAACTGTGATTCAGAGTCCTGTGAGGAAGGGCTCTCCCTCAACAGATCAAAGGTACAGCTGGTCTTAAAAAGGTTTTCTCTTTAGTAAACAGGGTACCTCGGGATTTTAAAAAAGGCAAGGGCCCTGCCCTGTTTGAAAAAGCCCTTTTCCCACCGTTTTAAAAGGTTAGAGGGTTGGAGGTTATTATAAGTTTATATTTTATTTGTGTAGTTTGTGAATAATCTTGTATTAATTGTGTTGTGGAACTTGAGTGGTTTATTATAAATCCTAATATTTGTCATATTCTTTGGCAATGGAGTAACAGGTTTAAAGGTGCAAGTCCTTGTGCAAGTCCTAGGTCCCACTTTGTGGACTCTTCGCCCCTGGGTCCCACTTTGTAGACTCTCTTCACCCCTATTAACATTGACTTGAGTTTAGACATGTGTGTGGGACCTGACCCTCTCACCCCTATTAATATTGAGTTAAAGCATGTGTGTAGGGGCCTGGCCCTCTCACCCCTATTAACATTGAGTTAGAGCATGTGTGTTGGGGTCTTGTGGACTCCTCACCCCTATTAACATTGAGTTTGGACATGTGTGTGGGGGCTGGCCCTCTCACCCCTATTAATATTAAGTTTGAGTATGTGTGTGGGGGCCTGGACCTCTTACTTTTTTAACTAGTTAAAGTGTTCTTGCTTCCAAACTATGAAATTTGATTTCGAAACCACTGTTTAAAATACCCTCGAAAAATAAACTATTATTTGAAAAAATTATCTATCTATATACTGTATTAGAGAATCGGATTTTTTTTAAAGTAAATACTTCTTATACACAACCACCGTGAGAATTGAACCCGGATCACATCACCGATAATGGAAGAAGAATGGAATTCTTAACAACATGAAAACAATGAGCACTGGAACCTGCCTGGATTTTTAAAGAAAAGGGACCGGCAAACCTCTTAATTGAGCTGAATAAAGGTCCTCTCTCTTTTATAAAGCATTGACCTTTCTTTCGCTTTTTTTTTTCCTGTCCCTCATCTCCCTTTATGTATATTTTCCCTTTATGTGTATTTTCAATCGCAAATTGCTTCCTTTTTTGTTTCAATTTTCGATTGCGTTGTTGGTGTTAATGAAATTCCAGAAATCTGGTTTTGAAACGTATGTATTTGTGCTTTTCATGTTCTTCGTTTTCTACGTCGTAAACATTTCAGCTATTTTATTATGGCCTTTTATCATGAGCTATGTCTTCGTCACCTTATGTAATCTTATTTACCTAATGCTCGCCGTGTGTAATTTGTAATTTGTCAAGTACTTGCTATTTACCTCGGGTACGTGGCAATCATATTCTTAATGCTTATGTGAATGGTGATCTCAGTAATATATACTAAAAAAAAATTCTGTCGCCAATGTGTTGGGATAATCTTGCAATAGTAATTCTCTTTACTGAAGTTACCATCGCTATTTTACCTGGGAATACTGCGGTTACTATATTGGATTCAAACTACTAGTAGAAGGTACAGTCGTACTGTGTCTGGAGGAACAACCACAGAGTCCTAATATAGTATTGATTCCTCAACCAAAGAATTGTTTTTGTGAAAGTGGCAAATGTCAGGGGCAGATATCTAGCATCCAAAACCTACAGGTCTGAATGCATATTGTTGGCCTTCTTTCTGCATGATCATATATTTTCTCTGACATTTTATTGAGGTCTACTAGTGAAGTTCTTAGATTCAGATGTGGATACTAAGGTGACCCATTTAATTAAACTAATATAAGGCCTTCAAATTCTCATTTATGGTCCAAGCTTTCCAAGAATCTTGACATTTTGTATGATTATGTAACCGAATATACCGGTGTTCTTTTTTAACGTCTTTCTGGTGCACTTTTAGATAAACATATATTGAAATAATTTGTGAATATGCATTACTCTTTCAGGAAAAATGTGGAGTTTCCAAACGTGTCTTTGACGCCTTGTTTGTTATAATGTGTTTACTGTCCTTTCTTCATTACTGTTTTCAATGGTATCTTTTAAAAAGATAAATCTGGTCCTTTTTTAAATAATTTTTATTTGGTTTATTTTGTTGACATGGGTTCAATTTTTTTTTTTTAAATGTGTAATGACCTTTCATTGAAAATTTTTAAGTTGCTATTGCAGTAGAGCATACAACACATAACTGAGCAACTTTTATAATACATGGAAATGTAGGATTTGTAGAGAAAGAAATAATTGTGTGAAAAGCAATATACGCATGTACAAATTTAGTGATATATAAATTATTATTATTATAGATTTTATTCATATACCTCATGTGCATTGTATCATCATCTTATTCCAGTTCATACGATATAGTATTTTATTCATCTTACTTCACGTTATACAATAAAATCTAACTGTGCCTTGCAATACAATATATTTAACCTTCTTTCTTGATGTTGTTGTATCATTCAACAAATCATTATCACTTTTCCATATAAAAGATGATCCACCCAAGTGGGAATGGATGATAGATTAATTGGTGGAAAATACATAAAATATAGAATAATTACAATGCTTCAAAATGTGCTCAGCATGTATATTGTATTGCCTTGCAAAAGATAAATGACAATATATTCCTGCCAATCTAAAGTAGAAAAAGATAAATATAAATTACTAAATGTTGCATAAATTATAAGCACTGGAAAATTTATTTCATCCATTACATTAAGCATTAATTTATTCATTCTCCCCCTTAATGCTTAATGTTCTAATCTTTAATTTCTTGAACAAAAACCTTCTCTGCATTATTGTACCTTCACATTCACATAAAATTTTTCTTCAACTTGCTCTTGAAGTGCTGTACATTCGCATTTGCATAAAATTTCTCTTCAACTAGTTCTTGCACTATTGTATATTCAACTTTATTTTTCAATGTGAATTTGATCTCATTACTAACTCAAAAGTGTCTTTATGTAACCTTCTCATCTTACTACAATCGTCAAGTGTAATAGAATATATTACTTCTTATAAGGTTCAATCTAATGCATCTGTATCAAACCTTCATCCTTTTTTATCCTGTGTGGGACCTTGCTTCTACACATAACCTTCATCCAACAATTCTCATCACTTTTCCTTTCTCCTTTTGGGGATACTCTTACTACTATTCTTTCTTTCAACATAGTTTTGCTTTTGCATGTATTCATTAATTTGATTACTTCAACTTTCATACCTTGTTAAAGGTATAAACCAACTAGGACTCGAATCTAGGAACTCCATCTATTGAGGTTGCTCTTCCAATGAGCTTTTAGCTCCTCCTTGAACCAACCTACAATTTGAATGTAGGAGTCTTATTCATTGCTCCAACATCCCCCCTAAGCCACTCTGCAAGTGTTTGGGACTCCTAGCTTCAACACCAACTATGATTTTTAACGATGACTTTGATACCAATTATAGGATTTGTAGAGAGCATTGAGAGTAATCTCAACCCAGCGATAAAATTTGATTTTTGCCACAGTGCACCACGTTGCACAACACTTAGTTTTTTCAACCCATGTTTGTTGTTTTATTTAATGTTTGTGCACATCATTATCTGTTTAGTGGATAAGATAGTTTTTTATTTAATGTTTGTACACATCCTTATCTGTTTAGTGGATAAGATTATTTTTATTTAATGTTCATGCTCATCCTTATCCCATGGAGGATAAGAGTGGTTAAAAATGGTGGCTGGGAAAAGATATAATTAAGTGTAATCTGTATGCATTATAGACAAGAGAGAAATGATAAGAGATGTGACTCTGTTTTTCAACAGAGAGTGTGGTTGTTTATTGTCTGTAATTTTTTGAAATAAAAAAATTAAAAAATTTAGCTCTCCGTTGTGTGTACTGTTAATATTAGTCTCTGTGTGTTTATTTTCCTCTGACCTCTTGAATTTCTATCAATGGTATCAGAGCGGTTTACGACTTAAACGCCAAGGAAGAAATGGCTCAAGCGAGCACGAGTTCAAGTCTGAATAACCCACAAATACCGAAGTTTGATGGGAAGAATTATGAATACTGGTCTATTCTGATGAAGACCTTGTTTCTGTCACAAGATGTATGGGAAGTTGTAGAGAATGGCTTCCCAGAGCCAGCAAATGTTGTAGCACAAAATGCATTGATGAATGCACAGAGGAATACATTGAAGGAGAATCGGTTAAAGGATGCCAAAGCACTGCACTTTATATTTCAAGGAGTTGATTTAAGTATTTTCCCAAGGATTCAGTCTTGCACAAGATCAAAGCAAGCCTGGGATACGTTGGAGACAGTATATCAAGGAATGGAGAAGATAAAGACTGCAAAGTTACAGTCAATGAGGAGAGACTTTGAGACTATGCAAATGAAGGAGTCAGAGACTGCAGACTCTTTCTTCACATCTGTTGTGGGTTTGGTGAATCAAATGAGGTCCCATGGAGAGGATATTCAAGACAGAAGGGTGGTTGAGAAGATTCTAAGGAGTCTACCATCAAGGTTCGACTCTTTGGTTGTTGCCATTGAAGAAACCAAGAATCTCGCACAATATTCCATTGATGAGTTGCAAGCATCACTGATTTCACATGAGCATCGGTTGAGAAGGTCTGAAGGTAGTTCTTTGGAGAATACCTTCAAGTCACAAGTGAATATTGGTCCTAGAAGAGGAAGAGGCAGAGGAAGGTATGGTTTTAGGGGCAGAGGAAGAAGCCCTGCAAGAGGTGGAACAACAAGCCAGCCAAGCTCGAGTGGAAGAGGCCAAAGCCAACAAGGTCAACAAAGCACAAGCCAGCCAAGCCAAAACTAGAGGCAGAGCCAGAGCCAAGGTCAAGGCCAAAGGTATGATAAATCCCAAGTGGAATGTTATTACTGTAAGAAATTTGGTCATTATGCTAGTGAATGTAGAAAGAAGCAGTATGATCTTAGGAGGCAGAGAGCTAACTATACTGCTAAGAATGAGAATGAGGAAGTGTCGAATGATGGACTATTTTTAGCTTTTAACGTTGTAGTGGATAGTCAAAAGGATGTTTGGTATTTGGATTCTGGTTGTAGCAACCATATGACTGGCAATAGAGGTCTGTTTGTTAGTCTAGATGAAAATGTTAAGTCTGATGTAACCCTTGGTAATGATAACAAGGTTACTGTCAAGGGAAAAGGTAGAATAAATATATTGACAAAGAAAGGGGAAAAGACATTTATAAATGATGTGTATTATGTGCCTGGATTGAAGCACAACCTGTTGAGTGTCGGTCAGTTGATAGGAAAAGGTTATTCTGTCAGTTTTAAGGATAACAAATGCACCATACTAGATAAGACACCGAGAAAGATATTGGTAGCTAGGGTTGAGATGACAAACAATAGGATGTTTCCCTTGAGGATAGCTCATGACATGAGTACAAGGATGGCAACAGTCACACAGATTGTATTACAAGCAAAGATTAAGGATAAGAATTGGCTGTGGCATTTGAGATTAGGCCACCTTAACTTTGATTCATTAAATTTGTTGCATAAGAAGAATATGGTATTGGGATTGCCACCTATTGAAAGGTCTGGCAAAGCATGTGAAGGATGCATAATGGGAAAACAACATAGAGATGCATTCCCTGTTGGAGTGACAACAAGAGCTCAAGCTCCATTGGAGATAGTACATTCTGATCTATGTGGTAAGATGCATACACCATCATTGCATGGTGTTATTTATTTTTTGACTTTCATTGATGATTACACGAGGAAGACTTGGGTGTACCTGTTGAAGCATAAGGATGAGGTATTCGAGTACTTCAAACAGTTTAAATCTTTGGTGGAAAAACAAAGTGGTTATAGCATCAAGGTATTGAGAACCGACAGAGGAGGAGAGTATATGTCAAAGGAGTTTCAGAACTTCTGTAAATATAATGGAATTCACCAGCAATATACAACAAGGTACACACCCCAACAGAATGGAGTAGCTGAGAGGAAGAACAAAACCATCACAGATATGGCAAGGAGTATGTTTAAGGCAAAGCTTTTGTCGAATGAGTATTGGGGAGCAACAGTTAAATGTGTTGTATATATTTTGAATAGATGTCCAACCAAGAGTTTGGGCAATATAGTACTAGAGGAGGCATGGACTGGAAGGAAACATAGTGTTTCCCACATGAGAGTGTTTGGATGTGTAGCATATGCACATATCCCTGATGATTTGAGAAGGAAGTTGGACAACAAGTCATAGAAATGCATATTTTTGGGTTATAGTGAAAGTTCCAAGGCATACCAGCTATACAATCCTGTTACAAAGAAAATTGTAATTAGCAGAGATGTCAAGTTTGTCGAAGAGGAAGCATGGGATGGAAGCATAGAGAAGACTGTCAATGTTGTAGGAGCTGGTCTATTTGAAGATAAATAGGGGACAATAGTAAACACCCCTGCAATAAAAAATTAGAATCAGCAAGGACCATCAACATCGGCCACAAGTAGTTCAAATGCACAACAAGCACCACCAAAAGCTCCTAGTAGTCCAACATCAAGTGATTCATCAAATATGCCATTGGCAAGGTTGAGAAACCAGAATTTTAGGAGCTTGACTGATATTTACCAACAAGAGCAAGGTGAGCAAGATGAAGGCTCAAATTTATTGTTCGCATTGTATTCTCCAACTGAAGATCCAATTCATTTTGAAGAAGCCATCAAGGAGGAGAAGTGGATAGCTGCAATGGATGAGGAAATAGCAGCTATTGAGAAGAATGAGACATGGGAGCTTGTAGATCTCCCCCAAGGTAAAGATGTCATTGGAGTCAAGTGGGTCTATAAGACCAAATGTAATGCAGAAGGAAAAGTGGAGAGGCATAAAGCAAGGTTGGTAGTGAAGGGCTATAAACAACAGTATGGCATTGACTATGAGGAAACATTTGCACCAGTTGCAAGGATGGAAACCATTAGAACTGTATTAGCCATAGCAGCCCAACACAAGTGGAAAGTCCATCAAATGGATGTCAAGTCGGCATTTCTTCATGGAGTGTTAAAGGAAGAGGTTTATGTTCAGCAGCCACCTGGATATGAAGCCATAGGAGAAGAAAGGAAGGTGTATAGGCTGAAGAAGGCGCTTTATGGACTGAAGTAGGCACCAAGAGCCTGGTATAGCCGGATAGACTCATACTTTATGAGCTATGGGTTCAGAAAATGTGATGGAGAGCCCACACTGTATATCAAAGAAAATAAAGGTAAGTTATTGATTGTTGTTTTATATGTGGATGATTTAATTTTCATGGGAAATGATGAGGCCATAGTAGTTGAGTTTAGAGCAAAAATGAAAAAGGAATTTGAAATGTCATATTTAGGCCTTTTAAGGTATTTCCTAGGCATAGAAGTTCAGCAGTTGGATCATGGCATCTTTATATCTCAGTCAAAGTATGCAGCGGACATTCTCAAAAGGTTCAATATGGAGAATTGCAAGCCAACTCCAACACCAGTTGCTATGGGAATCAAACTGAAGAAGGAGGATTGGAGCAAGGATGTTAATCCCACCATGTATAAGAGCATTGTTGGTAGCCTAATGTATTTTACAGCCACGCGACCAGATATAATGTATGTTGTTAGTTTGATATCAAGGTTTATGGAGACCCCCAAGGTCACACACTTGCAAGCGGCCAAAAGGATACTGAGATATGTCCAAGGAACAAAGGAGTACGGTATATTATATAAGAAAACTGATGATTTTAGACTGGTCGAATACACTGATAGTGATTGGGCAGGTAGTGCGGATGACCGAAAGAGTACTTTCAGGTATGTATTTTATTTGGGTTCTGGAGTTGTATCATGGGCATCAAAGAAGCAGCCCATCGTGTCATTGTCATCATCGAAGTAGAGTACATCGCAGTGACAGGGGCAGCCTGTCAAGCCATATGGATGCGGAGAATGTTGAAAGACTTAGGGCATGAGCAGCAAGAGGTGACAAAACTATTTTGTGACAATAGATCCGCCATTGCCCTCTCTAAGAATGCAGTATTCCACAAGAGGACGAAGCACATAGACACTCGCTACCATTTCATCAAAGAGTTGATCAATGTCGAGGAAATCATCTTGGAGCACTGCAGAACAACGGAGCAGTTTGCAGACATATTTACCAAGCCGTTGGGAACAAAGACCTTCACACAACAGCGTGATAATCTTGGTGTCACTGATGGTGGAGGAAATATTGTGGTTGAGATTAAGGGGCAGTGTTGAGAGTAATCTCAACCCAGCGGTAAAATTTGATTTTTGCCACAGTGCACCACGTTGCACAACACTTAGTTTTTTCCAGCCCATGTTTGTTGTTTTATTTAATGTTTGTGCACATCATTATCTGTTTAGTGGATAAGATAGTTTTTTATTTAATGTTTGTACACATCCTTATCTGTTTAGTGGATAAGATTATTTTTATTTAATGTTCATGCTCATCCTTATCCCATGGAGGATAAGAGTGGTTAAAAACGGTGGTTGGGAAAAGATATAATTAAGTGTAATCTGTATGCATTATAGACAAGAGAGAAATGATAAGAGATGTGACTCTGTTTTTCAACAGAGAGTGTGGTTGTTTATTGTCTGTAATTTTTCGAAATAAAAAAAATTAAAAAATTTCAGCTCTCCGTTGTGTGTACTGTTAATATTAGTCTCTATGTGTTTATTTTCCTCTGACCTCTTGAATTTCTATCAGAGAGAACAATTTTTTTGTAAAGCAATACACAAAAACAAAAATATAGGGACACAAATTGTTACTATAAAACACATAAATTACTACTACTATAGATTTTATTCATACACATCATATAGGTTTTTTCGATATTTTACTTCACTCCATACAATATGATATTATATTCATATTATTCACTCCATACAATAAAATCCAACTATACCTTCCAATAAAATATTCTTAACCTTGTTTCTTGATGTTGCTACACCATTCAAGGAACCATTGTCATTGTTCCATACAAATGAGGATGATCCACCCAAATGGGGATGGATGATAGATTAATTGGTGGAGAATACACAAATATATAGAATAACTACAATGCTTCAATGTTTCACACTATGCTTAGCATGCATATTGTATTGCCTTGTAAATGATAATTGAAAATATATGCCTACCAATCTAAAACAGAAAAATATAAATATAAATTATTAAATTCTGCAGAAATTATGAGCATTGGAAAATTTATTTTGTATGTTACATTAAGCATTAAATTCTTCATGAAATGTAGTTTACTTCTTGAATGCACAAATGTCCACAACACCAAATGTATGAAATCCTTGAGCAATGAGTTGAGTTCAACAATATTAGGACCAATAATTCAATATGTGAAAAAAACTTATTTAATAGTGTAGTTTTCTATCTGGACTTAAATTTCTCTTAAAACCATATTATTCACAAATAGAATCTACAACTTTAAAGATCCATGTACACTAGTCTTGACATCTTTTGCACATATGATAGTTTATTTAAAATATGATTTTGTTTTGCATAGAAGTGGTTGTTACTTCAGTCTATAGAAAAATCAAGAACTCTTTTATAACAAAAATAAAGGTATAATCTGCATTTTTTGGCACTTTGTCACAAAAACAATTGTTTAGGTAGATCATTTAAAAAAAACAAAACTATCTATCCGATCTATCAAGTAGAGAATATGTACTTCTTGTTGATTTGTAGAGAAGAAGAAAATATGTAGAATAGAAAAAAAAAAAGAAAAATTCTCTATTTTCTATTCAGCATAATTTTTTCTTCTGTGCAAACCAATTTCTACAATCGATGTTAAACCTCGAAATTGGTGTTAAAGCTAGGGGTCCCTTGCACTTGTAAATTGGTTTAGGAGGGATGTTGAAGCAATGAATAAAAGCAATCCTACATTTAAATTGATGGCTGGTTCAAGCAGGGCCCAAAAGCTCATAGGCAGAGCAACCTCAATAGATGGAGATCTTAGATTCAAGTCCTAGTTGATACATATATTCAACAGGGTATGAGAGCTGAAATAATCAAATTGAAGAAGATAGGAAAAAGTAGAATCTACATTAAAAGAGAAATAACAATAACAAGAGTATCTACAAAGGAGAAATGAGAGTGATGAGAACCATTGGGTGAAGGATATGTGTGACAGAAGCAAGGTCCCACACATAAGAGAAGAAATATGAAGGATTGATGCTGAAACAACAGAGTGAACCTCGTAAACAATGATCTACTTTATAACGACGGTTGCAACAACTGGTTATCCATGCAATCCAGTGGGGTGAGAAGCTCACCATAAGAACACTTTTGGTTGTCATAGGATTCAAACCTAAGTTGAAAAAGAAAAGAAAATCACCAACAAGATGTTCCAAAATATGAGAATGTGAATGGCAAGTGTATGTTTAATAGCAAGTTGAAGAAAACTTTCTTTAAGAAATTGAAAATTAGAACATTAACCATGAAGGTATAGAATATTGGAAAAATTAATGCTTAATGTGGAAAAGCACAAGCAAAAAGATTGAGAAAATAAGAAAGACAATTAAAAAATAAAAAAGTGCATGCAACAAAAATAAATATAAATAATAAATTCTATAAATAGAAAATAATAATTTGAATAAGTTATTATAATTGTAATAATTTTATATATTGATATATCCCTTACCAATTGATTTGACCATCCATCATAAGTTGGATGGATCATCTTTACATAGTTGTATTATCCATCCATCCATGTTTACTTGGGTGGATCATCCATCCTTACTTGGATGGATCATCTAACCTATGTATAGTTGAATTAGCTGGTATGAATTTCATCATTATGGTTTTCAAATTAATGTGTTGAAATAAGGTTTGTATTGCAAGGTACTAAATCAATGAAGAAAATTCTATGTATTGCAGCAATTTGTGTCGTTTGCATTAGTAATTTGAATTTTATCTTTTTCTGTTCACGATCATTTATATTATTTTTTATTTCTTTATAAACCATTTGATATGAGAGCGCTCAATTTCTACACTTCTGCCTGCTTCAGAAACTGAAACTTTCAATACTCAGTGGATAGTATGTAAACCTTGTCTAAAAATTAGAGTAGTTATTGGAACTGTAGAATTTCATATCTTTGGTTAGGTTTGATTATTTGTTGGTTTAGGTTGTTGCGAAGATGGGTGCTTGTGAGATTCTGATGAAATGCATTTTATTTCCAGAGAAGTTGAAAAGATTAAAAATCATTTCCACGTACACAAGGCTCATGAACAGGTGACTCATTCCATGCCACCTCAGAAGGTTGAGATCTTTAAATCACTTGAGGATTGGGCAGAAGACAATTTATTGATCCATTTAAAACCTGTTGAGAAGTCTTGGCAGCCACAAGATTTTTTGCCTGAGCCTTCTTCTGAGGCCTTTATTGATGAAGTTAAAGAGTTACGAGAACGGTCTCTCGAATTACCGGATGACTATTTAGTTTGTTTAGTAGGAGATATGATAACAGAAGAAGCATTACCTACTTATCAGACTATGCTTAACACCTTTGATGGTGTACGAGATGAGACAGGTGCAAGTCCCACGCCCTGGGCAGTGTGGACTCGTATGTGGACAGCAGAAGAGAATAGGCATGGTGATCTTCTTAATACATATCTTTATTTGTCTGGCCGAGTAGACATGAGACGGATTGAAAAGACCATACAATACCTTATTGGATATGGAATGGTATTCATTCAATTTCTCCCTCATCTTTTCTGTTAATTTGAGCTGTAGAAAATTAGAAATACAATCATGATATATTATGCTATAGACAACCCTGGAATGGTAAAATAAATATTTCAAAGAAATAAATTTGACTGAAATTTTAAATTAATTTAATTTCTATTTTTGCTTTTGTAGGATCTACACACCGAAAATAGTCCATTTCTTGGCTTTTTGTACACTTCTTTTCAGGAAAGAGCAACATTCGTATCACATGGCAACACTGCAAGATTTGCCAAAGAACATGGTGATCTCAAACTGGCCCAAATATGTGGAACTATTGCTGCAGATGAGAAGCGTCATGAGACTGCATATACTAAGATAGTTGAAAAGTTGTTTGAGATTGACCCTGATAGTATGATCATAGCTTTTGAAGATATGATGCGGAAGAAAATTTCCATGCCTGCCCACTTGATGTATGATGGGCAGGATGATGATTTGTTCAACCATTTTTCAGCTGTTGCCCAAAGATTAGGGGTTTATACAGCAAGGGACTATGCAGACATTTTGGTTTTCTTAGTGAACAGATGGAATGTAGAGAAACTGGAAGGCCTTTCATCTGAGGGAAGGAAGGCTCAAGATTATGTATGTAATTTGCCACCTCGTATCAGGAGGCATGAAGAACTAGCTCAGGAAAGGGCAAAACAAGGGAATATATGTGCTTTCAGTTGGATATTCAACAGAGAAGTAATGCTCTAAAACCTTTCTTATGATTCAGGACAGAAACAATATAAGGTTATGTGCTCTTTATATTTAGTTGTCTAGTGATTTACAAAATTAACATGCTTCTTTCCTATGAAACAATTTATTGGACATTCTCGATCTAGTGTGCCTTGGGTACAGAAAGAAGATAAGGAAAAATCGAATTGGATATGTATGTCAAATGCACAGCCATTTTCTGGCTTTAAATTAAGTTTGTCTTTCAGCTTGTTTGAATTGCACAGTTTGAACTGCTTTAAATGGGCACAAGTAGCTTTCTGAAGATTGCTTGTAATCAGTAGAAGTTATATGATTGTGGTTTGTGGAGTTTTGCAGTGTAGTATACTTATAAATTCTAGAAATGTTCAGCGTTTGTAATTTTTAATCCGCCATTAGGAACAATTGTTTTGGAATATATATGTTACCTATTGTAACTTGCAAGTATATAGACAATACTGCCGATTGAATTTTACATGTATATGTAATTTCGTAGATTCTAATATTTGTAATACAGTTGAATTCTAATTAAGAAAGAATGTTGATAAGCAATATCAAATATATTTTACAAATCTAATTGTTGAACACTCTATTCTAAGAAGATTCCATTAAGGTGGTGACAATCAATTTCATAGATTCAAGAATTTGTGATACACTTGGATTCTAATTAAGAATAAATGATTTTAAGCAATATAGGTATAGTTCACACATATGTATTAGATATAAATTTTGGTACACTCTATGCTAAGAAAGATTCCATTAAGGAGGTGGTGACGTTAGTTTGGAAAACAAAAATTAGGATATTTTTTTTTTTGGTTTTTTCATTAATTTTTTTTTATACAATACATAAAATGGACAAACCTTGAAATGGACAATAGGATAACAGAGAAAGTAGAACTATTTTTTTTTTTGAATATTTCTGGTTATATTTGAAAGATACGATCAACATTATTTAAATGGCTAAAAATGTTTAAACTATTTTATGCAATGGCTTCTTACACCGCTTGCTTCATAAGACTATGGTACCTACAAGAGTAGATCTAGTGATCATCAAGGTGTATCCTTCAATTTCTATAGGATGTATTTTCAGATATAGGTAAAGAAATTGATTATTGGCTTATTACTTTTATGCCTTTCCATCATTTCTCTTTTGAAACTAAGATTGTAACTAAGATGTAAAATGTTTTTCTTTTGAAACTAGAATTAAAATCAAAAGATTTAAAATGGTCAACTTATTAAGAGTGCAATAGGAATTAAGTCATAATAGTGAAAGTGGAACTAACTCTTTGTAAGGTAGTTGTTAAATTTGAATTTTAGCATCTTTTGTTTACTTCTTATAATCAAAATTGTAAGGATACAATTCATATTTTTTAGAGCTACAAATTCCCTTGATATGAGAAATGCCCTGGTTTGTAGTTTGTAGAAAAATTCTATGCATTTGACATACATATCCAACTTAATATTTCCTTATATTAAAGAAATATTGAATTGGATATAGTGCTTGCTAATTAATACTATGGTAAAACCTAGAAGACTATATGCCTAGAGTCCTAGATAGGTTACAAAACTAATTCTATTGAAGCATCTAAGTAAGGAAATATTGAATTGGATATAGTGCTTGCTAATTAATACTATGGTAAAACCTAGAAGACTATATGCCTAGAGTCCTAGATAGGTTACAAAACTAATTCTATTGAAGCATCTAAGAAATGAAAAGGCATTTCTCTTTTTTCATTCTTATAGGGGAAAGTATCAGTGAAATACAAAGGATACTGTGAACAAATAATAAAATAATAATTGGATAAGTATAGCTTTCAGTCTATGGTAATTTTTTATGCTTCTGCATGTGAATGTCATGTCAATGAACGTTTATCGATTATCTATGATTGTTATATTTAGGAGGTTTGAATTGTAAAATTTTGGCATACTTTAGGTATTTGAGTTGAATTGTTAATTGCAAGCAAGTAAAATTTTATCTACAATTATTTTTGTTAATTATATTTTATAAGTAAAATAATGGTTTTAGAAGAGGCAAAAATTCAAAATAAGTACATGAATCATAGTACATGAATATCATCATTTGGATTTATTAAAATAGGTTTTACATACATTGTATTTACCTTATTTTAAGGTTACATTTGTGTTAGGTTTAGGGGAGTACATTTATAGGTTCAGAGTATCTTGAATAGATTTAGGTATTATTTTGTATTATATTTAGTTCAAAATTTATATATCTATATGCATAAAGAGTTACTTATTTATACATTATAAAAAAATATGTATTATTTGTAGGTACCCATTTTTATGTGCAAGGCTAATAATAAATCTGATAATGACCTTTATTAGTTAATCAACCAAGCATACAAACTAACTCAATCATCTTCTTACCCAAACTTGGAGCATTTATTATTCTAAATGCAGAAGTATTGGGACATGAGTAGAAGTAATGGTAGAGCTTCTACCACCTTGGGAGGGCTTTTGATAAAATCAAAGTGAACTATAATTCAATGCCAGGAAGGAAATGATAACTAAATTAAAGCAAACAAAAGTAAACACACACTCACACATCAAATACACACACCTTGATAAAAATAAAGGAATGTAAAGGAGAGGATTCCTACCTAGAGTGGGCCCAAACTCCCCAAGATGATCCACCCAACTAACTGTTAATGTTTTGTCAAATGAGTAGAATTTTAATCAACACTAAATAGAAACGCAAAAACCCTCGAGCTTTATTGATGAATATAGATACAATACACAATGTTCGCCTATTTTTACTTGTATCTCCCCCTATCTCAGGGTCGCTCTATATATTTTATACAGTATGCAGGCGACTCTTGTTAACAACCTCATACAATTAGTAAACATAAACTAAGTGAATGTTGTTTATCATTTAGTATACTTAACACATGCACTTTCAAAGGGATCGATTGTTCTCAAAGCTGAATTCATATTGGTGTAAATGTTTGGCTAAAACCCATTTTTCGAGGAAGACGTATGGTCTATTGGTCAACCTTCAACTGTCAGGGTGTAGGCACCCCTCCAGTGGATCCTACACCCAACAAGATGTTGGTGCCACACCCTTGGTGGGGTGTATGCACCTCCTACACCCATAGGGATCGCCTTATAATTATATTTTGAATGTCTCCATCCTAGGAAGTAGTAAGTCTTTCACAAAATGTCCATACAAGACCTTGACCCAAAAATACAAAGGAACCAACATAAACCTTTAAGTACATATATGTACATCTTAAACACCAATTAGATGCAAGTGCCACAACTTTTCATTAATTATAAGAAAAAAATTATACAAAATATATTTCTAATGCTTATAGAACCAGTAAAAATACCCCCAAAAATACAAATAAGATGAGCATTTCCTATGCTCATCACATACAATACTTTTTCTTATGCTTTACTTCAATTAAAGGCAAGTGGTTAATATAATATAAACATGAAAAGTTCTTAGTGTTAGTAATTATTACATTATAGTGGGTATTTATAAGTTGAGTAACCACTCAACACATGGTTTCTATGGTCTACTATAGGATAAAGGTATAACCACCATCATAGTCCATGTGATAGGGCATGTGATCTAACCACCCTTCACAAGGTCTATGCATGTGGTATAGGATAGAAGTAGTTGCAATTTGTTATGCCTGAATAATTCATCCTATATATTTTACATACATGGTATAATGAAAAGTATTTAAAGCTTAAATTCTAACATGTGGTATTAGATCAGGTAGAAGGAAGAAAGAATTTCCTTCTAATACTCCTCTAGCATTGACACAAAGAAATCCAAGGTGCACTATGTTTGAGAAAAAAATTCAAGTTTGAGATAAGAAGTTTCAAGGTAAAAGTATCGTATATGAAATTTTGATTTGTAAATAAAAATTTCACAAAAAAATCCTTAAAATTATTGAAATATTTTAGGATGGAAAATCCTTGCCAAAGGTAAATTTAAGCAAGAAAAAAGGAATCTATTGAAATCTCCATAAAATAATTGAAGGAATATATTGAAAGATCCACAAAAGAATTAAGGATTCTATTGAAATCTCCATAAAATATTGAAATAATATATTTGGAGTTTCTTTTTTAAAGTTACAAAGAATTTTGTAGAAAAATAAAATTGCCTATTGAAAAGAAATTTGAAGAAATTATAAAAGAAAAGACTTATATAGCCAATTGAAGTAGTTTTTATAAGAAGGATGAAATGCAACCTATTAAATCCATTGGAAATTTATTTTAAAATGATAGACTGAAGAAGATCTTAAAACGGCTAAAAATAGTCATTGAAACCAATTGAAAATAAATTTATTTGAAAAATTATTTTATTGAAGCCTTGAAAAGTAGCATAATTTTAGAACACCAAGTAAAGGTATGAATTGGATGTTAAATAATTAAAATATGTCAAAATAAATCTATTCTAAGATAGAAAATATGATAATTATTATCATTATTCAAAAGAACTTCCGATGGCTCAATTATTCACATATATTGGAAGTAGGTTTCATAACTACAAAGGAAAATTCAAGAGAACTAGGTGCATATCTTAGGGAGACATAGAAAAGTCTATTATACATTTGAAAAGGAAAAGATAAAGCAACCAAAATTAGAAAAAAAATATTTCTTGCATGAAGGAAGAAAAAATCTAAGTTTAGAAAGCTAAAGTTGATGAAAATGAAGATAATGTTATGAACACCCATAAAGAATAAGTTAATATTACAAATACCCATGAAGCAAAAGTATAACTACTAGAAAAAGAAGTTAATATTGTGAACACCCATGAAGAGCAAGCACTAAATGGGAATCTTGTATGCCCAATATATAAAGGGGAAAAAATGAATTTTGATTTCATAAAAAGAAAAATACCTTGTAGGACTCAAAAGAAAATAATTTGCTTGAAGCCAAAAACAAAGAAGACACCCAAATATCAATAGATTAACATAAGAATTCTTAAACCTACTCCTGCATTCTAAAAAAATATCACAGATATGAATTAGAGGATCTAAGCAAAGAATAAAACGTGCAACCTATTCATCACCACATTGATAAATCAACAAAGACAAATTGGTGAATCAGTGAAACAAGCTATTAAGAGAGATAGACAAACAAATTGACATACAAATGTAGGTAATTTTTTAGGACATGAAGAACAAGGAAGGAGATGTCCATTGCAATAGAATAGAAGGTGATAAGGAAAATTACAAGAAAAGGAAGACCTACCATAACTATCTCTTATACATTGTTGAATCAAACACATACCTAGAAAATGGTTCAAAAGAACAAAAGAGTGGAAAAAAATGGATATTGATATATTGAGTGATAAAGGTGCTACCTTAGTTTGCTACCTTAGTTTTCAAAATAATAAAAATTAAGAGTAGACAATGATATATTAAGTGATAAAGGTGTTACCTTAGTCTTCAAAAGAACTAAATATTGGTCAAGAGTGGACGTTGATATATTTAGTGATAAAGGTGTCACCTTGTCTTGAAAGGAACAAACTATTAGATGTGGCATTTTCTAATGGAAGTATGGATATAAATGCAGAAGGATTTAAGTTGAAAAGAATGAATTCTTCTTTTCAAATATTTGAAGAAGAAGAAAGGAAAAGTGAACTAAATTATTAAGTATTGAAAAAATTCTTTTAATTAAAGGTATATTTACAATAGAATAAATATTATTTTAAATACTATTTGAAAGGTTGAATCTCATATCCATTGTGAGAATAAGAATAAATAAGGGAAAAAAATATATAAAGTCCTTTTTTAAAAAGAGTAAAAACATTATTTGAAAGTTTAAAATTTAAAAGGAAGGAAATATTCCACAAGAGGAAGAAGCATTCCCTCTACCTAATTTGGCAAGACACATTCTTTCTCATATATTTTAAGCATTATTTGAAATTCAAATATAGGTATATATACTCAATAGAAAGAGCTTTTCAAGTTGGATTCAATAAAAGAAAAAAATTAAGATCTTATAAAAGTTTGATATGGTCGGTGGAGCACCAAAATTCTTGTTACTAGATTTACATTTGTTGAGGGAAAATACACATGCTACCTAGAATATTAAACTCATGACACAACTTAATTTTGAGGTATTTTTTAAATTAGTAGATGGATGCAATATGTGTCCTACAATAGAAGAAGAAGAGCAAATAAAATTTGATAACGTAGAAAATAAAGCAAGACTAATCATCATGTTTAGAGGAGTAGATGAGGTCCAAGGATACATTGGGGATATGACCATAGCCAAGAAAGCATGGGATAAGTTGAAGATACTATTTGAATCCAAGAATCAAAATCAGATTCTATCCCTTTAAAGTCAAATCCATTGTCTAAAAATGAAGAATGGAGAAAATTTGGAAGGATTCATAAGAATAATAGCATAATTACAAACTTCATTGTAAGAATTGGGAACATAGGTATCTAATTAAATATTACTTCCTATTATTTAGATATCAATCCCATCAAAGTACAATGTTTTGTAACTACACTAAATGTTACTAAGCAAACTCCAAACTTTGATAAGTTGGTGAACGTACTTCAGAAAGTAGAAGCCTCACATAATACAAAATAAGAACAATTACCAGTCACAATTCAAAGAGGGAAGCAACCATTTAGGAGAAACATGATACCTCCACAACACTTACAACAAAAAGAAAATTTCAAAAATTTCATAATAAAAGGAATGATTCCCAAAGAAGTAATTTCTAGATGCAAAGAACATGTGATCATTGTGGAAGAAATGGATACACTCTAAAGGATTGATGGTAAATTTCACTCAAGAATGGATCCCCTTTACAAGAGATGAATCGACAACAAAATAGTCATATTCAAAACAACAAAATCAAAGTTGGTAAAAGGAACATCAAATTAATGTAGTTAAATAGAATCAATTCAAATAATAATAAGAAGAAAGCAATTAAGAAAATAAAAAATAAAAACACGTATTTGTTACACAAGAAAAGGTATGGCAATACAACAATCTTTGGTATGATTCCAAATATATGACAAGTCAAGAAACTTGGATACATTCAAATCATTCAAATTATTATTGGTATAATGAAATCAGAAGCATCAAGAATCAAGGATCCAAGAGTAAGGAAGTAAACTCAAAATATGATTCTTCACCATCAATAGAAGTGCTTGAAGAAGATATTAAGGAGAATGAGGAATCAATGTAGCAAGCATTGAATATTCAAACATCAATGGCACACCAAATAAAGTGTGAATATATTTCTGACCATAAATGGCATATTATTCAAATGAACAAGGCCAACAAGAAGCAAATAATGATTGATTTCACCACATCAAGAGAATCAAAATATGAGATGGAATCTAGTCAATTCAATGATTGAAATAGGATGCATTATAATATTTCACAATAAAGAACAAAGGAAGCAGGAATGCATAATGTGTCACAAAAAAACTATAATAAAATAAATGAAACTATTAAAAGAAAGAAAATACAAGTAATTTATCTTACTATAGTAGAAGAAATTCATCGAGGCAAGATCTGGAAATATGTCTACTTGACAGGAGAATATTTAATCTCATTAACAATTGATGTATTCAATGATGATCCTCCACATTGAGGAGACACACATGCTTCACTTGAATACATTGAATTAACCATACATCAAACATTTAATGTTATGAGCATTAAGTATAGAATGAAGTATTTTATATTTGGATTGCATTATTAGTAGAATCTGACACTCCTATGTATCTAAAATAGAGCTTTGAATATGATGTAATAAGGGGGGGTGTTACGAATTATTACACCATAGTAGGTATTTTTAAATTGAGTAAACACTCAACACATGGTTTGTATTGTCTACTATATGACAAAGGTATAACCACCATCACAATCCATGTGATAGGGCATGTGATCAAACCAACCTTCATAAGGTACATGCATGTGGTATAGGAAATAAGTAATTACAAGTTTTTTATGCCTAAATAAGGCATCCTAGGTACTTTAAATACCTATTATGGTATAATTCAAATTATTAACTTCTTAAATTATAACATAGCCAAAGTACATGTGATAAATTCCCTCCAAGCGATAATATAGCTCTTGATTTTTAACTAGCCAATCACACAACACTACATGAAACTAAATAACCATAATTATCTTTTATGTGATATGATAACTTGCAATCCTTATGCATTTTATTTTTATTTTAGATAATTACAAACTTAGTTTGACGTTATTGTTTCTCTTTTACATTTCATCCCTACATTGATTTTTACTCATACATATAATGCATCTAATACAAAATATATATCTCAACATGACTACAATTTAAAATATTTTTAGATTTATTAGATCTAATATTGAAGTCTCTCTTTAATGCTACAATTTTCTCTTTAATAATCCACTGACACATTTTTCTACCCAAAAAACAAGCATCCATTAATTTATTCATTTAGAAAAATCAACAAATTAGTACTTGATGCAAAGTTGTACACTTCATCTCAAACTATATGGAGTTGTACATAAATATTTTCTCCTTTTTATCATGCATTATATGAATATTTTTATCAATATTATACATACAACCTCTAATGACATGGGATGTCTTATTGTTGCAATGATAATCTCTTCATTGTCATGCTAAAAAATATATCTTCTCAACACTTCAACATGAATGTAATTTTTTAGATGTTCTCCAATGAAGGGTTTATCTCTTTAGATGCATCACTATAATATTTATATATTACTAAAATATCTATCCTTTGAAAAGTTTCATATTCTGTATATTGTTCTTTGTATTCGTCCATGAGCATATTTTCTTCTACCATATGTTTTGGAGTCAAATTATTCATACTTGAAAGAAATTTTTCTCAATAGTAATCTAAAATCCTAAGAGAAAAAATGTTTTAACTTTGAAGATCTAGTAATTGTGATATCAGATCACATACTTATTCGATTCAATTCAACATCAACAAACATGTTACATTTTATAGATAGAGTGAAGTCTAATTGAGGCTTAAAAACTAGAACTCCACTATTCTCTCCACTATGCTCTCAACAATAAACTTAAAAACAACATACGTCTAATTTAGACAAATGAGGAGGAGTAGTTCTAATTAAACTCCAACAATAACGTAGCTAATAATGACCTAAAGAAAGCATTATTGTATTTTTTTTCTTAGTCGGTAGAAATATCAACATTCATACTATGTGACCTTATTATGTTGGGCATTTTAAAAAACTAGTAGACATTTTCACAACTCATCTATCATGTCTCTATGAGCCTCAGGATTAATTCTAGGGTGGGAGTAAAACGCCCATTAGGCACTGATCATCATCAGTGTCTATAACTTACTTGTCGGACCTTCTCTTGAACTCTTTGTCCATATTCCTGTTCTTTTCACTGTTCTTGTTCGTGTTATCATCCCTGTTCTTGTCCATGCCTTGATCCTTGGAACTGATCATGCCACTGTTCCTGTTCCTGTATTTTGGAATTTCAGCTCTACACGGTCTAATTATGTGACCTTCATTGTTGCACTTGAAACACTTGACAATGTTGTTTCTCTGAGGTAAACGTGATCTTTGAATCCACCTGTTTTGACAAAACCTATTCTGGTCAATCCTGTTCTGACCAAACCTGTTCTGACCAAAGCTGTTCTGACCAAACCTGTTTTGATCAAACATGTTCCTATTATTTACCTTGCAATAGACTGCCTTGTGCCCAAACTGTTGACAAGAGTAGCAATACCCTTGAAAGTAACTAGCACTTCTGAAACTGTCATTTACCTTCTTCACTTGAGCCATGCAATATGAAGCCATGTGACCAAACCTATGACAAGCAAAACATCTGCCTTGAAACTTTCCTTTATTTGACCTCTTAGGTTCTAAAAACTTCTTCTTCTCATTCTGAATTTTGTTTTCTATTTTTGTGCATCTATCATTCAAGGACTCATGATCTGAAATACTTTCCTCATAAGAACTCTCTTCCTTTTGGAGTCTCTTACTAGACTCTCCAACTTGTTCCTTGTGTGGCTTAACAAAACCAAGGCCTGTTTTATCCGTTGTCTTTCTTTGACCTTTGATGAGTGACATAACCTTTTTGGAGCTATCTTGAAACCTGTAAAGCTTATTCTTGTACTCTTTAGTTTCCTCTTTCAAAGAAGCCATTTTCTGTTCTAACTCACTATACTCAAGAACCTTAGAATCTAACTCATCCTTGAGTTCTTGTGTCTTAGCTATAGAGAAATCAAGATTTTCTATAAGATCATCTCTCTCCATACAACATTCATCTAACTTATCCTTGAGTCTAGCATTCTTCTTTATTTTCTTTTTCAAAGCACTAAGAGCACTAATAAGTTCACTTTCAAGATCCTTTATTTGTTTGCTTTCTAAATCATCAAAGCCTTTTTTAGATTTCTTATCACTAGAGGTGCTGCCTTTTTCAAAAACCATACATGCATCTTCCTTATAGTTTTCTGAAGCATCCTCATACATACTAGAAACCAAATCATTATTTGTGCAATCATCCTCAAGGTGACCAAACTTTCCACATCTAAGACATATCATGATAATGAATCTATGTTTCGGTTCTTCCTCTTTTTCTGATATGAACAACATCTCATTTTCATTATCACTTGAAGAAATTTTACTATCACTACTAGAACACTTACTTGCTTTGTCTAGGTAGAAACTCTTCTTGTGCTTGTGAGGATACCTCTTTCCTTGATTGTTGTGCTCATATTTGTTTTTCCTGTGATTCTTGTGCTTTTTAGAATCCTTGCTCTTAGAATCCTGTTTATCTTCATCACTTTCACTCTTGGGAATAGTACAGTCAGTAGCATAATGACCAAAATTTCCACAATTGAAACATCTTATATTTTTCATACTTTTGTGTTTTCTAGAGAACTTGCCTTTCTTGCTGTAATATGCCTCTTCATCACTAGAAGACTCATCACTATCTTGAAGTCGTTTACCCTTGGATTTCTTGGTAGCCTTGAAAGCTACCTCTTTCTTGACATCAACCTTCACTTGAGTTCTCAACTCAAATGCTGCAAGTATACTATGGAGCTCATCCTTTTTCAACTTATCCAAATCTTTAGCTTCCTCAATAGCAGAAATATTTTCACTAAATCTATTAGGAAGAGATCTTAAAATCTTATCACAAACATCATTTTAAGCAAGCTCAAGACCTAGGTCTTTCATGGAGTTAACAATATCATCCATACAAAGCATGTAGTCACTAATATTTTCATCATCATTCATCTTGAGTTGTTCAAACATACCTTTGAAGTGTCTCAACTTGGCCTTTCTAACATTTGTATCACCTGTAAGAACCACCTTAAACTGTTTCCACATTTCACTAGCTATCTTGCAATGAATCACTTTGGTGAGATCTGCTTTCTATAAGCCTTTCAGGATTACATTCATTGCTTTTGAATTGCTATGATGTAGGAGTCTTTCTTCTTTAGTATTATGACCATGTATAGGAATAGTGTACTCATCTTCAATCACTTCCCATACCTCATTACCAAGTGCCATTAGATGAACCTTCATCCTTGCACTCCAAAGACCAAAATCTGACCCATCAAGAATAGGTGCTACATTGCCACTTGAATGATCCATTGTGTTCTTTACTAGCTTTTCCTTCAAGCTGTTAAACTTTCCAAAGGCACCCGATCTGATACTAATTGAAGAACACAAGCTTATACTGAGAGGGTGGGGTGAACAGTATAAGACCTCTTTTTACTTTTTCCTTTATACTTCAAAATAGTAAAGCAATATACCCAAAGCAATATCAAAACAATGCACAAAATCATTCACAAAGTGACACCAATTTTAACGTGGTTCACCCAGAATGGCTGGGCTACGTCCACAAAACTTTTCTCTAAAATTTATCTCAAAGTTCATTGGGAATCCTTCCCAATTACAATGTTTATGAGCCTCGGCCCAAAGGAGATACCTTACCCAAATAAAAAATTATGAGCCTCTGCTCAAAGGAGATACCTTCCCCAAATCTGAATATATGAGCCTCTGCTCAAAGGAGATACCTTCCCCCAATATGAATTTATGAGCCTCTGCTCAAAGGAGATACCTTCCCCCATCTAAATTTATGAGCCTATGCTCAAAGGAGATACCTTCCCTCTCGCTCTGGAAATGATCCCTCAGAATATCAACTGCCTCTACCTCTTGCCAGCATGTGGAACTCCTTTCCACCGAAGACCTCCTATCCTCAATGCTTAGCCTAAGAGACCTCTACCTTCTATGATCACATCCACAATAGGTCTACAACCTCTACCAAACATAGTCAGTTGATCTAGTACAAGTCTTTCTCTATCTGTCAGATCTGTTCAACACTTGAACAAATCAATCCTCTGCACACAAGCCTTCTCAAAGACTTTCCAAATCTGTCCTTAGGTTCTTCTCAAAGAACCAATGCTCCTCTGTCCTCAAGTTCTATGATAGAACTATAAAACTCAGCTCACAAGTCCTCTGCTAGGACCTGTCCAAATCTGCTCACAAGTATCCACTGGAACCTGTCCAAAAACTCAGCAAGCTCACCAAGAAAAACTTTTTTAGTAGGAAATCACAAAGTGAATTGTTAGAGACCCAATGTGATTTGTCAAAATCATAGAAGCATAAAGATAATTGTTAGAGACTCAATATGTTCTATACTCAAATCCCAATCTCAAAACTCAACTCAAATCAACTTAGCTCAAACTCAATCTCAAATCTGAAAACTCAACTCAATATCTGAAATGGATAGGATAGAATGCTTTCTTTCAAGAACATGAAACCCCAACAATTTCCAACTATGCAAAGAATCACATAACAATGATAGTCATGTTCTTTTCACCATCAATAAGGGCTTCAACAATAATGCTCATCAAAAAAGGTTCAATCAACACCATTTAGCTCAAAACACAACGTTGAAGCATTTCACAATCAACATCAGAAAAGGAAACAAGTAGAACTCCTTTTCTCTCCAATATTGTTTGAACAAAAGCATCCACCAACTCAACTCACAATAGCATAAAACAACTTTTCAATTCATCAACAAAGGAGTAAGCCCAACACTTTAACCAAGTAAAGAATAGCTTGATTATAACCAACTTAATGAAAGCAAATGTCAATCTCAAAGTTGTCCACTTAAGGTTTCATACTTTCACACAAGAAGCAATTAACCTTAACACATCATGCTTTCATTTCCATAATCAACCAAAAGCACTCTCAACATTACAAGAAAAATTTATCCATTATACACCTTATTTCTCCCTTATAGTCTTATAAAAAAATAAACTTTATCTCTCATAAGAATGCAATAGGATATTTCAACAACACTTTCAAAATAATCTTTTATCAAAATAACAACAAGCTTTGAAACTCCTTATAACTCCTAAGCTGTTTTTCTTTTAACAAACTTCCTCCATCCGCAACATACACTTAGCAAAAGATTAATTTCGAAAATACCTTAGCCAACATCAAAAATCGCTTTGGAGAAATTTTACGCCCAAAATCTAACACCACTCATTGCGTCCACGACGAAAAACCCTTCTACATGATTCGAACGTGGAACCTCCCGTTTGGGTAGCGCGCCAACAGCCTAGCCTCTATCGGTGTGCCAAAGGCACCCGGTGAGGTTAAAACCTCACGCTGTTACACTTGTCCCTTCTGCGTCAGGAAAAATAAAACATAGTCCTCCCTTCCTTCTGACGCGAACTCGTAGACGAAAAGCTATAGGGCAGATTCGATAAACGGTGAGACAAACAAACGAACAATGGATTACGAAAAATGGTGAAGACACAGAAATGATCAACGGATTACAAAAACTGGTGACGACACACAAACGATCAGGGGATTATGAAAACCGGCAATGACACACAAACGATCAGCGGATTATGAAAACCGATGAAGACACAGAAGCGATCAACGAGCAACTCTTCAAAAATCGGATGGGATTCATCTTTGTTTTCATTGATGGGTATTAATATGAATCCTTGCCATGAGCTCTTCGATGTCGGCGGGGAGTTTACCACATTGGCGGAGGTCTTGGGCTAGCGCCCACCGAGTTTAAAACATAGTGCCCACCTAGACATTTGCGCCATGGATTAGGAGAACCCATTGCAAACCATATATTAATATTTATTTAAAAATAATTAAAGGGAACCTTAGCAAGGTTTTAATTATTTAAATAATATTTCCTCCTGGACCCAATTGCATTAAATTAATGCATCCACCTGAAATTTTTAAACCTGCCAACTTGGGGTTAACAAAAGACCTTTGAAACTGTCATGCCGAACCTTCATCAAAAAAAGTTATTTGACATCAAACCAAAATCCTTCAAGAGCTTCTTGACATCAATGACAACTTATACACTTGAGCAAGGGCAATGTACCCAAAGTACCCAAAATTGCCAACATTATATTTATTGTATATCCATTGGGGCCTTCGTACATCATGTATAGGTGGGATTTTTGTAATATTGTATTAATAAGTCTTAAGGTTGATTCTTTAATATTGACTTGAAATTCACATGTAATCAAGTACTTATACCCTTTGAGATTGACAAATTTATCATCATTTGGAGTGACTATTCTTTTATTTAGTAAGATTATTTTAGTGTTTATAAATAACTTTTATATTGCATTTGTGTGCTTTCATGAGTTATTTATTTATTCTAGGTAATGTGTTGATTCCATTCATGTTTTGAACATATTATAAAATGCAACATAATATTAGAACGAGTTTCAATCTCCATTACTGAAACTATAGCTTTTGATGATTTCTCTTCTATAATGATTATAGGAATAGTGTGTTCTAGGGAGAAAAATGGGGAAGCTTTGGGTTTTGTAGAATTCATTTTTAATATTGTATGCAAAAACCATAGATGGACTCGGATCATGAGGATCTCACTATTATGCAATATTTTTTGTTTCTTTAGGAGAAATATTTATGGACATGTTCTATTTCCTATTTTGATATTCAATCTAATTTATTTTTTTCCTTGACCAAACGGATGCCCTAACAATTAGATTGTATTTTTAAAGATGTTTGAAACTATCACTTGTATTTTATATATTTTTTGAAAGACATAGTTCCCTTTTTTTATTCTTTTTTTTATTGATGTAATATAGATAAGAGGATAGTCTCCAAGATTGGAAAGGATAAAACAAGAGAGTAAATTTTTTTGGCATCTCCAAAATATCAAAGAAGTTATGGGTAGATTTTTATGATGGAAGAGGCCTTTGAGGTACTCAAAAAAGTTGTTAAAATGGTCTAGCTTATTTTTATTGCATTGGTGAGAGAGGATGGCTTGATTGATTGTGTTCTAGAAAATACTTATGTGAGGCAAATTGTGATTACAAAATTATCAATATTTTTAGATTCTTTGCAAAATAAGGGAGTCTTAGTTTGGTAATTTTTTTTCCTATAGTATATCATTGTTTGTGTCAAAAATATTTACTTCTTGGCTCCAAAATTTGAAATTTTTAAATTTGGAATATTCTAGTGAATATTGCATAAATTGGAGGGACTTATATGGCAAAGACATGTTGGTTATAGGTGTGTGATTAAAACATGGAGATTAATTGATGGGTGTATATAGTTCCCTACCACTATCTTGGACTTCATCATTTTGGAAGGGTACAAAACAATGAAAAGAAGTTGACAATACCTTCTAAAACCCCTCAAATATTGACTAAGTATATTTCATGTGTTGATTCATTTCAAGAAAATATGCTTGTAGTGGGACTCAATTAAATCATAGGATTCAAGGGCTCAGGGTTAGTTAAATATTTTCTAGAAAAGTTGAGTGATTCACTCACTTCTTGGGATGAATTGTTGACCAACCAATGGATAGGTAAATTAAAGGTGTAGATCATAAGGTGAATCTTTTGAGAATGATATTTTGTTATGTAGTGGAACACTAACTTATTTAGAATCCTTATAAGCCTTTTAGAGGTATGTAACATTTGGAGGTATATCATTTTGTTAGAGATCCTCCAAAATATTACTTTTACTAGGAGTAAGAGTTTCTCATCCTAGGTAACTCAGGGTTAAATCCTACCATAATTAAGATCCATGGGATCCATTGTATTTATCATTTGGTCAAGAGAATGTAGACCTATGTTGTATGAAACCCATATTATGATTTGTATCTCATGATATTAATGAGAAATTAGAAATTCCTTTTACATTCTATTAGTGGAGATACCCTCCGTGTTTCCTAAGTATTATTAACACATAGCCCCTTTGCACATATTACCATTTTAATTACAATTGATGGCTTTTTATGCCTTGCTATTATTGTAAACTCACAAGATAATTATTCACAGGATCAAATATATAGCCGAAATATAATGAGATCAAATATTAATATAACAAAGATAATATGAGACAACTAATATGTATATATCAAGGCTAATAATATATAAAATAGCATTTATTAATAAGAAACAATATGAATGTAATAGCCTGAATCATACATGTACAAAGCATGTAGCACAAATTACAATATTAGTTTCTCAAATGTATGCAAACTTTATT
Organism: Wollemia nobilis; assembly: GCA_028583015.1. Lineage (NCBI taxonomy): Eukaryota > Viridiplantae > Streptophyta > Pinopsida > Araucariales > Araucariaceae > Wollemia > Wollemia nobilis. The sequence continues at coordinate 5,660,932 of JAQPPZ010016982.1, read as the reverse complement.
ACTCCTTCTATGACAAATGTATCACACACCACTATTACAAGATAATCACAATGCTCTCTATGCTTTCTATGTAAGTGATACATGACGTATCACTATGATCGTTATATCTCTCTATGCCTATCTATGGAATAATATATAGCCATTGTAGGATGACTCTTCCTTTTCTTATGACAAGTATCATGACTCTTGGCTTCTCCACTTGACACTTGTATACACATATCTCTATATTGTATTCACACATTTACAAGACTCTTTACATAACACTTCCTAATCTAAGAACACATATGCACACCTACATATGGGACACTTATGTACATTTACACATATAATTATTACACACTTATTTACATAACACTTGTGCCTACACATCATTAAATTACATAAAATATTTACTCACACTCTAATTTAGGATATGACCCTAATATAATATTTAGAAGGATGTACCAATATGATACACTAGCATGTACCAAATAATGTAATATTCTCCAACACCCCCTTGTATTATATTATTTAGTTATTGAAGACTTTACTCTTCAATCATGGTTTTCTTCCTTTAAGTTACTTTACAATTAATTTGATTTTTATTTTGATCTTCACTAAGTTCTTCTTGCTTGTCTTCATCTCTGAATTTAGCTCCATGTTCTTTAGAATTTGTAGCTTCAAGATTACAAATATCTTGAACTTCCTTATTGTCATCAGATTCTTTGCCTTTGTCCCTAGAATTATATGACTCTTTTCTTATATAGAGACTTATTAACATTTACTTAAAGCATCATAATAGGACCTTGAGTTAGATGAACTTGGAATATCAATATTGCATGAAGAATGAAATATTTTTCTTAGAAATGATTCATCTAATTTTTCTTTCTTCTTGAGAGATTCAATCAATTCCTTTTGTTTCACAATTTATTATTTATGAAACTTAAGTGTAAGTAATTCCATATACATTATGCTACTAATATCTAAAGGTATCATAATACTATATTTTCCATTATCAATTACTTCAACAATTCTTGCATGTAGATAGTATTCAAATATTTCAAAGTTTTCATCTATTGCTTCACTATAGATCAATTTTGAAACTATATCTATATTTCCTTTATATTTTTCAATTGAATTATTGATTCCAAATTTTATGACATTTACTTTTTATTTTTGTATCATACACTCCTTATTCATTGAATTCATCAATTATTTTAAAGTAGACATTCTTGTATCTCCTAGGTTTTAAATAAATTTAAAGTTTTTAAGTCATAAAACCTATGAAGTAGAATTCTTTATGTCTCCCTAATATTTAGGAACTAAGAAGAAATAAAAGTTTTGTAAATTTCCTAAATTTGATGTTGACTTCCTTTTCACTCCCAAATTAATTAATTTTCAAAACTTTTATAAAATAATTAAATTTTAAATTTAACAATAATAACAAACTAAACCTTATTACTCCATTTTGATAAGAAATTAAATATCAAACCTACTTACTACTCCAAATTAAATAAAATTAATCGTTCCATACTTAATTAATCCATTTTACTTATTAACCATAACAATTAACCTTTATAAAAATAAAATATTAAATGCACACCCTTATCACTCCTTTTTTTATAAAAACCCTAAAATTTTAAACTACCTTCAAAGGGGCGCACACTCTAAAAAAAACTTTCAGACACATTGACCAAATATTAAATTCAAATCACTTCACTTCATGTTCTACCTTGACCAAATATTTGGTATTATTCCCTTCAAGACGTCAAAGAGACACATTGTATTCTCCTGCCCAGAAACTTAGCTTTATGCTTCTTCAAAATTTTAGATAGAAGTTTTGTATTCTTCTGTTATACATTAATCTAGCTATGGAATGATTATTGACATTACTCTTATCTCCTTTTCTATTTCTTCAATGTTTCTTCGGTACTATCCTTTGGTATTTCACTTGCATTATTCCTTCATTGTTCCTTCTATGCTTCTCTGGTCGTTATATATTTGGTGTTCCTTCGGCTCTTTCTTGATCACTGGCATTCAATGTTTCACTTCCCTATGAATTTGACTCTTCATTGGTGCTTCACTTCCCTATGCATTTCGGCTCTTCATTGGAAATTTACTTCCCTATGCATTTGGTTCTTTGTTGATATTTTACTTCCCTATGTCTTTGGCTCTGCTCGTGCTTTCTTGTGGGATGATGCACATAGATTCCTCTTAGAATGCAATCAGATCTTCTTATTTCATAAATATTTTGATTGTATTAAATTCTCTTTCAATTGTATATTGACTATGTTATATCTTCTCTTTCAGTTGTAGGTCTAGATATTCCTTGGAACTCAACGTTCACTGCTTAAAGATTCTTGCACCTTAAACTTAAAAACTTTAACAAGCAATTAACTACCATTTATCTTTCTTCAATGTAGATGCATTCATATTTTTTTATTCTTCTATGATGGCTATGATTCCTTTTACTATCTACTATAATTTTCTAGATAGTTGCCACATAATATTTTACCATATTCTTGTTGTATATTGCCTTGCTTTGATGACAAATCTTGTTGACTTTTTATGAATATTAGGCTTCTTATCTAGAGCCTTCCTTTGTAAGTCTTATTCCACTCATCTTCAAGCCTCTGTTCATTTATTTTGTCTTCCAACTCTACGTATTTTCCTTAAAGGATCTATTCCTTTAATATTAGCCTCTTTCTCTGTTTCTACAACCTTTATTCTCAAGCCTGCTTTTTATGGTTTACTTGCTTCTGACCTTCTTTTTTTACTTACATTTGCTTATCTTGAGCCTATCATATACCTTTATCCAAGTCTCCTTTCTCTTCTGCAATATGGATCTTATATGTATCAAATATACCCTCTTTTCTTTTCACTAATAAGGGCCACAAATTCTCATAATGAACCTATTTCTTTGAAGGATCTTGAATCTCAAATATTGGCCTCTTCTTAGACAAATGTCAATGTTAATAGGATCTAAATCACTAAAACATTTATCAAGGAATTTTTCTTCAAGGCCTTTTTCTTCAAGACTTGAATCAACAATATATATATATCAAAGTTTGTCTTCAATACCTGAATCAATCTCATAGATCACCTTCTATTCTGAATATAGTTCTAGAATAGGTAAAATTGATATATCTTGTCAAGTTCAATATCTTAATGACTTGAAACTATATTATTATGTAGCTCAAATCAATATTTACCTCTCTTGCACTTGAAGATGAAAGTCTTCTCTATCTATTGTAGGGAGCTTCTCACACTTCTAATGAAAAATATTTGTTTCTTAGGTTGCTTTGACCTAAAAATTCTTTGTCAAGGTTACAATAAACTTTCCTGATGCTCCAAAAAAGAAATCTTGATTGTACCAATTTTAACTTTCTTATGAGTGTTGATACAAACTAGTTATCAAGAATTTGTCTGTCCTTGAAAATTCTTATCAATGTTAGGATGGCTACTTCCTAAATGACCAACTTTCTCTTGATTTGGTTCTGCGTCAGTATTTAATTTTTAAATCTTAAAATCATTGTCAGGGTTGGCTATTTCTATGAATAATCAATTGTATTCAAGTATATTCTCCTTAAAATATGAGTCCTAGTCTTCATTGATTATTTTTCAACCTAGTGGAAAGACTCTAGAGTTGAGTCCTAGTCTTCATTGGTTATTCTTAAACCAAGTGGAAAGACTCTAGCCTTATACTTTCTTCATATTTTTAGTAGATTCTAGGTCTAATTCCCTTTAAAGTAGACAAGCTATAACCAATTTTATCACAATAGACACAAATTGATTTTGCAGGTAAACAAATGTTGTACAAGAAACTTATTGTTGTAGCTCTAATACCACTAATAGAATTTGAAGCCTTAATATTAATGTAAACTCACTGGATTAATATTTATAGGATCAAATATATGATAGTTGCAATATAATGAGATCAAATATTAATATAACAAAGTTAATGTGGGGTCCAAGGGCTTGGTTCAAAAGTTAAAATGCTTCTTTACAAGCATGGAGACTAGGGTTCCTAGAAGGCTACGCCTTCGGGATGTCAATAAATGAATGAATGATTAAAATTCAACCATGCACAGAACAATAAATCGAAGAATACGTAAATGCGAAGAGCGGATAACAATTAAGTTTCTATTGCCACTAGGAGGGCAGATCCCACCGTGAAGGCAATGCCGAATGCAAAGATTAAAATAATAAAAACGATGATCTAATTTAATGAAACTATCTAATATATATATGAATTGTTAACTCTTGGAATGCCTAGCCGACGGCTAGGTTGGGTGTGTAACATGACTCCCCTCCTCGGAAAGCTTTGTCCTCAAAGCTGGAAATGTCTGGAAAATACTGTCAGGTTCCCATGTGGCATCCTCCTCTAGTAAATCTTGCCATTTGATGAGAAATTCTTGAATCTGACGTGATCTCAGTCTTCGTATTCTATGTTGTAGTATATCTTCGAGGTTGGAGATGTATGCGTCCTTCCTCATCGAGCTCTGGTAATTCGGATTGACCTTGCACTTTCTGACCAATTACTTTTTTGAGACATGAAACATGAAATACCGGGTGTATTCGTGATGATGAAGGTAGCTCTAACTGATAGGCGACTTCTCCAATGCGGCGCACAATTTTGTAAGGACCATAGAATCGTGGAGCCAACTTTTGGCTGGACTTTATCTTTAACGATGATTGTTTGTAAGGTTGCAACCTTAGGAAAACCCAATCACCTATATTAAAAGTTCTCTCTGATCGGTGCAAGTCTTGTTGTTGTTTCATACGATTTTGTGCTTGGACTAAATTTTCTTTGAGGATGGTGAGTGTAGACTGCCTTTGTTGGAACCAATCATCTACTTTGGCTACTTTGGATGATCCTTGCACGTAATCTATGACGGTTGGAGGCTTGGTGCCATACAATGCTTCAAATGGAGACATCTTAATTGAGTAATGGTAAGAAGTGTTGTACCACCATTCTGCCAATGCTAACCACTGGCTCCATTGATATTGTTTATCTTGAGCGAAACATCTTAAGTATGTACCCAAACATTTGTTAACCACTTCTGTTTGACCATCTATTTGTGGATGGTAGGCTGAGGACATGTTTAATTTTGTACCACTAAGGCGAAATAATTCCCGCCAAAAATTACTAGTGAAGATGGGGTCTCTATCACTTACTATATTTTTTGGCATACCATGTAATTTGAAAATTGAATCCATAAATACCTTGGCCACCTTGCTTGCGGAAAATGGATGTTGTAAAGCCTGAAAGTGAGCGTATTTGGATAACCGGTCTACGACTACGAAGATTACTATCCTGCCTTCTAACTTTGGAAGACCTTCAATAAAATCCATGGATATATGTTCCCACTGCCGTTCAGGGATGGGTAGTGGTTGTAACAACCCTGGTGATTTGACTGTTTCTCCTTTATTGCGCTGGCAAACTTCACATTCTGCTACCCATTGTTTGACCTCTGCTTTTAATCCTTTCCAACAAAATGATTGTTTGACCCTTAAATATGTCTTCAAAAATCCTGAATGTCCTGCCGATGGAGAAGCGTGTGATTCGTCGAGGATCTTTGATTTGAGTTCTGAATTATGTGGAATGTAAATGTGATTCTTCTTTCGGAGGATTTTATCTTCATAAGAGAACAAAGGGTGTTTAGAGGAACCGATAGACAAGTCTTGAATTATCTTAGCAGTTTCACTATTGGCTAACCAGTCATCTTGTAATTGAGTCACCCATTGGGAGCAAGGACTTGAAATAGCGTTAATGACTACTTCGTCTTCATATTTTTGGGACAGTGCATCGGCGGCTACATTTTCCTTCCCTTTCTTGTATTCGATAACAAAATCATAACCCAATAGTTTGGTTAACCACTTATTTTGTTCTGGATAAGAAAACCTCTGCTCAAGAAAATGTTTGAGACTACTATGATCTGTTTTGATAATGAAGCGGCTACTGATTAGGTAGTGTCTCCATTTTTCTATTGCATGAAGAATAGCCAACATTTCTTTTTCATATGTTGATCTTCCCAAATTCTTCCCCGAGAGCTGTTTACTTTCAAATGCCAACGGATGACCTTCTTGCATTAATATAGCCCCAATTCCTGTTCCAGAGGCATCACATTCGATAATAAATGGTTTGTGAAAATTGGGAGTTGCTAATACTGGAGTTGTACACATGACCTTCTTAAGAGCTTCGAAAGCTTGAGTGGCTTCTTCCGACCAACAAAAAGCATCCTTCTTTGTGAGTGTTGTGAGAGGTGCTGCAATCTTACCATAATTCCGTACAAACTTGCGATAGTAGCCCGTGAGACCCAAAAAACCACGAAGTTTCTTGATGGTTTTAGGTAAGGGCCACTCCTGAATTGCCTTAATCTTATTGGGATCGACTTTGACACCCTCGTGTGAAACTATATGACCAAGATACTCGACTTCTTGGACACCAAATGAACATTTGGAACGTTTGACAAATAGCTTTTCTCTGTGTAAAATGTGAAGGGCTTTATCCACATGATGTAAATGGTCCGTCCATGTTTTGCTGTATATGAGAATATCATAAAAAAAAACTAACACAAACTTACGGAGGAGTGGACGAAACACTTGGTTCATGAGACTTTGGAATGTGGAGGGTGCATTGGTGAGACCAAAAGGCATGACCAAAAATTTGTAATGACCTTCATGAGTACGAAAAGCAGTTTTGGGGATATCTTCTTCTCTGACACGGATTTGGTGAAATCCGGAGCGAAGGTCTAATTTTGTAAAAAATTTTGCACCATGCAACTCATCTAGTAGGTCATCTATGACAGGGATAGGAAATTTGTCCTTGATAGTGAGTTTATTGAGAGAACGAAAGTCAGGACACATACGCCAAGAGTTATCTTTTCGTCTAGCCAGGACTACAGGTGAGGAATAAGGACTAGTGCTATGACGAATGACTCCATGATCCAACAAATCCTGAACGATCTGTTCGATTTCTGTCTTTTGTGGTTGAGGATAGCGGTAAGGACGATTGTTAGGTGGGACACTCCCTGGAATCAAATGGATGGCATGGTCATGAGATCGTTTAGGTGGTAATCCTTTAGGTTCTTGGAAAACCTCTTCGTAATGTGTTATGATGTCTTGTAACTCTGGAGCAGTAATATCCGAAGTTGCTGGAGATTGTTTTTCCAAACAATTAATTTGAGCTATAAACCCATATCCACCCTTTTTTAACATCTTCTCCATACTATGAGAGCTCACCATTTGTGATGGAGGAGTAGTAATGCCTTGTAAGCGAATGACTCATCCGTTTTCCTTCCATTCCACAAATAATTTTTTGAAGTTGAAGCTAATCGTGTCTAATGTTTCCAACCATTCAACTCCCAAAATGACATCAGAGTTCCCCAAATTCATGACGAAAAGGGACCCAAACCAGGTATAAGTTCCCATTTTTATGGAAACTTGAGATGTGCGACCAACACATTGTGCGTTCACCCCGTTGGCCACTAGAACCTAAAATTTGTCTTTGTTGGAAGAGTTAATGAATAAATTCAAAGCTTTTGCTGTTTTGATGTCGATAAAATTGTGGGTACTGCCAGAATCAATTAGCACATTCACTTTTTTTGGCAGAGAAATCCTGGTACCTTGATGGTATGGTGGGCGGTTAACCCCATGAGGGCGTGGATAGAGATCGCCATTGTATCCTCTTCCTTCTCTTCTAGAGTAATTGGTAGGTCTTCTTGCATAGGTTCTTCTTGTTGGTAAGTTTCGTCCTCTTCTCCTTCATATTGATCACACTCGATATGAAAGTTTTGTTTTTGGGCACAAGCTTGTTCCTTGGGATGATGATTGCGACATTTATAGCAAAAGTATCTTGAGGGTTGATCATTTCTACGAAAGGAATTGTTGCGATATGGAGGACGACTATAGTTTTCACGTCGTGCAGACAACTGATTTCTCTTCTCGGCCAACTTAGCTATTCTTATACAATCGTTCAGCAAGGTTGGATTGTGCATGTCTACCTCCACTCAAATATTTTCTTTCAATCCATTGCAAAAAGCTCCTACCACTGTGTTGGGACTGAGGTCTAAAGTATATGGTAGTAAACTGGTGAACTCTGAAACAAATTCGCTAACTGATCCTTCTTGTTTAAGAGATAACAGTCTTACTGTGTATGACGATGTAGCTCCTTCATCGAATCTTTCTAAAAAAGAGGTAGTGAATTTTCTCCAGTTAATAGTAGCACCTTTCTCTTGTTTAAGCCATACGAACCATTGGTAGGCCTCAGTGCCTAATTTTGATGCAACGAAAGGGACTTTATCAATTTCCTTAATTTGATATAAGTCGAGAATGCCTTCCATTTTGGCTATCCAACCACGAGGATCATGACCTTCAAAAGTGGGCATATCAATGCGTGGAAAATTATTAGGGCCTCTTGGTTGGTGATAACCCGTATCCCTTTCTTGATTTTGGTTATACCTCTGTCTATGAGAACGATCCCTGTAATTATCCGAATCGCCTCTTTGCTGTTCCCAATCATCATCTTGATCGACATTTTCTTCATTCCTTTGGGCATGGGAGTGATTTTGGGAATTAGTATTGGGATTAAGCTGGTTTTGTGCTCGCACTAGGGCTTTTAGGTTGAGACTAATTTGGTTCATACCCTCTAGTAAGAGTCGAAGAGATTCATCGTTGGAAACGGCTGAGTTACTTGAGTCTCCTTGTGTGATAATTTCGTGAGTTGGGGGAGGGTTAGTCGCCATAGGATCTACTAGTGGATGATGTGGATTATAACTGCCAATTTTGAAAGGAGAAGGAGAATTTTTTGTACCTGGGCTTCGATTAGGTCTTCTTGCGTTGTTATTGGTCATTTTTGAGCTTGATAATCGACCGTCAGATCCCTTGATCCACTGTTTGCTCATGCACTTGTTAACATAACCTGCTTAGGAACCCTTGAACTTGGACTGCCATAGAATGTGATGGAATTTTAACCAAAAATTTGGTTTTCGCTACAACTGTCGCTCCAACTGCGACGCGGATTTGAATTTGGATTTGGGCTCCTTCTTTGTGATAGCTTTTGACAATTTTTGACAACTTTGACTGCAATTTTGACAACTTCTCTTGACGACAATTTTAAGACACGACACCGGCTAACCACTAACTACCCGACGGTGACGGACAACGAGGACACGACACCTGCTAACCACTAACTGCCTGACGGTGACAGACAACGAGGACATGGAATGCGAGACACAAAGCGAACACGGACGCGAGGACACAAAGTAGACATGGACGTGAGGACATGACAACTGGATGTGAGGACACGACAGTTGGAAGACACGACACACTGGCGACAGCTGGAAGACACGGACGCGACGACATGAACGGAAGACCAAACACAGACACGAACGCGACGACACGAACGGAGAACCAAACGACACGCAATGAACGCGATGACATGAATGGAAGGCCAAACGACACCAAACAACACGTGCATGGGATGGTAAATGAGGGTGTGACCGAAGTCACAATATTGAAGGTGCGACGAACCCAATATAAGCACCTGACTTGCTTTCCCACAGCAGATGTGGGATATATATCCCGAAACAAAAATTAAAATAAAATTTGTACCTTAGGTGGGGCGTTAATTAATCGTTAACCGCGCACTGTGATTGGACGAAAATGCTTGGTGTTTATGCGCTGGTTTTATGATGATTTTCCTGCACGAAAGCCTACAATTTAGCCTGTGTTTACGATGATTTTCCTGCACGGAAGCCTGCGCTTTAGCCTACGATTTTTGGTGTTTATCGGCTCAGGCGGTAACCAGATATGCGACGGTGCAGCGACACAGCTGCATGGAATACTCGTGACGCTTGTTTGGTTGTGATGAAGCGAGGCACTTGCTGGGATGACCAACGAACCAAGTCACAAGGAGTACGCCAAAGAACCAGTTTCGTCGGATTTTCTTTAGAAGAATTCTTAGCAGCGTTGCGGAGGTAGCCGAACCTGAATACTGATACCACTTGGAAGGCTACGCCTTCGGGATGTCAATAAATGAATGAATGATTAAAATTCAACCATGCATGGAATAATAAATTGAAGAATATGTAAATGCGAAGAGCGGATAACAATTAAGTTTCTATTGCCACTAGGAGGGTAGATCCCGCCGTGAAGGCAATGCCGAATGCAAAGATTAAAATAATAAAAACGATGATCTAATTTAATGAAACTATCTAATATATATATGAATTGTTAACTCTTGGAATGCCTAGCCGACGGCTAGGTTGGGTGTGTAACAGTTCCAATCCTACGAACACCATAGTAATGGTAGATGTGTTATACTAGCGTAGCTAGCTATGTAAAAGGTTTACCCGATGTAACTGGAGGTTATAGTGGTGACAAGGAGCAAGATTCAAACCCATGAAGAGTCGTAGAAAATTGTAACGAATAATTGATTCCTCTAGTATAAAAAAACAAAGATAATATGAGATAAATAATATGTAAATATCAAGGCTAATAATATATCAAATAACATTCATTAATAAGAAACAATATGAATGTAATAGACAGAATCATACATGTACAAATCATGTAGCACAACTTATTATATTAGTTGCTCAAATGTATGAAAACTTTATTACTCTTCCTCTGATAAATTTATCATAAACCACTATTACAAGATAATAACAATGTTCTCTATGCTTGCTATGTAAGTGATACTTGTTGTATCACTATGATTGCTATATCTCTTTATGCCTATCTAAGGAGTAAATTAAGCCATTGTAGGATGACTCTTCAGTTACTTGACTCTTCATTTTATTCTGCCAAGTATCATGAATCCTGGCTTCTCCAATTGACATCTACATACACATGACTCTATCTTGTATGCACACTTGTGCAAGACTCTTCACATTACACTTCCTAATCAAAGAACACATTTGCACACTTACATATGGGACACTTGTGCACTTTTACCCATATAACACTTGCACACTTATTTACATGACACATTAATTTCCTACACATTATTACATTACAAAAAATATTTACTCACACTCTAATCTAGAATATAACCCTAATCTAATATTTTCAAGGATGTACCAAGTTGGTTCCTTAGCATGTACCAGATAATATAATATACTCCAACAACAATATCATGCTTAATGAATGGGAGAGCATTGATGTTATTCAAATTTTTATGTGTTGATTGATTACACATTTTCTTGCAATAGATGTGGTGATATTTTATTTGAATACCTTGTGCCCTTCATATTTAATGCATTTTCATATTTTGCACTTTATTTATGCAAGTAGTGTAAGCCAGAATATGAGTATTTAATGAGATATTAGGGAGTTGACCTCAATTCGAAGGTCTAAAAGAGTCATTGGCCCTATCTTCTAACTTTATTGAAACTATAATTAGGGCACATTATTAAATTAGATGTTAGGATAATTCTCTAGTTTGAGATAGTTTTTGGCATGTCTAGTGGAATTCACCCTTGTTATCAATCATTTTTACCCAAAATTTGAATAAATTCCTTGATATTTGTTCCAAATTCACATTCATCATAGATGAAGTCATTGACTTGGAATGAAATAGATTTTTTACATGTTCTTACATTAGTAATGATTTTCTCCTTTTCAGCCAATCTCCTGAGACATCATTTAGTCCCATTTTTGTGAGTGATTTGTTCTAATTTGATTCATTCTAAATCTATCACATTTGCATAAATCAATATTGGACCAATGTTTTGAGGCTAAGGACTTGAATTATTAATATGTCTCAAACTAGACTTATTTTTTACATTATTTTTGCATATGTGCTTGATTTTTGTAGTTGCTTTGCAAAAAGGCAACTCCAACATCAACTTCAATAATTTTAAAATTTAGTAAAACATGAAATACAATTAGCATCAAAACTTACATCAAGCCTTGGATCTAATCCCAATTTTACACCTATCATAGGAAAAAATCGTTTAGGTCAAAACTTGAGATATTTTCACTAAATATCAAATCAGAAAGCAATTTTCTCAATTTAGCGAGTCATTTGCTCCAAAAATAGGGATATGTCTTCAAGACCAATCTAAAGTAATTCACTAGAAAAGACAAATTTCTTCCTAAATCCTTTTCAAAAGAGTATTTTGATCTAGTTTTCAAGTGATTTTCTTGGATCCCCTAGTTTTCAAGGTTTTCAAAGTTCAAATCCTACTAGCAAATTGCCTAAAATTGCTAGTGAACCACCAAATTTTACAAATGAATTACTCTATTTTATAGTAAAATCACTCCATAGAATAATTTTAAATATATACATATACATACATACACACACACACACATATATATATCTATATCTATATATATATATAGACCGCAAAATGCTATCTATATATATGTATATGCACAAGCTTATGAATATATGCTCAAGGGCACAAATATCAATAAATGACCATCAATTTATAAAGATAGTTGCATGTCCTTGAAGGAACACCAAGAGGGAAAAAGAAGAAATAAATCACCATGTGGGTACATCAAGAAGACAAAATTGAGAGAATATCAACATTTAATCTTGTCTCCTCAAAATGCAAGAGATCAAAGGACAGGCCTATTAGTTAAAATCTCATATCCCAAGATATTTTTTTCTTTGGCCATTAGATGAGTTATGCATCTACCTTAGCTAAACACACATTGTCAAACAATGGTCCTACACTAACCCACACAAACCCTCTCTATAGGATGCCCTTTAATGTAAATAAAATTTCTATTAATCCACCTTTTGGAAGATACTACCATGTTGTTAAGACGAACCTACCTCCTACATCTAGTGCCCAACATACACCTTCTACTAGTTCTACTTCAACTCAAAGTCTTCCTATACCTAATTTGTCCAACATATCTAACCTTCCACTAGATAAATTTGTATCTCCAAAAATGATATATTTAGGACAAGTATTTTCAAAATAAAATTTAGGGCCTTTCTTAAAATTTATAAATTTTGAGTATACAAGTGGTAAAAAATGTGACCTTGGGAATACCCAAGGACAAAAATGCCCTCTAGTAGGTACAATAACATATAAAAGGAGAACCTCCCCCAAATAATTAAATTTCTTGATAAGGCTTTACTATCCACCTCCATTCCTAAATAAGTAGCCTACTCAAAACCTAATGCCTTCTCCTCCTTTCCATATTCTAAATCCACATTACCATCTATATTCTTACCATTATTATCAATATCCTCAATATACTCTATATCCACCTTAAGGTTATATACTCTATCCTTATCCACCATAAAAACTATAGTATGATCAACCTTCTCCACCATAGAATAGTCCAACACCTCCATTGAGGCCTTATAATCAACTTCTTGATTAGACCTATCAATTACCATTATACATAGTGGTTTATTCCCCTAATTTACTACTACTATGAAATACTTACCTATATTTTATAGATGTAGAGATAATGTGGCATTAGATCACCTTAATAAGTTGTCTACACTCAAGTCAATCCAACACATTTAAGGAAAGGATAGTATGGTATACTTACTAATCCAATATTTGTGTGATAAAGCTACATTTTGGTATAGATTTTTTTCAAATATTTTGGTTACTTTTTGTGTATCCATCATTGACCCATTTATGCACGAAAATGGTAGTATAGGTAATGCCTATTTTATTTTTTTTAGTTGAATACAATACAAAGGCATCTCTAAGAAAATATACACAACTTATACCATAAAATGTTATGCCTAATAAAGAGTAAGCATTTCCTTATTACAATTCCTTATTACATCAAGGTTTTACAATCTGAATTACCTCTAATAGTTTATATTACTAATCACAATACACTACTTACAACTCTCAAGGAAGTAGCCTGTGTGGAAGATGTCGTTATTAGGATGTAAAATTTACCTCTTGCCCCTCCTATGGATTACAATACCTATATTACCCTAAATATTTCAACTCCTAGTTCTCCACCATTTATTTTACCTATATTGAATCCTAAATCAATTGTTGCTACTAATCCATTATCCTCTCATTATATTGACATGCATCTTGGCCATAATTCACCATTAATTATCACATTTTAGTTGCAATTTTTAGTCTTTTTGTTTGTTGTGTTTGCATAACACACCCTAATTTGAATATATTAGGGACCCACTTCTTATAAAAAATAGTGAATTCTATCTTGTTTGCTTGGGCTTGTGCATAGAATCCACCATAAAAAAATACAAATAAACTCTTCTATTAGATAAGGCTTGGAATAAGCTTTCCAAAAAGTATAAACTTGCTTGTGTTTCAAAACAAAATTGACCTCCCAAATGGCCTATTTCAACATTATTACCTACAATAAATTAATATCTTTGATATGGTCATTGAAGAAATAAAATCTATCATGTCTATATTTTTTTAAGCATGAAAATCCTATAAATATGTTATCTCTCTTGCATTACAATTAAGCATTAATATTATCATTAACAATAAAGATCAAATATTTCTCTTCTTGGAGCCAGGATTCCAAATTAGTTTGGTATATCAAAGGAACAAAAATATTCCATATGAGACCAACCATAAAGTACCAAAAAAATTTCTCCCATAGATGGTCTACTTGATTTTTTTCTTAGACCAACCTCAACAAGGCAGTCATCTGATCGACTTGGCAACATCATGTATATACTAGGGACATCAGTCTCGAGATCCTCAAGGCATCCTCATTGAGCTCCATGCATAGAACTTAGAGCTTAACTATCAAGCATAGATGCACATGCCAAGTGCAAGCTCAATAGGGCTCTAGCTTTTTATGCCTTTAGTGGTTTTTGCTGCCCTAAGGTCCCTTTGGTTTCTAGCTCACTTTTCATGTAAAAGAGTGGCAGACCCTTTTAAAAACTCTTTCTTTTAATAAAAATAAATAAATAAAGATAAAATAATTTTTATCTTAAAAATAATAATAATATATACTAAAATAATATTTAATAATTTCTAATGCTTATATTTATTTTTATCTTAATTTTATATGATGCAAATGCTATGACATAGATTCTCTAATGCAATACAACACATATATGATGCAAATGCTCTAACATATATTTTCTAACATAATATGACATATATATGACACATATGCTTTGACACATGTATGACAAATATGCTCTAACACATATGCATGATTGAGGTGTAACCACCAAATTAATTGCACACTATGTGAAGAGCCACTTAAATTGTATAAATACAAGCTCACTAGTTAGCTAGAAGGGTCATAAAAATTCCATTAGCTAGCGCTTTAGTATTTATTTATTTTTTGTTTCCTGGATGAACTTTTTGAACCAAGCTTATGAACATTGTTTTTGTAATTCATCGAAGAGGGAAAATTTAAAGCATTTTTTTTCCTTATAATATTGCACCATCTAGGATCTCATGTTGTGTGAATACTAGCCTGGTCAAGGTTGGTTTTTGGGATTGGTCTTTTATCATAGCTAAATTGAATATGAGGGCAGTATATGCTTGTTTATTTTTCTTTATTTTATTTTACCCTTAAATCTTTGATTTTATTTTAAGCTTGATTAGATTAGGAATAGGTTAATTTTCGTTTAATATATTAAAATATTTTTCTGCTATGCAATTTAAAATATTTAATATTTGCAAATGCATCATTGTCATGCAATTTAAAAATTTCATATATTTACAAATGAATCATTGATATACAAGTAAACGTTCAAATATTTTTAAATGAATCATTGTTGTGCAATTTAAAATTTCATATATTTGGAAATGAATCATTGATGTGCAAGTAAAACTTTCAAATATTTGCAAATGAATCATTGTTATGCAATTTAAAAATTTAATGTATTTGCAAATGAATCATGATTGTGCAATTAAAAATTTCATGTATTTGCAAATAAATCATTAATGTGTAATTAAAAATTTCATGTATTTGCAAGTGAAACATTGTTGTGAAAATCTCATATATTTGCAAATGAATCATTGACATAGAATTAATTTTTTAATATATATTTGCAAATGAATCATTAATGTGCAATTAAAATTTTATACATTTGCAAATGATTTAATGATGGACAATTAAAAATTTATATATTTGCAAATGAATCATTGATATGCAATTGAAAATTTTATATATTTGCAAGTGAAACATTGTTGTGCAATTTAAAATCTCATATATTTGCAAATATCATTGTCATGAAATTAATAAATTTTATATATTTTATGCAATTAAAAATTTCATATATTTGCAAATGAAATTCATATATTTTCAAGTGAAATATTGGTATGCAATTTAAAATATCATATATTTGCAAATGAATCATTGCAATACAATTACATATAATTACAAATAAATCATTGATGTGCAATTAAAACATTTGTATATTTGTAAGTGAATTTTTTTTGTGCAAAATAAAATTTCAAATATTTGCAAATAAATCATTGTGAGGCAATTAAAATTTTTATATATTTGCAAATGAATCATTGATGTGCAAGTAAAAATTTCATATATTTGCAAATAAATTATTGATGTGCAATTGAAACTTTCATATATTTGTAAGAGAATCATTATCGTGCAATTTAAAATCTCATATATTTGCAAGTGAATCATTGTTGTTATATACAATAAAATATGAATGCAATATATATGGATTGGGCAACTATAGTTGACATGGTTAAAATTTATTTTTCTCTTGCGTAGTTTCAATTTTGCTTAGATCACACATGTTGTAATATTTATGTAGTGGAATTGTTTTCAGATAGTTAAACATTTGATTTTAAAATATTGTGCCCAAGAATTTATTTCTTTGAGTCATACCAGTAAAGGTCCTTTGAAGGAACAACTATCAATGATCTTTGGGTTTATCTGCATTGACCAATACTTGGTATACCTTAACCTTGGGAGAAAAGGATTTCCCTTCAAATAAGGGAACATATTTTATTCCAAGTATGTTTTATTACCCTTTACAATGTGTCATTTGCATTCTCAACACCTTTGTGCTTTGTCAAACATGAATATTGATTCAACTAATCATATTGGGATTAGAAAAGTATTCAAATTACTACAAACTTTAGTAAAATAGAGCAACACTAAAAAGAGAAAATATAAAAAACCTCAAAAATGGAGAACCCCTTACCTCACTAAACATCAAGTACCTCGATAAGGTGTCAGCCAAGAAATAAACCAAAATCATAATAATATGTTCAACACCAACTCAAAGGTTAATACACTATGGTGTTTTCCATGTAATGCAATACAACTCTATGGAATGTGTTATAGCTGTCAAGTATTTTTTAACAATATGGTATGACCAATGATGCTAGGCTCAAAAAGTAATTTTATTAGTTAATTGGAACCTATAGTAAGCGAACCCATATACCAATTGCCTCAAATACAATTGTCAAATTTTGTGTTCCCAAATACCAATAATGCTATTATTTTATAATTATAATATTTTGTAAATAGATGAAGATTTCGCATTTAAAAATGATGTTATTTGCATTAACAAACAAGTGGTTAGAGCTAGAGGTAAAATAAAAACACCTAAGCGTCATACAAAAAAATATAGGCTAAGGCAAGTAAGGGCACAACAGTACCTAGGAGAGGAAGGTCACAACTCACTTGAAGGATAAATAGATAATATCCATACAATAAGAGAAATAAAAAGGAAAATATAATGCTAAGATGAATGCAACAAATAAGGCCTAAGTAGAGGCACAAACTAGTAAGGACAAATAAGCATAAAAGAGAAAGGAACTTGGAACTAAAAGGAAGAATGAAGAAGAGATAGATAAATCCATAAGAAAGGGGAGTGATAAGAAAAAGGAATAACTTAAAAAGGAGTTAGAGCAACATATAAAGTAACCTTATCTAACCAATGAGTTTCATGTGACAACCATGAGATAACATAGAAAGTTTACTACATGAAGTGAGAGTAGCTCTATCAAGTATCAAGTTGAAGTTCAACATTGACGAAGAGATGAAAAAATCCTTGGACAAAGTGAGTATGTTGAAAGTTTTAGATCTACTTGGTAAATGATATTTACTTTAATATGCCTTAAAAGTGAAAGAAATAATTTATCTTAAGAATACACAACCAAATATTATTCAAACTAGTATATCCAAATAGAAATATTTGATAGTAGATATGTTAAATGCCTAAAAACTCAAAATATTTAAGTTGAATCCATTTTATGTGACCTTGAAGGTTGAAAAATATTTGTTAAGAAATTGCATAGTCAATTCAAGGATGACAATAACAATAATACCAAATATAGTATGTGAAGATATGAGTTGAAATACATGAATATAGGAATCCAATCTAGATGAATGACACTAAGATGAATGTAGTGGAAGTCCTAAAAGACCTAATTATAACCATAGCTAAGCACCCAAATTTAGTAGTGATAGAAGAGGTGATAGTTTTTTAACATTTCCTTATACTTTAATATGTTATTTTGTAGAGAGTGGATATGCACAAAATATCAAGGGATAGGTATTTGGAAATGGGTTATACTTGAAGAACACAAGCTTATACTGAGGGGGGATGTGAACAGTATAAGACTACTTTTTACTTTTTTTTTCAATTCAATATTATGTAGTGTATAGATAGCAGTATCAATAGCAGTAATCAAAGAAATGCATAAAACACCATCCACAAAAGTGACACAACAATTTACGTGGTTCACCCAATGTGGGCTACTCCATGGAGAAAATATTTTGCTAAAACTTTCTCAATCAATATCTTGGGAATCCTTCCTAATTACAATGTTTATGGACCATTGTCCAAAGGAGATTTTGATCCCCTAAATCTCAAGTTCGTGGATATATTCCATAGGAGAACTCTTTCCCCTTTTGCTCTGGCTAGTGATCTTCTAGAAGACTTCGCCTTTCTACTGCATTGACTGGTGGATCTCTCTCCACTTGAAGACTCCTAACTCATATCTGTATTCAATTTTCTTGGCTGCTAGATCTCTATCCACTGAGACTCTGTCCTCTGTACTCTATCACCTCCAAAGCTCTGTCAATAGGTTCACTCAGAACCTCCTCAAAACTTCTCAATAGTATCACTCAAAACCTGCTCAAATCTGCTTAATAGGCTCACTCAGAACCTTCTCAAATTTTCTCAATAGGCTCACTCAAAACTTGCTCAAATCTATTGACTATCCTCACTCAGAACCTGATCAATAGGCTCACTCAAAACCTGCTCAAATCTTCTCAACAAGCTCACATAGAACTTGTCCCATTTTTTGCTCAATAAGTCCTCTCTAGGACTTGCTCAAATCTGCATAGCAAGCTTTCACAAAAGCTTACACAAAAATAGTCCACAAGCCTTCTCAAAGACTTGCCTCAAATCAGCTCAACAAAATCTCAACTCAATATCATAGAAGCATAAAGAGAATTGTTAGAGACTCAATATGTTCTATACTCAAATCTCAATCTCAATTTAAAGCAATCTCAACTCAGCTCAATATTATAGAATCATAAATAGAATTGTTAGAGACTCAGTATGTTCTATTCTCAAGTCTCAATCTCAAATCAATCAGAATATATAATAGTTTATTTCATGTAACTTGAACAACCACTTCATGCAACCACTTGACTAGACTCAATCAACTCTACTCAACCAATCACTTCAAGAAACAACTCTTTCTCACAAAACCTAGTCAAAGCACAAATCAACTAACTAAAAATGTTTCCAACAATGCTCAACAACAAATATTACATTACAATGATACTCATGTTCTTTTCTAACTCAAGTTCAAGTTCTTTGCATCACCCATTGGCTTCAACAACAATGCTAATAAGACAAGGTTTTAATCACAACTCTCAATTCATAAAACCTTGAAGCATAAACTCAAAGTACTTCAATCAACCAATGGTCTAAACAACAATGCTTATCAAACAAGGTTTAATCACAACTCACAATCCAAAAAACCTTGAAGCATTAACTCAACCACTTTCAAAAAGGAAACCACAATCAATCCTTTTCACTCCAATGATATTTCAAAAATCAACCACCCAAATAAAATCAATGGAGAGTATTACTCATGCCTTTTTTATGCCTTATGAGTTGTCCACTAAATCTGTCACATTCAACACACTTTCTTTTTCAAATCTTAACAAGAGTTAGAGATCTTGAGTAAAAACACAAAAATAATATCCAAACAACACCTTATTACTCCTACTTAATTTTAACATCCACCAAAGTTCTTTTTAAAAGAAAACCCTTGCTCAAAATAACTTTCACTAAAAAGAACTTTATCAAAAACCCTTATTACTGCTAACAATTTCAAAAACCACAATTAAAATTAATTCACAACTCAAACAGCCACCATGACCTTATTCCCTAAGGTTACTCAACAAATCAACTAACGAAGCACCCTTACCCCTTATCACTCCACATTAGGCAATCCAAAAAAAATATTAATAAAATCCTTAATTCCTACCTTGAGGAGAATAGAACCCTCGTCTTGCCCCAACATGAATTCCCTAGCTACGGCCAATCTGCCACACGATCTGCAGGATCATTGGTGAAAAAGAAGTGTCACCCGCTTCTTATCCTTCACCCTCTCCTGCCAAGCGAAAATTAAGTGTCTTGGGCGCCTCAACAGAACAAAGCCAAAAATGATGCTTGCGGGAATCAAACGCACAACCTCCTTGTCACCAACACCTTTGCACAATCCAAGCTACCACTAGGCCACGCTGCCCAATGTGTTTTGGGAAGTGGTCACTGTCTCCCTTTAATGTTCACTGCATCACTTAAATGAAAAACATGAGCTCTTTTTCTTCGCAAATATCAACAAGCAAGGATGAATGAATTAAAAAATTCAATGGCATATTTATATGCCTTCCATTTTCTTTGGAAATTTTGGCCTTTTTGAAACTTCCTTCATGACGTCGGCGGATAAAATTTTAATTTTAATTTTAAAATTAAAATTAAAATTTTAAATAAATTTAAATTTAAACTAAATCTTTAAAATTAAATATCTCCATCACCGGGGCACCTTTTTCGATGAAACAAAAAGCCAACTTGGGTTTTAAGAAAAACCCATTTCAAATATGCCATCCATGGTTTTAAATAAAACATTTAAAATTAAATTTCTCCATCACCGGGGCACCTTTTTTGATGAAATGAAAAGCCAACTTGGGTTTTAAGAAAAATCCATTTCAAATCTGCCATCCATGGTATTTAATAAAAACCTTTTACAAAGATTTCCTTGAAGCTCCTTTTGAAACCAAATTTCATGCATCCCTTCTTGAACCTTTGATCAAAAACCTTTGCTTCTCATGAAGCTCTTTGTGAAACACAAACATAGTGCTTACTTACATAGATCCTTTTGACATCAATGACAACTCTTAGCTTAGGGACTCAAAATGTCCAACAATACTCACAAGAATGTGGCCAAATATGGAAAAGTAATCAAAATTTATAAGGATACTTCTCATAATTACCTATTATACAAACTAGATGAGGATGGCACTATAAATTAGAACAAACTCCTTGAGTTTGTAAAGGATGATGAAGGACCTGAAGATTATCAAACCTATGATTTAAACATGAGAAAGATCCATAAATTGATTATGAGGAGATTGAGCTTAGAAATTACTTATTATAGAAGAATCATCTAATAGCAATTTGGGGCACTAAAAAAACATATATAATGCATTTTATGGTGGTAGAACTACAAGGTACACACAACTATTTTACATATTGATTGCAATTAAACTATACCAAAAACATGGTAAAATACAAGTCACTATGAAATGACTTGACAAAGGTAAAAATATAGGGATTAAAAACCTAATAATATACGGTGACTCCAAATTAATTGTAAATCAGGTCAATTTCCAATGTCCCATAAAGAACAAGCACCTAAAATCATATGAACACTAGGTCTAGGATTTAATAGAGAGTTTTAAAATATACAAAATTAAGGCAATCCCTAGGGAGTTGAATACAAAAGTAGAGGAATTGGTAGGTATGATAGCAATATTTGACCTCACCACTAATATGTGGGATAAACCAAGGGAGTTAGAAGTGGATTCAAGCCATCCATACCTAATAACTCTAATCATTAGTAGGTCTTTAACAATAATAAAAAATATTTAAGATCATAATCATGGAGGGCTAGTACCAAAGGGGTTAATTAATCTTGAAATTATATTTAAATTAAATGAAAATATGAGAAAATCAAGTCTCAAATTGAAGGCCTCTTCTCATCATCCCACTAAAGTTGTTGAAAAAATTATTTTTGGATTAGAAAGGAATTCATCAAGAAAAAGATTGACCTATTCAAGGAACTTTATGGAAAGTATGGAGATATCATTGCATGGAAATATAAAGATATCAAGGTATATGATTAAAGTATCATAGAGCATACCATTGACCTATATCTTAGTCTCATACCTTTCTAACAAATATAATGACTAGTAAACTCCAAAAATGAGGTAGTAATGAAGAAGGAACTCTTCAGCCTCCTATAGATCCAAATCATATTGTCTAGTTAATCACTCCATCTAGGTCACTAATGTATTTTATATGAGAAAAATAATTGGTGATATAATGTTGTGCATTGACCTCAATAATATGAATAGAGATTCATTGAAGTATCATTATCCCTTGTCATCTATAGATTAAATTTTGCATAAACTAGTAAGGTCTTGGATATTGTTTCTCCTAGATAGTTTCTCAAGATACAACCAAATTTGGGTCAAGTATGATGATCAACATAAGACAAACATAACTACTAAATGGGAAACCTTTACATATTAGAGGATGCCTTTTGGGCTATCAAAATCTAGAGCTATCTTCCAATGGGCCATGGAGATCGTGTTTGCCAAACTAATTAGAGAGATAATCCTCATACACCTTGTTGATTTTATTATGTATTTCAAAGATAAAAGTAAAAATATTGAAAATCTTATGTTAGTCTTTTAGTGGTATAGAGTGTAGTGAATATCACTTAAACCCAAAAAATTATATATTATGGTTGACGATGGAAAATTACTATGTCATGTAGTATCAAAATAAGGGTTAGACATATTTACCGACAAGATAACATCCATTTGATACTTCTTCTTTCCAACCTCTATAAAAGTAATTTGGTCATTTCTAGGTCAAATATAATTTATTTTCAAATTTATAACCAATTTGATGGTAATTTTTCTTGATTAAATCATAGGCCAATATTTTGGGATCATAAAATCAAAGACATAAAATGCATTCGCAATATCTCACAATAATAAATCCACAATAGTATTCACAAACCATTAAGTATTACAAGATCAAAATTTAATTTTCTTCAATACAATGCATGGAGATTTATCCCCATTAAATAACCTTATAAAATGACTCTTAAATACTCAACTATTTCTCTCCTCAAACATTCAAGAGATGCATCCTTTCATATTCCTCACATATGACAAAACTCTCATGACTAATTACTTTACATCTTGCCACCTAAAACCTATGACTCTTCACTTGCTATCTTAACACTTTGCACATTTTATTACTTAATACAAAACTCTCCACACTTTGACATAGATATTAGGAAAATATAAAACACACTCTCTAATTTATAAATCTACCAATTAATATAATATCTTCAACAAAATTTAGCCTAGATGGTAATGTCAATTACCAAAATATTGAAGAAAATTGTTCCTCTAATGTGGACCAACAAGGGTATATACGACTTCCAAGACATCAAGGATGTCCTTACTTGAGCCCCAATCCTATTAAATCTATATTTTTTAAATATGTCAGACTCTATGCGTTTGACACAAATGAAAGTATCATTGTTATCTTAACTCAAAAGAATAATAAGGACAAAGAACACTCAATATTGTTTATGAGTCAGATCCTCCATAACTATGAAGGAGGATACATCTTCATAAAAAAATAGGTGCTTTCCATCATGAAGGATCTTCGAACAATTAGGTACTACCTATGATAGAGCAATGCCATAGTCTTTGTAGTACACCCTAATGTCTAATTTGTTGTGCTCCATACTAAATTAACAAAAAAAAGAGATAAATGAAAATATTTAGTAAATTGATATTGAGATCAAACCTACAAAACTTATCTAGGTTAAAGCCTTATGTAGAAGTATATCGATGTTAGTTCCCATGGATCAAGTTGCCCTAGTGAAGGAAAAAAACTAGATGATAGAACATAATAGATGAGTGACATTTGTAGGTAAATGGCTACTAGGAAAGTACCGAAAGGATTAGTAGTCAAGGAAAGGATTTGATTTAAGAAAAAAATAATGCCCTCTACATGGCTTGATGGTGCCTTATTTAGAAATGTGTATGATCTTTCTTACTACTTTGCATCGAAGAAGAAAAGGTGAATGTCCTAATCAAGCAATATCATAATGATAGAGTGCATTCTTCTACACCAACCACAACTCATAAAATTCTAATGTTCAAATACTATTGGTCCATGGGATTTTTTTATTGCTTCTAATATGTTAAAACTACATAAAAATACTAAATGTTCAAAGGGAAGAGAATGAAAAAACAAGTGCCTCTAAAGCTTGTCATTATGGTTGAACCTTCCCAACAATGGAGCCTAGATTTCATTGTAAAAGTTAGTCCATTATCAAGTGTAGGACATGGATCGATTCTCATTGTTATAAACTATTTTACAAATTAGGTGGAAGTATTAGTAGTTAAAACAACCAATCAAGAGGTGGTGAATTTTATTGATTAAGCATTTCTATTATTGTTGAATGGATAGTGCATTATGTTAAAGTTATGCTAACTAAATAACTCCCTAGATCGTTATTTGTTTAATATCTGGAATGCTTAGCTATGGATGAACTAAATTGAAAGAATGCTCTATAATATTGAATGATAGTTATTCTGTTAGGCAATTTAATTGAGGTAATGAGATATCATGCACTTATATCTCTTGTTATTATTGAATCTTGGAAAATTTTCATTTCTAGATTCTAACCCTTTCCAATTTCTTTATTTAGTATTCAACCCTATTTTTAGATTATCTAGCATCATAGGAGCTGGCCTACTCCAGAGGCTAATCCAAAAACTATTATGAATATTCCAATATTCGTTGAGATCTCAAGAGTGCATCTCATCCACATAGGCAAATTTTGTATCGAGAGGCATCAACCAAACCTAACATAAAAAACAAATTTCCTCCATCATAAAAAAATTGGTAGTTAGAACAATTGGACTAATAACTGTGAAGGAGCCATTATAATTACCAAATACCATTTCAATTGGAAGGTTGAATTTTGTACTTATACCATGTTATAGACATGGGAAAAAGGAATGCTCTAAAATAAAATGAATGTAAAAGTATTCTACTATGCATATTCAAATATATGAATTAATAAATACATATGAGCTTACCAATTGCCATGTCAATAGGTCTATTGAAGCCAAATTCACATGAGAATAAAGAATTGATATGAAAGAGTACATTTAAAGAAAGAGCACACAAATATTTTGCTAAGGTTTGACCTTGTAACGTTCCAATTGGAAAAATTTTAGAAGAGGTATATTGGCCAATGTAGTAGATGATTGGATGAGTAGAAATGAAAACCAATATGCTATTCATTTATTTTTACTATAGTGGAATTTAATGAATAAAAAATGAGAGGTAGGGTAATATATCCTATGATATTCCTAATGGGAAGCTTCTAGAAATTTGTGCAATCCAAGATACTAACATTCCAGATAAGTAGAACAAAAAAGGTAATATGTCCTTTATTTACTCTAAGACATCCTTGGACTATCAAAATATGACATGCAAGGTAATAGAACCTATGACCTTCATATCCATGAAGGCTTTAAAACAAGTTATATTGACTAGGAGGGCACAAGTGTCAATTGAGATCAAGATTCCATGTAAAAGTTTAAAAATTCAAATCAATAAAGAGCACTAACAAAAATAGCACTTGCTAAATATAGAATACATGGAATTCAATCCATGACCTTCCACTTGGAATTCTTTAAAATATATGCTATCCATATATTTTTACAATGCTATTATATCCCATGATAATATCCTCACTTTTGAAAGTGACATATAGTGATACAACAAAAAGAAAGAAATGATGGTTGGACTTGAACTCATAGTTGGTGCATGAATAAAAATCTTAGTATCTTTAGCTAACTAATACATCCAAGACATCAAACAAATAATTGTGACCATAATCTATAGAAGACAAGTACCCTTTGACCAAAAAATGATAGACTTGGTGCAAGGGAGATTAGCATATGCTTTTTGACACCAAAATATAAAATTTTGAATTCAAAGTTTTAAATATTTTCTCCAAAATCATAAACACATATCTTTTATTTTTCTCCTTAAACTACCAAACACAAAATTCTTTCTACATGATTGGATAATGTGACTCCATTTTGGTTTTGATACCACAATGGAATTTAGAACACTTTCTAACAAAAACATCCCAAAGCATATATTCACTAAAATCATATGCAAAATAGTAGAATTGCAAAATAAATAGAACACATAAATGAAATAAATAAGAGAAAGATATCATAATAGAAATAAAGTATGGGTAACCATAGGCACTACCACGATATCATATTACATAAATTTATTCAATGGAGTAGTCATTAAAGGATATTTATGGAGATACTTAATCCTCAATTTATTACTAATTTCGAGCCCACATAAGATAACCTAGAGGTTAAACCATACAAATGGTTTAAATGATATCACTAAGGGTGGATAAATTACTATTTCCCATAGTCATACATAGATAACACTTATGGGTTTACATATACGATACACATCAGATTATGTAAATAATGCTTGTAGGATTACATAGAGAATGCCCATAGGCTTACATATAAAATGCTCATAGGCTTACATAAAGAATTATTGTAGGCTTATATTGTACATGCTCATAGGCTTATATCAAGAGCACCTAGAGGTATACATACATTATCAACCTCGACCAATAAGATAATATTATTGATATTCTAACATGGGCTTGGGGGGATGATGGTATACACAAGGTCCATCCTCAGGCTAGCATAAATATTTATAAAAATATATTTTCTACATTGTATTATTGATATGTTATATCATAATAGTGGTTGCATGTTAAATGTTATCAAGGATGAGAAATTAAATTAAATTAAATTTTGTATTAAATTAAATTAAATGGGTTGGAATCCTAATTATTTTGTATACAAGGATGAGAAATTAAATTAAATTTTAATTTCTCATTATTAAATCTATATTCAACTCAAAATAATTAGGAGTAAACATGGCACACAAGTATCATTTTGTATAGAAGGTTGAAGCCTCTTTTACATAAGATTATTTCCCCATAGCAAGGGGGATATGTGGAAGGATGTCAAATAGTAGATGAGATAGTTCTTGCTCAGGAAGCCATCCATTCCATGGATATGCAAAATTCTCCTTCTATGTTCATCCGGTTAGACTTATCCAAAGCTTATGACAGAGTGGATTGGCACTTCCTTATCAAAGTTTTGAGGCAATTTGGTTTCTCTAAGGATTGGATGGATTGGATTATGGGATGTATCTCTTCATTTTAATACTTAGTTCTTATCAATGGCAGGCCTTCTCAGTCTTTCCTAGCTTCCAGAGGTATCAGGCAAGGTGACCCGCTATCCCCTTATTTATTCATCATTCTTGTTGAATGCTTGTGTAGGACTATAACCAAAAAGAGGGAAAACAAAACCCTTGAGGGGGTTACAATTGCTCATGGAGCTAGACCCATCTCTCATCTTAAATTTGTGGATGACTCTACCCTTTTAGGTAAAGCTACAGTTAAGGAAGCTTCTAATTTTAAGCAAATCATTAGTTGTTTTTCTAAGGCTATTGGGCAGTTGATCAATGAAGACAAATCTAAAGTTATTTTCTTTCACTACTCTGCTAGACAGGAAGCCATGGTCTTGGATAAATTAATATATAAGAAGACCTCTCTTCCAATCACTTATTTAGGTATTCCCATAAATATTCAAAGGCAGAAAAATAAATATTGGAATTGGTTGTTGGACTAAGTCAAGAAGAAAATTGGAAAGTGGACCAACAAGTGGCTTTCTTCTAGGGGTAGAATCACCTTGGTAAAATCAGTCCTCCAAGCTATTAATATTTATGTTTCCTCTGTTTTGAATATCCCAAAGGTTGTTCTTCGAGAATTGGATCAAATCAGTCATCGTTTCCTTTGGAGTGGTACCAAGGAGAAAATAAAATGGGCCTTGGTGAAATGGGATACTTTATGTCTTCCTAAGAGTGAAGGGGGGTTAGGATTCCGGTCTTCAATTAATAACAACAAAGCTTTAGCTGCTAAATTATATTGGAGGATTTTGCATAACCCCAATGCTCTTTGGGCTAATAATCTCCATGCTAAATATGCTGAGAACAAAAGTCCTGAAGACCTTGTTCACTATCAACTTCCTACTAAAGGTTCTCCCATTTTAGCAGTTCTTAAGACTGGTGAGGATTTGATAAAGAAAAAATTATTTTGGATCATTCATAATAGTCAACATGTAAATTTTTGGACAGATTCTTGGGATGATCACAAGCCTTTGATAACTCAGTTTCCCAATTGGAGGCCTTGGATGGAGGAGCTTCATCGAGCTAATTGGAGAAAGGTGGCTAATTACTGTCGGTACCATACTGGTAATTCAAAGGTTGGTAGATATTGGATCCCTATTGAGGACTGGCCTATTCAAATCCTAGAAAGGCAAAGACAAGATATCCAAGGCATCCTTCATATGAGATCCCTCTCTTGGTCCCATGAAAAAGATTGTTTTGGATGGAATGACACTACTAAGGGTGAGTATTCAGTTGCTCAAGGTTATTTGACCTTATGCCATAATAATCCCAACCATTCTTCTGACATATTTTCTCAATTGTGGGCTCAAAAGCTTGGCCTAAGGTGAGGTTCTTTAATTGGCTTTTATTGCATCATAGGGTGCTTACTGATGAGCAACTTATGAAGCGTGGTTTTCATGGCCCTTTTAGATGTGAAATGTGTGAAGAGAATGTAGAAAATATCAACCATATTTTTATTGAGTGTACTTTAGCCTCTGAGCTATGGAGGAGAATGGCAACTTTACTTGGCTTACAGTGGTCCAATTTTTTCACTTTTGAACAGCTTTGGAGGGATTGGCCTAATCAAGAGGGTGTTGATCATTTTATTAGGTAGTTAGTTTGGATGGGTTCTACCATTATTCTTTGGAATATTTGGAATGAAAGGAACAACCGAATTTTTAATTAAGATAGGAAGGATATTCACTATATTTGGCAAAATACCATAGCCAACTTAGTTGAATCAGTCCATCATCTCCTTAATCACCCCCAAAACTCCCACCAAAGATGGGATCAAGTGATGCAAATATTGAAGATTAAACCTTCTAAGGGAAACCAACTTAAAGGGAATGTGAGTATTAGTAAGATGGATAGGACTAGAAATTGGCAACCTCTTCCTAAGGATTTTGGAAAAGTCAATACTGATGGAGCCTCTAGAGGGAACCTTGGAAAATCCAGTGTGGAAGGAATTGGTAAACTTTCGAGATGGCTCCTTGGTTTTCAATTTTCTTGAGAATTTGGGTATTCTTTCCAATAACCTTGCTGAGGGGTATGGTATCCTTAGAGGCCTTCAGGATGCTACTAAGGTTGGATGGGAAAATGTGTTAGTTGAGTTTGACACTCAACTTATGATTAATCTCTTGAAGACTCCTTCTAAGAATCATAAGGTGGATTGGAGAATAAAAATAATTATTGAGAAGATTCAGTTAATCCAGATGGGATTTTTGAAAGTTGATTACAATCATGTGGTCAGAGATCAAAACAAGAGTGCTGATGCTTTAGCTAATTGGGCTTTGGAAAAATGTGATCTTACTTGTTATGGTCACCCTCCTATATGGTGGGTTTCTCAAATTAGGGAAGCTCTTCTTTCTATCATTTCTTTGGATGGCTCCAGTTACGAAGGTACCTAGTTTCTTCTTGTTTTTTTTTTTGTTTCTCTTTGGTTCATTCAGTTTTTTTAGTTCCCTAGCTCATTCTATTCTTTATTTTGTTTCCTCTGTTGATTCTTGCATTAATAGTCTTCTGGTCTAGATAGATCGTTGTTTTGTTCATTTTTTTTTTTTGTCTTCTTTGTTTTTTTTTTTAGTTTTTTAAGGTGGGTGGGTTCTTTTGTTTTGTTTTGTTTTTGTGTTCTTTGTGTTGTTTTTTGTTGTTCTTGTGTTTTTGTTGTTTTGTTTTTTTTTTTTTTATTGTTATTGTTCTTGTGTTTTTTTCGTTCTTGTTCTTGGGTTTCTCTTTGTTTGTGTTATTTCATTTTTTATGTGTGAGTGTTTTCTATGTTTTTTGTTTTTGTTTATTGTCTGTTGTTGGTTGTTTTTATTTTTATTTTATTTTTTAGGTTTTGGTTGTATTTATTTTTCATGTTTTTTTGGGTTATGTCTTTGTAGTGTTATGTTGTTTTTATCTTGTTTGTGTTTTGTTATGTGGTTCTTGTGTTTTTCTATGTGGTTTGTGTTGTGGTTTCTTTTATCTTATTATGCGTGTTTGGTTGTGCTTTTGGTTTTGACACACTCAAGGAGTTTGTTTTTTATTTTATTTTATTATTTTTGTTGTTATTTTATTTTTTAAATTTGGTTTTGTGTGTTTGTTTTCTCCTTGAGTATGCAAAGGTGGTAGTCCAGGTCCGAGTCCTAGGCGTTTTTGGCGGAATGGATACCCTTGCCTCCTTGGGTCTTACCCAAAAGTGGCATCCCTTTTGGGATGTTTTCCACACAAAAAAAAAAAAAGTATCATTTTGTATATCTAAAAATTTATAGATGGTAGGTTAAGGTTTGCTATTACTTAGTCTAGTGGTCTACATAGTTAGTGTCCTAGTGGCACCGCTTGTCTAGTTTAGCAACACTTAGTGATAGTTTATTTTTTAAAGTATGATCTAGCTGATACTTGCTTGGTTTTCCACTTAGTGACACATGGCATGACATTTTTCACTAAAGGTAATTCTAATTTTTTGTATTATTTGGAAGGTTTTGGTAGTAATTTTATAAATTTTGGACCAAACTTTTAGGGATGATAACATTTGCATATGAAAACATTTTGAACCCATTGCTTTTGCAAATAATATTATTTTTTTAAATTTTTGCATTGGTAGTGTTGTTTATAGTCATAAATACATGCAAGGAACTATATTTTGATAAGGATTCCATGGATCAAAGTGTGTCATTTTTCAATGGACCTAATTATTTCACCTAAAAATCATTATTAAAGCTCTCCTCTAGAGTAAGTAAATTCCCATATTTATGAAATAGGATACTCAAGACATTGATTATGATGAGAAAAAGCAATTGGACAAGGACAAGAAGGAGGAAGTTCATGTTATGATTTTTCTTCATATTGGCAATATTTATAATAATCACATTAGTAGAACTTTAGATCCAAATAAGGTACTAGATAAACTCCAATAAATGTTTGACCATATTAAATCTACATAGATTAGTAGATTGGATTCATATATTTTCACTTTGGACATGGATAGTTTCAAGATCATCAATGAGTATATTTGTCATTCAAGAAACTACAAAAAACGTATATATTTGTATGGGAGGTTCTAGTGCAAAGTTATATTGATCTTGTCAATGTTTTCTTCAATAATATTTTGAAGCATATGTGATGATTGTCATTGTATTTGAGATGTTTCAATTATACTTTGCTACGAGTCCAACCCCATATCTTGATGATGTCTTCAAATAATTTCTTCACCATCCGACCTAGTGACAAACACATAATATTCACTCTCTCACTATCCAAAATCATCCAAAGGAAGTGGTTAAATCAAAATTTGAAAAGACATAAAAGCAAAGATAAAATAAGTCCTAAAATACTTTCATGAAGTTAATCTATAGATTTTGTAAAAATAAAGGATACAAGTTGTAGGTTAAGAAGCTTGAAGAGATAACCTAAATGTGGGGTGGTAGTGTTGCTCTCATATTTATCTAGGGTGAGGATGATCATGATGGTGAAACCTCATAGGCATGTCACTATTCATTTAACATATTTGACATCCATAATTTTGATGAGTGGATTATAGATTTATAAATGATCTAGCACAACTAAGGATTGCCAATTTTTGCATGACTGTGATGGATAATATTCTAGAGAGCATGTAGGTAGTATGATAGATTTATGTATATAGGTGTTCAAATACAATTAGGTGATAGTTGGTTTATCCTAATTTGATAAAATTCATCATGTTTTAGATGTGGGTTACAATCTTATTTTTATCTATCTCATCACTTATAGCAATATAAATATTAAGTTTTAGATGGACCGATGGGTGATTAAGTATATTGGTAATGGTTTTAATATAATTTCCTTAGGATATTATGATGACCCTAATTATATGTATAAGCTTGGTGACCATCCATATTATTCTTCTTCTTCCTTAAAAATAAATACTTTATGACTATGGTGGTAATGGAATATGGCATTATCAAGTGATGACATCATATACTTGGGTACATTGGCAATGGCTGCTTGAGGTACATGATTTGGCATTAGTTTTTATTTGGTATTCCATCTATTTATACTCATAATGGTGTTTATGAAGGGTGTATATTAGGTAATCATCATCAAAAGTCCACAAAAAGGACCACTAAGCATGTTATACAACCCCTAGTTCTCATTCACAATGTTATTTTTAATTCCATGGGTGTACCATCTCTTCTCAAGAATAATTACTTTCTCATGTTTTGTGATTATTTCCCTATGTATGTAAGGTTGTATGCTATTGATACCAGATTTGAATACTTTGGTAATTTCAAAGAATTTAAGGTTTTTATGGAGAATTAGTTTGAGAAGAAGATAAAGTGCTTGTCAGTATATAGAGGAGATGATCATGCTGGTCATGCTTTTGGTAATTCATTGGTTATTCATGGCACTTATTTCTAGAGGAATATTCACTATACACTACAATATGGTAGACATAGAATAATAGGATTATCAGAGATATGGACAAATGTATGTTGTATGCCAAGTATATGGATCCCAAGTTTTGGGGCAAAGCAATGACTTATGTAGCCCATATCATCAATCAAACTTTAACTTGAGTAGTTGAGGCTATGAATCATCTTGAAACATTTATAGGTGATAAGCCTAATGTGTCTATATTTAGATCCACTAAATGGGACAATATTCTTAAATATATAGAAAATAAGGTGGACACTAAAAGCCATCATTGAATCCATGTAGAGGTATTTTGACACATTCAATGTCTATTACCTATATGATCTTGTAAAGTAGTATGTTATTATTTGTATATATGTGATAATTGATGAGGTGATTCCATTTGTTCGTTTTGTACCACTTCCTATTATTTTTATAATGAATCCTCATTGATGTATCCTTTAGTATTTTTATTGCCCCTCTAAGATAATCATTTATATGATTCCATTTGTTTGAATTTATATGAATTCCAATAAGGGTACATAAATAGGTTTTTATTAATTTGATTCCTATCCCTTTGGACCCTTCTATAGAACTACAATTTTTGATCCCATAATAGATAATCTTGATCCTTCCATGCTTGTATTATGGTGTTGGATGTTGTCGTGGATTATGAGCTTTGTTTTGATATTCTAGAATAGGATTCTCATGATGCCTCTATATAATATGTGCCATAATATTCCATGGATTTTCTAGTTACTAAGGGAATATAGACTCTCCTTTAGGATGCTTAGCCTATTCTCTCTCAAGATTTACATAAGAAGGCTCCCTCTTAGAATTTAATTATAAAGGTTGATGATTTTGGAGACCCTCTCGTTTATTCTTTGACCAAGAGATGTGTGAAGTGGAAGGATGCTATGCTTCCTAAGTATGATTTATTTATGAAGAATCATACATGGAAGCTAGTTTCTCTTATATAAAGGAAGGATATTTTTGTTTGTAAATTATATTATGAGAGTAGCTACACTTTTGATAGTCAAGTGGATAAGAAAAAGTCGTGTCTTATTACTAGGTGAATATCTCAAAAGGATGGAGTTAAATATTCTAAGATCTTTGGTTGGGTTTCCTATATGGATTCTATATTAATGATTCTATATTTACTACCTCTTATGGATGGGAGGTACTTTAGATGAATGTGAAGATTCCTTTGTTCATGGTGATATTTGGGAGGATATATTATGGAATAACAACATAGTTTTGAGCTTTATGGTACCACTTCCTTGGCGTATCAATTGAAGTGGTCCTTGTATGTGATTATGTAGGATCCTCATGCTTGGTATGAGAAGGCCTATTTTTCTTTCCCAATTGTAGGTTTTACTTAAGAAATAAATATTCATTCTTATTTGGTTATTACATTATTTAATAATTATATTATCATCATAGGAATCACAACATACCTAATATAAAATATGAAGTTGTGGTCTCATAACACTTTTGAGATGACATTCAATAGGGTTATGGTTCAATGGTTTAAACATATGGGTGATGTAGCTCCCACCCAGGTTAAAATCTTGGCAACACCAAATAGGATATATAGCTTGATGTGACTAAGTTGATGTAAAAGAGAAAGGAAAACCCTTTTAAAACCCTAAATTAAAAAAGGCACTTTTGATATGATATGTTTGGGTATTCTTCACTATTTATTAGGGATTTATATTGATCATTCACCCTTTGGTATCATTATTTCTTACTCCAAGTATAGTTTGGATCTTCTATAATAGTTTAGAATGGAGGACTATAAAGTTGCTCAAAATCTCTTTGTTGTTGGTTTTAAAAATGAGTAGATTGTACTACACTTTTGATGGATGTTACTTTGTACTAATTACTTATGAAAGGCCTTCTCTATATGTCTCATACTTGACTAGATATTGCATTCACTGCTAGTTATTGTTGTAAGTATATTCAAACACCCCATGAAAGTTAATAAATAATAGCCAAGTATATCATTCAATATATCATACATATATGACAAATGTATGTTCATGACTTACTTGGAGCACCTTTAATTTTCATGGTATTTGTATGAAAATTGGTTTGATGATTTTGACCAATGAAATTTCACCACTAGTTTTTATTTGAATCATAGCTCTAGATTGATCTCTTGATGTTATAGATAATATTCCACCATTTATTAATCTTCTATAAAAAATTTAATATTGTGCTCCAAATAAGGCCATTGAATACCTTCAATGGATGCTCATGATTTTAAAGTAGTTGGATAATCCTTGGCAATTTTGGATAACCCTTTATTGTTATAATTAGAGTTCCATCAAGTTTGTATCTAATTTGGTGTTTCATTAGTGGATAAATAACATCATAGTTTATACACTATATTTTATAATTGCATACCATAGGATGCTCGATATAATCTATGTATTTTCAATGAAGAAGACAATGGATATCCTAACCAAGGTCTTTACTAAAATGTCATTTATGTGAATGAATGCCTCTTGGAGTAGGAGAGTGTCCCTTAAAGGGATATGATTTCATTCAAATTAAAGGCTATGAGTAAATTTTGTATTATATCTATTGTATATCCCTCTTGGTATTTGTACATATTTTATATGTGGATTTATTGTAATATTTTATTAATAAACCTTACTATTGGTTCCTCATAATTGACCTAAAGCTCATGTGTAATTAAATATTTATAACCTTTGCAACCAATAATTTTATAAATGGCCAGAGCTCTTCTTCTTTAATTTAGTGAGAAATGATGTATATAAACAATCTTCATATTATATTATGTGCTTTTGTAAATTATTGATTTATCTTGGATAATGTGTTGATTCCATTTGGTTTCAAAAATAAATTTAATGAAATCCAATAATAAAAACTAATTTTCATTTATTTGTATGCAAAAGAGTTTGATGCATTCAATGCTAACAAAACCTTTATGCTCCTAACTATTGAGATAAAGCCTAAATACTATAGTTTATCTTCAACCCATAGTATACAATTTGTAATCTAAAACTGACAATTTGTGTTAAAATAATAGGCTAATACATACAAGATAGTTTCATTAAAGCATGAAAATTATTTTAAATTAAATGAACAAGAACCTCACTATGATAATGAGAATGTAAATCTACAAAATCTATTATAGAATTAAACTCTCTAAATGTGATTTTGCAATATTTCACAAAATTTATTAGACCAAGATAAAAATAGTGATAAGATTAAAAAAACAATGAATTAAATGAGAAATAGGTTCATAAATCTCTTTTTGTACATCCACAAAGTCAAGATTTGTAAATGCCCCAAGTTCTATTCTCATATTATCTCAAAATCTTTGAAAGATAGAAATGTATAAAGCAATGGCTAAATGATCTTATAGTTGTAGAGATTTGAAAGTTAGAAATCAATCATGAGTGTTCATTCTAGAGGGTTTTCCATGGAGAGGTTTTACTTATGATTAAAAAATAAAATTTTGAATTGAATTGCCCAAATGCCTTTCCAAATTTTGCATTGTTCTTCCTTCCAAAAAGGTAAGATTTTGATTTGTTGCTAAGTTGAGGAGAGATGACTTTGTTACTTTAAAAAATAACAACTTGACATATCAACTTAGCTTTTTGATGGGGAGGAAATATGTCAATTGTGATGGGGGATGCATTTTGAAAGGGAATCATTGCAAGGGAAAGTGTGAATGGGAAGCTTGAGCTAGTTAAATTGGTTGTAGATAGTAAAAAATATTGGTTTTCTACCTTCATTTTTACTATTTTTTGGATAAAATCATTATGATACTAGTGTAAAAGCATCACTAGTGTTTAAAATAGATTGAATAGTGGCTTAGGTGAGTTGGAATTGTGCCAGTTGAGAAATTTTTGAAATCAACCAAGTTAGAATAGCATCATAAAGCTCTTTTGTACATCCATAAAGTTGAAATTTTCAAATACCCCAAGCATTCTTCTCATCTTGTCTCAAAATCTCTATAAGTTACAAATGCACAAAGAAATGGTTGAATGTTTTTAGAGTTGTAGAGATTTGAAAGTTAGAAGTCAATCATCAGTGTTAATTCTAGAGTGTTTTCCATGGAGATGTTTTACTTATGATAAAAATTAAAAGTTAAAATTAAATTATACAAATTCCTTTCCAAAAAGGTAAGATTTTTAATTTATTGATAATTTGAGGAGAGATGGTTTTGTTACTTTGAAAAATAATAACTTGACATATCAACTTAGTTTTTTTATGAGGAGGAAAGATGCCAATTGTAAGTGAGGAATGCATTTTCGAAGGTAATAATTGTAAGGGAAGGTGTAAATGTGAAGCTTGAGCTAGTTGAATTAGATATAAGTAGTCGACAACACTTTCTACCTACTTTTATTTGTATTTTTTTTAGATGAAAACCACTATGATACTAGTTTAAAAGCATCACTAGTCTTTAAAGAGCTTGAATAGTTAGATTAGATGATTTGGAATGACACCAATTGAATAATTTTTAAAACCACCAAATTTATAATGGCATCACTATCTTAATGTTGTGAAGACAATGATGTTGTAAAAGGATGATGAATTATATGGAATTTGATTAAATTGGATTTGATTAAGGTATTTAAGGTCAAGTTAAGTTAAAATTTAAGACTTGAGGAATAATTGACAGGTGTTTGGCTATTGATGTCTAATAGGTGTCTTAAGTAACATACTTTAAAAGTTATATTTAAGATTCTATTTAGGCTAATTTGATACTTGATTAGTTTTTAATAACTAAGTATTAGTTATAATGTATTAAAGTTTGATAACATTAATTTTATATGTCTATAGTTAGGTATCCCATTAAAGAGGAAGTTTACCTTACAATTATTAATGCCCAAGCTCAAGTGTCCAAGTTTTCTTAGAAATATGTCCTATAGAAGAAGGTATTCCTCTTGTCAAATCATTAAAACATAGATCTATATCTTTTAGCAGAGAACAATTAATAAGAGCATTAACAATGGGTAAGCTTTTATTTCTTTTATCAACAAAGTTATTATCTCCTAAAGTAAGTCACATAATATTGGACAACATTCCTAACTCAATTAGGATTATTCCAATTAATTCGTTTGTGGATAATGTTAGTAGTTGGAGATGTTTATAATTGAAAACTATAATAAAAATCCTACCATTTAATTGATGATAACCTAGTTACAATTCTATCAAAGGGCATTTCATGACCATATATCCTATGAAATATCTCCAATAATGGAATTTTAAACTTGAATAAATACCTATAGACTAGTGTAGTTTGATAAGGACAAAGGATTTTATCCTAAAATATAGTTTATATTAAAATTGAAGTGGTTTAGTTGATTATACCAACCAATTCCCAAGGAATATAGCCATAGAGTTTGTTATCACCCAAATATAAAAATACCAAAAAGGATATGATTTTCAAGAAGTTTAAAATATTGATATAACATGAATCTAAGAGAGAACATAGTTATGATATAATATATATAGTCAAATGGTTTTCAACAAGGGATATTACTTGTAAACTACAACGAGTATCAATATAAGTAGGAATTGAACATTCTAATTTAATCAAATATAATTGACAATCACATTCATGAGAGTGGGGCTTATCAAAATGAGAACAATATGCAAAAATAAATGTTCTAGAAGTAGGTGCCAATAGGTCCTTGGTTCAACATTTGGGACAAATAGTTGATGTAGCCCATACCAAGCTTCAAATGTCAATGGCACCAAATAGCTAAATTTGACTAAGTCAATTTAAAATAGAAAGGGAAACCCTTTTAAAACCCTACTTAAAAAAAATGTTCTGGTAGTAGGTAGCAAGTTTACTTCTTCCACTATGGTCAACTTAAGATTATTTATCATAACATGGAAGTTATATTGAATAACCTTAAATTTATATTAGTATTCTTGAAATAATATCCCTCTATTTTAAAATTCAATATCCTTCTACTTATTGAAATTTTGTGCTCTGAAGTGGAACTAAACTAATCTCAAACACTTTTTCCTCTCCATATTTACATTTTTCAAGTAACTTTGACTTTTCCTTTGAACACATAACAAATAGTTTCCTAGAGCCTTTTCATTTGCTTTTTTTTCTATGAATGCAAAAATATCACATACATATCACAATTTAACAATATTAAGAGAAATCATATTTTAGTTTGTAATTTACTTAATTAAAATGAAAATATTAACATATGTAATGTTTATTTAAAGTTACATTTTTTTTTTATGCTTAAAATCCACTCATAAGCAAGTAAAATAAGTCCTTCCTCTAGAATTTCCTCTTCCATTATACCACCTCCTATAATATTTATGGTAAGAGTGACATCACTACAAGCATCAATATTTTTGTTCTATATGTTGTTGTAATTGATTAGATAAACAGATAGAGAGTCTCCAATATAATAGTGATGGTGACAAGAAGAGTTTGTAACTCGAATTGTCCACTTGGAATGGATGGTGCTCCTTATATAATATCAACTCATTGTTGTAGAAATAATTTTATAATGGACATGCAATAACGATAAACATATATATTTAATTTTTGAATAAATTAAAAACTACTTAGAACACGTCAAAACTAATATTGAATGCAAGAATCTATTTTTTTTGTTTAGTAATACATATATCTATAGATATATATATATATGTATGTATATAATGCTTTTTGTCACAACCCAATTTCCCATCCTTATTTTTTTACATATCGGAGGGATCTAGAATCTATACTCTAAAACCACTACTGATGTCACCACATCAGTTTCACTCCTATGGTATTCTCTGAGGCACACCCATCTTTACACCTTACATAAATCCATCTATGTAAGTGTACTAGGTGCTTTACTTAATGGGTCACACTATCCATCTCATGGATCCTATGAGCTAGTAATGACCTTCCCTTCATTCTTTTGAAAGGTGCACACCAAGTTTTCACCCTACACAAATCCTTCTATGTAGGTGATATGTGCACAAGGGGATTGACTATCCATATTGTATCTGTATGAGCTAGTCCTCCCAATAGACCTCATTTTTAATTCCTTATTTGTGGGGTAAACAAAATGGCAATCCCTATAACTAATCTCTTGCTAGGGATATCATTACACAAAACAACTCATGCTACATCATGAAGCTCTTCCTTCCTTTAATATTTCTTATTACTTAACTATTACCAAACCCCTCAATTTCCTTTATTGATGTTACTAATAGAAGGTACAATACATCCCTTTATAAATTGTGTATTACCAATATTTATTAGATTATTCATAAAGCCTTACACAAGCATCATTTAAAATAGCCCAAAGCAATATTTCATAATAAAGAACTCATTTTTGTAAAGAGCCACATTAGTCTTTTAGCAATTCTCTTTCTCAATTTCCTCCTAATTTAGCATACATCTATTCCTCATGCTTCCTTTACATGATTAACAAGTAAGTATGAAATTACTAATGGAAAACTAATTCAACAATTACCCAATTCATAAGTCCGAGGTGTAGATCAATTGGTTCAATCAAACCCCATAAGGAGGGCAGAGGACCAAGGTTCAAATCTCGGGCCTCACCGGACTGAACACTTGTCCCTTTCCTGGTGCTTTCAATAGCATAAAAGGTTTAAAATGATTGTGGCATGGTGGTTATAGGGTCATAATGTGAAAATATCTATGTGGTGTCTTTTGGGGCGGACAACTCAGAATACTGTGGTGGCCATAAAAAGCCAGATAGCCTACCTGGATTCGTTGCGACTACCAATTCCACCATGTAAATTCAAAAAAAAATTACCCAATCCATTTAGACATTTCCATAAAGAATCATATCCTTTCTCTTAGACTTTCTAAATTAAATATGTCTTAAGGATTTCATTTCAAAATTTAATATTTAATTAAACTAGCAATATCTCAATATAACATGATCAATTCCATAAATAATCGTAACAACAATCCCTCTTAAATAGTAGCGTCATAAGAAGAGTCACCACAAAAATTGTACAACATTCTTTTATCTTGGAAACCCCTAGGGGAAAAACCAGCCTTAAATCCTCTTCTTTTCATTAATAAAAAAATGGTGCTCAATTGTTACAATGAGATAAGACAATCCATTATGTCTTAATCCTCCATTAGGGACTTTCCCTATTTTCCTAGCTAATATACTATGAATAAATCCTTTCATCCATATGTACATTTTAGCTTCATGATTTTGGAGTTTAGACATACCAAAAGGTATCTTCCATGTCCATATAAATTTCCATAAATATGTTTATTAAATACTAATACAACATAATCTCATTTCACAAAATATTAACTATATTTTGGAATCAAACAACAAGCTCGACATTTACTAACTTATGCTTTCCTTGAAAGTTTAGTAAATAGACCCTAAGTTCTTTCATCATTGTACCATTATTTTTATAAGAAGGATGAATCCTTTTAAAACTTTCACATGTGCTACCATCATTTTTTAGATACATTCCACAATCAGGCATAATGTTGTGCACATACAAATATTTTTCAAAGGTATAATATAATCCATACATATTCCCATAGATGTTTCTCATTATCCTCATGATAATTCCCAAATCCAACAAACCTTTAATGGATAGTGGAGTTAAATACTTCCTCGGTGAGCGAAGACTTTAGGGAAAAATACCAACAAAAGTGCCTTATTCGTTAATCAAAGTAAAGCCAATTTTTCAACTATTCACTAAATATTTCAATATGCATTCCTAAAAAGGGAATAACTATATTTCTCTTACCTTTCCATGTTCAAGGGATGATGATTCCCATCACAAAATCATTTTTCCTTGGTCTAAATTTAAGGGATGAGTCGATATTTCATCCTCATGCATCACCAAATTGTTGAAATCTTATAAAAATACCAACCCACTTCAATTAATATGATAGGAGATATTTATGTGAGCAAGTTCACTCCTTTTGGGAGATATTATGTCCTCAACTTTTGGTAAGCTAATCTACATGACTCCTAAGGTGTCTTACATCTCACTACACCGTCAAACCCATCAAAAGCTTCTATATTAATACTTCGTTGGTCCCTACTCCTATCTAAGGGAAAGATCCAACCATGGTTTTCCAAGATCACTCAACCAAGGTAATCTCGATAAATCACCATCAAGGTTTATTTAGAAATACATAACAACAATCATTATGATCTGGAATACAAATATCCCCGTAAAGTCCATCACATTTTCCTTACTCAACCAAAGGTATATAAAGGAAAAAATCCAAGTCATTTTATGAACATTGAAAATAACATACTAGATATACTTCTAAACCTTAACACATCACCCAACCATCCATGTAAGGCACATACCCTATGGCTATTCTCATTTCCGATCA
This sequence comes from Wollemia nobilis, assembly GCA_028583015.1. NCBI lineage: Eukaryota > Viridiplantae > Streptophyta > Pinopsida > Araucariales > Araucariaceae > Wollemia > Wollemia nobilis. The sequence goes on along the minus strand of JAQPPZ010016982.1, from coordinate 5,618,669 downwards.
AAGCAAAGGAGCTATAGTCTTACTAGTATTTCAAATACTACACTAACTCACTGGTAATGGTAAGCCACCTACTGGGAGTTTCATTATAGCTATCCCTCACTCAAGCAACTCTAAAATTACTGACATCCTAGTGAGCCTAATCGAACTAAATGAAATAACCATTCTTAAAAAAATATAACCTTAGCTAACAGATTACGAATCCAACAAGTCATTCAAATAATAAATAATCACATTATATGAATTCATTATTATAGGAGAACCTACCTTTTAAACTCGATGTAATTCAACGAAGTCTCATAGGCTTCCAATTCACTTTCCTTTTATCAACTCAATATCCTCAGCCAACCCTATTTCTTCTCTGCTTGTTTCCTTTGTTATCCTCCTGTGCACCTTCCAACTGCTCACTCCCCCTCACTGAGTTGATCCTCCCTTTTCATCATTCCTGATCCTCTCTCTTACTACCACTCCATCCTTCCTAGCTACAATCACCCAAAATGTTCCAACATGGTAGCAAAACCAAAAATCTCACTAGTCCAACTATGGCTTCATAATTGCACCAGTCACCAATGTTTTAGTTAATTCCTTAATAGAATAAAATGTATTAACCAAAGCATAACAAAATATTGTTTCCTCATAAATGCACCTCCCTAGCTTGCCAATGTACTTTGAGTGGCATTATCCTCATCAAATATTTCCTTCATCGCAAGAGACAACACAATACAAGGCATTAGTCCAACTATATTTAACTTAAACCATACTTGGATGAATAGCAAAATTTTGCTAGATACCTATTCAATTGTAGGTATCCTGCAACAAAGCAAAGTTGTTAGATTTTCATTCCACTAAAGCATCACAATAATTATTTAGCAAAGCCTTAATATGAGTTAGCTTATCATTCAATCAAGTTATATCATTTTACTTGACAAATATGTAATTGCACCATATAAATATGAATTGGTCCATTATTCTATAAGTAAGCAAAAAGCATTATATTTTCCATAAAATAAATGACCTGCACAAACCCATCATTAAAATCAATCCATCCATCCCATGATAACATAGTTTGAGCACTAATCCATTCAATAAAAATGGTCTAGCAAAGGAGAGTCATGACACCTTTGATAAAGTAAAGTTATCCTTTACAATCCTCCCATTCATCAAAAACCTTAAAACACCATTTCCCAATGAATTCAATATCTTTAATTTTTATTATTTTTTAGTTGATATCTTTTAATAGAAAATGTTGATGAAAGCATAAAAACCATCATGTTCTTCTTTTTTGTGGCCCATAATTAAAAAATCCATAATATCTAATGTTGACTTGTCTATGAATATTAGAAAACCAAAGGAAAGAATGTGCAAATCTAAATTCTCCTCTACTTTTATCAACCCACAAGCAATTCTTATTAAAATTGATATCTTTATCTTATAGACATGAAAAATCTACCAAATAAGTGTTGAAAAAATGTAGTGTGATGAATGAGGTTATCATTTATATAATATATTTTTGTTGGTGATATTATTCTCATTTATGTTGAACTCATCATTAATGGATGTTTCTATATATCTAAAACTAACCTACACTATGATCGAGACTTGGTCATAGTGAATCTATTAACTTTGGATCTCTTTTATGTTAAAAAGGGTATATCTTCTACAAAGCAAATAATGGATAAAATTGTTTCAAGTGGGAATATTATCTTGGGAATTTAAAATTCATTGACTTTCCAATAAAAATCATGTATAAACTTGATGAAAATATAAATCAATTTATAAAATTCTCCATGAATTCCTTGGCATTCATATCAAACTCTACAAGCTCTATCTTCTTTGACTCACCCCTTGACTATTTTTATAAGTCACATATTCAAACCTATAATGATATATATATATATATATATATATATATATATATATATATATATATATATATATATATATATATATATATAGGTCTAATAAATATATCATTTAAAGATTTGTAAAATCTTTTAAGACCTCACATAAGCAATTTTACATAAGCATAAAATATAATAGTTGAACCACATACCTTTTCCATTTCACTCAAGAATATTTTAAATGGTTGATATCATTTGATGGAAACTTTAAAGTATTTCCATAAAAGAAGAAGTTAGTATTTATACAATCCTTTCTATAATCCAATATCTCATATTCCTTTTAATAAAGCAATTGTTAACAGAATAACTTGGATGTGTAGGAGGAGAGGTAACCTAGGTCTTTTTGTGGCCATTCCACAACTAGCCCCAAACTTGGGGACCCACCTTTAATTTTTGGAATTTTTGTTGAATTTTAGTTTCTTTGCGTGATAATTTTGATAGGTTGGTGTGTTGACTAGTGTCTCCTTTTGGTTTCTTTTAAGTTGTCTAGTGTGTTGGTTAGGTTCTTTCTTATTTTTGTTATTTTATTGTTTTGGTTAGTTTTAATGTTTTGAATTAAACCAATTCAAACATTTGAAATTAATTAAATCAAATTTAAAATTAAAAAGGAGAGAAAGCAAGTAAAATTTAAATAAATAAAGAAAATAAAATAAAAATAGAAGAAAAACTAAAAAAACAAATAAGAATAAAAAATATATAATATAAAAATAAAATGAATAAAATAAAACAAAAGAATAGCATTTCTTTTTCTCATGGCATGCTAATATTTCTTTACATATTGGTTTGGTATTAATTTCTATGTTGACTTTATGATTTTATTAAAGTTAGTTTGAATTAATGCTTTATATTGATGTTGGCAGGTTTCTAAATAAAAGAAAAACATTATTTAATTCATTGTTGGCAAAAAAAAGTGTTATGGAAGAAGCGTTTCATTTGGAAGATACTTACCAATTTATTATTGGCAAAAATCATTATGGAAGAAGCGTTTCATTTAGAAGATACTTACCAATTTATTATTGGCAAAAAGCATTATGGAAGAAGTGTTTCATTTGGAAGATATTTCACTTACATTAGTATTGGCAAAAAGCATTATGGAAGAAGTGTTTCAATTGGAAGATATTACAGTTTTAAAGAAGTTACGTGACTAAGCCAAAGGAAAACGGGGGAAAATGAAATGAAGAGTTTCTTTTAGGGTTGGAAAGCTTTAAAAGGCCATGGAAGCAAAGGAAATAGGAGGCTGGAATTTTTTGGAACAGGAGGCGTGGAAGAAGATTAGAAGGCTATTCAAGTTGCTGTGGAGCTAGTTTTCCCTCATTTTTGTGTGCAAAAAATAGATTTTGAATACAAATTTGGTTAATGGTGTTTATGCATGGATATGGTTGCACCATTTCAATATTTGTATTGCATGTTTTTTTATTCCTTAGACTCTTGCCATAACCAAATTTTAGATTGTGTGAATGCAGGTCTAACCTGGTTATGTTTTTGTTTTCAGAATTTAACGTTTTTTTGCAGCATATGTTGGATTTTGTTTACAGTAGTTTTTCTTTAGTCTTTTCCCTATTCTGGTCCATATTCCAAAATTTCATTTATTTTTTCCTTCTAACCCTAGCTTTTGTTATATTTTATTTTATTTTTGTTTTTGTTCAAGTTCCAATCAAGCACTCAAAGCCCTAAAATGCTATTTCGTTTTGCACAAAAAAATCATTAATGAGGGTTTTGGAGTAATAAGAATACCCAAATAATTTTGTTCTTAAGGTTAACTAATTAAATTATTTGGGTGCATTTTATTTGATTAAAGCATTTTATTTAAAGTTCCAAAGCAGATTTTTGCACTTCACAAGTCTTATCATTTTCTTGATTTAACAATGCAAGATTAAAAATCTGTTTAAACAATGCAAGACTAAAATTTGTTTAACCATGCAAGATAAAATGAATTGAAGCATCATTCAGGATTCACATTTCACATTTAGATTCAGTCACTTTATTTTCTTGTTTGGACAGAGCTTAACCATCCAAGATAAAATCAATTTGCATTCAAGGGAGGGATTTACTAACTTCAATATCATATTAAGGCAAATATAAAATGAAGTGGTTTTCCACAACACTTGCTAATAGCAATATTTTAATCTGAAGATAAAAAGAATCTGCTAATAGCAAGTACTAACTTCTATTTCACATTAATGCAAAGATAAAAAATGAAGTGGCTTGCCACAACACTTGCTAACAGCACATGTTAATCTTAAGTAAAATGAATCTGCTAACAGCAAGTACTAACTCCAAATTTCATATTAAATCAAAGATAAAATGAAGTGGTTTGCCACAACACCTACTAACAGAATATTTTAATTGAAGATAAAAGGTATCTGCTAACAGGGATTCGAGGATAAATCACTTTAACAAATCAGAAATAAAATGAGTTAGGATCAACTTTAGGCATTTATTCATCATTTTATTTATGCACATAAGGGAACTCAAGCCCTTTTAATTAATGAACAATAACAACATGGCAAAATCAAAGTAAAATCAACACAGGCCCCTTGTTAACAGTTGTTTGCAAGTCACTAAGGTATTCCTAGAATTTATTTTGATACATCTTCACAAGCACACAAGTCTACATTAAATAAAAGGAACCTTGGAGAGATTTTGATTTCTTTGCAAGAGAGGGTTTTCTAATCAAAATCCTAATTGTGAGTGTGGTTTTGCAATAGGGTAAAATTACCACTCAACATTTTGGTGCTAGAAGGAGGGCCTGATTTGGTTATTTTTGCTATTTAGATGCTAAATTGTTTCTGTTATTTGAAAGGATTGATTTGGAGGTATTTATCTTGACTAATGAGGTTTTGTTGTTCGTATTCATTAATTTGAATTTTTTTAAATTGATGATTGCATGGATACTAACCTTTTGCAAATTGGAGAGTGGTCTTTAACATCATGGTTTAAATGATGCATATATTTTAAGATTTGTTAGTCATTTTGTGCTTCTTTGTAAGACATTTATTTGACTAACAAAATTGGTACTAAAGTTATATTCTTCAAGGTCCGCTAATGGCAATGTTTACTCCAGCAGGAATTGCATCTTGGATAGGTGATTATTATAGCAATTTAAACATGTCTCCTTATCCAATTCCTGAAGGTGTAGAAGATTTTTTACCCATGTTTAAGCATGATGTGGTCTCGGTTGAGGAGCATATTCAGAGATACAAGGACATTTTAAGTTACTTACAAATTATGCATAGAGATGTTCCTTGTAGGTTGTTTTCATACACTTTGGATGAGGTTGCATTTGAGTGGTATATACACTTACCTTTAAGTTCTATCACTTCTTGGACTCAACTAAAGGAAATATTTCTTAGCCATTTTGGAAAACCAGGAGTTATGGATTCCAACCAATACCAACCAACCAATCTAATACCCTTGAATCAAACGATGTCTAATATAAAAAATCAAGGGGATACAAGTGAATATCCAAATGTTACAACCACCTTAGATATCATCCAAGAGGAAGAGATGAGTGGCTTAGAGTTATTGTTTACAAAGGAGGATTGGGATAATTATAGAAAGTTGAATTCAACCATTGATCCCATCGTAGAAGCATTTGAGCTATCAAAAGTGGTTGAAAGTGAGTTTAAAAAGGAATCCATGGATGAATTTGAAGACATGATAGAATTTCATCACTTGTTTTTAGAAGACAATTATGACAATGATCAAGAAATCCAACATGAGCCAAGTCATGACAAGCTAGAAATAGAAGGCTTAGAGTCATTGTTTACAAAGGAGGATTGGGAAAAACATGAGGAATCATTGGTTCCTCATCTTCTTACTAATGAAATTCCTATTTCACTTGATATGCAGGACATTGAAAACGTTATATCTCACAAAAATTTTACAATTCCTGTACAATCAGAGTATGGCATGCAACTTGTTGAAATAAAGTTTTTTATTTTAATTACTGAAATAGAAAATGAAGAAATGGTGATTTTTTTTTTTTTTTTTTGTGGGGGGGGGGGGGGGGGGAGAGTTTTTTTTTTTTTTTTTTTGTGGGGAGTGGGGGGGTATTTTTATTGTTTTATTAGGAGAAAAGGGGGGGGGGGGGGGGGAGGAGGGAAGTAGTATTTTTTATGTTTGAAAATATAAATATTATTTTTTTTTACAAAAGTAATAGAGGAGTGGGAGGGGGGGGGGGTGGTGTGGGGGTGGTTTTATTTTATGATTGGTGAAAAAAATATTTTTTTTTTGGGGGGGGGGGGGGGGGGGGGGTGGGTATTGTTTTTTTGGGGCCCCCCCTAGCAAAGGGGGGTGGGGGTTGGAAAATGGGGGGATATTTTTTATTGGGTGCCTAATTTTGGTGTTTTTGAAAAATAGGTCATTGATGAAGGTAAAGGGATACATGATGATGATGAAGCCCATGAAGAAGAAGAAAATATCACAATGGCTCACCAAGTGTTGGTAAATGAAAATGTACAAAAGGTAGAATCTAACCTTTTGTGTCCAAACATCCAAGCTTCAGGTGAAAATTTGTATAATCATTTATTGGATTCAAATGCTATTTATGATGAAATACCACTAGAAGTGAATGAAGAATTAGAGTGGATTTTTGCTCCCACCATTAATGAGATTGATTTTTTAAATGAAGGAGAAGTAGACATGCTTGAATTGTTAAATCAGGTGCATCAACAACTAACAATTGAATCTAGGATACAAACCTATAATGATCCTCATTTAATAGATGTCCTAGATGCTTGTAAATTGTTACATGAGTATGATTGGCCTAAAGACATGGATGATGATGTTGCTTTAAAATTTTTAGAAATAGCCTCTGGTTTGAAAGACATCCTACATGCTTGTAAAAATGAATCTAATCCTGAAATTCACATCTCATTGAATAAGCCAAAAATAGTGGAAAATCATGTATTCATTTGCAAGTTTAAGGAATCAAATGCTAAACATGGAATTGTTAATAAACTTGAATCAAAGTGGTTGTGTGAGAGTGGTAAGATGAGTGTTGTTGCATTGTGGGGTTTAATATTACTTGGGTTGAATTTTTGTAAATCTTGGCATGCATGTCATGATATTTGTCTTTTAAAATGCGCTAATCATGTTTGGGATCCAGGGAAGTGATAGCCCAAATTTTTGCTTCATCTTGTATATTATTGTATATAGCTTTTGGTTTTTGTGTGTTACCTTTTGGTTTTGTGAGTTTTATGTGTTTGTTTTCTTATCAAGTTTGTATTAGATTAGGTTTTGGGTTTGTTTCTAAGTTTTGGTTTGTGAGTTTTGCATTTTGGTTTGTTCCCTCGATTGGTGGTAGTGTTTGTGGTAGCTATTGACTTATGGCCTCTTGAAGGATGAATTGTCTATCATATGGATCAAGGAAAAGGGGATAGAATTATTTAGTAATTGCTCCTAGATTTTGGGGACTAAGATAGTGAATTTTAGAACAATGAATCACTTTGCTAAGGCTACACATGAATACATCATATTAAGGAGGTATTCTTGGAATCTTGAAATATGAAGTTATTTGGTTTGCAAATTAAGGTAAAAATCTTCTATATACTCAATATTTAACCTTACTTGATCTCTAACCCAAGTGGCAGGTGAAGTTTGCAAAGCAATAAAAAAAAATCCAAATCAATCGAATGGCTTAGGGCATCTCCATCGGGGCTATAGACGCTTGGCTAGCAGTGGAGCAATGTTTATAAAAGAGGCAAATGCAAGATTAATCTAATACCTGGGTGAGTGAGCGCATCTCCACCAGGGCTATAAATGCCTGACTGGTTGTGGAGCAATGCAAAGGCATATTCTTTCATGAGTAATATTTTTATAGCCTAATGCAAAACAACATGATGGAATTTGGATAGTTTTAAGGAATGCTATAATGAAAACACTTTCACACACTTAGCTAAAGCAAAAGGGTTCATGTGTTTTTATTTTGAATCCATCTATCCCCATCTTCTTGGATGTTGCTGGATAGTTTTATTTCTAATCTTTGATTTGTTTGTTTTTAGAACTGGGTTCTTCACCCAAAATGCTCAGGAGCATTTCCCAGCAGAGTCACCATTTGTTGTGGCCATTCCACAACTAGCCCCAAACTTGGGGACCCACCTTTAATTTTTGGATTTTTTTTTGAATTTTAGTTTCTTTGTATGATAATTTTGATAGGTTGGTGTGTTGACTAGTGTCTCCTTTTGTTTTCTTTTAAGTTGTCTAGTGTGTTGGTTAGGTTCTTTCTTATTTTTGTTATTTTATTGTTTTGGTTAGTTTTAATGTTTTGAATTAAACCAATTCAAACATTTGAAATTAATTAAATCAAATTTAAAATTAAAAAATGAGAGAAAACAAGTAAAATTTAAATAAAGAAAGAAAAGAAAATAAAAATAGAAGAAAAACTAAAAAACAAAAAAAAAGCAAATAAGAATAAAAATATATAATATAAAAATAAAATGAATAAAATAAAACAAAAGAATAGCATTTCTTTTTCTCATGGCACGCTAATATTTCTTTACATATTGGTTTGGTATTAATTTCTATGTTGACTTTATGATTTTATTAAAGTTAGTTTGAATTAATGCTTTATATTGATGTTGGCAGGTTTCTAAATAAAAGAAAAGCATTATTTAATTCATTGCTAGCAAAAAAAAGTGTTATGGAAGAAGCATTTCATTTGGAAGATACTTACCAATTTATTATTGGCAAAAAGCATTATGGAAGAAGCGTTTCATTTAGAAGATATTTACCAATTTATTATTGGCAAAAATCATTATGGAAGAAGTGTTTCATTTGGAAGATATTGTAGTTACAAAGAAGTTACGTGACTAAGCCAAAGGAAAAGGGGGGAAAATGAAATGAAGAGTTTCTTTTAGGGTTGGAAAGCTTTAAAAGGCCATGGAAGCAAAGGAAATAGGAGGTTGGAATTTTTTGGAACATGAGGCATGGAAGAAGATTAGAAGGCTATTCAAGCTGCTGTGGAGCTAGTTTTCCCTCATTTTTGTGTGCAGAAAATAGATTTTGAATACAAATTTGTGTTTATTGCATATCTTTTCTCACATGCACCAAGTTTATTTAATGGTGTTTATGCATGGATATGGTTGCACCATTTCAATATTTGTATTGCATGTTTTTTTATTCCTTAGACTCTTGCCATAACCAAATTTTAGATTGTGTGAATGCAGGTCTAACCTGGTTATGTTTTTGTTTTCAAAATTTAACGTTTTTCTACAGCATATTTTTTTTTTATTTTTTTTTTTTTTTTTTTTTTTTTTTTTTTTTTTTTTTTTTTTTTTTTTTTCCTTCTAACCCTAGCTTTTGTTATATTTTATTTTATTTTATTTTTGTTCAAGTTCCAATCAAACACTCAAAGCCCTAAAATGCTATTTTGTTTTGCACAAAAAGAATCATTAATGAGGGTTTTGGAGTAATAAGAATACCCAAATAATTTTGTTCTTAAGGTTAACTAATTAAATTATTTGGGTGCATTTTCTTTGATTAAAGCATTTTATTTAAAGTTCCAAAGCAGATTTTTGCACTTCACAAGTCTTATCATTTTCTTGATTTAACAATGCAAGATTAAAAATATGTTTAAACAATGCAAGACTAAAATCTGTTTAACCATGCAAGATAAAATGAATTGAAGCATCATTCAGGATTCACATTTCACATTTAGATTCAGTCACTTTATTTTCTTGTTTGGATAGAGCTTAACCATCCAAGATAAAATCAATTTGCATTCAAGGGAGGGATTTACTAACTCCAATCTCATATTAAGGCAAAGATAAAATGAAGTGGTTTTCCACAGCACTTGTTAATAGCAATATTTTAATCTAAAGATAAAAAGAATTTTCTAATAGCAAGTACGAACTTCTATTTCACATTAACACAAAGATAAAAAATGAAGTGGCTTGCCACAACACTTGCTAACAACACATGTTAATCTTAAGTAAAATGAATCTGCTAACAACAAGTACTAACTCCAAATTTCATATTAAATCAAAGATAAAATGAAGTGGTTCACCACAACACCTGCTAACAAAACATTTTAATTGAAGATAAAAGGTATCTGCTAACAGGGATTTGAGGATAAATCACTTTAACAAATCAGAAATAAAATGAGTTAGGATCAACTTTAGGCATTTATTCATCATTTTATTTATGCACATAAGGGAACTCAAGCCCTTTTAATTAATGAACAATAACATGGCAAAATCAAAGTAAAATCAACACAGGCCCCTTGTTAACAGTTGTTTGCAGGTCACTAAGGTATTCCTAGAATTTATTTTGATACATCTTCACAAGCACACAAGTCTACATTAAATAAAAGGAACCTTGGAGAGATTTCGATTTCTTTGCAAGAGAGGGTTTTCTAATCAAAATCCTAACTGTGAGTGTGGTTTTGCAATAGGGCAAAATAACCACTCAACAGGTCTTATCATCTATCTAAAGTTTCTTAAACTTTCAACTTGGAACTAAAGTTGGACATGGTATATACAACTACATGTCTCCCTTAGTTTATTTGCTTTAACAATCTAACATTTGAGATTCATAAATAATCTTGGCCCAATTTATATGTCACATTGTTCTTTGCAAGAGCTTGCAAATATTTTTATCACATGAAGAAAATGCTTTGGATGTATTTCCCATTGCTTTCAACCTAGAATAGATCATGATATTACTTGTTTCTTGTCAGGTATGATGCAATTCTTCTCCTCCCAAAATATAATGATGATTTTTTTATGTATCTTGATCTATTCTATCATTATGAGGATGCCTACAACTCAATGTCGACTTAGATTTAATATATTCTTCTACAATATTTCTCCTCTTTGAATATCTTTGAATTTTCCTCCTTGAAGCACCAATTGCTTGAGCAATTTTTGAAACTTTCCTTCCTTTTTTCTACATCCTTACAAATAATTCTTGTCAATTTATATCACCCATATATAATCTAATCTAAAATTTAAGTCAATTTTTAAAGACCTAAAAATTCACATTTATCCTTGTGTAGTGTTAACGGTCAATCAATTTACAAATCCCCTTTAATTTTGCATTGTTTTCTTAAAAATACTATTCATCCACTTAAGTCTTCTTGACTACTTAAGCCCTTTCCTATTCTTAGATCTTAATCACTATGAAACCACCCCTTTAGGCCTACCATAGGGCCACCTCACCCTAGTCTACCCTTTGACTAGCCTAGCTTCCACCTAAGCCTAGCCTACTCTAGCTTAACCATGGTAAACCTAAACCTTGGTCAACCCTAAACCCATGGTCAACCTCACCCTAGCCTAGCTTCCACCTCACCTTGGTCAACCCTCAACCCATGGTTAAAATTAACTCTTCCTCCCCACATATCTATATGCTCATGCAATTCCATAAATAGCATTTGAATACTTTTTCATTTAAGGCATTAAACACATGGATGAGTCATCATCCACCATGTCATTATGGTATGAAGACTTTTGTCCCCCATATATTTATGAGGTAAAATGCATTCATGCCCATTTAGTTCATGTGGATGGATGAGTATTTATCTCACCCAAATCCATTTATGAGGCATGGAACACCATGCCACCTCAAGGGCCACCTCACAAGACACCTCACAAGATACCTCAGCCCCCCCTAACCTTGGCTAAATTCTATAAATAGAAGGTTTTTTCTCTCATTTTTATATAACACACATTTGCATACCTAGACTCTAAAGAAATCACTCTAGACTCTAAGCATACTCAACACACACTTGCCATCAACCTCCATGGATGCTAACAAATTCCTCTTGATACCCCTTTTTGTATTGTAGTTGTAGGTACAAAAGACTATCCAACATGGACAAGAGCTCCAACAAAACCAAAAAAACTCTCCCAATAAAACAAATTTATGTTTGGTGTACCTAGAACCAATCATATAGATAGTTTTGGTAATATTGGTCATACCCAGGAATCTAGTCCCCTTTAGGGATCTATTCCAACAAGTTGTAGACTAGGAAATCATCAAAACAAGTAAATAGCATTGTTTCTTCTATTTTTAGTCTTTTTTAGCATACAATAGGCTAGAATTATTTGGTATTTTTATCTTTCATCACAAGGGATCTGATTGAGATAGGTCCCCAAATGCTACTAACCATTTTTATTGGATTTTGTAGGTTTAGAGGACCTATGCAACTAGCAGTGGCCCACATGCAGTAAGCCCACTCCACTTGATGTGACCATAAAAGACCCTTGTTGTTGTTTACCAATTCACTAAAATAGGGTTTCCACTTTAGGAGACTCAAATCATATCCCATGGGATAATTTTGTAAAAAGGACTAATTTTGTAACCCTTTTTTTATCATCAATGAAAATAGCAAGTTTTCTATAGATCACATTTTGGCAATCACATTGGGATGAGCCCCAATTTTTTAATATTTTTCTAATATTTTTGGCTTTCTAACTAATGTTACTATCATTTTTCTATGTTACAAGTGCCACAAAACTAGCACAGACCCCTCAAAGCCCTAAAATACTAACTCAGGTCCAAGGCAAAACCCTTTTCAATATATGAGCTAAGACTATATGGAGAGGTGTGATCAATCCAACTGTAAGGATCTATGCGATTGGCAAAAGCACTCCAAAACTATGCCCATACTAGTCAAGTATCAGTTTTTACATAGCCCCTATAACAATTTCACTATTGTAGGTAAGTTGTAGATAGATTTCCCCCTCAAGATTGTTATCAAGCTTGACGCCATGCCTCCTTAGACCAAACCACCTCACAAAATGCTATCTCCAAGGTGTAATAATTCACCTTTCACTTCTCTTTATGCTTTACAAAACTTATTTTCTTACCATCTTATGATCTTCACTTAGTAGTTCAGCTTTATTTCCTTTTTATACACACTTTTTAAGGGATTTAAATTTTTTGCTTTCTATTGTTGAAATAAACTTCACAAAAATTAGTTTTTGTCATGGATAGATCTCCAACAACAATAAAAATTCCAAAAATACACCCCTAATCATAACCGTATGGACAAGTATGGTCATATTGACCACAAGGGTTCCGATCAAATTTCAAATATAGTCCAGAACCTGTCACACATTCTAGACAACATTTGGATAGTGTAGGACCCCTGATAAGTCCTTCTATCATCCATTTTTAGTTAACTTCTAAATATCCACACTCAAAATTTTCCCTTTCATTTTCTTTTAAATGCACCAAATATTTTGGTCAAAGCTGTTTAAATGTAAATTTTTCTTCTTCGTTCATTTGGATTTCAAAAGTATTTACATTTCATGTTATTAGTTTAGATTCCTTTTCAAGAGAAATACACTTTTAATTTATTTGCTTTCATATTTTGCATGTGTCTTTCCATAGTCTAGGATAAAAACATTTGCATGAGGCATATAGAAAGCCTTAAATTTATTTTTCCTTTTGAGTTGAGATAGATATTGGTCTACCTCACACATAAGGATATTATAGGAAACCTGATCAACACTTGATCATTTTTGGAGATTTGGGTTACCCCATATTTGGTGGTGGATGTGGAAGAAAAGGAATTTACGTGCCTTTAAAAATATTTTCTATACTGAGTCATCAGTCTCCTCAAGGGCTATTATAGATACAGTGGAAAATGTGAAAACTTTAAAACTAGATTTGATAACTTGTGAAGGGGATATCGGTTTGGAGAGATCATTGGATTTTTTAACTCAGCCTCTGAATACAGTGAGTAGGGTGAATCAAGATAGGGCTAGCACAATTTAGGAACCTCATCCATCGGGTTGGTTGAAATTCAACTTTGACAGAGCTTCTAAAGGGAACCTAGGTCTGGCAGATGCAAGGGGTTTGTTTATGAACTTAGAGGGAAAAATCCTTCTTGCCTTTGCTGAAAACTTGGGTCACTAAACCAGCTATTTCACTAAAGCTTGGAAATTATTTCATGGTTTTTCCCAACTAAACTGGGTGAATTATAGGAAACTAATCACAGATGGAGATTCACTCAATTGAATCAACATTATTAATGACAAAAAAAATCCCTCCTAGACTATTCCAAATTTTATAATTGAAGTCAGGAGAATGATTGAAATTTTAGAAGAAGTTCAATTCAAGCACCAGTGTAGGAAATGTAACAAAGTTGTGGACTTCCTGGTTAATCAAGGTATTACATAGTAATATCTTCACATTTGGATAGGTAATTTCCTATATGGCCTTAGATCATTGGACAATGAATTTAGACAAAGGTCAAAATCAAGTCAGAATACATAGGGAAGGTGGCTGGAACCCTCTCCATTGGATGTTGCTTTTTGAATTTTTTGGTCTATCCTGTGTGCTTAGTTTTGTATCTCTGTTTATCCATGTGGGCCTATGTGCCTAGATTTTATCTCTATTTTTATTATAATTCTGGGTTTTTTCTATTAGTATATTTTGGTGTGGGTGTAGGTAGTTGTTTCTAAGTGTTGGTTGGTTTTAATGTTTGGAGTTTCCTCAGTCTCCTAGTGGTTGGATATTAGCTTCTTCTTGTTATAAGGTTTGGAGGTCCTTTCAAAACTCCTTTCATCCAACTAATAAAAAACATGTATATATTGACCAATTTAGATAGATTTACGTTCAAGCAAATCTTAGCATAACTCTTACTGAAATAAAGCAATTTTTGAAAAGACACTTTACTTTTCAAATTTGAGTTTACATAAATTGATTTCATGGCTTGTTTAGTGTAGAGTTTTATTTTTGAAAAGACACTTTACTTTTCAAAATCCAAAAAGCTTATTTTATGTTCATTACATAGTTTCTTTTCGCATTTTAATTTTTAAATCAAACAAATCACACACACACACACACATATATTTCACACATTAGTGAAGTTGTATTTCATCACCAACCACCAATCAAGATCAACAACATTGGATTTCATCTCCAACCATTGAATCACCCCCTAGCCATTTTTGTAGCCCCCTTGAGTAGTTTTCTAGACTTCATCACCAAAAATATCACTTCCCTTGGGAATATCTTGGGGTTTTTTTGGATAGACACCCCTACTCAAAGGGCTATACATAATTTGTGAGTGTGCAACTATCATTCTTAACCAAATCCACCTAAGGGTGAAGTGAAAACCCATTTTTCTTACATATATATTAGACAACACAACCTCTTTCATAAGAGTTGTATATTCTTCCCTTTTGATTACCTTGAGTCATTCCTATCATTAGAATTAATTTTCTCATTTATCCATAATCACTCCTTACATACCCATGGGTATATTCAAGAAATGTGCATCAACACTCATCTATAGGTTTCATCCATCATCCCTCTTTACTTATTTTAAACCATTTGAAAAATCCTAAAACACAACAAAAACATCACAAAATCCAGCAAAAATTCAAAAATCACATAACAAATACCTAGCTAATCAGATTCAAACACAACACCCACAAACATGTTCAAAACACTATTTACACACTTGCTTGTTGTTTGTGACAATGTCTATCTTCTTAGTTAGACTTTGTTGAAAGTTGTCACTCATACATAATCTCATACCTTTTAGATTTTATTTTCCACCTTTCTATACTTATTACTTGCTTTTCATAGAATTATATGGATAGGTACAGTTAAATTTACTACTGCATAGACAAGGTTGGCAACCCAAAAAAAAAAAAATACATACACAACTACCGGTCTTGGCCAAACTAAACTACAAATTAATTTCATGGCCTTCCCCCCTTCCATCATGGTCCTCCCACCAACCAAACAACTTTTTTTGTGTAGGTATCGATGTTACCTCAGAAAATACTGGCCAAAGAGCCTGAGGTGTCATTTTGTGAGGACCTAAATTACATGTCCAACTTTTCATTTGCCATACAATACTTTCAAAATTCAATTGACATGGTTTTGGCCTAGGATGCTATGAATAGGGCCCTAGAAACCTTATTAATCCCTCCTATCAACAACCACATGATAAATCTAGATTGTGTTACCATCATAATCATGTAGATATCCTCATGCAAAAACTAAATACCCTCACTCTTGATTCTACCAATGATGACTATGATGAGCATGTTGCTCTCAAATATGATACCCTCAATAGAATTATTTCCCCAAAATCTATTGTAGATATTTTCCCAACCTTTTTCCAAGTTTCCTCACTCAATAGCACTACCATTGACATTCATAATAATCAACTTATTGCAAAATTTGACAAGGTCATAATCAAGTATGATACCTCTAAAGAGGTATCACCTTGCACTCTTCACATAACTACCACCTCAAGTGATCAACCACTTTCACATCCAAAAAACACCATACCATCCTTCTTACAAAAACTCTTACCCTAGCCACAAAGCCCATCAACATCAAATACATTCTCTCTTGCATCCACATTTCCACCTCACAACTTTGTTAATATGATTTAAGTAGATCTATTTACTCCACTTCACTATGCAACTCAACTTGATCGCATCCTTAGCATTGATCCAAATTGTATCAAATTTTTTCACCTCTCACTCACTCCATTACATAACTTCCTTTCTTCCAAATAGATGATACATCATTCCAACACATTCCTCATTTTTCTTCCTCCACTTCTTCCATAAATTAAGACAAATTTACTCACGATGATGAGCTTCTTGTTGAGAATGTAATAGATGACCTACATCTTATTTCCATCCCTGCTCGAATCGAGGATGACTCCCACATGCTTGTGGAAGACACCATTGACATTGAATTTAGTGACAATCACATTGCCTCTTGTATTATTAAACTTGGAGAAAGCCTGTCTACCAAAAAGCATGAAAATTTCACTAAACTCCTCAAGCAATATAAGAAATTATTTACTTAGTAATATACCAACATACCTATCCTTGACCCATTTCTTGTGGTCCACAACTTAATGCTCAAAAACAACATAAATTTGATCAAACAAAAATTTAGAAAGATGCACCCCACAATAACTTTAATGGTAAAAGAATAGTTACAAAGACTCTTATATGTGGGCTTTATTCAACCAATTTATTACCTTGAGTGGGTATCTAATATGGTACCTATTTCAATTTCAAAGGGTGGGAACCACATTAGTACTAATTTTTGAGATCTCAATAAAGCATATCCCAAGGACATCGATATTATTTATTTCTTTAGT
Organism: Wollemia nobilis; assembly: GCA_028583015.1. NCBI lineage: Eukaryota > Viridiplantae > Streptophyta > Pinopsida > Araucariales > Araucariaceae > Wollemia > Wollemia nobilis. Next base: position 5,601,680 of record JAQPPZ010016982.1, on the reverse strand, counting down.
GTAAATTTGAGTTTACATAAATTGATTTCATGGCTTGTTTAGTGTAGAGTTTTATTTTTGAAAAGACACTTTACTTTTAAAAATCCAAAAACATGGTTTATTTTTGCATTTCAATTTTTAAAGCAAATAAGTCACACACACACACACACACACACACACTCATATATTTCACACATTAGTGAAGTTGGATTTCATCACAAACCACCAATCAAGATCAAAAACGTTGGATTTCATCTCCAACCATTCACTCACCCCCTAGCTATTTTTGTAGCCCCCTTGAGTAGTTTTCTAGACTTCATCACCAAAAATATCACTTCCCTTGGGATTATCTTGGGGTTTTCTAGGATAGAAAACCCTACTTAAAGGGCTATACATAATTTGTGAGTGTGCAGCTATCATCCTTAACCAAACCCACCCAAGTGTGAAGTTAAAATCCATTTGTCTTATGTAGATTTTATACAACACAACCTCTTTCATAAGAGGTTTATATTCTTCCCTTTTGAATACCTTGAGCCATTCCTCTCATTAGAATTAATTTTTTCGTTTATCCATAATCACCCCTTACATACCCACGGGTATAGTCAAAAATTGTGTAGAAACACTCATTTCTAGGCTTCATCCATCATCCCTCTTTACTTATTTTAAACCATTCTAAAAATTCTAAAACACAAAAAAAAAATACATCACAAAATCCAAAAAAAATTCTAAAATCACATAACAAATACCTAGCTAATAAGATTCAAACACAACAACACCCGCAAACATGTTCAAAACACTATTTACACACTTGCTTGTTGTTTGTGACAACATCTATCTTCTTAGTTAGATTTTGTTGAAACTTATCATAGAAGCAAACATACAAAATCATACATAATATCATACCTTTTAGATTTGAATTTACACCTTTCTATATTTATTACTTGCTTTTCACAGAATAATATGGATAGGTATAGTTAAATTTACTATTGCATAGACAAGGCTGGTAACCCAAAAAAATAAAAAAATACACACAAAACTACTAGTCTTGGCCAAACTAAGCTACAAATTATTTTCATGGCCTTCCACCCTTCCATCATGGTCCTCCCACAAACCAAAAAAATAATAATTGTGGAGGTATCGATGCTACCTCAGAAAAGCCTTCACAAAGAGCCTGAGGTGCCATTTTGTGAGGACCTAAATTACATGTCCAAATTTTCATTTGCCATACAATACTTTCAAAACTCAATTGGCATGTATTTGGCCTAGGATGCTATAAACAAGGCCCTAGAATCCTTATTAATCCCTCCTCTCAATAACCACATGATAAATCTATATTGTGTTACCATCAAAATCATGTATATATCCTCATGCAAAAACTAAATACCTTCACTCTTTATCCTACCAATTATGAGTATGATGAACATGTTGCTCTCGAATATGATACCCTCAATAGAATTATTTCCCCAACATCTATAGTAGACATTCCCCCAACATTTTTCCAAGTTTCCTCACTCAATAACACTACAATTGACATTCATAATGATCAACTTATTGCAAACTTCGATGAGGTCATAATCAAGTTTTATAGCTCTAAAGAGGTATCACCTCACACTCTTCATATAACTACTACCTCAAGTGATTAACAACTTTCACATCCACAAAACACCATACCATAATTTTTACAACAACTCTTACCCTAGCCATAAATCCCATCAGCATCAAATACATTCTCTCTTGTATCCACCTTCCTACCTCATAATTTTGTTAATATGATTTAAGTAGATCTATGCACTCCACTTCACTATATAGATCATCCTAATCGTATCCTCGACATTGATACAACTTGTATCGAATTTTCTCACCTCTCACTCACTCCATTACACGACTTCCTACCTTCCAAATAGATGATACATCATTCCAACACAAACCTTTCTTATTTTTCTTCCTCCACTTATTTCATAAATCAAGACAAATTTGCTCACGATGATGAGCTTCTTATTGAGAATACAATAGATAACCTACATCTTATCCCTATTCTTGCCCAACTCGAGGATGACTCCCACATGCTTATGGAAGACACCATTGAAATTGACATCAATGAAAATCCCACTGCACCTTGTATTATTGAAATTGGAGAAGGCCTATCTACCAAAGAGCATGAAAATTTCACTAAAATCCTCAAGCAATATAAGAAAGTGTTTACTTTATCATATACCAATATACCTAGCCTTGACCCATCTCTTATGGTCCACAACTTAACGCTCACTAATAACGTAAAGTTAATCAAACAAAAATTTAGGAATATGCACCCCACAATAACTTTAATGATAAAAGAAGAGTTACAAAAACTCTTAGATGTGCTATTTATTCAGCCAAATGATTACCTTGAGTGGGTATCTAATATGGTACCTATTGCAATACCAAAGGCTGAGAACCACATTAGTACTAATTTTTGAGATCTCAATAAAGCATATCCCAAGGACATCGATATTATTTATGTCTTCAGTGTAAATTTGATTTTACATAAATTAATTTCATGGCTTGTTTAGTGTAGAGTTTTATTTTTGAAAAAACACTTTACTTTTCAAAATTCAAAAAACTTATTTTGTGTTTATTACATATTTTATTTTTGCTTTTCAATTTTAAAGTAAAAAAATCACACACACACACACACACACACACACACACACACACACACACACACACACACACACACACACACACACACACACACAATATTTCACACATTAGTGAGGTTGGATTTCATCACCAACCACTAATTAAGATCAACAACATTGGATTTCATATCCAACAATTGACTCACCCCCTAGCCGTTGTTGTAGCCCCCTTGAGTAGTTTCTTAGACTTCATCACCAAAAATATCACTTCCCTTGGGATTATCTTGGGTTTTTTTTGGATAGACACCCCTACTCAAAGGGCTATACATAATTTGTGAGTGTTCAGTTATCATTCTTAACCAAATCCAGCCAAGGGTGAAGTGAAAACCCATTCGTTTTACGTAGATTTTAGAAAACACAACCTCTTTCATAATAGGTTTATATTCTTCCCTTTATATTACCTTGATCCATTCCTATCATTAGAATTAATTTACTCGTTTATCCACAATCACTCCTTACATACCCATGGGTATAGTCAAGAAATGTGCATCAACACTCATTTCTAGGTTTCATCCATCATCTCTCTTTACTTATTTTAAACCATTTGAAAATTCCTAAAATACAAAAAAAAACATCACAAAATCCAACAAAAATTCAAAAATCACATAAAAAATACCTAGCTAATAAGATTCAAACACAACAACACCCACAAACATGTTCAAAACACTATTTACACACTTGTTGTTTTTGACAATGTCTATCTTCTTAGTTAGAATTTGTTGAAAGTTGTCACAGAAGAAAAAATACAAAATCATACATAATCTCATACCTTTTAGATTTTATTTTCCACATTTCTGTACTTATTACTTGCTTTTCACATAATTATATGGATAGGTACAGTTAAATTTACTATTGTACAGACAAGGTTGGTAACCCAAAAAAATTAAAAAAAACGCACACACAACTACTAGTCTTGGCAAAACTAGGCTACAACTTAGTTTCACGGCCTTCCAACCTTCCATCATGGTCCCCCCATAAACAAAAAAAAAATTGTTTGTGAAGGTATTGATGCTACCTCAGAAAAGCCTGCCCAAAGATCTTGAGGTGCCATTTTGTGAGGACCTAAATTACATGATCAACTTTTCATTTTCTATACGATACTTTCAAAATTAAATTGGCATGATTTTGGCCTAGGATGCTATGAAAAGGGCCCTAGAACCCTTATTAATCCATCCTATCAACAAACACATGATAAATCTATATTGTGTTACCATCACAATCATGTAGATATCATCATGTGAAAACTAAATAACCTCACTTGATCCTACCAATGATGACTATGATGAGCATGTTGCTATCAAATATGATACCCTCAATAGAAGTATTTCCCCAACATCTATAGTAGACTTTCTCCCAATTATTTTCCAAGTTTCCTCGCTCAATACCACTACCATTGACATTCATAATGATCAAATTGTTGCAAACTTCAATGATGTCATAATCAAGTCTCATAGCTCTAAAGAGGTATCACCTCACACTCTTCACATAACTACTACCTCAAGTGATCACAAACTTTTACATCCACAAAACACCATACCATACTTCTTACAACAACTCTTACCCTAGCCACAAAGCCCATCAGCATCAAATACATTCTCTCTTACATCCACCTTCCCACCTCACAACTTTATTAATATGATTTAAGTAGATCTATTCACTCCACTTCATTATGCATCTCATCATGAACGCAACCTCTAGATTGATTCAACTTGTATTGAATTTGCTCATCTCTCACTCACTCCATTACACAACTTCCTCCCTTCCAAATATATGATACATCATTCCAACATATACCTTCCTTCTTTTTCTTTCTTCACTTCTTCCATAAATCAATACAAAGTTGCTCACGATGATGAGCCTCTTGTTGAGAATGCAGTAGATGACCTAAATCTTATCCCTATCCCTGCCCAACTTGAGGATGACTCCCACATGCTTGTGGAAGACACCATTGACATTGACATCAGTGACAATCCCACTATCCCTTGTATTATTGAACTTGGAGAAATCCAATCTACCAAAGAGCATGAAAATTTCACTAAAATCCTCAAGCAATATAAGAAAGTGTTTACTTGGTCATATACCAACATACCTAGCCTTGGCCCATCTCTTGTGGTCCACAACTTAACACTCATTAACAACGTAAAATTGATCAAACAAAAATTTAGGAAGATGCACCTAACAGTAACTTTAATGGTAAAAGAAGAGTTACAAAAACTCTTAGATGTGGGATTTATTCAACCAATTGATTACATTGAGTGGGTATCTAATATGGAACTTATTGCAATGCCAAAGGGTGGGAACCACATTAGTACTAATTTTTGAGATATTAATAAAGCATATCCCAAGGATATCGATATTCTAAACAAAGTATTTGATTGCCTCTTAGAACACAACATGAGACTGAACCCCAAAAAATGTATCTTTGGTGTAGCCTTAGGCAATCTTCTAGGCTTAATTATCTCTCAGTGGGGTCTAGAAGTGGTCCCCCAATGGTAAAGGTAATCAAATAAATACCTCCCCCAACAATCTTAAAATAGTTGCATATCTTGCAAGGGAAGATTCAACTGATTCATCGATTTATTACCAAACTATATGACAAGTGTAAGCCATTCAATAACCTTTTACAAAAGGAGATTGAATTTGAGTGGGACCAAGAAAGCCAAAATACTTTTAAAGCTATCATACAATGTCTTACTTCACCTCTAGTTTTATCTCCACCTTGATTGATATTTTATTTCCACTTGTATATATCAGCCATCAACTTTGCTTTAGGTACTATGTTGGCTCATAAGAATGAGACCAATTGAGAGCAATATATCTACTACATTAGCTAAACCTTAGTTAGTTATGATACACAATATGCATATATGGATAAGTTGTGCTTGGCAATAGTTTTTGCTACAAAGAAACTTTAACATTACATGTTAAACCATACCACCTATGCTATTAACAGGGAAAACCCATTATGATACATGATGGGTAGATCCTACAATAACTGTAGAACCACTAAATGGATAATGCTATTATGGAATTTGACATAGAATTAATTTTCTAAAAATCCATTAAAGGTTAGGTCATCGTAGACCAACTCACTTAAGATCCCCCGAATATGAAAAACCACTTCTTATCGAGCTTCCTAATGTTTCAGTCTTCAACACTACTAAAATTGAATATGTTGAACCTAAAACTCAGGTTGACCTAACCCTTTTCTTTGATGGTTCTCAATGTGAACAAGGGGTGGGGTGTTGTAGTAGTTTTCTTCACACCACAAAGGTATTTGTTCCGCTTTTCTTTAAATTTAACTTTTTCTGCACCAACAACAATGTTGAATATGAATCACTTATCCACAAACTTAAAAATGCACTTACAATACATATAAACTAACTTCAAATATTTGGTTATTCTCTCCTCATTGTCAACCAATTGAGGGGAATTTATCAATATTGATGTGAAATCCTCAAACAATACAAACAAGTTGTCGAATAGTTATTATTCCAATTTGAGTGGTATGACATTCAAGCTTCTCCAAGTTACACAAACTAGTTCATAGACACTATGGCTTCTCTCGACTCCCTCATCCCAAAGAACCCACATGATTGTTATAAATGGAGTTTATTCCATCATTTGGATCATGTAAATGTATCTTCCAAGGTGCATACTTAGGATATTATATTACTTTAGGGGGAAGTTATCTAGTTACTTCATGCAATGTAATAAATGCACAAGTGTCAATGTGCAAGTTGTATATGTTCAAGTTATTTCTTGCACAACTAGGTAGAGTGTTGGCCAAGGAACCTATCTTCCTATATAAGAAAGGTCTCATTATTAGATAGAAATAGAGTCAAGGGATATAGTCAAATAGTGTAGCTTAGAGCATAGTATAGTTTTGTGTAGATCACCATCAATTGGTTATGGGTGCAATGTAAATTAGTAGCTTCATTAATGGAGTGTTAATTTCCTCCATAGCTACATTGTATTATTTTATGCCATTTATATTTATAACATATTTTAGTTATATAGTAGATTTACTTTCTTTCATATTATTCCATCTTGTGATTGCTATCTCCCAGTGCTTGTTACATCAAAATTTAACAGTGGTATTAGAGCCATGGTAGATCGAGCCATAGTAGATGAATAAGAAAACCACCATTATTATTAAGCCTAAGTTTTTTGAAAACTTGATGTGTTGTTAGACCAGCCACTATAAAAAACTCTCAAAATATTCTAGGTGGTAGAATTAGGGAGAGTCACAAATTTAGGACTAAAAGAAATCTCAGCTCCATAAATACTTAGATTACATTTGACTAGAGTCTTTTCCATAAATTTGTAATAAAAACTAGTGAAGAGTAGGACTCAACATTCGATCCACTAGATTGATAAATCATATAGTGAAGATCATCTAGGATATCTAGAATTTGCTAACTATTACCTAAATTTTCTTTTATTGTATAAAATTAATTATTATAGGATTGAGACTCCTCCTACAATAGAATGGTAGGAGACTCCTACTTCGTTGCCCAAATATTGGCGTGACTTCATAGTGTAGAGATTAGTTCCTTGTGAAATAGAAGAATACTACAGAAGAAGGCTTCTAGTGAAGAGTCATGGTGAAGTTAGGAGACTGAATATCTCCATTGTTGGATTGAATAACTTCACAGTTGAAGAATAGGCCATAGAAGCCTTGATATAAAAAGGTCATAGAAGCCTTGAAGAAGAAGCCATAGAAGTCTTAATACTGAAAAGGCTATAGAATCCTTGATACTAAAAAGACCATACAAGCCTTGATACTGAAAAAGGACATAGAAGTCTTGATATTGAAAATGCCATAGAAGCCTTGATACTAAAAAAGGCCATAGAAGCATTAGTATTAAAAGAGGCCATACAAGCCTTGATACTGAAAAAGGCCACAAAATACTTGATCTCGAAGAAGAATTTAAAGAGAACATATGATTCAAAAGTAGACTAAATATTTTAGTACTAATAATTTATTGCAAGGAAAGAAGATTCAGTGAGTTGGGAAACTTCCTACAAGAAAGTTAGAAAGAGTATCTTCTTTAAAATCAATTCAAGATTAGGGAAATTGAAGAACTTCCAGTCAAGGAAGAAGAAGAAGAAGGACTAGGTGAGTCTTGCTCGAAATATACAAGCAGTAGAATAAAAGATCCAAAATAAGATCTCACCACCAACACTTATAGGAGTAGAAGGTTAGAGAGAATATCTCAAGGAAGACCATCAAAGCTGTAAGATCGAAGACCTAGGAGAGGTATCAAGAAGAATCTAAAAATATTCTTGTAGAGCCTTGTTGAAGATCATCAAAAGAGTTCTTAGGATAACTCATTAGAGAAACACACTACCAAGGAGAACCCTTGATAGTGAAGGAATTGGGATAATAATCGCCATCCAAAAATAAGCCCAAGAGAAGAAGAATTTGTTGAGAACCAAATCCATGAAGAAGAATTTTGCAAGGAGTGCCAAATCCTTGAAGGAGAATTTGGCAAGGAGCACCAAATCCATGAAGAAGAATTTGGTAAGGAGTGTCAAATCCCATATGAATATATTTCTTGAATTTATAATTCAACAAGAAGACTTTAAGACAAAATAAGCTCACCAAATCTTGGATATTTGAAGATTACCTCTCACAGCAAGAAGGCACCGCTTCAAATACAAAAACTTATCCAATTATACAACAGGAGGAGAACACAAGAGGATAACAAGCCTCTAAATTCTAGGCTCACAAAAGAAATTTCAAGACCATCATTTGGTGAAGAAGGAATTGTTCAAGACAGTCTATAAAGAGCTGCAAGATCTTACTCGAAGCAGAAACTTGGTGATCCTAGACACCAAGATCTACATCCTCTATAGAAGCGTTAAAAGAGCTACAAAATATTTTAGAAGGTAAGAAAATTTTGTTTTAATTATATTCATTAATTGGATTACTTATTGAATGTTAGAGCACCTAAATTTGGATTAAAATTACAAGAAGAAAATTGGATTACATTCTTCAAAATTTCAAAAGAAAAAGATTCTTTTTAAGGTTCATTTGCACATTAATTAGGAGTTGATTATATTTTAGAAATTCTTCTATAAAATACCTATCATATACTTTTGAAAAAGAAAAAAAACTAAGTCCTACAATATTAATTGTAGCAAAATTACAGAATAAATCTCGAAGATTCATTTCAGATTATTCTTGATTAATTGTAGTATATTGATTAAGTGCATTATCTTGAGAGTTGATTGGAGGAATAAGGTGAAATTTTTAGTGCATTAAAAGAAGTCTATTAGATTTATTTGCACTATTCTATTGCTCTCAAAATGATTCTTGTTTGTGTTCTCGAGAAGGACACAAAATCATAAATTATCAAAGTATCTAAAGACACTATTAAATCACATAAATCTATAACACATTGTTGCCAAGTGAAGCCACAAAAAGAGGTTAGAATCCTTCAAAACTTGGAGAAAAACACAACTAACCAAAAAAAAAAACTTCAAATATTGAGACTTGGTGAGTCTCAAATCCAAATCATTACAAGGTTAGATGCAAGAAAATAAAGTGCAGAAAATTGCATCAATTAAAGAGCTTCTATCTATTTTTATCTAAGCTTGGATTTTTTATCAATGTGTAGAAGCAAAAAGGGGAAGGTGTCTACTCATAAAATACAACCTCAAAACTCTTATATTGCAGAAACTTCTTTTTCCCACAAAACCAGAATTTCAAATCTGAAAAAAAAGTGCAAAAGAAGGTGCATTAAAGGATTTTTATATACAATTTATGGTATATTTTATTGCACTACTCTAATCTTGTTTTCATAGCAAAATATCATATTTTAAAGTTCCTCAAAAGGTATAATAACTACAAGGTAAATCAGCCAAGGAAGGTTGAACATCAGCACTCTTCTTCCCAAGAAAAATGAGCTACTTAAAGGGATCATATTGGATGGATGAACCTACAAAATAAAATCCAACATTAGGCTATTATCAAGTTGCATTTACATAGATAAAAAGAGTGCACATATACAAAGATAATTCATCAAAATATACATCGTAATCAGCACGTTGGATGCATATAATATAAGGATAAAGGTGCTACATTAAAGGTCTTAAACTTGGAGAATATCATCCACCAAAGGAAGCACCAAAATAACCATTCAAATCCCCATAGCACCTCATCAATCCACCTGCAAAAGAAAATATTGTTTTTTGCCCAATAAACATAGCAAAGCAAAGGAATGGTATATGAAAGGACTTAAGGAGTTATAATATTCTCCCTAGAAGACGTTATACGAAAGGACTTCATGCAGATAGCTTGAATGCCACTTGGTATAAACTTTCTAAGGCACCATTTCATCTCTCAATGCCAAAGAAACCTCACACAAGAGTTACAGGGAATATCAAGGAAGTGATGACACTTTTTATCCTCTACAAGCTTCACACAAGTGCCCACATGAGTTCCTATATGTTACATAATGACCAAAAAGTGTTGAATAAGGGATTGGTATGTTAAATAAGGAGAGGAGCACTCATATATAGTGGGTATGACACTTTTCAAAAAGCTTAAGATTATTCCTACATAAAAGGCACCCAAAGTACAAATTTCAAAGGTACAACAAAGTACATTCAAAGCCATCCAAAGTGTAGTGTGGAAGGAAGGAAGAAGGAGCATTAAATGCTATTGGTCTTGAAGGTCAAAACTTCCTATTTTTGTAGTGTCTACATTCCAGCATTTAAGACAAGGAATTCCAAAGCATATCCATTGATTCTAATGACAAAGGTGACCTTTATATTATTGTTATATCCAACCGAAAAAAACACTGAGTAGTGAGAGATTTAGTATCCAAAGGTAAGATTTAATACCATTTTATTATTGCTTTCTTTTTTAGGGATATAAGGGTTATAAGGTAAGGTTAAATCTTAGACTTTTAAAGAAAAATCTATAAGGGATAACTTATCAAATAGAAATAATATTTGTAATTTAACCTAGGAGAAATAAGGAATTCTACTTGGATTAAATTCTTTAATATTTTACAAATATTTTTAATTTTCTAATTTTCCAGATTTTGGAGCCATAAGGGTTACTACATAAAATTAATTTATTAGAAATTAGAAATAATCCAAGGGATATAAAAATAGGTTATTAACTATTTTACTAAGATTGGAAAATTATAAATTTCTTGTCTCAAAATTTCTCGAAAAGGACAAAAGAAATCCAACATTAAAACCTCCTCAAAATTGAAAAGTTCTTAGTTCAATAGGAGTAATAAGGTGTTACAAGAGTTGATTTTTTATCTTTAAAAAAGTTTTACAAAATCAACCAAAATTAAACTATATCTTTACAAAAGCACTATATCATACTCCAAAATCATTAGGGAGTCATAAGGCATTCTACAAAACTTGATAATAATAATATCCTTCAAATATTATCAAGTTGGGAAGATATAAGTTCTTTTCAAAACATAAAATTAGGTGTTCATACTCTCATTACTAGGGAGACATAAGGAAGCCTACAAAACCTAAGGATTTATAAAGTTTTTATCAAATCAAGCTTATATAGTTCAATTAGGAATCATATATCCCAAAACTTGGGAGCTATAAGGATGTCTACTTCCCAAAATACCTATAAGAATAATTTCTTCAAAAAAGAAAAATTCAATGCCATAAAACTTGGGATCATGAATTTACTCAAGAAATTAGAAGGAAAGTTAGATCTAACTTCAAAATTAATCCATAGTGAAGCCTTAGAAGATAATTTTGATACTATGGAATGTTATCTTCAATCCTATCTCAATGAAACAATTGATAATGTAGAAAGTGATATTTCACTTCCATTAGATTTTGTGAGCATATTATACATGGAATTGCTCACATTTAAACAATACAAGGCAAAAAATGTAGAACAAAAATTATTGATAGAACTACTCAAAAAGAAGGTAGAACTCAATGAATCATATATAGAAAATTTTTTCAATCCTCATGCAACTTTGGTACTTCATGTTCTACTAACTCAAGATATTATCATGATGTCTTAAGTGGTTGTTCAAAAACTTCTATACAGATTGAAGACTTCTTCTTACAAGAGCCAAGTAGTAGTACAACCACCTATAAGAGCACAAGACCCAAAATCAAAGGCAATTCTGGAGATGAAGAATAATTCAAAGCTAGAAGGAATCCAATGCAAATTCAATTGAAGGAAGAATCTTTAGCTACAACTTACTTTTCATAGAAGGCACAGATTACCTATATAACTTGGATACAATAAGCAACAAAGGAGAATAAAAATTTCATTATCCATTGGAAGAAGATCCATATTGAAGACTAAAGTCTTCAATACCTAAATAATGTAATACAAGGGGATGTTAAAAATGGAGTATATTCCATAATTTGGGTCATATAAATGTATCTTCCAAGGTGCATACTTAGGACATTAGATTACTTTAGGGGGAAGTTATCTAGTTACTTCATGCAATGTAATAAATGCACAAGTGCTAATATGCAAGTTGTCCCTTGCACAACTAGGTAGAGTGTTGGCCAAGGAACCTATCTTCCTATATAATAAATACATCATTGTTGGATAGATATAGAGTCGAGGGACATAGTCAAATAGTGTAGCTTAGAGCATAGTACAGATATATGTAGATCACCATCCATTGATGATGGATGCAATGTAGTTCAGTAGCTTCATTAATGGAGTGTTCATTTTCTCTATAGCTACATTGTATTATTTTATGTCATTTCTATTTACAACATATTTTAGTCATCTAGCATATTTACTTTCTTTCATATTATTCTACATCTTATGATTGCTATCTCTGAGTGCTTGTTACATCAAAAGCTAACAATGATAAGATAAGACATGTATATGTACAAACCCTCCATAAGTATTATATCTCTCCAATGACCTCCCTTGATGATGTGGATGTCGATTTTATCCAAGCAAAGCATTACAATATTAGGTTTTCCCAAAATTAAGGATTACCTAAAGTTGGGTACCCTTCAACTAGATTTACCTAATGATAATAAATGCACTATCAAGTAGAAATTTGAAAGATATACCCATCTACAATACATCCTCTATAAATGCAACTATGATGGCATCCTCATTCATTACCTAGAACCACATGAAGCTTACCATGTAATCTATGCAACCTATAATGGTACTTGTGGTGGACATTTTAGTATAATAGCCATCACTAAGTGCATTTTATGCATGGGATACTATTGGCCCACCATGGAAGGTGATTAATATGCCTACGTAAAGAAATATATGAATTTCTAGCAACACACCAAATTAACCCACTTACCATATCAAGAGTTGCAACCCATTCAATATATGTGGCCATTTTATCAATGGGACCTAGATCTTATAGGCAAAATCTCCCCAACTTCATTAGGAAAACATAAATTTATTAATACTTCCATGGAATACTTTACTAAATGGGTTGAGGTAATTCCTCTTATCCAAATGATAGGCCTCAAAATTATTGATTTCATTCCGCAACACATCATCTATCAATTTGGCATTCCTTCTAGGAATTATTTTGATAATGGTGCATCATTTAAAATTAAGGATGTTTGAGCATTGTCTAAAAAATATCACATCTACCACAATTTCTCTACTCATTATAACCCTCAAGGCAATGGCCAAGCCAAAGCAACTAATAAAACCATTTGCATCTTCCTCTACAAGATGGTTACAAAATCTCATTGGGATTGGCACAATAAAATTCCTTTAGCACATTGGGCATAGAGAACAAGTATTATAACACCTACTAGGGTAACCCCATTCTCATTAGTTTATGGTTTTGAGAGCATCATGACCCTAGAAATATAAATACCTTATTTGCAATTATCACTACAAAAATTCATATAGGATGGCATTGCACATCAAGCTCATTTAGACTAGCTTACAATTTTTCATGAAATCGACTAATCCTATTGAGCATCTTTGCATTTACCAAGATCATGTTTGACATGCATACAACAACAATTTTTATCAATGCAAATTCTATTTTGAAGACCTTGTGCTAAAGGAAAACCAACAGAACCCAAACCAACCATGCCACTTACGAGATAAATGTATCCCCAATTGGTTAGTTCCTTACATCATTAAGCAAAATTTTGGTTCTAAAGCTTATCAACTTACCAACCTAGAAGGATTAGAGGAACCTGAACCCCTCGACATCATTCATATTTGTATATTTTATGCCTAATACCATAAAATAAATATCTCAAATTCTTGTACATTCAATCTCAAAAACAACAAAAATACAAAAACAACAAGAAAAAATTAAGAAAAACAAAAATGCATTCAATAGCCATGCTAAAAATCATTCTTTCAAATTCTTTATTCAACCACTTATAGCAAGTTCTTCAACAATTCAACAATTCAATTTATTATTTTCCCACTTTCCCTCTCTTCCTTCCATTTTCTTCATTTCTCCTCTTATTTTCCTCATACCCTCCATAGGATTCTCGTCAATGTTGTATGGTCATGCATGAGAAACTACATATCTTTGACTGGTTTTCCTACTCTTTCTTCCAATATTTTTCTTATTTCCTCAATCTCTTTATTTTTCTTTCTTTTTAAGATTCTTGTCAATATTTTATGGTCACACACTAGCGGCTACATACCTTTGATTGGTTTTATTTTTCTTCTTTTTCCCTTTCGCTTTTCTCCCCTTTTCCCCATACTTATTTTCCCCACTCTTCCTTTACTCCATATTCTCTTATCTCTAGATTATTTTCTCACAAACATTTGCACTTCTAATTCTTTATTCATTCATGTTGATACTACAAAATATTGGCCTTCAACTCATTCATTCAATTCACATATAAATCAAATAAATGCTTCTAATGTGCTAACTTGATCAATATTTTGGATATGTGAATATGCGCTAAGCTATATCACTTAGTTTACTTAATCAATATCACATTTATTGCATGTCTATTTACATCAATATGTGTTTTGTTATCACACACTTTTAGGCATTTCATTATTACATATTATTTTTTATCATGTTGTCATACCAACTAGCTTGCACATAAGCACCCCTTATCTTGCATAAAAAATAAAGAAAAAAACAACACAAAAATAGATAAGATACACTAGTTAGCGCCACTATCATGATATCTTGTTCAAACCTATTCTTAGGTTGCTTGGAAATGGAATACTTTTCTATTATTCAACCATTCTTAGTTCATCCAATAAACCTTTGTTGAATGTTATCAAATTCTAATGCAATTTTAGGTTTTCCTTAACTAACTTGAGATACATATTTGACCAATCACAAATCACACATTAAGAAAAATTTTGTGCACAGGAATGACAACACCTTGATTACTCTTACCACAAATTAAAAGTTACCTCACATGATACAACCCTATGGATCCAAAAAAGGACAATTTGCAAAACAAAACAAGAAAAGAAAAACAAAAAGCAAAATAAAAAGATTACCAAAAGTCTCAAAAGCAAGAATGAAAAAAGAACTACAAAACAAGTTGATTCTTGGTATCCTCATATATTGTATACGTCTCCATTAGGGATATAGATGCTTGGATGACAATGGATCAATATCAATGTATCATGGGACTAATCTCCATTGAGTATATAGACACCTATATGGTAGTGAAGTATGCCCTTTGAGTGGTGACATGTTTGTCATATTAGCAAACTTATTTTATACAGACCATTATGTGCTTGTGGATGAGCTAGATTAGAATATATAAGCTTACAACTAGCTAGTCCAACCTCATTAAAAATGGAAAATTGAACATCATTACACACACAATGGTCCATGATAAGCTTAATCGTATTCAAGATAGTCAAAAATTTTGCAAGATATTTACTGATTAATATATGAGTTTAAATATTTAAACTATGGTGTTTGACTTTCTAGAAATTCCTCTAGTGTCCAAAATTCCTTGGAATGTAGAATGAACAATATCATGGTTATTTCTACTAAATAAATAGGGTTACATTCACATAATTAGTTTACTATCCAAATTATTAGGTTACTAGGTTCATTGTGCATAATCATAAGATTCATATACAAACTATCATTTGCATAACATACCTATGTTCATTATTAGTTTTTCATTCATCATATACATTGCATGTTTGCTTGTTCATCTTGTGTTAGTATGTTTGTGTGACTATTAACTTGTCATTGATTAAATAAACCATGTCTGATTCTGAAATTCAAATGCATACATCTAACATTTTGATTAAACAAACACATACAAAATTTAAATCATAAATTTATAACACCATATATTTTCATTCATGACATAAAAAATATCCAATAAATGTCATATGTGATCATCACACCCAATTCATAACATGTAAGTACACTGTAACAAATAAAACTTGTCAAAATAAACCATACCACAACTGCCTCATAATCATACATCAAACCATAACTCATAACCATGAATCCTTGTTGTATATATAGAAATATCATTAATACATAATAAAAATCACTCATAGGCTACATCATTTATACCTATATACATATAATAATGTACATCATCATTAAATCATACATAAAGACCATGATATATAGAACTAGTGGCACATCTACCATACCTAAAAAAATAAAATCAGCCTTGTTGACCATTGGGAGTCCCCCCAATACCCTAATACCTTAGAGGTATCTCACCTCCACTATTTTTGTGACCTCTCCCCACCCTATGCTAGAGTTGATCCCCTTGCTTGCAAATTTGTGGGCTCGATAACACAAAGTTTTGCTAGGACCACTTATGGTGTGCTCCTACAACCCTATCAATAATTAGAAGCTAAATATGATGGAATATACACATGTCATATAGCCATATCCAACTCCAAAACTGACACTCTATCTCTTGGAAATAGATAATATTGATGTCCTTCATCACTCATTATAGATAATCAATCTTCTAGAGCTACCACATCACTTTGTGCCCTGAGCCACTCAAACTCCTCTCATAATCCATATCTCTCTACTAACATGGCATTACACTCAACAATCATGGTAGACAACCACCCCTTGAGATCACCTCTCACCATAATAACTGCATCACACTCTCTCTATAACTCATCCCTCTCTCATTAAAAGATATCACTACCTATAGTGGCTCTCTCTAGCATCGTTATCACTGCATATCACTCTTTTTTTAGTCTATCCTTGTTAGCTAAATTTATACCTCTCTCTACCATTATTTCTATCCTCTTTAGAGTCCATGCAACCTTGCAATCATCCATTTGTACCTTGACCAATATAACTCTCTCTTATTAGAATATCATCCTCCCTTATGACCTCCATTAGTTCCTCCATAAATACCTTTATTGCATCATCCACATAATCCTACCAACATGCCTCTCCTATCCCTATCACTCTTATGGAATCTCCTAGTACCTTCTCTAGTGCACCTCCCAGATACCCCTCTATTGTCATCCTATATGGTATTGATGCACTATTTGTCTAGATATGAACTCATCATCTAAGTGATGAATCCTCCTCTACCTCCTCCTCATAAATATCAACACATGTTATTATATCTAAGCTACCAAATACCCACTCCAATCCACTAGCTATTGCTAGCATTGCATCTCCTACACCATCCACAACTCCTACCCTTGGCTCCCATATTTGTGTATCCCACCAGGAATCATACTCTATTGTAGTCTCAACATCCTCCACATATGATACCCATATATCCATATCTCTCTATACATATAAGGGGTCCACTCACAACCACATCCCATGATCTCGTTTGATCCTTCAAATGATTACTAGCAGATCAGGAAAACCCTATCTCAATCTAAATTATCTCAACACTCATGTGTATGTGAATAAATCAATCTATATACTTTGGTAACCTTAAATACATCTCCTATACCTCACTTATCCAATATCCTATGCATATTTTACCCACAATGATGCTCCCATCCATGGATACCACCTAATATTCTACACCCTCAAGATATCAAAAATACCTTGATAATATAAGGCATTACTCTCATGTAGCCTCTTCACCCGGTCCTCCATATTAGTCTACCATCTCAAAGAATATGATACATCCTTCCCCATAAATCTATAGGCCTCATATGGTAGCCCCACAAGCCTCATCACTCCTATGTGATTTGAAGCCCATAACTAGACCAATAA
Source organism: Wollemia nobilis (assembly GCA_028583015.1). Lineage (NCBI taxonomy): Eukaryota > Viridiplantae > Streptophyta > Pinopsida > Araucariales > Araucariaceae > Wollemia > Wollemia nobilis. Next base: position 5,583,880 of record JAQPPZ010016982.1, on the reverse strand, counting down.
GATGTAACCTAACCCTATCCTTGATGCCATCCTCATGCCATGCAACTCTCTATATGTTTGTGCAACAACATTGGTGACCATGCACATAATATTGATAAGTTCACTATATCACACGCAACACGAGTCATGTTTCATGGGAAACTTACCCCTGATGAGTCTAGGAGTAGATATAAAAATTGTTGCTAGAACATGTCTCAGTGATCATACATTAATTTTCCAATAGTCTCCATCTAATACACTGTCACTTTCATAATACACAACTCACAATCATATACCAAAAGCTCTCTCCAACATAGCCTCCCTCTATCAATTGCTCGTAGATATAACAATGATTTCCATAATCAAAATCTTGAATATCCAGTACATGTCCTCCAACATTATGCTCATTTCTCCCATTGAGAAATAGAAGGTATTCCTATGAATATCCTATGAATCACACAACACCAATGCATAAGTGTGGTCATTGTGGATAGTCACCATATGTGCCACCTCATGAAACCCTATATCCCACACCCAATATCGGTCACCTAATGTTCATACATACTTCAAATCATCCAAAAATAATACCTTAGTTTCAACTCCTTAACCTACCAATATAACTCCTTTTATCATACATATTCTCACCCCAAAAACAAAGTAAAAAAAAAACAATTCAAGTAATCTACACCACTATATGGATAGGTCCAATTCCTATGACCACATGGTTCCCTACAATCAAGTAAAAAGGGTATTTTTAGATACCCATTTATCCAAAAATAACATACCCCTTTTCAAAATTATAAACACAAATAAAAAATTCAAAGACACATACACACATAGCTCAAAATCATGCATATCAAACAATGTATCCAAAAAAAAAAAAAACATGCATGCATGCAAGCCCCAAACACGTTCACTCTTTACCCTATACAACCTCCACTAACCTAACAAATCTTCTATGCTTTCATTTCATTAAACATTGAACCCTAGGGTTCATTTATAATGTAAAAATAGGTTTAAAAATCCACTTACTAGCACTGCACACCCTCCAATGCTAGATTTAGAACCACCTTTGACTATCTTATCCACTCGAGTCCTCACTTTGGTATCATTTCATATCACAAACACAACCTCATTGCTCCTCTCCTCTCAATTCTCTAAACTTGTGCTATGATAATGATCTATGTGCCCTCTAGTTGTGCCTTTATAAGTGCATGTCACCTGACTGTATGGATAGGTGCGGTCATAAATCACCACACCCTTCCATATAGTCATATAAGTTTTACAAAATATTTTTTAACTGCTTCCTATTTGCATGTTTTATCATTCTTTCATAATTTTTATCACTAATGGTTATCCAATCACCTCTTTATCAAGTGTTTCATCATTTGTTTCTATCCCACCATCCATTAACTCATTGCTTATGTGGTAGACATTAAACTAATGTCACATTGCACATAATAAATATTCAAACACTCAATATTGGAATTGATGTCTATCCAAGAAATTTTCCTGAGACTATCACAAACCCTCTTTTGCTAGGGTAAAAAAAAGGAGAATTTATCTTCTAAAGCAAAATCTGATCTAATAAAATTTGATACACTCAACACCAATGTTTTTATGGTTACCCATAAAAATAATTCAATGAGGTGGCAAGTTAATTCCACACATAATAAATTGAAGCATCACAAGGACACCTACCCTTGGATGGTTATCGTAGTCAATTAATCTCAATAATTTATCAAAGGTAAATTTTTAAGGATATTCATCCCTTCCATAATTGGGGTATCTTACATTGATCATGGCTTAAGATAATCTTGCATCTAATCCCTCAAAAATCATTTTGGAATGACAAAAATTTGTAATCAGTCACAATCAATCATGGGTCAACCATAACCACCCATCATGAACTCATTCTTCTCGTAGTCAACCACCAATCTGATGTCAAAATATTTTTCACTACATTATGTTTTCACATAATGTAGTACAAAAGGGGGAAAATGTAGACACCTAAAATATCACATTTATCCTTTTGAAATGCTAACAATATATCAATTTATAAAATCCCTTCAATTTTGTAAAATTTACCTAAAACTACTATTCATCCACTTAAGCCCCCTTGGCCACTTAAGCCCTTTCCTATGCTTAGCTCGTGGTCACCATGCGACCACCCCTTTAGGCCTACCTTAGGGCCATCTCACCCTAGTCTACCATTTGACTAGCCTAGCTTCCACAAAAGCCTAGCCTATTGTCTATTAACCATGGTAAATCTTAACCTTGGTCAAACCTAAACCCATGGTCAACTTTATTTTAGCTTGGCTTCCACCTAATTCTAGGTTTCACCTCACCTTAGTCAACCCTTAACCCATGGTAAAATTAACCATGATCAAACTTAACTCTTGTTGCCCACATATCCATATGCTCATTCAATGCTATAAATAACATTTGAAGACTTTCTCATTTAAGTCATTCAAGGTATTAAACACATGGATGAGTCATAATCCACCAACACCATAATGGGATGAAGACTTTCATCTCCCATGCATTTATGAGGTACAATGCATCCATACCCATTTATTGCATGTGTATGGGTGATTATTTCTCTCATCTAAATCCAATTATGAGGTATGGCACACCATGCCACCTTAAGGACCACCTCAAGGGACACCTCATAGGATACTTTAATACCCCTAACCTTGGTCAAATTCTATAAATAGAATGTATTTTCTCTCTTTTTTATAGAACACATATTTGCATACCCAAACTTTGTAGAAATCACTCTAGAGTCTAAGTATACTCAACATGCACTTGCCATCAACCTCCATGGATACTAACATGTCCCCCTTGAAACCCTTTCTTGCATAATAAATTATTTATAGTTGTAGGTATAAAATACTATCCAATGTAGATAGGAGCTTCAAAAACACAAAAAGAACCCTCCCAACAAAGTAGCTTTCTATTTGTTGTACACAAAGTCGAACGTACAAGAATGTCCAGTCATCTTGGTTGTACCCAAGGGTTCAATACCCTTCAGGGACCTATTCTAGAAAGTTGTAAGATAATAAGTCATCAAAACAAGTAACTAGTATTGTTTCTCCTATTTTTATTCCTTTTCAACATGCAATAGGCTATATTTCTTTGGTATTTTTGTCTTTCATCACAAGGGGTTTGGTTGAGACAGACCCCCAAACACTACTAACTATTTTTATTGGGTTGTGTAGGTTTAGAAGACCTATGTAACTAGTAGTGTCCTATGTAAGCCTACTCCCCTTGAGGTGACCATAGAAGACCCTTGTTGTTTTTAACTAGTTTACTGAAATATGGTTTCCACTTTAGGATACTTAAATTGTAGCCCATGGGATAATTTAATAAAAATGATAGATTTGTAACCCCTTTTTATCATCAATGAAAACAAGTTTTCTATAGATCACACAATTTCCAAACTCTACTTGATACTTATGATCTATAACTCAAGGTATTTGATTCCCAATGTTGGTATTCCTAAGGAATAGAAACAATGCCTTTCATACCTAAAATAGTAAATGATAGATGATATATGATTATGGGTTCCAAGTGGCTCAACTATTATATCTTCAATCACTAGGTTCTTCATCCCTTGTACTTTGGTGAACTATAAGCTCTCCATGCCAGTAAGGATATCCAATTTGACAATGCCTAAGGAGTTCAATATTGCACACTATCTTAGATTATAAAATATGACAAACATTTTTGTAACAATGACTCAAAAATATTTACATAAGATTTCAAGGCTTTGATGAGTAGAAATATAGTAGTTGACTTTGCTTTGATCGACAATAAATCATGTATAAAAATTTGCAGCTTAAATTTTATTTTGAACTTTACATTCACCCTTCAATTTGCATTATATCAACCTTTTTTAATATGAAAATACACATCAAATCCATGGTTGCCAAACCATGTACCTACAAACCATAGTAAAAAAACATATTAAGCTCTACTCATATTTTGTTGCATGTACCAACAAAACATGTACCAAAATCACTAAGTCAAGTATTAAATATTTTCTTACCATTCATGGTCAAATTATTAATATTTAATTATGTTACTAAATTAATATTAACATACTAGTAACTAAATAAAGAGTAAAATATAAATATATTTTCAATTCACATGTGTGAATATGATAATATATGCATGCGTAGTTTATAATATGATTGAAGGCTTACACCAAGCTACTTAATTTTTGTTGTAATAGGTTTTATAGACTTTTCAAAGAAATTTGAGTCATTGGAATATTCTAGAATAACTCTAATTCTGGTTGTTTAGTAAGGCCCATATGAGGGTATAAAATACCCATCTCATTGTATTTTTTTCAAACTCTAAAATGACAGTTATTGATTTTATCTAAGGAAATATATATGTGGGTCAACTTGTTCACCCACATTCACAAGTCCTCGTAAACCTGATCAAATTGTGATTTTGCTAAAGATCTGTTTTTACTAAGGAAGCAACACAACAACTAAACCAAAAACATCATATTTGCACAAGTTGAATACTAAAGTAAGTTTCTAATAAAGACTTAACTACAAAAAGGTAGATGAATTCAAACTAGAAAGCAGCTTATTACATAATAGTGCCTATTTGAATTCAAAATTTGCCTAAGGCATGGTAATTTGACACTTTGCAGTAGTGTTGGATTATAATTATAACTAAGTTATAATACCTAGTGCATAAACGTAGAAGCTAGACATTTACAAAAGCTAACAAAAGCATAGGTGTAGCAAAATTCTAGCATCAAACATTCATCACATGGTTAAATATAAAATTTGGCTAATGAGAAGAGTTTAACAAAATATATGGGTCAAGCTTTTGAAGTAGATGACGTCACTGTAGGAGAAAAAAATATTTTATGCCTAGTACACTACCTAACTCTAACTTTGGCTAAGTATGAAGATCGAGCTAGAAGAAGGATGGAATTCTAGAGGTGCTAACAACAACCCAAGATGATAAACATTTTAGCATATAGTATCAAGATAACATCTTAACGGATCATAAATCTGGCTAAGTATGGAAAGATATCCAAACTTACAATGAAGTTGATGTCATCATGAAAGTTGATAAAGTTTTATACTAAAATAAAATACCAGACTCATGATTTTGCTAAGGCAAAGAGTCTGGCATGAATAATTTGAGTTTGAAATAACAAAATAATGCAGAAAACCAATCATGCTTCCAAGCTCTGACATCTAGTAGAAGGCTGTCAAACCTATCCTAGTCAATAGGATTACACATGTCAACCAACCACATAGAATCATTGCTGTCAAAAATCTTAATGATCAAGAAATTCTCCATAATACACCTATCCCTGTATAGTTGGCTCAATTATCAAGAGTGTAAGAAAGTATACTTGTTAAAGTACACTAAAACCTAATGAAGCAACATGGATGCCAACCCCTAGAAGAAATATAGAGTAAACACATCAAATAACCACAACCAAGGTGATTAGGTATAGCTAAGCTAGAAAGGGACACCCACATTCCATACATGCCTATGTTAGGTCTACTATAAATTTAAGACAATAATTTTGAGCTAACAAATTGATTGTAAATATATAAATAGTTGAATGAAGCTTATAATAAGGGTCAATTCTTTAGATTTTACAATTACATAATTTGTATGATGATTGTATTGTGTACCTCTCAATAATGAATGATGTGTTGTTTGGCCTCTATTTGAAGATGTTGTATAACATGTATGTATATGAATCACATTGTTAAGCATTTTTTTTATTGTTATATGCATGGTAAATTTTGTTAAAATTATTCTACTAAACGGGATAACTATCTAGATTATTGTTTATTTAATACCTGGAATGCTTAGTTGTGTATGTGTTAATATAATTAATGCTCTACAATATTGAAGGAAGTTGATTTCTTAGGTCTTTTAATTGATTTTAGTGTGCAATACTATTATGCCTTATGTCCTTGTTGTTGATGAATCGTAACCAATCTAATTTATACTCTCTAAACCTTCTCATTTCTTTCTATAGTCTTTACCCCCATTTGTAGGTTAGCTAACATCATAGGAACCGACCTACTCTAGAGGTTGAGTAAAATTATTTTTCCTATTATCCAATCTTGTCCAAGATCTCAGGGTGCATATCATCTACATAGGTGGATTTTGGACCAAGAGTTTATGGCACACCCAATGGGACTAGATTTCATAAAATCACCTTAATTTTCCCAAGAACTCAAAATATTGGTGAATAGGCTTGACCTTAGAAATGAAGAATGCTTGTTCACCAAGAAACTTCATTAATTTAAGAATAAGAAAATTAGGTGATACCATTGGTGGAAAACTAAAAATTATATGGTTATGGAACTAAAAGGTAAAATTGCTCACTGCACATCAATTAGATAAATGGCTCTAGAAGTATAACAATACATTTTTTAGAGCCATCGCTAAACAATATTTTTTGGCTTGGAATAGTGTCAGACCTCTTAATCTACTAGACCTCCATTGGGTTGTCTTAGTTGCATTGAAGGCTTTGACCACTTATGATGGTAACGAGAATACTACTTATGGGCATTATCAAGAAGTTTCTACGGCCATTATTTATAATATTCCATTTGAAGATGTGATGTTAAGGCTTCTAATGTGGTTCTTTAGAGGTAATATGATGCTATGGTACCAATCCTTAGAATAAATCATCATTAGGACTTGGGTCGACCTAGATGAACCCTTCATATTAGATCATGATGATTGGGAGACCCCTTCTTACTACTCATTCTATTTTCCTATACACATAGGCTCCCTCAAGAAAGTATCATTGAATTGAATATAATTTAGAACATAGATTATATCTATTGTCTTTGTGCTATGAGTCTAGATCTAATCCTTCTAACCCAATGCCATGAGGGAAAAAATTATACTCAATATTGTAGGAAAAATCCTTCTTAAAACCACCCTGATAGACACTCATTAGATTCATTAGGCAAACTCATAGGTTATATTATTAGCCATATCTCTCCTATAGTTTAATAATTTATAAACCATGTTGCTCATATATCTCTTTGACAAAGAAGTCACATACGATGACCACCACAAAATCTCAAACAATGCAAGATCTAAGAGATGTGATACAACACTTGACCACTAAACTTAATAAGGTAGACTCACAAAATGTTGGAGTAAGCCATGATCCATAGCGATGATTTTTCTTAGAATAACAAGTTATGCACATTGGTGAGATCAACAAAGAACTTGTATATATTACTAGTGATCAAGAAATGGGAGAATATTCTAATCTAGTCAAGCTTAGGTTCTTACCATTTAACATCCATTACCATGGTAGTATTTATAAATATTATCAATTGTACTTCAATTTAATGGGAAATTAGAAATTAGATGGATTTATTTATCTTACAATGGATTCAAATCAATTCTTTACAATATAAAAGAACTCCACAGTGTGTCTAATCAATCCAAATGTAGTATTGGTTCATATTTCTTGGTTAGAATGTTCTTAGAGGATTATAGATACAAATAATATGACACAAAGAGTGGAGCAAGAAAATAAGAAATCAAAAGAAGATGAGCCAAAATAAGTCTATGTTAACAAGGGGAACATCCTGAAAAGTAGAGGCCAAAACTCTGTAAAAAATAATATGGTCTAGAAACATTATGCTTACACTACCAAATAAAATAGGCTTACCATAGATTTTTCTACCCAGCTATAACAGGAGAATAGATGGACATGATGGAAATCTATCAAAGGTTATCTCAAGAGGTAACCAAGTTAGTGGATACTTTGAATATTGTATTGTGATAGAAGTAAAAGATCTAGAGGAAACTTTGTAGGTCTTAAGAAAAAAAATTGATTGAAATAACTTTGAATAGTTTAACAACTGGTAGAATTGCCCATCCAAAATTTAAATTAGTACATGAGTAATCATATCTTGATATCAATAATAATAAGTCTCCACCATTTTATTTATTTATGTTCCTAGAAGGATGGGTTCTACATAATTACATAATAGATCTGGTAGGTAACATCACGATCATGCCTTAGGAAATCTATGATGCTATGTGTAAAATATATACTAGAGCTAGTTTTGGGATACTACATATCAATGGAATGAGCCTCTCAAAAGAGTTTTTGAAGTAGTTAGAACACCTAACACAAAATCATACTCACATGGATTTTCCCTGTATCCAAAAAATGGTCTAGATTTATGGTGAGAAGCCTAGACCGTATCACATCCAAAGATATAAAGAGCAAAAGATATATTTTACTGAAGAAGTCATGTAGCTATATAAGGTAGAAGCAATTGATTGGCTAAAATATGAGCAAAATCTGATCTATAGTAAGTTTTTCTTGAGTATTCTCAAAGTAGTGTTTTTGTCAAACTTGGGAAACTAGCATTATCTATAGATCAACTATGATTTTTTAGGATACATAGTTGGTCACATGTTCCAACAAGCAAATCCAAAAATTCTAATACAACTACTAGGGGAATTGCACTTGATTAAATAATGTTCTAGATTGTGTCTCAAAATAGAGTTTTTCATGCACCTTCGAACTCTTCAATTGCTAGTTGGTGAATTAGCATAAGGACCAATGCATGTAGAAAAGGTGATTAGCAGCTCACATGCTCAAGAAGAGTTGATAGAGCTAATTCTCGATGTCATTTCTCATATGAGCTTGGAAATTGATCCAGGATCAAATTCAATCTCATGGTATAGTTTTGGTAGTACAAGCTACAAGCTCCATGAAATGAATCAAAGAGAAAAATAAAAATTAACACTATCTAGATGGGTCACTATAGATTTTGATGCAAAAGCTAAAATTCAAGCACCTTTGGCATGAGGGGACACACCATAAATTTTTGTAAATAAATTGAAATGTAAATAAAAATCCAATTATAGGCCAATGTAGTTGAAATAATGCAATTGGGAAAATAAGAGAGCTTGAAGGTGGAATCAAGGCCTTGAGAAGTGCAGTAAGTGAATCACATGTGCAATATCAAGAAAGTCAATATAGTATTGCATTCAATAAGTTCATTCATGTGAGCTAGCAGCACTCGGACTGAATAAAAAAACTATGGACTAGAAAATTGATCAGTCATTTCTCTCAGCCAAGGAGTCTACATAAGAAAATTTATTCCTTCAACTTGCATCATTACTAGTAATTTTGTTGAGGATTATTCTTATTTGGCATAATTTATTTATCTCCTATTTAAGACTAGTAGGAATGCTACACTCCTTCAATAATATGATGTGGCTATCTTAAGGGAATACCATAATTATCAAAAGTACAAAGTCCAATAGTCAATAGAGATAACCACAAATTGAGATGAAACCTTATTTAGCTGCACCTAAGGAGCATTCATAGTTACATGCCTTGAAGCATGCTTTCAAAATATGTATCTATGAAAACTCTTTGAACTTGACCAAACTAGATTTTTTTTGAATCCATAGAGTAAGGAAATATTAAAATATGGAAGAAATCCTTATCAAAAAGAAAAGTTTTCATTTTTTCCTTATTGTTTTTTGAGCCCTTGTTGCAGCAAACATGGATCAAAGCAATGGGTCAAATAGTAATAAGGTAAGAAGGTGAAGATAAAAGCTAAAGATAATTATTGAATATGATCAAAGGGGATCATAATAATTGGGTATTGTTCCTTCCATATTCATCTATACTTATTCATCATATCTTGTTCCTCGTCACTAATCCATATACCTATTCACCCTCTTTCCCTCCCAATCACACTTTAAATTTTTTTCCAATTAATTCATATTACTTCTCATCCTCCTGACACATGCCCCACAATTTCTTTAGGATTCCATTGCCTAATCGATAGGCTGACTAAATTCTTCTTTTATGAGCAATTAAATGTGTTGTAGTTGATTGAGAAGATGTGTGTATATGACATACAAGCTCAAGGAAAAATTATGCTAAGCCTTTGGGGTGAAACCTCAATGCCTTTATGATGAAAGCAACTACAATATGTCATCATGAGAAGCAAAAATCTGGCATAAAAGCTATTGCTTGCATAGAAGCAAGCATCACAATAAAATACTAAAATCTAGGAAGATCGATACTACTATGATAATTGAATAATAGGTGGCACAAAATAATTATAATAAATAAGAAATATGATGCAACAATTTGCTACTTGCATACCTTGTTTCTTGAATCATAAGAGAAGAATATGATGCCAGAAAGAGAAAAGCATGTCTACATGATGCTTGAAGTGCAATTCCCATTCAACAGTGCCAGCCTTAAGAAAATCTAAATTAAATATTTAATTATTGCCACCATATGCAATGCTATAAAAGGATATACAAGGCAAGGATTATGTATAAAGTTTTTATTTAGGATTAGGATCTCAATCCAAGCAAGCATGTTTATATCAAAATATCTCAAGAACTATGTAAGGATTTGTAATTTAGAGAAGGAATACCTGCATGATTTTATTAAGAGGGAAGTAGTAGAAGGAAGCAAAGTGCTTATGCCCCCAAGGGCTTGGAATATTTACCCAAATAAAATTTCCTAGATCTAAAGATTTTTTTTAGTTGTAGCAAACTATGCTCATGTAGGATTTAGTTTTGTTGGAGGTACTTGCAGCCAGGTATCTCACCATTTTTTCTTTTCTCTTTGTCTTCTCGTATTTCCCTTATATTTTTTGTTTTTGCTTCCTATTTCATAGCACCCTTCACTTCTTCAATCATTTCCTTGCCCCTCATGATTCCTTAAACCACCATATTTTAAATTTATAATTACTCTCACTACCCGTTACATAACTTATGTTTTTTCCAAAACATGTCCTCCTCCTTATTTTGTAGAAAAGTCCATGTTTTATAGGCAAATGCTATGGATCTATAATAGGGGTGCTCTTAACTACATGTTCTAAAAAATCCCTATAAAAGCTACAAAATCCATTCACCCATTGCACTTCTCTGCTTTTTCTCTATCAATTCCCTATTCTGAAATTTTTTTATTTCCCAAAGCTTTAAGATTTGCTCATCCCCATACCTTCATTTTTATCAAATTATCTTCTATGTTTTCTTCCCCTTAATTATTTCACTTCACCTTAGATAATACCTGCTAGATTCTTTATTTTTCAAGCAAAAATTCCTAAAAGTTGCCAATAATGTGGGTCAAATTGTTCACCCACATTCACAAGTCCTCACAAACCCGAATGAATCATGATTTTGCTAAAGATATATCTTTTCTAAGGCAACAACACATAAAATAAATTTAAAGCATCATATTTGCACAATATGAATACCAGAGCATGTATCTAAGAAAGACTTAACTACATAAAGGTAGAGGAACTCAAGCTAGAAAACTAGAAAGCAACTTAATATCCAATAGTGCCTAGCCGAATTCAAAATTTAGCTAAGGAAGGGTAATTCAATACTTTTTAGGAATGTCGGGTTAAAATTTTACCTAAGGTATAAGGCTCAACACACATAAGCAAGATTCAAATATTTCTAAAAGATAGCGTAAGCATAGGTGCAAAAAAATTCTAGCATCCAACATTAATCACATGGTTGGATATAAACTTTGGCTAAGGTAAAGTGTTTGAAAAATATATGGGTTAGATTGTTGAAGTAGTTGATGTCATCATAGGAGCAAAAAATATCTAGCACCTGGTAAACTACTAGACCCTAAATTTGGCTAATTGTGAAGATTGAGTTAGAAGAAGGCCAAACTTCTAGAGGGATTGACGTCATATTGGGGTGATAAAAATTCCTACATTTAGTATCAAGGTAGCACCTTACCCAATAATAAATTTGGCTAAGTATGGAAAAATAGCTAGACTTACAAGCTAGTTGATGTCATCATGAAAATTGATAAATTTTGGTATTTAAATATGATACTAGACCCATGATTTTGCTAAGGAAAATATTTTTGCATGAATAAGTTGAGATTGCAATAAGAAAAGAATACAAAAACCTATACATGCTTCCAAGGTCCAACATCTAGTAGAAGGCTCCTGGACCCATTCTAGTCAGTAGGATTTACATGTGTCAACCATCCACCTAGAATCATTGTTATCAAAAATTCTAATGGTTAGTAGATTTTCCATCATACACCTATCCCTATACAACTAGATTAATCATGAAGAGGAGTGTAAGAAATTAGGCTTGCTAGAGTATGCTAAAACCTGATCAAGCAATGTGGACGCAAACCCCATGGAATAAATCTAGATAAAACACATCAACTAAATATTGAAATGTTGTTTGACCTCTATTTAAATATGTTGCATAATATGTAAGCATATGAATCGCATTGTTAAGAATTTATGTCAATATTATATGGATGGTGAATTCTATTAAAATTATTCTACTAAAGTGGATAATTGTTTGGATTATTGTTTGTTTAGACTTAGAATGCTTAGCTATGTATGCATTTATCTAATTAATGCTCTACAATATTTCAAGGTAGTTGTTTTGTTAGACCTTTTAATTGATTTGAGAGTGCAAGACTCTCATACCATATGTCTCTTGTTTTTATTGAGTCCTAGTCATTTCTTTCTTTATTATTTACTTCTATTTTTAGATTAGCTAGCATCATAGGAATTTTTTTTTTGGTAGATAAGATACTATAGCATTAATACTAAGTTTTACAGGTTGACCCAAAATCTTTTACAAAAATCAGCCTAGGGTTGTTGATGAACATGTCCTTAGTAAGGATACTATATATGTAAAATCTACATGCCACCAAAGCCATTACATCCGGTAAGGCACATAGCCTGTTATAAAAAAGAAACTTTCCATACAAAATTTTGGGTATACTTCGAGAAAACACACTTGCATCATAATTACAAAAAAAGAAACAGACATAGATCCCTTCCTTGAAACAGTGGAGAAACAAAAAGCTGCAGACACACATAGCAGAGTACTAAAAAAACTCCCACAAGCTCTGTATTGACAGTTACTCTTAATAATTCTTTGGTAATTGCTTTCTTTCATATATGAAATGCTTTAGGACCACATCCCGTCTCGGCAAATCAGACTTGGAGAAGTGAACCTGCTGGCTACATTTATGGTGGTGGCTATCTGGTGGTCCACATGGCTCTGGTTCAAAGTTTTATATTGGTGTTTCTTTCCTGCCCTGTGATTATCAACCAACCTCAAATTACTAAGAAGACTAGGAGCTATGTTATTTGTCATGTGATTGTCTCCATTATTCTTTGTGGTATTTCCAAGCAGCATCCACAAATTCTGATAGCTCGGATAATTTTTATTGTGAGTCCATTTCAAAAAAAAGATGGGAATACTCATAGCCTTCAAACTTACAATGCCTTCCATGTTGGTAAATTTGACTATAATTCTTGGCATTCTTGTTGAATAAGCTCCTCTACTTTGCTCGGGACACCATGTTCCCATTTGAAAAGTCTGTCACCATCGACACCCAAATTGGCCAGCTTATCAGCAACTTTGTTAGCTTCCCGAAATACATGTTGGGCTTTTCTGTCCTGTCTTCCCTGGAAAAGGATCCTAGCCTCTTCAACAATTTTTTTAATCCTCCAAGGAGGTGTTTTCCAATTATTGAGGAGATTTATAACATGCATAGAGTCTCCTTCTATGATCAAATTGCCTTCTAAGTCTTGAGTCATTTGAAGGCCTCTCCACATAGCTCTAGCTTCAGCTTTGTTGTTCGTCCTTATTCCCAAATATTCAAAAAATGCAAGCATCATATTCCCATTATGATCTTGCACAATGCTACTAGTGCCTTCTCTGCTAGGATTGTCCTTACCTACTCCATTAAAATTAAGCTTAAATCAACCCATAGGAGGTGGGGACCACTTAACATTGGCTCTGGGGTTGACTACCCTAGGCACAAACTCATCTACCAAGGTTAAGCTTAAATATTGAGCAATCGTGGTCTCCTGTAGATGAAGTTTATGACTATCAAAATGGAGAAGGTTCACATTCTCATTGGCAAAGGATAGGATCCTGGAAATGATATTTTTATGATCATGTATAGACTCATTAAAGACTCTATGGTTCCTATCTAACAACACCTACCAAAGATAGTGATTAAGACAAAATTTCCACATGTATCTAAGTCTTTGGCTTGAAAAGGGGTAAGGCCACTAGACAAACAAATCAAGTACGATGGCTGGTTTAACCCAAGAAATATTGAAGGCCTAAAAAACCCCACTTAGGACAGTCAAGGAAAAAGGGCACTCAAGGAAAATGTGATAAATGGTCTCCCAATTAGCCTTGCATAGATAACAGTGATTAGTGATACAAATACCTTTACGCATCATATTATCAATGGTTAGAATTATTCCTTGGATAACCAACCATAAAAATACTACAATTTTTGGAATTAAATTTATTATCCAAACTAAGTCCTTTTGGAGGACAAAATCCTCGTTATCAAGCAGAAGCTTGTAAGCTGATTTAACAGTGAACTGCCCATTTTTTGTAGGAGCCCAGGTCACTTGATCTTCCTTGGGTCTCATGGGGATAAAATTTTGCCCAAGAATGTTACAAAGATCATTTGATTCCACTTGAAATCCCTAAATCCTTATTTGTTTCCACTTCATTCTACCTCTATCCTCAACCATATAATCGGAGACTTTTCTTCCAATGAGTTATTCCATGATATCTCGTATTCGAGCTAAGTTAGGATTTTGCGTCAGTGGTTTGTCCTTAGCCCACCTGTCGTTCCAGCAATTTATCCTCTCACCATTGCCTAAAACCCATCTTAAACCTTTTTTGATGATTTCCTTACAATTGAGAATTGCTTTCCAAAAAGTAGCACCTCTGATTGGAACTGAGTCACTTAGAAATTCCATATTTTGAAGATACTTTCGTTTGATGATAGTTTTCCATTCATTTTCTTCACCAAAAATGATGTGCCATGCCTGCTTAGCTAGTAAAGCTAAATTCATATGAGCAATTATCCTCAAACCTAAGCCCCCATTTTCCCTGGGTCTGCACACTTTGGTCCATCCAATAAGGTGTATCCTTTTTTTCTCCTCTGATCCAGTCCATAAAAATTCTTTTTGGAGTTTTTCATTTTTCTGGAAAACCTTCATAGGGGCTTTGAAAACGGAGAGGAAATAGACTGGAATGCTCTGAAGAGAGGCCTTAGTGAGGGTCACCTTTCCTTCTTGAGATAGAAGATGACCTTTCTATCCAGCAATTTTTTTTTAATTCTTTCAATAACCCTGTCCCACATTGACTCTCTCGAAGAACCAATGAAAAGAGGGAGACCAAGATACGAAGTGGGGAGGTTTGCTATATCACACCCTAAAATTTTTGCAATCCTTCCTTACCTATGAATGGGGGTGTTCAAGAAATATAACTTGCTTTTACTGAAATTAACTTTTTGACCAACAACGTCCTCGTAGAGTTGCAGGATGTATTTAATTCTTTTGGCCTCAACCACCGACATATTAGTCAATAAAAGGGTATCATCGATGAATTGTTGGTGAGAAACAACCCTAGTGAGAGATGTTGCCTTGATTCCTGATATTAGCCTTGAACTGCAAGCATTTTTTATGGTTCTACCTAAAGCTTCTACCATAATTATGAAGAACATGGGACTGATAGGGTCCCCTTGCCGAATTCCTCTATGAATTTGAAAGTAACCAGCAGTTGTTCCATTAACCAGAATCGAGAACCATGCTTTAGAAATGCATTCTTTGATCAAATTAACCCATTTGTGGTGAAAACCAAACTTAAGGAGGACAACAATCAGAAATTCCCAATTTAGAATGTCAAATGCTTTTTTCATATCAAGCTTGAGGGCAAAAATAGACCTGTTAATCTTATGAGCAGAGTGCAAAGCTTCATAAACTGTGATAACTCCATCAAAGATTTTCTTGACCTAGATAGAGCTTCCCTGGCATGGATCTATGATGCGGGGTAGAATATCTCTCATTCTATTTGCAATGGCTTTAGTTAGGATCTTGTAAGAAATATTGCATAGACTGATTGGCTTGAAGTCAACCATAGATTCAGGGGTTTTCTTCTTAGGAATTAGAGAAATAAAAGTAGATTTGAGACCTTTTGGGATATGATTTCTTGCTTGGAATTCTATGACAGCAAAAATTACATCCTCACTTACGATGTCCCAAAAATATTGATAGAAACAAGGGGCAAAGCCATCCGGTCCCGGGGCTTTGTCTGGCTCCATGCTAAACAAGGCTTCCTTAATTTCCTCATCAGAAAAGGGAGCTAGAATCTTAAGGTTTATATCCTCATTTATTATGCTAGGAATGGATTGCAAGAGAATATCTTTGGCCTCCTCATTGCATTACGATTCCTGACCAAGGATAGAATTCAAATAAGTTACTCCTTTTTTATTTATGTTAAGTCCTCAGTAATAGAACCATCTACTTTTTTTAAAATATTTATCTTGTTATTGCTTCTATTTCTAAGTGTGGTGACGTGAAAAAAATTGGAATTTGAATCTCCATATTTCAACCAAAGAGCCCTTGATTTTTACCTCCAATAGATTTCCTCACAGGCCAAAATGTTATGAAACTCTGCTAGTTTTGTCCGTTCCTCCTACATGGTATTTTCATCAGCATCATCATGTTGAATCCTCTGATCAATTATCTTCAAACTTTCAACAACCTATTTTTTATTTTCAAAGAGGTTCCCAAAGACCTTTTTTTTTCAATTTCAAAGCTTTTCCTTAAAAAAAAATTAATTTGCCAACAAGTTTAAAAGTTGCACTACCCCTGACAGGCTGTTGCCACCACTGAATTAAGTTATATCTAAAACTGGAATGTTTGATCCACATATATTGAAATATGAAAGTTTTATTGAAGGATAGAGAGTTAGGGATCTCCAAAAAAATGGGATTATGATTAGAGGTAATTTTAGGAATGTGTCGCAGGGTAGAATCATCGAACTGAGTTGTACACTCCTTTGATAGAAAAAACCTGTCAAGCCTTTTTTGAATGAGATGACACTCTATCCGCCGATTTCTCCAGGTATAATTCGCTCCTCTAAGTTTTACATCCATCAACATGTTGGAGTTCACAAAGTCATTGAACTCATCCATGCTCCTGATAGGTGATCCATTTCCACCCATTTTGTCTGAAGGGTAAAGAGGAGTGTTAAAATACCCAACTAGAATCCAAGAGACATTATGGAATATTTAACTCAGATTGCCTAAGTACTCCCATAGTAGAGCTCTCTCTTGAATTGAATTCGGGGCATAAATATTTGAAAGGATCCATGACCTATTGTTGTTTATTTCATTAAATAAAACACTAAGAACCCTATCATATTTCTGAACAATGGTGCCTTCTACTATCCTAGGATCCCAAAAAGTCATAAGGCCTCCAGGCGTTCCTCTAGATTATTTGCAAACCATCTCCCCTTGATTCTAGATTTTTTTTCTATTTTTTTGACTGAATCTCATCATTTTTTGTTTCTTGCAACATGATAATAGTTGGATTTACTTGATTTCTTATTGCACTGACTTCCCTGTGTTTGGGCAGGCCATTGAGGCCTCTCACATTCCATGAGAGGAACTTCATTTAGATTTTTTGGTATTTCTTCCTCTCCCCCTCCTTGATGGGGTTTTCCTAATTTGTTGTCTTCAGAACCCAGAATAACCTGATGAAACAAGGTTCTATGTTTTCCATTGGCAATGTCATTATCAATTTTATTTTTTTGATGCTCAAAGATTTGATATTATCCCTCTTATTTTTTCACTTCCAAAATATATAGGAGAC
Organism: Wollemia nobilis; assembly: GCA_028583015.1. NCBI lineage: Eukaryota > Viridiplantae > Streptophyta > Pinopsida > Araucariales > Araucariaceae > Wollemia > Wollemia nobilis. The sequence goes on along the minus strand of JAQPPZ010016982.1, from coordinate 5,566,196 downwards.
TTCACAGTGCTCCTAGTTTTTTTAGGACTAAACTAGGGGGAGGCAATTTGTTACAGAATCATACTGCCATATTCCTCAGTTTGAAGAATTTCACATATCTCCATCCCTACATTCAAATCTTCTCCTTTTTTCCTATATTCCCTTGGTCTGCAGGATGACCCCTCAGTAGGATTCACCCGGATCCTAGTGATGATGTTAGGGAGATGATATTTTTTATTTTCTAATGCCTCAAATTTCTTCCTAAGTTCTTCAAAGATTAGGGTTTGGCTTTGGGATGCCCACTGGGCTTGAAGTATTTTCAGCATTAGGGTTTAAGGATCCTGACTTGGATGACGATTCTAGAGATCAGACATTAGGGTTTGGCTTTGTGATGCCCACGGGGCTTACAATAATTTTAGCATTAGGGTTTGAGTATCCTGACTTGGATGGGGATTCTAGAGAGTCAGAAAGGTTAGCCTGAAGGTTATGGGCTTCCATGTATTTCGATAATCCTCCTACTCCCATATTGGATAGAATTGTAAATTTATTTGAAACTAGAGGATTGGAACTTACCTGAGTATTTTGGTTGCCAACAACCTGTTATTTTACTTTGTCTTGTTGAGACCCTACACCCTCTCTTTTATTTTTTTGGTAGACATAGTTTGCTTGATTGAAATATCCTCTGCTAGGGAAACTCCTCAAATTTCCTCTGTCTAGCATTCTCTGCTTCTACTTTTCTCTATTCATTGCCAGGTTAGGGAATTAATTGCATAGATGTCCTTGATTTTTGCATTCTGCATAGAATACCGGTCTGTTCTCGTATTCTACCGATTGTTTTCTATAGTATTATCCATACTCTATCTCCAAAAACCTTGGAAATTCATTATCCAAATTAGCATTTACACATATTCGTGCATGAGTCATCCTTATCATGGCCAAGGTCGCATGGTCAATGGATATCAGGTCCCCTATAGTTCATGATATGCCTTGTAGCCAATATTCATTGAAGAACTGGGCAGGTAGACTCGAGAGACGAACCCAAATAGGGGTAATGTTAATATTTTGCTTTTCAAGGTCAAAATATTCACCCCATCGTCTGAGAAAAAGGCTCCTTTTGCCCAAAAACCAAGGACCTCTTGTTAAAATGTGGTTAGCATCCTCCATATTGTTAAAATAGATAATGAAGAACCCTCGAGTTAGAGCTACCAACTCCAAGTTGCCTATCGATCGCCATTTACTTGTCGCCCAAGCCTTGATAGTCTCCATGTCCGGCCTACCTCCCAAAAAATTGCCTACCAAGGAGAATTCTTCCATTGAAATAAAAGGGCTCATGGAACTTTCCGAGGTCAAAATTTTATTATTTACTGGAACTAGGGGCGGAAGAGAGAGAACCTCCTTTCTTTTTCCTCTAAGAGTCTCAGTAAAAGGCAGCCACTTCTTGGGTCCCGCATTGTCCTTCGTATATTTTTTGTCGGGGTATTTCTAAGGAGGGTCGGGCCCCCGCGTGATGCTCACCTCCAAATCTACCACAGCCTGACTGCCTTCCTCTAGATCCTCACTTGATCCATGCTCAAGGTTCCCACCCACCCCTTCTATACCTGCTCTACCTCTACTACCTTGGTTGATATTCTTGCCTAGAAAATTCAAACCCTCACTCCCGCCACACCCACTAAACCTCAGCTCACTCATTCCTGATGATGCAATGAATATTGCAATAGTCATAGGAATTGACCTACTTCGTAGGTTGATTGAAATCATTCTCCTATTCATACACTCTTGGCCAAGATCTCAAGGTGCATCTCATCCACATAGGTAAATTTTGGATCATGAATATACATATATGTATCTATATCTATCTATCTACTTATCTCTCTCTCTCTCTCTCTCTCTCTCTCTCTCTATATATATATATATATATATATATATATATATATATATATATATATATATATATATATATATATATATATATATATATATATATATATATATATATATATATATATATATATATATTCCTAATAATAAATTTTAGGTAAAAATTTATGTTTTGGGATAAATGTGGTGAGTGAGAAATTTCACACTAAAACCTATGTTTCAACCCATGAAAAAGTATATTGTAGAACCATGAGGACAATTGGAGGTAAGGACCAAACTTATTGCTATGAATTGACATAGACTTAGTGTACCCATATTATGGATCCAAGTCCACCCTTATGTTCTCTACAATTTTTTCCTAGATGTTTACCCTTTATTTTATTAAGGGTAGTGGAGAAAAAGGATTTTCACACTATAAACCAAAGTTCTACTTCATGTATAAAAATCTTGTAGAGCCATAGGGGACACTTGAGGATAGAGGTTGAACCTATGGCTATACATAAATCTAGTTCCAATACACGTGTATTGCCAATCCAATCCCATGTTCATGTTCTCTATGAGATCTCCTAAACAAATTACCCTTAACATCATAGGTCCAATGTTAGGGTGCAATGGATAAGCCATAAGACTATATCTATCTTGGACCAAGTTCAAGCCTCTTTTTCCTCTTACATTTGATTCATTGTGGTCTCCAAATTTGGGAATCTCCATACTCTCCTACCCTTATAGTTACAAAAAAAAAATTATCTACACAAATAAATTATTACATTATAAATATTCAATATACTTCATTTCTTATTATTTATAGAATTAAACTAACAAATTAAATAATGTCCAATAACATATAAAAAGTAACATTACACACAAAGGCATAATAACAATCGCCATAAACTTTTGTTCAAATTAATTGTAAAAAGTAAGCCATCGTTGATTGGATAATTTTAGCTCCCTATTTCTATTTTCACCATGCCATCACTTATATATATTTATTATGTTGGAATATGTATTTTGCATTGTTTTCCAACATGTAGATTTTGTGTGAGATAGCTTATAGCTATCATATTATGTATGTCTTTTATATTTAGATTTTCTTAATAAGGCTACCGAGAGTCCAATCCAACTTTTTTGTGTGTATGTGAGAGAGGTCTACTTAAATTAGATTAATATAAATGTTGTCTCTACTTATAGGAGGGTAGTGTCTAAAATAATCTAAGTAGTAGGAAAAAACCCAAGCATATGTATTCATAACAAATCACTAGAGACCAATGTATTTTGTGGTGAATATGTGTTAAAATAAATGTTACAAGTATCGTTTGTAATTGCCAATATTATTTGACTTACATATGGAAGGATTTGTTCTAATTTACTCATGTGCATGCTACAAATGTGAAGGATATTTCAATAATTTGTATTTCTTGAAGTGTACAAACAATAATATTTTATGTTCTTATTATGTTATTTCTTTTCCAAAACAATGGTGCACTTTGTTTAGCTATTTTATAAATAGTGCATAGTTATAACACTTGTGTTAAGGCTTAAACAACTTGTAAAAATATTTCCTCTTTTTTTGGTTTGAAAACTATAATCTCATTGTGTAATATAAAGACCATAATTTCAAGTATTTGTTACTAATTTTCAAGTTTGACAACTATTGCCATAACTTGCTTGTTTGATCAAGCATAAGTGACAAAAGATTATGCACAAGAATGTGAATGTAAGAGAAATATATAAAATTTATAACTTTTTTATCTATTGGTCTTGATGAAATAATTTTGAACTTGTCATGAATATTTTTAACCATAAATTTATCTAGACAAATTTCTACTTACATATGTTACCAAAAAAAAATATTATTAAACTGTTGGCAGACCATTTAGATAACCATAAAAACCTAAATTAAAAAAGAGAGAAGAGGGAGCAAAATAAGTGTAGAAGAAGAATGGTCACATTAAAGAATAATAAAAAATAAAGGATTGGCAAAAATAGAGGAGGAGGCTTGAAAAGAGATGGATGAGAAAAGCACAAAAGAGTGCAGGAAGATAAGATAGTGAATATATCCAATTGGGGTATTTGCAGTATAGGATGAGGTAGAGGATATTCAAGACCAGACATGTTAATGTTCACATTCTATAAAGCATATGGGAATTTTATATAATATACTTTATTTCAATCATTAAGTGTATATTTGTATGAATAATGGTTGTTGTTGGCCATTGCAATTGTTTATTTTGAACTAAAGTGCAGGCTGCAAGTAAGGACCAGTCAAGGTTTTGATACAACCATAAATTTTTGTTATTAATGTTCTAGAGTTATATGAAGATTTTTATCAAATGAATATATGAAACTATTCATGGTGATGTATGATTACCATTTGCTACTCCTTAAATATATCAGTTAAGGGGGAAAGTGTCATTCCATTAGAGGAGTGTTATTGGATAATCATTGTTGGAAAATGGGCCCAAATATCATAGATCTATAGTTCTCAAGATCATATAATAACATGCATATAATCTCATTCAATAACTTTAACACCAATATTGCACAAAATAAAAATATTTATTGATAATAAATCATTCTTCATACAAATTCATTACATAGCATAGAGCTTTGTCATCAATATATAAACTTATATGAGATTCTTCAATACACATGAGAGATGCAATCTTTCATATGCCTTTCTCACATAATGGAAAATTCTCTCATAATTACATAACTTCCTACTTCTAATCTTGACACATCATACTCATAAATCTCACTTACATATATGACACCTCTCACTCATGAATCTTCGCTTACACACATGAAATATTTCACTCATAACTCACACTTGCACACATGACACCTCCCACAAGTATTCCCTTACACACAACACCTTTTAATCATAACTAATATTTGATTAAATGACACATAAACACTCTCCACAACATGACACATACTAAATAATAAACATGCTCCCTAATCTAAACATTTAAGTGGTACTCAAGGGACAAAAAATGTAATACCTTCAACATTCCCCCATATTACATTATTTGGTGGGAATATCTTTGCCTTCAATATCTAACTATTGTATTCATCCTATAACTCTAACTTTGATATTTTTGCTTCTATTGAATTTGATCTGTCTCTTGTACTTGTCATCATTCTGACTATTTTTTTAGTTACTTTTGAAATTATTTGTTTAAGAAGTTCATCTAGTGCCATCATCAATATGTCTTTTACACTCCTACATTCATGACAATTATTTCCCATGTACCAAAAATATTTTTGGGAATGATTATTACTCCCACAATTTTTACAATGATAAAGATCCCAACAATTATCATTTGTGTGTCCATATATATTGTAATGTTTACACTTGTGTCTAAAGTTCCTTTCCATATTTTGGATGGACTTTTGTGGGTTTTGAATATAGATATTTTATCAAAGATTTATTTCTTGATTCTTCAATTTTCCTTGGTATTTTTGTCTTGAAAGTGATTGTTGTATTGCAAATTGATTTCCATACATTACAATTATTGGCATCTTTAAAACAAACATTTATGCAATATTTAAGTATCAAAAGAACTATTCATCTTATTTTTGGATGGATTGTAGAAATTCCAATAATTATTTTGACCCATGTTTTATGCCTTCAATAGTTATTTGAGAAATAGATTGACTATATTTTGATGGTGCATATTGAATGCTTTTGTTCTTATTTATTTTCTCAGTTGCCAATTTTAAATTTCTTCCAATATTGAAAAATTCCTTTCAATTTCCTTCAATTTAAATCTTCAAAAATATAATATTCCTCTTTTTCTTCAAATCACTCAATTTCAATTCCAAATTGAATTTAATGATCACATCTTATAACTTCCTAATTTCAATTTCAATTTTAAATTATTCCTTTAAAAAAAAATCACCAATCAACTTTTCAAATTTTAAATTTCATCTTATGTCTCCTTCATTCTCAATTAAACAATTCCAAACAAATTTATTTTTCATATAATTTTATTTTCTTATATCTCTCATTTACCCAACACTTTGTTCCTTTAGTTAAAAATATCTTATAACTTCTTGTAGAAACCTAAAACATATCATATCAATGAGACTCTCCAAAAGACCTCCTTCTACCCCATATAACCCACCTAGGGCAGCCTTAGGTCTATTTAGTACCCTTCCTCAACAAAAAAGGTACTTTTACCCCATGGGAAGCAAGATCATCTCACCTGAGATGGTCTCCAAACCAAGATCATCTTAGTCAAGATGGTATTTGGGTTAGGACCATCTCGATGCGATACGATCATGCACCCATAAAAACAATAAAATAAAATGGGCAGTAAACCACCTGTTAGTGTGGTAGCAATTTTTCATTAATGCTAGGCAATTTGTAGGCAATAGATATTCCCTTGCCACCTACATTTTGTTGTAAATAGGCAACTCGATAGCCAAGGATTTTCATTTTTCCCTCTTCGACTACATGTTGAGAGGGTTATAAAATGGAGGCTCTTCCCACTCTAAAAAAAGATCCCAATTTTTGAATGCTTACCTCCACGAAGTGCTACCAGATTTGCTCGCCAAGCTTTCTTGCTACCATTATGCTATCGGATTGTTGTAGGAGTTTCAAGACTGCCTTCCACATGACTGCTTGATTAACCTCACTACATTGGATTGCTCGAATCAACAAACTCACATTCTCATGCATAAGAAATTCATCGATAAAAATTCCCCTTGGATCACCTCAACACCACCTCAGCCTGGTTTCAAATAATTACAGGTCTGTGATAGAGACCATATCTAATGATACGGTCCTACAACCAAGATCATCTTGAACGAGATGGCCATGTTTGGATGATCACTTTTTCAATATTTTTTATATTTTTTTAAATCCATACTTGCATGCTAGTTTTAATATAAGATCCTTCATTTTGAGCATTTCATTTACATGTATTAGCTTAGATTTTGTGTTATCTCATTTATGCATTTATGTTTTTCTTTATCTCTTGATCGATACAAGCCCAACCTAGGTGGGTCTTGTAGATGCTATTGATCTCCTTTGTTGTTTCATTGCACACAGGTGACAAGATTCAAGGTAGCAAAAGGATTTGGATCTCACCCTCGCAATGCAGTGGTCACCAAGGAAACCCACTCTCCAAATATATTTTTGTGGGTGTGAGGATAATTTGGATTGCACCTTATTGTAATATTGTATCATTTATAAAATCCTTGAAGGGGATTCATTGTAACACATTTTAAAAGAGATCAATGCAATTTATATAGCCATATTTATTGCCATTTGGTTTCTTTGTGCATCATGTTGCTTTTATCCATTTTATGGTGCATGTTTTCATGATTTCAAATGGATATCACAGTGGGACCCCCTCTGGGTCCCCATTTTTCATTTTGTGTTGGTTTATTACACCAGTGAAATCACTAAATTTTTTCTTGTTTATTGGTTTTTGCAGGTACACAATCATGACCATCTCAAGCAAGACAAACCCTAATATGAAGTTGTCTCAGGCAAGATAGACCCTGTTTTGAAACCATCCCAAGATATATGGCCTTGAAGTAGAGTTAAAAGTGTAGGAATTCATAGGATTGATGTCAAACAAAATGATCTCAGGTTATTCCTTTACTTCTTAGGATAGTCTTTTTTTATGCTTAAGATAGAAAAAACTAAGAAAATAGCAAAATATACCTCTTGATTGCATCCATGCATCTATATTCTTAGTTTTCAACCTATCATACTATGACTATCTCGATCAAGATAGTCTCAGATCTGTGATTGTCTCATTCGAGACGATCTAGCTATTTTCACAGTTTTTCCTACATTGTTGATTAATGAAGAGTTGAGCATTTTTAAGGAAACATAGATGTATTTTACCTTGCAATCGGTATTTTTCTTATATAATCATCGAATGCTCTTTGTTTATTTTTAGCAATAAAATGAACACCACACATGCACATATCACATAAACATTGGTAATATTGGATTTCATTACCAACCCCCAATTGAGACTAGCGACATTGGATTTCTCCTCCTTTCTCTAGCTCGCCCCTTTAAATACCATAGTAGCCCCCACAAGTGGTTTCTTGGACTTCATCACCAAGAAGTCCCCTACACTTGGGTGCATCCTAGGGTATGTTAGGATTATATTCCCCTCAACCACTTGGCTCAATAATAAGTGGAACGCAATTGTCATTCTCATCCAAGCATTCCCGAGTGTGAAACGAAAGCCTGGTTAGACAAGTAGTAGGACTTAGATAGTGTGACCTCTTTTGGGAGGTAATATTATTTCCTTAGGATACCCATAATCTATATCCAACATCCTAGGAAGATATTTTTGCCATTTGTATTACATTCCTTAATAAGGGGGTGTTCATAAACTACCTTTCATAGTTTTCATTTCATTTACCTTTTAGCTATCATAGGAATAGATTTTAAATCAAAACACACCAAAAACCAAAACAAAAATCATAAAAATTTAAAACACAAAAACATTGATTTCTTAATTGTTTGTTTATTTTATGTTTGCATAGATTAAACAATGATCACAACACGCAATTAGACTCAATTCAAAAGTCAGAGTTGTTGAACATCTGTAAGGAGAAATAGAGTGACTTCAGTTTAGCCTAGAGGACCTTGCCATCCCTAACTAGCACCCTGACATAAGATGTCATGTGAATCCTTTATATAGGGAATCTGACCTCTAAGAAATCCCCATTTAGGAGGTACCAATGAGTCTTGAGTATAATCAAAAAGGTGATTTTATTGATCTAGAAACTTTGCTTGATTTATATAAAAAAATATTATACCTGTTGAGGGGCCTAGTAGGTTAGTATTGCATGTTCGCATCTCAACTCATATTAGATATCCATTAGAAGTAGCACAAGAGTACATATCATACCAAGATGATTGCTATGAGGACTCCCCAGTTGAGAATCTATCCATACATCAATAACATGATCAAGAGGACATCGTTAACCATAATTCTCACAAAAAACCTCTATCAGCTCCCACATTCGTCATAGATGAGGGTGATCCAAATACCAATATGTCTCAAGAGAGAGTTAATTCAAAAATGTTGTGTCTTCGCATCATTTGACTATGCAAAGCTCGTCTTTAAACCTCAATATCAATTCAATGTAGCCTTTAGATATCATGAAAAATAGGTTATAGATCCTACTAGAGGTGAGAGACAATACAAGCCCACCCATTTTGCGAATACAAGGGTAAACAAACCTCTTACATTTGATAAAATAAACCACACTCATCAGGCACCTAGACCAAACCTTAACCAACAACAACAACTGGATCAACTTCTATTAGACCATTAATTGTTAAATCAGCAACGAGTATACCAACAATGGTCACGCCTACAAAGGTTGCATCAACAAAGGGTACACCAAGAGCAGTTACAAAAGGTATTTTATGAAACGGTGCCTACCCTTATCACTTATAGGCCTTAGATGCAACAACGCATGAGGTTCCCAATATAGTATCAAAACCTTCCTCTTTAGTCACCCCAAAATCATAATAAATATCAAAGGCCACTATAGGGTCATCATTAAGAACCTCCTACTCCTTAATAGTACCAAGACCAATAGGTTGAGGAGTTATATGAAGAAGCCCAACAAGCACATCAAGAACAGGTTTCTACCTACCCTAAATCCATTTATGATAAGGTACATAATGACCATACCTATCACCCACATTAACATAAAAATCAACCCCCTTTGCCTAATCAAGGACGATGATGGGTGGATCATATCATTTCACCAAAGGCATACAAAGTGCTAACATATTGGATAAATTCATTAGAAAAACAAGCTTAAGGTTCGGGTTACCAAAAACTCACCCTAAAGAAACTTAGTAATCAGCCTATGCATCCATCAGTTTTATCACTGCCATATCCTGAGCATTTCAAGATGCCTAAACTTGAAAAATTCAAAGGTGATTAAGACATGCAAGAGCAGGTGATAAGCTTCATTAATTTTTGCTTTCATCTTCAAGATAATGACTCCTTGATGTTAAGGGCATTTCTTATAACATTGGTTGGGAGTGCTTTGGAATGGTATAATCATCTATCACACCATAGAATATACACATTTGAGCAATTAGTGGATGCATTTCTAGAGTTCTTTACATTTAGCATCAGGAAAAAGGTAAACTTGACTAACTTATCTAGCCTTCGTCAATTTGATGATGAGCTAGTCATGGAATATGGGAATAGGTGGAGAATTATTATGTAAAAATTACCCTTTACCTTACCCATCACAGAGCTTACTCTGATGTTCATAAGGAGTTTCTCAAAACCAATATCAATTTTTTTACAACTCTAACAATACAAGAATTTTTAGGAGGCTCTATCTCAGGCCAAAGTCATTGAGGAAATTAAGGTTCAAGAAGGAGAGATTAATCTCTAGAAAAATACATGGTCAAATAAGAATGCTAAATGCAATCAAGTGCAACCAAAGGTAACTCAAGTTAATCAAGTTGTTTTGAGTGCTCTCAGTCCCTCAAATCAAACTCTACCTCCAAAACCCAACTATCATGTGTAACCTCCACCTGCATAGTATCATTCACAATAGATGCAACAACCACAGTAAAAATTGTAGAATCAACAATGTTGACCACCTCACCAATATACACCATTTCTAGAGTATTTGAAATCAATATTTAATCACTTATGCAAGGTGTAAGTGGTTACACTCTTTGATATTCGACCATTGAATCTGAATCATCCTAAACCTAAATATTATATGGATTATCAATACTGCAACTATCATCGATAAAATGGGTATGGCATTTGATCATGCTATGCATTCAATAACATAGTGTAGGATATGATCAAGAATAAAGATATTTAAATTGATAATCCTCTAGCCTCTAATAACCAAAACATAGATCTCTTCCAAGACCCTTTTCTCCAATGAGGCACAAACACAACACCTACAACCACAACAAAACCATGCAAGCAAGTAAATCAGGTGCAAGCTACCCCACCCAATCAAGGATTTTTGGGGATGATCAACATAGTGATACTAAACAGACACTACGCAAATCAACTTGCACCAATCACTGATCCTCAGAATGTCCCTTCCACATCACAGGTACCTCCATGCTAAAACTCAAGCATACCTACCCCACCTCGATTGATACTAACTTTAAGAAGTAAACTTACCCAAAGTCTAAAATTTGCATCGACAAGGCTCTCCATATATGAGCTAATCCAACAATCAATGCCACATCGGGAAGCTTTTATGGAGATCCTAAAATCAATTCAATTTTATTCATAGGACCCTAACATTTTTCTATTTTTTGGGGGTAAGTTCAAAATTGTAGTGAGACTGCAATAACTTTCATAATCATGAGATTAAGACAATCCCTATTGATATACCCAATCCACCCTTGCGCATCATGTCTAGTGTGGATGAAATCCTCTACAAAAAAGTCTTGATCAATACTAGATCATAAATCAACATTATCACCTCATCCGCTCTCACACATCTCAATATTCCACCTTCCCATATCAGAACATCCACATTCACCCCTTTATACTTTAATGATGCATTATGTTCCACCATTGGAATGGTAGTCATTCCTGTTTGGGTTGGACACAAGACCATTCACACACTCTTTCATATTCTAGAAGGGGCCATGCAATACAACTTATTGATTTTATATCCTTGGGTCTGTAATATGAAGTGTGTACCTTCAATTCTCCATAAAAGCATAAAGTACATACATGAAGATCAAGTGCATTGCATCCCTACTGGCTTGGAACCATTCAAATTATATAACTTGGTTTCACATTCTTATGAGTAGTCATTACCATAAGATTATTTGGATGTCTAGCCTAACCATCCCACCACACCTTCACACATTTTACAAAGATCTTCCATGTATTTATCATCTCAACCATCCTCATAATCATACCTCTCATCATCATCGCAACCACACTCATCAGCTCCTTTGGGGACCCCTTCTCATCCATAAAATATTTCCATGAGAAATACATAGAAGGTTCCCAAGCATTCAAATTCACCTCCACCATCATTGGTTTACACCTCTCCATATCCATCTCCTCCTTCCATACCTTTAATCTCCACCATTTCAACAACACCCCCTCATATCACCCCCGCAGGAGAAGAACCATCATCATCTACTCACATTTCATCATCACGCACACCCTCATCACTATTCTCATATTCTCCTCCCTCATAGGTCCATATTGACATGCTAACCCGAGTTCGGGTGAATATGTAGTACAATATGTTACATTCACCCCTCGTGTAGAATCACTTGGGTATTTTGGTCACCCACATAGCATGTCATTACCCATAGGAACCATTGTCCCCATTAGATATTACCCGAGGGAAACTAATTTCATCTATGGAGGCATTGATATCTCCACATATGCACCCCCAAATCTGGAATATATGGAGTCATTTCAATCTAGCATTGATTAAATGTCCAATCTATACATTGTTATGTGATATGTTTTCACTGCCATTGGTGCAAAAATATCTTAGGACAATACAAACAACGTCCTAGAACCCTAGTAGAACCACACTATCAACTACCCAATGATAAATCAGGCTCAGGATATCACATGTGCTTACTTGATGAGCTCCTTGTCGACTCCCTACTATACCTTAACTTAGGCTTCGTGGGAGACATCGATGATAATGAGTATCTTGATCCTAGTAATACTCACTTGCTTAGAAATCACTTACACATTGCTACTTTATTTATCATTGAATCTAACAAGTTAGATCATGAGTTAGAAGATGATTATACTTCATAAGATGATCAGGGGTCTGAGCATAACTGGGGGTTGAAATACGGTTGGGATACAACTTCCATTGCCTCTCTTAGCTTGAAATATAAATATATCCCTATTGATCCCCTCAAATATTTATATGAATTCTATATTTATCTATTTTTGAAGCTATCACTCCTCCTCTGGTGTCAGCTTATCCTACCTGAAGTTTTTGTTTCCTATGTTCCTCAAAGGGTACCTCTCATCATCCCAATTTTACCTCAACCACCCCCTGTACACTTGCATCCACCCATTTTTTATTGTCTATTCTTCTCGTATGGACATTATCAACCAACCATCAATATGATCTCCATTTATCTCACCACTCCACTCTATTATCTTGGTGACCCTTCCAAATTATTGTCTCTCAATCTTGAGGCTATTGATTTCAATCATGCTACCCTTCACCCATTGTCATCTGAGTTTCTCCCTTCTGAGGACATGTTTTTGAAGCAAAATGCATGAAATATTAAGCAAAATAATTATCAATCGAACATTAGAAATTGCATTCAATTTAGAAGCTTAAGTAGGTTACAAAATAGGTTTATTAACCACTTAGCATTAGAAGCGCTAACGGTGATTAATAATAGATTTATTCTAACAACCTAACTAAATATCATAAGATATTTAGTTATTAACCTTAGTTAACTAGAAGGTAATTCATAGAATAGTAAATATCTCCTATGGTAGAAAAGTAGATGTAATAACCTATGTAGTATAATGCAATATACTACCTATTTTACCCTAACATCCCCCCTTTATTACATTACTTTGATATACAAAGTCTACTTCGAAACAGTTCAAATTTGACACGTCCAAGAGCCTTTGTGAAGATGTCAACAACCTGTTCATCGGTGGGAATGTATTGGAGCTTGATCCTGTGTTTAGGAACTTCATCATGAATGAAATGACAATCCGTGTCAATATGCTTTGTGCGTTCATGATGGACTGGATTCTTGACCAAGTTCAAAACACCTGAGTTGTCACAAAACATGTGAATAGGAAGTTTCTTTGGTAGGCCCATGGTAGCCAAGATGCGACTTAACCATATCGCTTCACACACAGCTCCACGTGCAACGCGATACTCTGCCTCTATTGAAGATAAAGCAACCACCTATTGCTTTTTACTATGCCATGAGACAGGACCAGATCCAAGATGAAATACATATCCTGAAGTTGATTTTCTGTCATCTAAGGATCCAACGTAGTCAGAGTCAGTATAACTCTGTAAGAAGAATGAGTTATTCTTCTTATACTCTAGACCATATTCTACACTACCCTGAATGTAGTGAAGAACACGCTTAGCTGCTTTCCAGTGAGAGACCTTTGGTTCTTGCATGAACCGAGAAAGATAGTTTACAGCATAAGTAATGTCTGGTCTAGTATTGGTTAGATAGATGAGGCTTCCAATCATCTATCTATATAGCGTGCCATCTACCTATGGTGAGTCATCATACCATGATAATTGAAGCCCTGATTCCATCGGTGTTGCTTTGGGCTTACAATCAGTCATACGATATTTTTCTACTAAAGTCTTGGCATACTTTTTTTGAGTCACCCTAAGATGATTCTTTTTTTGTTCTATCTCAAGACCAAGACAATAGTGGAGAAGTCCTAGATCTGTCATATCAAATGACTCTTTCAAGTCATCTTTCACGGCGTTGATCAATTTCTCTGAATTGCCAGTGATGATCAGATCATCTACATATAATACAAGAATCACTATTTCAGAACCTGTGTTCTTGATATAGAGATTTGCATCAGATGGACTTCTCTTGAAACCGTGTTGTAGGAGGTGACTATCCATTTTGATGTACCATGCTCTTGGGGCTTGTTTTAGCCCGTATAATGATTTGACCAACTTGCAAACCTGTTGCTCATGGCCTTCCTCAAAAAATCTTGGAGGTTGAGTCATGTATACCTCTTCTTTTAAGTCACCATTTAGAAAGGCACTTTTTACATCCATCTGATGTAATTTCCATCCGAACTGTGCTGCCATAGCACAAAGAACTCGAATGGTGGTCATCCTTGCAGTGGGTGCAAAGGTTTCCTCATAATCAAGGCCTTCCTTTTGAGCATAGCCCTTTGCCACAAGATGGGCCTTATGCTTGTCTATGGTACCATCTGCCTTATATTTGACTTTGTAAACCCATTTGCAGCCTATGGGCTTCTTTCCTTTAGGCAAATCGACCAGCTTCCATGTTTTGTTTTTAATGAGGGATTTATGTTCAGCATCCATAGCTGCCTTCCACTGAGGCTGACTAAGTGCTTCATCAACTGTAGAAGGTTCATTTTCATCATATGAAGACATGTAAACCCTCTCCTCATCAATTTCCATATCATTTCCACTTTCTAAATCTCTATCAACAGAAAGCTCTTGAAAATCTGCACAAAGATCATCAACTGAAGTAGATGCTTCTGTCGTTCTCTATCGAGACATGCTTCGTGTCTTTGGATGATTGAGAGTGAGATCTGGTGGTGAAGTGAGTTTGGAATCTCTCATAGTACTTGTATACCATTTTGGAGGCTTTTTCTATTGTGGAGGAGTCTGTGGTTGTTGCTCCTCATCTTCCAGGTATACTGATGTAGTGTTAGATGTGAAAGCTTCATCAAACACTACATCTCTACTAACATGTATTTTCTTGGTGAATGGATCTATCAACCGATAGCCTTTTGAGAATTCATCATATCCAAGAAAAACACACTGTAGGGTCTTCTCATCTAACTTCTTTCTTTTCTCCTTAGGTATATGCATAAAAGCCTTACACCCAAATACTCGTAGATGAGATATGGAGGGTTTCCTTCCACTCCATGCTTCCTGAGGAGTCATACCTTCAAGAGCCCATGTGGGTGCCCTATTTAGAAGATATACTGTAGTTGTTACAGCTTCAGCCTAGTAAATGTGCTCAAGATTGGCTCCCTTAAGCATACATCGAACCATTTCCATAATGGAATGATTTCTTCTCTCAACAACTCCATTTGACTGAGGAGAATAGGTTGTTGTTAACTATCTTTTTATCCCATGTTTCTGTAAAAATGAGGAAAATTATTTTGATGTGTATTCCCCCCTCGATCTGAATGGAGGGTCTTTATGAAACATCCCGATTCTTTCTCAACTAGCTTCTTGAACTGTTGAAAATAGTCAAATGCTTCAGACTTCAACTGCAAGAAGAAGACCCACATTTTTTGTGAGTGATCATCTACAAACAATTGAAAATACCTTTTTCCTCCACAACTAGTAGACATAGGACCACACAAATCTGTGTGAACTAACTCCAAAGGTACCTTAGCTCGAAAGGAGCTAGGTTCAAAAGGTACTCTATGTTGCTTTCCTGACAAGCAATCTGAGCACACTGGCAAAGTAGATGAAAGAGTAGGCAGTCCTTTCACCATTTGATATTTACTGAGTTCTAGTAAATACCCTGAACTTAGATGCCCAAATCTCTTATGCCATAGAGAAGTGGCCTCTTTTGTGGTTACTGCCATTGCAGTATGTGTAGAGGTAATTGCATCTAAGATAAACAAACCATGTTTGTATGAACCTGTTGCTATCTGTTTTCCTTTCTGAGTGATAAAGCAACGTTTCTTTTCTTTGTCCACTTTGAAATTGACATTCATGTTATTGTCCAAGATTTGTGGAACTGACAAGAGATTATTTTTCAATCTTGGTACATAAAGAACTTTTTGAATCTTACATTCTCCATCTGGAAGGGAGACAGAAACACTTCCTTCTCCCTAAACTCGATAGGTCTGATCATCAACAATGGTTACCGGTCTACCTTCTCGAGCCTCAAATGTCTCAAACCAGGACTTATCGCCAGTCATATGTTTACTAGCGCCTGAATCTATGTACCAAACAGTATCCTTGTGAGAGGATTTTGTATGTGTCATGAGCACTTTGTGTGCTCGTTCAGAGTCCGAACTAGAATCTTCAGTGGCAATGTGTCCCTGTTGCTGTTTATTCTTGTTCTTTGGTTTACCTTTGCCCTTATTTTGACCTTGTTCATTGGGTGGTTTGTTCTTAAACCAACATCTTTTGGTTTCATGAGTGTCTTTATCACAAATTTTACAATACTGCTTCTTCTTCTTAATCTCTTTGCCTTTACCCTTGTCTTTGTTAGAAGAAGATCCTTTCTGTTGATTCCACTTTTTCTTTCCACTTTGCTTGTTTGAGAAAAGTGCATTGTTGGATGCCTCATCTCTTTGGAGTTGATTAGCTTCTTCAGTTTGAAGCAAATTTACCAACTCTACAAAAGTCACTGTCCTCCCAGAGACTTGTAGTGAAGTGATCAACATTCTATAGGAGTCTGGAAGAGCCCTTAAAATGATTGAGGTCGGGACATTGTCTTCCACTTTTTCTCCTAAGGCTTGCAGTTTTGTTTTTATATCTGCGACTCTGCAGAGGAATAGCTCTACTGTCTCTCCAGATTTCATATGAAGAGTATGAAGTTGTGTTTGAAGGTTAAGAATTGTTGATTGATTCTTTCCTTCAAAAATGGTTGCTAAGGCATTCCATGCCTCCTTACCATTTTTAGCTTCACTTATATGAGGTTGTATGTCATCAGTAATAGCTAGCAAGATCAATAAGGAAAGTCTTTTATCCTTTTTATCATAAGTTGTCTGATCTGCTCCTGCTGATGTGGGTCTAGAATCAATGCCATCCACTATTCCCCACATCTCCTCTACAGTTAAAATGGCTTTCATCTTAGTTTTCTAGGCAGAATAATTTGAACCTTTGAGCAGTTGGCTCTCATTGAGATACTTGTTGATCATGGCCATGGTGAAGGTTTCAAATTGATATGACTAAGATGACTTTATCTTGCAGTATACCCTCAAAAGAGTATATGGAAGATTTTAATTTGCTCTATAAGATATTTAATGACACCTGCCTTAACACCCTTAACAAGGGATGAAAAGTTTGAGGAAATTAAGCCAAACAAAATAGAGCAAATTAAAGGGGTAGGTTTTGAAAGACTTCTGATTTTGCTCTCTAGGATATTTAATGGCACCTGCCTTAACACCCTTCAAGAAGGATGGAAATTTTGAGGAAATTAAGCCAAACAAAGAGAGTGAATCAAGGTGTTTGGATTTTGACCTTTGGTGAGGAGTAAAAAAAATTGACTTTGTTTAACCTGTGCAAGGTGTAGCACGATTGTAGTGAAATTTGGGTTTTGTGAAATGCTTCTTCAATGTTTTATATGATTGTTTAATTGCACACACAAAAAAAACATGATTGTTAGTGCAATAATCAAAACAAGAGAGCAACCCAAATTATTATCACTATAGGTGTCGGATACAACCAAAAATGCACCTAGTATAGTCAATTTTTAAGAAAAGGTGTCGAGTACAATCGAGAATGCACCTTTCTTGCTTTTGAAATATCCCCCCTTTTTCTTTACAATTTTGCAAAAAATAGAATCACAAAAATATGACTTCTATCCCCCCTTAATTTTTACAAAATTGAAAAAAATTGAGCACTCCTTTCAAGACAAGTCGACACACGACCCGCGTTTGAAAGGCTTCCAGACCAGTCGACACATGACTTTGGTTTTTTTTTTCGTCAACAATTTAGCATGAGGAGCAAAAAAAATTGGTTTAAGAGATCTCAATTTTACAACAAAAAAATTGCTATTTTATGTCTTATGTCTCCTTTCTTGAAGGAGAAAACAAAAGCAAAGTTTTTTTTTTTTGTTTTGTTGCAAATGAGATGACCTTTATGCTTCCTCAATCATGGCTTTCTATTTGTTTTGCAATAGAATTGTTGAGATTCTATGTCTTATATCTCCAAAAATGAATGAAGAAAACTATAGAACTTTTGAGGAGTTTATTGCAAAAAAAATGTTGAAGAAGGTTTTAAATTTTGCAAAAAAGAGGTTCCTATGTCTCCTTTGTCTCCAATTGAGAGAAAACACAATTTTGACTATGAAACTTTTAAGGCAAAATGATTTGGTGTTTTGTTTCAAGTTTTCTAAGTTTTATAAAGAAAAAATATTTATTTAAGATCAAATTCCTATAATTTAAGAAAAAATTGGAAAAAAAAATTCAATTTGGCTAAAAATTGAATTTTTAAAACCAATTTTAACTAAATTATAAAAAAAATAAATATTTTATATAGCTAAAAACTTTAGAAAAATGAAAAATTTGATCGAAAAACACCAAATATTTTTAAAAACCTGGTTTTGGAGGCGTCGGGACTCGATCGCGCGCCCTCGTGGGTGCTAGGCGGCCGCCTTGGCCAACCAAGCCACCGACCGGTTTGATACGAAGGTGGCGGGGCTGGTATTTAAGGTGGCCGTGGCCCCTTAATTTGTTCTATGGGATTTATCCCACATGCATCCCGATTTGGGATGCATAAGGCTTTATAAGCCTGAGTCCTCCCCTCAAATGTCGATTGCCTATGGGCAATCGATGTGTCATGCCCACCCTTTTGGATGTCACCACATCGCGCCAAGGGGTGGGGCCAGTTGTGTCATCATGTCGGGTCCCATCCAGTGGTTGTCCGCCATGTGTTCGATCGGTGTCGGGTCCAGTCTAGTGGTTGTCCACCACGTGTCCGATCTGAGTCTGTCCCACGTGTCCCGATGTGATAGGTCAAATTCAAGGATCGGAGGGCCTCCTACCCTTGTGGATCTCGAGGTTGTCGAGGATCGAAGGGCGCTCCTACCCTCTCGAATCTCGATGTTGGGTCCCGCATGTGTCCATCTGGGAGGGGGAGGGCGCTCCTGCCCTCTCGGCTCTCCCGAGCGGTGATGAAGCCACGTGGCTCTTGGGCCCACGTGGCTCTGCGGTCCTTGGCTGCGTTAGCGGAAGCCGAGGCTCCAACTGCCTCAGGCTTTGACCGTGGAGCCCGTCGACAGCGAATCGATGTCGACTCTAGGGGCTTGGTCGATCGCGAGGTCGGTCGATCGCCTAGCCCGATCGGGCTTAGGTGGATCGGCTAGCCCTGGTCGATCGCCAAGGATGCCTCGCTACTGGCAGGTCGATCTGACCTGGCCAGGGTGGATCCTACGGGCGCGTGCCTAGGCACTGGCAGGTCGAGTT
Organism: Wollemia nobilis; assembly: GCA_028583015.1. Lineage (NCBI taxonomy): Eukaryota > Viridiplantae > Streptophyta > Pinopsida > Araucariales > Araucariaceae > Wollemia > Wollemia nobilis. The sequence continues at coordinate 5,546,493 of JAQPPZ010016982.1, read as the reverse complement.
GGCCTGGCCAATGATGGGCCTACGGGCGCTCCAACCATCACCAGTCCTTCGGGTGAGCAAAATAGGGATTGGCTCTAATGCCAATGAAGTAAAATGCATGAAATATTAAGCAAAATAATTATCAATCGAACATTAGAAATTGCATTCAATTTAGAAGCTTAAGTAGGTTACAAAATAGGTTTATTAACCACTTAGCATTAGAAGCGCTAACGGTGATTAATAATAGATTTATTCTAACAACCTAACTAAATATCATAAGATATTTAGTTATTAACCTTAGTTAACTAGAAGGTAATTCATAGAATAGTAAATATCTCCTATGGTAGAAAAGTAGATGTAATAACCTATGTAGTATAATGCAATATACTACCTATTTTACCCTAATAGTTTTAACCATTACTTCTCTCATTGCATCCTCATTTTTATCTCTTACAAGTGTGTATTGAGCCTAACTATGTATCTAACTCACTCGATCCAGTTGATGACATTCACTTGATCCCTAATCCTCATCAATTGGAAGAGGTATCACATATATTAATAGAAGATACGGTTGATATCGATATTAGCAATGATGTTGAACATCTTTAAATTCTATTTTTTTTTTGGAAAGGTCTTTCAACTGAAGAACAGACCATGTTATTCTCTCTTCTAAAGAAGTATACAAATATTTTTGGTTGATCCTATAAATACATGCCTAGTTTGGACCCAAATTTAGTGGTTCAGAATTTAATGTTAAATCTAGTGATCAAGCCAGACAAGAAAAAACTCTGAAAAATGCATCCAACAATTGCCTTCATTATCAAATATGAATTACAAAAATTATTGGATGCAAGAATCATCCAACCCATTCACTATATCGACTTTGTGGCCAACATGGTTCCTATCTAAAAACCAAATGGAGGGATGCATATATGCACTGATTTTTGTGATCTCAATAAAGCAAGCCCTAAGGATGAATTTCTATTGTCGAATATCAATATGCTAGTATACACAATCGTTGACCATGAAATGCTCTCTATCATTGATGGCTTCCCAGGATACAATCAAATCTGATTTAATCCAAAAGATCAAGCCAAAACAACCTTCACTAATCCTTAGGGGATATTTTGTTATAAAGTCATACCCTTTGGCTTAAATAATTTTGGTGCTACCTACCAGTAGGTAATGACGTATATTTTATATTATTACATGCATAAGATTGTCAAAGATTATGTCGATGATATTGTGGATAAATATTTATTACATCAATACCACATTGGTTTTTTAGAGAAAATATTTTATCACCTTCTCAAGCATAATGCCCAATTGAATCCCAAGAAGCGTGTCTTCAAAGTCACATCTAGAAAACTCTTAGGGTTCATCATTTCAAATAAAGGCATTGAATTAAACCCCCAAAAGATCAAAGCAATCATACACATGCCTCCCCCAACCATACTTAAGTAGCTTTGTAGCTTACAAGGGAAGATACATGCCATATGATGGTTCATTGCATAGCTATTAGAAAAATGTCAGCCTTTCAATCATCTTCTACAAAAGGATGAATTTTCATTAGAACAAAAATTGTTAGGAGGCCTTTGTAGACATAAAGCAATACTTAACTTCTACATCAATATTGTCCCCTCCAAGACCTGGTGTGCTATTTTTATTATACATCTCAACCACTAACTTTGCCTTAGGGACCATGTTGGCCCAAAAGAATGAGGTAAGTAAGGAGCAAGTAATATATTATATTAGTCACACCTTGGTCTCATATGAGATCAAGTACGCCTATGTGGAGAAACTCTGCTTAGTGGTGGTTTTCACCACCAAGAAACTTCATCACTACATGATAAATCAAATGATCTATGTCTTCTCTAAAGATAACTCTTTGTGGTATATGATGAGTCATACTTATCATAATAGTCGCACTACAAAGTGGATCATTCTTTTGATGAAATTTGACCTAGAATTCGTTGGATATAAATGCATAAAAGGTTAGGTCATCACATATCAACTAGTAGAGGCACCTCTCTAGGATGATAGGCCTATGAAAATTGAGCTACCCAACGATGCTATCTTCACCATATTTAGCTTAGACGAACAAGAAGAACAAGAACCACACATTGATCTCACATTATTCTTCAATGGTTCCAAGTGTGAGCAAGTGGGTGTTGTAGGAATCATATTTTTTGCATCACAAGTGGCTCCTATTCCCCTTTAATTCAAACTCAATTTCCCATGCACCAAAAATAACATTGAATACGAAGCCCTTCTCTTGGGTCTTCAAATAGCTATCACCATGAATATCAAGTGAATCAAAATCTTTGGTGACTCCTTGCTCATCATTAATCAAGTCAAAGAAATCTACCAATGTAAATGTTCAATCTTGAAATCTTACAAGACCATCATGGATAGGTTTCTTGCAAAGTTCAAGTGGTATGATATCAAAGTGATCCCTCATTCTTAAAATAATTTTATGGGTACAATGGATTATTTAGGACCCCTAATTCTGCAAAACCCATTAGAATATATCACCACTATTCATGTCAAAACATTCATAATCTGCAATATTGTGAGATACTATTACAATAAATTAAAGCATCCACATGGTTCAACTTGAACCATCCCATGACTAGTTCACTAAAATTCAAGATTTATTTAAACTTGCATCTTAGGGAACCTTGACCCCTTAAGTTCCTTATGATAATGTCACAACTATATATCTTACAGTTCTCTCTCAATCCTCATTTGCACAAAATGATTCTAGACAGGAACAAGATGTCCATTTAGTGTAGGTTGAACAATATCAAAATTAGTTCTCCCATATCAAATATTTCTTGAAGCTTAGTAGACCTCCTATGGGCTTGTTGCATGCTACAAAAAGTGACTAAATATGTCTTGATAGGGGACATATTGTACCATCGAGGTTATGGTGGCATTCTTCTTCAATGTTTAGAGCCCCAAGAATCTACTTGGACCATTTTTTAAGCTCACAATAGTACATGTGGGGGCCATTTCAATGGCATGGCCATCATAAAGTGCATTCTTAGAATGGGCTACTACTAGCCTACAATGGAGTGGGACTGTTACACTTATATCAAAAAGTGCATTAAATATTAGCATCATGCTAACTTATCACACGTACCTTTGCAAGAAGTGCAACCCATCCACTCATTATAGCCTTTTTCTCAATGGAGCTTTGATCTAATTGGAAAAATCTCACCCCCTTATTCTATAAAACACATGTTCATTTTAATAGCCACTAATTATTTCACAAAGTGGAATGAAGCAATCCCACTTACCAGTATGATAGGCACCTGCATTATGGAATTCATATTACATAATATCATATGTCATTTTGGTATTTCATACAAATCATCTTTGATAATGTATTATAATTTAATAATAAGGATGTTAGAGCTTTGTGCATAAAGTATCACATACGATATAGCTTTTCTAGTCCCTATTATCCATAGGCTAATGGGCAAGTTTAGGCCTCAAATAAAACAATTATTGTAATCCTCAAGAAATCAGTTACTAACCATCAAAAGGATTGGCATATTCAACTACCTCTAGCACTTTGGGCTTATTGAACGAGTGTTTGAACACCAACAATGGCAACTCCATTCTCATTTGTATATGGTACGGAAGCAATTATACCCCTAGATCTTGAAATTTCCTCACTATGGATATCATTATAGGAATTCATTGATGATGATGTTGTGCGACAAGCCCACCTTGATAAATTTATGCTTATTGATGAGTGATTCATTAATGTTCTTGAGCATATGCATGTTTATTAGGATCGTATTAAGTGAGTCTACGATACAAGGGTTCATCCTAGGGATTTCCAAGTTGCAGATATTGTACTCAAAGAAAATCAGTAGAACTCAAATCTATCTAGCTATTTACAAGATAAATTTGCTACAAAATGGTTGGGTCCGTTCATGGTAATCTAGAAAGTAGGATTGAGAATTTATCGATTAGCTTCTCTTGAAGTTTTTGAGGAACCTGAACCCCTCAACATTCTCCACCTACAAGCATTTCATGCATAACCCACAATGCACAAAAAAAAAACTATATAACAAAAACAATACAAAAATCAAAAATCACAAAAATATTGCATTGCTTAAGTCATCATGAATCACATATCACTACATTTCATTGGTTAATTGCATTAGGCATATCATTTATTATAGTAACATCACTATGTATTGCATATTACTATCACTTGCACCTATCGTTGTGGTCTTTTGACCATTACAGGGTATTCATAAGATAGGATAGATACCAAATGACCATCAACAATGATGTTCATACGAACATTGACTATTTTATGTGCACTCCTTAGTGTTTTAAATCTCATAAATGACTTACACACCACACAATAATTTCCATTATTTGAATTTTGTAGATCACCATGCTTGTATGTGTAGACACCAAAACAGCACCAATCTGATTATGTGACTGCAAACACTGATCGCTTTGACAAACACAGCCCCCAGGGCAGCCCTCAGAGGTCAAACAGTGGTCCTAACCACTTCCATAGCAATTTTGTAAGGTCAGGAAGCAATTTGGTACATTTAGACACTTTTCCCGGTACTCGTCTCACCCAGGGACGATTACTAACTTGCAATCGTCTCACCCAGGGATGATTGTTGTAATCGTCCCACCCAGGGACGATTACCAAGTTTAACGGGCAAAACGACAAACGACGCCAAGTGGCAGCCTAGAATAGTCAGTTGATGACTCCTGCCTTGCACGTGTGTGTAGGTGGACAGAAGGGCCGTTAGAGGACTATCACAAGAAGCAATTATGAAAACACAAGTCAATGGAGGACTCCCCTCCCTCATGAGGAGACATGATCGCCACATGGCGCCTATGACCAACACATGGCGTTTGTGCTTCCTTCCCAAAGGAGACCCCTTTGGGTCTATAAAAGGTGAGACTTTTCTCACCCAAAACATACAGGTTGAAGGAGTTTTCAAGCAACGAAGTGCTGTCGAGTTGAAGACCCACTTGCATCCCTTTTGGTTCACCTTCCCACATCCACCAATCTCTTTTGCAAGGGAGGTTGTTGGGTGGCCTTTGGAAGCTCGAACCTGACCCAAATCCAACACATGGACACCTGAACCAACCAATTCGCCGACCCCCCACTCCTAAGATATTTTTGGCCCATCCCAAGTGGATTGGTGCCAAAATCAAGTTCCATCGGTGGGCTGCCCACTTGGACACCCCACACCTTTTGGATTTAGTTGTAGTTCATTTTTTGTCATTTGTTCATATTCCATGTTATTCTCTTCTGTTCAATAGTTCAGAATCTTGAATCTTGATTTCAAAAGGTTTTCATCGAATATTATCATGCTCTTGTTATTTTGGTTGTCCCACTGACTTGCAGGTAACAACGTCCAATTTCTCGATGATGGAGGCCAAATTGGGAGAATCCGACCATCTGGGTCGTCCCAAAATGGCCCCAATTACATAACCCCCTTGTTTGTAGGCATTTTGTAGGTCTCGGGAATCGACATTGGAGCAACGGCAGTTCAGCTTCTTCAACACAGTATCAATCGTCCCTGCAGGGGACGATTAACAGCAGCAATCGTCCTTCCAGGGGATGATTAACAGTAGCAATCGTCCTTTCGGGAGATGATTAACAGTAGAAATCGTCCTTGCCAGGGACGATTACCAGGTAAAAGCAGATTGGCCGGCTGTCTCAGGGGCAATGGCCTTTTAGTAACATTTTCTGTCTTCTGTCAAGTTTTCAAGCCATTTGGACTCACTGTATTTCTTGTTTCGAGCGAGATGTTTACATGCATATTTCTTTGATTTTAGAGAACGAACCCCTTTCCTTTGCAGCAGGTGCTACTGACATTTTTTATTGTTTCTTTGACTGCAGGAAAAGCAAACAGAGGTGAAGAACTTATCCACATTAGCGGCGGCAGCATCTTGGCCCGCCCATTGCAATCGTGGGCACGCAGGAAGAGGAAGACTAGGTCACACATTGTAATGAAGACAAATTTAACGCTCCTAGCCCCCAAAATGGGAGGAGACGTCTATGTAACCGAGGATAAGATATTTGAATAAAGAGGGTTGTGATTTCTTTACATATTGTCTTTCGTTTCTAAGTTGTCTCCTTTCTCTGTTTTAGTGCATAGGATCAAAGCGTTACATTTTCGTCTTATGTTGCATAACTAGTGTTTCCTTTGCCCGAAATATCTTAATCAAACCTTTTATTTCCCTATCATTTACACATTTTCTTGTAGTATTTTGATTATTAAGTAGTCCTCGTAAGATAGGGTAGATACCAAATGATCATCAACAATGATGTTTAGATGGCCACTAACTATTTTATGCACACCTCTTAGTTTTCAAAATTTCATAAGGAAAGCACACACATCCACAACTCATTTCCATCCACATTTCCCATCCTAGGTGTTTGTGTATTCCATCCACCCAGTAAGTTGTTATAGGGTGTTCAATAGGATATTTCAATCATTGAGCCATTCCTAGTTTTCCTTTCAAATTTTGTAGAAAGCTATTTTTAATTTTGAAGGTAGGGTCTTGATTTGATTGTACCTTGTATATCTCAAAATCATAACACAATTACACACTTTTAAATCCATGTTTGAACAAGGAACGATGACACTACAATGTAGTCCTTGCCCCTGAAGTGAAAGGTTTCCCTTACTCATCCTATTATGTACATGGTCTAGATTGTTGAGACTTGACAAAAGGACAATCTTTCTCCTTGAAGAACACAAGCTTATACTGAGAGGGGGTGAACAATATAAGACCACTTTTTACTTTTCTTTCCAAATCAATATTAAGCAATGTGTAGATAGCAATATCAATAGAAGTAATCAAAGCAATGCACAAATCACCACACACAATAGAGACACCATAATTTACATGGTTCACCCAATGTGGGCTACTCCATGGAGAAAATATTTCACTAAAATTTTCTCAATCAATCTCTTGGGAATCCTTCCCAATTACAATGTTTATGGACCTCTGTCCAAAGGAGACACCAATCCCCTAAATCAAGTTCATGGATCTCTATCCATAGGAGAACTCCTTCTCCTCTACTCTGGTTGGTGATCCTTTAGAAGACTATTGCCTCCACTTCACTGGCTTGTGGATCTCTCTCCACTAAAGACTCTTGTCCCCACTCAGAAGACATGTCCTCACTACCCTGGCTGATGGATCTCTATCCACTGGAGACATTTGTCCTCTCTACTCTGTCACCTCCAAATATCTTTCTCTAATCTACACTAAACATAGTCTAGTCGGTCTAGCATAAATCTGCTTAGCAAGTCCACACATAACTTGCTCAAATATGCTCAAAAAGTCCACATAGAACTTTCTCAACTTCACTTAACAATTCCACACAGAACTTGCTCAAATCTACTCAACAAGTCCACACAGAACTTGCTCACTCTGCTCAACAAGTCCACATAAAACTTGCTCAAATCTTCTCAACAAGTCCACACAGAACTTGCTCACTCTACAAGTCCACATAGAACTTGCTCAAATTTGCTCAACAAGTCCACATAGAACTTGCTCAAATCTGCTCAACAAGTCCACACAGAACTTGCTCAAATCTTCTCAACAAGTCCACATAGAACTTGCTCAACTCTGCTCAACAAGTCCACACAGAACTTACTCAAATCTACTCAAAAAGCTCACTCAGAACTTATCCAATCTGCTCAATAAGTCCACATAGAACTTATTCAAATCTTCTCAACAAGCTCACTCAGAACTTGTTCAAATATGCTCAATAGGTCCACTCAGAACCTGCTCAATAGGTCCACTCAGAACCTGCTCAAATTTGCTCAATAAGCTCACTCGAACTTAACCAATCTCATAGAAACATAAAGAGAATTGTTAGAGACTCAATATGTTCTACACTCAATACTCAATCACTTTCTCAACTCAAATCAGAATATAGAATTATTTGTTTTATGGAACTTGAAAAATCACTTTACACTTCCACTTGACTAGGCTCAACCAACTATACTCAATAAATTACTCAAGAAACAACCCTTTCTCACAAACCCTAGTCCAAGCATGTAAACACCAACTCAAAATCTTTCCAACAATGCTCAACCACAAATCTCATATAACAATGATACTCATGTTCTTTTCAAACCCTAGTTCAAGTTCTTTGCACAACTAATGGCTTCAACAACAATGCTTATAAAACAAGGTTTTAATCATAACACTTAATTCTAGAAAACCTTGAAGCATTAACTCAAACACTTTCGAAAAGGAAACCCTAAACAAATCCTTTTCTCTCCAAAATTTATTTTTAGAAAGCTAATTAATCAACTCAACTAAGGAAGAATTTGCCCATACCTTTTTGCTTGACAAGGAGTAGATCTTCACAAATCTGTCACACTCACAATTACTTCTTTGCCAATCTCAATAAGGGTTAGAAGATAATAATTTCTTCAACATAGCACAATACAAAATAATATCAAATAGAATACACCTTATCACTCCAACTTTAAAATAATATCAAATACCCTCATAATAATCTCTTTGGCAAAAATCTCTTTACAAATAAAATCAACACTCACTAAAATTCAAACCTCTTATTACCTTATTACTCCAACTTAAAAAGAATATATCCTCTTTTATAAATCACAATTCAAACATATAGCAATTTAATATCACTCCTTATTTATCCTAACCACTAATCTCATTGCCTGATTAGAAACCTTTTAACACCCCTTATAACTCCTAATAAAGGTCTTAATTTAAACTTTAGGCAATTAAAAATATTAACAAAATTTACCTTTGCCTCTCCAAGGGTTTCGAACCCTTAACCTCTGCCTCCGCGAATGCCCTAGCCGTGGGCTCCACAACCACGTGCGCTCAATGCACGTTGAGAACCAAAAGGCTCTACGCACACTTTATTCCTTCCCTGGCACCTTAATCAAAAAACATGAAGCACAAAACCTTTCCCCTTTGTGCACGTACTCAATGGGATTCGAACATGGGTCCATCTCCCCACAACCGCCTTAGCAAAAACATGCACTACCAATGGACCACCATGTCCACCTTTGTTTTGGGCACCAACCTTACTCTCTATAACCCTTGTGCATAAGATGAAAAGTTGTTCGACTTCTTCCTCACCCGAGCCTTCGAATTCACACATGCAAGTTTTCCTTGGTCGCATTAATTAAAATCAATGAGGGATGATTTGCAAGGTCTTTTGGCCTCCCTTTTATACACAAAGCTGCCATTTTCTTCAAACGTCGGCGTTCCAAATTTTTTGATGATGTTGGCACATTTTCCCTTTGTAATTTATAAATGATTTAAATTCCAAGAAATTTAAATTTTATAAATTATAATTATAACCTTTGACTTTTAAGGACTTCTCTTATTGCATAACCTTGTATTGATGATATTTATTTATAAAATTTAAATTCCTTTTGAATTTAAATATTTTATAAAATAAATATTAGACCTCCTTTGAAATTTACAATAGGCCTCCTTGGGTATTTATGAAAACCCTTTTTAACTTATGCTCTCATAGAATATTAAAATATTATGGAGCCCTTTTGCCTTTAACTTCTGCACTGTTGAAGCTTCTTCCTCGATATTAGTGACACCTTTGACGACTTTATTTTTTTTCTAAATTCCTTGATATTAATGATGACTTCATCTAGTGACATCAATGACAACTCTTGACTTAGGGACTCAAAATATCCAACAATCTCCCCCTTTGTCATTGATGGTAACCCAACTTATTTTTATCGAAAACCTGACCTTTCTTTTATTTTGCTCCCCCTGGGACATTGCTCCCCCTGGCTCAATGCTCTCTTAATTATCAAGTCTCTCCCCCTTACTCAAATATCTCCCCCTTTGACATCAATGGAAAAGGGTCACCTTTGGGGCTCGGGGCTAAGAATGAGCCTCTTAGCTTAGCCCCTCCCCCACCTTCTATTGAGGTGGTTAATTCCGGGGTGGGAGTATTTCTACTCCCATAAGGCATTGTTCTTTGCCTTTATCCTCTTCTCTTATTTTATGAGTTTTTTGATTCCTCATATTGTTTCTTTCCATGTTCATGTTCCTTTTCCTATTCACATTCATGTTCATGTTCCTATTCATATCCATGTTCATATTCCTGTTCCTATTCACATTCATGTTCTCATTCCTATTCATACATGTTTCTGGAATATCTGCTCTACACCACTTTGTTGTGTGACCATCATTATTGCACTTATAGCACTTAATGTTATTATTCCTTGGAGGTTCAAATATCTTAGGATTTCTTCTAGTGAAGCCATATCCTCTTCTGTCATGAACCCTATAATTCATTGTCTTGTGACCAAACTGATGATATGAGTAGCAATAAACATGAAAAATTTATCTATTCCCAATATCCTGTCTTACATGTGTCCTACATTGTGAAGCCATGTGCCCAAACTTGTGACATGAAAAGCATCTTCCATTGAAGTTTCCTTGTCTTGACCTCATTGGTCTCCTATTCTGATTGTTGTTCTATCTATATCTTCTTTGTGCATTGTTCCTATTTTTGTTAACTCTCTATTGTCCAAATCATCCTCTGATGTCTCACTTTCTTTTACACTATCTTCTTTTGAAGTATATTCATCTGAAGTTTCTTCTCCTCCAAGACTTGAAGTTGACTCTCCTTCCCATTTCTTTTGAACCTGTTCAAATCCAAGGCCTATTTTATTTGTTGACCTTCTTTGTACATTGACCATATTATCCACAATATTTGAGCTATTCTTGAATCCTTTCATCCTGATCTTGGAGTCCTCTAAATATTCTTTTAGTAGTGCCACTTCTTGTGCTAACTTCTCACATTCCAAGATCTTTGCTTCTAACTTGTCTTTGAACCTTTTTGCCTTAGCCTTTGATTTTTCTAAATCCTCTATGAGCAATCTTCTCTCTTCATCACATTCTTAAAACTGAATTTCAAGTTTAGAGTGTTGCTTCCTTACCTTCTTTACTGTGTCAAGGGCATAGATAAGTTCTCCCTTTAGATCATAACCATCCTTTTCTGAATATTCCTCTATTTGTTTACCTTTGTCCACATCTCTATTTTTTTTGTCTTGTCTTCTATAGGATCACTTACTTCTTCTTCTAAAGCCATTAGAATATTTTCATCTGGTCCTTCAAGTGCATTCTCATATTCATCATCACTGAAACTATAACCATCCCTTGTACAATCATCTTCAAGATGTCCAAAGTTACCACATCTAAAACACTTGAGAATAACTGAAGTCTTTTTCTTTACTGGTTCTTTTTCTTCAATCATAAATAGGACTTCATCTCTATCATTATCTGAAAAACTAGCATCACTATCACTTGAGTACTTACTTGCCTTATCCGTATAGTAGCTTCTCTTTTGCCTTTGAAAGAACTTCTTTCCTTGTCTGTTTTGTCCATCCTTGCTTTTATTCTGATGCTTGTCTCGCTTGTATCTTTTTGATTCCTTGTTCCTGTGATCCTATTTTTCTTCATCATTGTTGTTCTTGGGTTCTTGAAAATTTGTTGCAAAATATCCATACCTTCCATAATTGAAAAATTTAACAAATCTTTTATCTCTAGATCTTCTATAGTCCTTATTTCTTCCACCATAGTTAGCTTCTTCATCACTAGATGACTCATTGCTTGATTCTAACTTCTTACCCTTTGTCTTATTGGTTGCTTTGAATGTTGCTTCCTTCTGGGACATAGGATATTTTGTTCTTATCTCAAATGTTGTGAGCATGCCAAGCAACTTGTCTCTTGTCAAAGTATCACCATCTATTGATACTTCTATAGCAGAAACCTGTTCACTGAATATTTTTGGAAGAGATCTTAAGACTTTATCACAAACATCAAATTCATCAATATTCATACCAAGTCCTCGCATATCATTAACAACCTCATCAATTCGAAGTAGGTAAGCACTAATATTTTCCTCTTCATTCATTCTTAATTCTTCAAATTGTCTTTTGAGATTTCTACTTTTTGCTTTCTTGACACTTTTATCTCCTTCATATATGTTTTGCAATTTATCCCACATCTCTTTTGTAGTTTGACAATGCATAACTTTCATAGACTTTGTTCTACGCAAACCTCTCACAAGTGCATTCATTGCTTTTGAATTGTAGTGTTGTAGAAGCTTACCTTCCTTATATGTAGGAGGATTGACTAAGGGATCATATCCAAATTCCACTGATTCTCAAATTTCATTGCCAAGTGCCATCAGGTAGATCTTCATTATCATACTCCAATACATATAGTCACTTCCATAAAATACTGGTGCTAAATTATTTGAGGACACTTCCTTAGGATCCATTGTGTTCTTGTTAGCCTTTCCTTCAAGCTATTAAACTCTTTTGAAGGAACCCGCTCTGATACCAATTGAAGAACACAAGCTTATATTGAGAGGGGGGTGAACAGTATAATACCACTTTTTACTTTTCTTTCCAAATAAATATTAAGCAATGTGTAGATAGCAATATCAATAGTAGTAATAAAAGTAATGCACAAATAACCACACACAATAGAGACACCATAATTTATGTGGTTCACCCAATGTGGGCTACTCCACGGAGAAAATATTTCACTAAAATTTTCTCAATCAATCTCTTGGGAATCCTTCCCAATTACAATGTTTATGGACCTCTATCCAAAGGAGACACCAATCCCCTAAATCAAGTTCATGGATCTCTATCCATAAGAGAACTCCTTCTCCTCTACTCTGGATGGTGATCCTCTAGAAGACTACTGCCTCCACTGCACTGGCTTATGGATATCTCTCCACTAAAGACTCTTGTCCCCACTCATAAGACCTATCCTCACTACCCTGGATGATGGATCTCTATCCACTGGAGACCTTTGTCCTCTCTACTCTATCACCTCCAAAGATCTATCTCTATTATACACTAAACATAGTCTAGTCGGTCTAGCACAAATTTGCTCAGCAATTCCACACAAAACTTGCTCAAATATGCTCAACAAGTCCACATAGAACTTGCTCAACTCTGCTCAACAAGTCCACATAGAACTTGCTCAAATATGCTCAACAAGTCCACACAAAACTTGCTCAAATTTGCTCAACAAGTCCACACAGAACTTGCTCAACTCTGCTCAACAAGTCCACACAGAACTTGCTCAAATATTCTCAACAAGTCCACATAGAACTTGCTCAAATCTGCTCAACAAGTCCACACAGAACTTGCTCAAATCTGCTCAACAAGTCCACATAGAACTTGCTCAAATCTGCTCAACAAGTCCACTCAGAACTTGCTCAATCTGCTCAATAAGTCCACATAGAACTTATTCAAATATGCTCAACAAGCTCACTCAGAACTTGTCCAATCTGCTCAATAAGTCCACATAGAACTTATTCAAATATGCTCAACAAGCTCACTCAGAACTTGTTCAAATCTGCTCAATAGGTCCACTCAGAACCTACTCAAATCTGGTCAATAAGCTCACTCGAAACTTAACCAATCTCATAGAAACATAAAGAGAATTGTTAGAGACTCAATATGTTCTACACTCAATACTCAATCACTTTCTCAACTCAAATCAGAATATAGAATTGTTTATTTTATGGAACTTGAACAATCACTTCACACTTCCACTTGACTAGGCTCAACCAACTCTACTCAATCAATTACTCAAGAAACAACCCTTTCTTACAAACCCTAGTCCAAGCATATAAACACCAACTCAAAATATTTCCAACAATGCTCAACCACAAATATCACATAATAATGATACTCATGTTCTTTTCAAACTCTAGTTCAAGTTCTTTGCACAACTAATGGCTTCAACAACAATGCTTATAAAACAAGGTTTTAATCACAACACTTAATTCTAGAAAATATTGAAGCATTAACTCAAACACTTTTGAAAAGGAAACCCTAATCAAACCCTTTTTATCTCCAAACTTTATTTTCATAAATCCAATCAATCAACTCAACTAAGGAAGAATTTGCCCATACCTTTTTGCTTGACAAGGAGTAGATCTTCATAAATCTGTCACACTCACAATTACTTCTTCACCAATCTCAATAAGGGTTAGAAAATAATAATTTCTTCAACAAAGCACAATACAAAATGATATCAAATAGAATACACCTTATCACTCCAACTTTAAAATAATATCAAATACCCTCATAATAATCTCTTTGGCAAAAATCCCTTTACAAATAAAATCAACACTCACTAAAATTCAAACCTCTTATTACCTTATTACTCCAACTTAGAAAGAATATATCCTCTTTTATAAATCACAATTCAAACATATAGCAATTTATTATCACTCCTTATTTATCCTAACCACTAATCTCATTGCCTGATTAGAACCTTTTAACACCCCTTATAATTCCTAATAAAGGTCTTAATTTAAACTTTAGGCAATTAAAAATATTAACAAAAATTACCTTTGTCTCTCCACGGGTTTTGAACCCTTAACCTCTGCCTTCATGAACGCCCTAGTCGCGGGCTCCAAAACCATGTGCTCTTAATGTATGTTGAGAACCAAAAGGCTTTATGTACACTTTATTCCTTCCCTGGTGCATTAATCAAAAAACGTAAAGCATGAAACCTTTCCCCTTTTTGCACGTACTCAACGGGATTCGAACGCGGGTCCGTCTCCCCACAACCGCCTTAGAAAAAACATGCACTGCCAATGGACCACCATGTCCACCTTTGTCTTGGGCACCAACCTTACTCGCTATAACCCTTGCGCATAAGATGAAAATTTATTCGTCTTCTTCCTCACCCGAGCCTTCGAATTTGCACATGCAAGTTTTCCTTGGTCGCATTAATTAAAATTGATGAGGGATGATTTGCAAGGTCTTTTGACCTCCCTTTTATACACAAAGCTGCCATTGTCTTCAAACGTCGACGCTCCAAATTTTTTGATGACATCAGCACATTTTCCCTTTGTAATTTATAAATGATTTAAATTCCAAGGAATTTAAATTTTATAAATTATAATTATAACCTTTGGCTTTTAAGACCTTATCTTATTGCATAACCTTGTATTGATAATATTTATTTATAAAATTTAAATTCCTTTTGAATTTAAATATTTTATAAAATAAATATTATACCTCCTTTGAACTTTGCAATAGGCCTCCTTGGGTATTTATGAAAACCATTTTTAACTTATGCTCTCATATAATGGAGCCCTTTTACCTTTAACTTCTACACTGTTGAAGCTTCTTCCTTGATATTAGTGACACCTTTGATGACTTTATTTTTTTGTCGAATTACTTGACATTAATGATGACTTCATCTGGTGACATCAATGACAACTCTTGACTTAGGGACTCAAAATGTCCAACACCCCTATCCAAAGCAATGAAATCCCCTTGCTCCTCCATAAAACGAGCAAGTCCCCTTATAAAAAAATCCCCTTGCTCTTCAAAAAAATGAGCAAGCATCCTAAATAAAAATAAAGAATAAATAAATGAAATCAAAATAAAAAAAAAGGGGGTAATGATATTGAATCCTTAGAACTCTCAGTTTTTTCAAAAGCCATGGGGAAATCTCCATAACCAGTAATGGGCTATATATGTTGGCTTGGTAATTGAGTAGCCTTACGCATGGTAATATTTCTATCATATTAGTAACCTTCTTTTGTACAGACCAATGTCAGCTTTTGGATGAGCTAGCTTTTGGTGGCTTGTATTGCCTAGTAGTCTAGCCCAAACACATACAAATTAGGGCAATGACGACCATAGGATGATCCCCATTATAGCAATGGGCTATAAATATTGGCCTGGGAATGGGGTAGTATTATGCAGTACATTAATGAACTTCACTATGCACACACAAGGATATGGAATATCTGGGTCTTCCTAGAAAATTTTTATCTTTTAGACTTATGTATAGTCAGTATACAACTTTGACTAGTCAACTAGGATGTTTGAATTTACTAAAAGTATTATTGTCACCTAATGACCCTTCACTGATAACCTTCCATCACATTCACACATTTTCAAATAAACATTTTTCTTTCCTTTGATATATGTTTTCGTACATACCTTAGGTAAAATTATTTAATTTTTTTTATGACTTTCATGCATTTTGTGGTTCTTGCACTTAGTTTGTTATTGCATTATATAATCATTCATTAGGTTTTATACTAAAAAATACATTCATAATTCACATCATTAAAATATCATTAGCACATTGCATTCATATCTAGATCTAAGAACAAATAAATCATATACCTAGGCATACCTCTCACACATGCATTATCACATTCACAAATCTAAGCATAAATACATAAATCATACATCATATCATAAACATAATCACATCCACAATTGCACAATAAAAACATCATAATTATCAACAAAAATCATGTCATATAGATATAAAAATCATAAGTACATCAATTCTCATAGGCTACAATAAAATGTGGATCCTCAAACCTCACATCCTCAAATAAATCTAAAAACATAACCCTAGTCACCGTGGCTCTGCACCACCACTCTCATCGCTGCCCTCAACCTCATATCTACAAGGTTGCCTAGATCCGCTAGCTCCTAATTTTTGAGAGCTCCCTAGTGCTTGAAAAGGTGGAAACTGATATCTCACTAATGGTTTCCCTATTATCTCAATCTGGTAGCTCTGATGTGACTAGGACTACAATGATTGTTAGGAAATACTTTATATTTTATCCTTGCAAGAGGAAACACAATAACAAAAAAATAAACATTAGTGACATAGAGATTTATGTGGAAACCTGCAAGGTGTAGGAAAAACCACAAGGCAATGGAAACTTCTCCTTTTCTTATTTTTAGCAAACTTTGCATTCACATTTCTCAACATTTTATAAAAACATAACATATGCAAGGGATCACACCCTTTTTATAGAGCATAAGGAAGACACAAACTATTTGTTTCCTCTCCCAACAAAAGCCTCCAAAAAGTTGTTCATTTCCACTCCCAAGGAAGGCTTTTGAACCTGTTCGTCCTCCGCGTTTATATGTCTATCTGGACGTCTACTTGTTTAGATGTCTGACCAATATTTCTAGTAGCCCAGACGTCTAGTATTCTGCCTAGATGTTTGGACAAGACATATAGCAGCCTAGGCATATGGCCTACTACCTAGATATCTAGCCAAGATGTCTAGCAACCTATATGTCTAGCCTATTGCCTAGACGTCTAGCCTAGAATTCTAGTAGCCCTACTACCTAGATGTATGGCCTACACATCTAATAGGTCAAATGTTTGGATGTTTGACATAGATGTCTAGCAGGTCAAACGTCTGGCCTACTACCTAGATGTCTAACCCAGACGTCTAGTAGATCAAACGTCTAGCCTACTGCCTAGACATCTGACCTAAATTTCTAGCAGGTTAGACATCTAGCATGTTGAAACTTCCCTTTTTGCACCTACATAGTGACTTCACTTCCTAACATTCTCCCACTTGAAGTTAGTATTCAAGAATTCTTCTACCAAATATTTTCATCCAGTGCCAATTGCCCAATGCTGCCCTTGTTATTTTTTTAGCAAACCAGAGAAGTTTTGCACCACTAAAACTTATCTACCTTGATCGAATTTGTAAGCATATCTATAGGATTCACTTTAGTGTCAATATTTTGCAATAGGATCCTACCTTCTTCCATCATATTTTTGAAAAAGTGGTACTTGACATCAATGTGTTTCATATGATCATGGAACATTGAATTCTTCACTAGTTGAATAGCACTTTGGCTATCACAATGCAACGTAATTTTCTCCTACATTACCTTGAAGTCACCCAACAATCACTCTAGCTAAATTGCCTGTTTACTGGCATGAGTTGCTGTAATGTATTCTTCGTTAGTGGTTGATAAAATCACAATAGACTGCAACTTAGAAGCCCAACTCACCACTCCACCAGTAAGAGTGAAGGTATATCCTATAGTGGATTTTCTCTCATATCTATCTCCACCATAATCATAATCTACAAAACCTGTAACTTGAAAATATGTCGATCTAAAGTAAATGGCAACATCTAAAGTGGATCTTAAATATCTAAATATCCACTTCATCGCATTCCAATGCTCTTTACCAATATTTGCCATGCACCAACTAACTACTCCCACTGCTTGGGTAATATCCGGTTTGGTGCTCACCATGGTATACATGAGGATTCCTACTACTGGTGAATAGGGTACACGAGACATGATTGTATTCTCTACTTCTGTTCTAGGACTCTAAATGGAAGACAACTTTAAGTGTGAAAGAAGTGGGGTACTAACTGGTTTTGCATTCTACATATTGAAGTTCTTCAGAATATTCTCTATATATGACTTTTGACTTAACCAGACATTTATTCCTTTTCTATCCATGTGTATATTCATCCCCAAAATTTGGTTTGTTACTCCTAAATATTTCATTTCAAAATTCCTATCCAACTGAGCCTTAAGACCAATAATTTTCTTCATGTTGGGGCTTGCAACCAACATATCATCAACATACAACAAAAAACTAATAATCATCAAACCTTTTATAGTATCCACAATGGTCAGCTTCAATCCTAATGAAACCTTGGATCTTCGTGAAGGTGTAAAATTTCATGTACCACATCCTTGGTGTTTGTTTCAACCTGTATAGTGATTTATTCAGTCTACAAACCAAATGGTATTTTCCTCTTTCCTCATAGCCCTCAGTATGATACATATATATCTCTTCCTTGAGATCACCATGTAAGAAAGCAATATTTAAGTCAAGTTTCTCTAGTTCTAAATCTTGTGCAGCTACAAGTTAAAGTAGAACTCTAATAGTAGTCATCTTTACAAATGGAGAGAAAATTCCATTAAAGTCAATTCCTGAATTTTGCACATAGCCTTTTGCCACAAAATAAGATTTATAGCGTTCAAAAAACCCATCGTTGTTCTTCTTCACTTTATACACCCACTTGTTTCCAATAGTATTTATTCCAGGTGGGAGATCCACAAGTTCCCATGTTTTATTTTTGCAAAGTGCCTTGATTTCATCCTCCATGGATTTCCTCCACTTTTTACATTTCTAGACTCTCTAGCTTCCCTAAATTAACTAGGTTCACCATCATCAGTTAACAAAGCAAAAGAGGACTGATACACATGAAAATACCTTTTCAGAGAATTTTTTGGACATGTAGATCTTCTAACCCAATGATATGTTGATTGTGGCTCTTGGTCTTGTGACCGTCATGGCTGCTCTACTTTTTATCCTACTTTTTGTTCTGCATGCTAATCAAAAACTTCAACATGTTCATTGTCACTCAATTCTACTTCAACAGGTACAACATTAGGATTTTGATGTACCTCCTTCCTTTGCATGGATTTTTCATCAACAATTATATCTTGGCTAATAATTACCTTGTGGGCAATAGGATCCCATAATACATACCCCTTCACTATATCTCCATAGTTGAGAAAAACATATTTTTTTACTTTGAGTCAAGCTTAGACCTTTTTTATTTGGGTACATGATCAAACACATCACAACCAAAGGTACACAGATGATAGTAATCAACTAGCTTACAACACAAAACCTCCTTCAAAATCTGACCATCCAAAGCAGCTGTAGGTCACTTGTTAATTATACAAATAATTGTATTAACAGCCTCTGCCCATAACTTTTTCTCCAACATGACTTCGCCAAGCATACTTCTTACACATTCCATGATTATGTGATTCATCCGCTCAGCCACACCATTTTGTTATGGAGTGTATGGTATAGTCTTCTAGTGTGTAATACCTTCCTGCATATAATATTTATCAAATTCCTTGGAGCAATATTCACCCCCATTATCTGATTGAGATCAAATTCTTCCTCAAATCCATAATTTTGATTGAGATCAAATTCTTTCTCAAATCAGGCACATGTCGCACATCACATAACATGCTTTCTCTACCATAGTCTAGCCTGATCCTTATATCCTCTCTTCCAAAAATTTCTAAAGGGTGATCATCACCCAAATAGACATTTCCACCATAGTATGGTTGATATTTGTCAAACCAGTCTCTATGGGGAGACATGTGGAAAGATGCACCTGAGTCCAAAACCCAGATATATAAAATAGATATGATGTTACTGATACAAAAGACTTCACATGTTGCTATATCTCATACATATGCTGTAGTGGCCTCAACTGATGGTTTATTCCTTCTTGGAGTGTACTGGCTTCCCATAATACCAACACTTCCCTTTCTACTTATGTCCTTTAGATTTAGATATGGATTGTTTTCTACCTTGTTTACTCCCCTTGAAATATCAACCTCTCACAGATAGGGCTTCATTGGTTGAGGGTTCTAGAGATATTTTTTGCCTCAACTCTTCTGCCAACAAAGTGGCTACCACATCATCAAATTTGAGATTTCCTAATGATGAATTACTAATGGTCATCACCATATAATACCAAGTGTTCATGAGGGAACAAAGTAGGGTGATATCTCTATCTTCATCCTCCATCTTCACATTAACTAAAACCAGTTTACTGATAAGAGTATTAAAATCATTCAAATGATCTACCATGAATGAAATTTCCTTCATCCTCAAGCTATAAATCTACTTTTTCAAAAAAACCTTATTAGTTGTTGATTTTGTTTCATACAACTTTTCAAGCTTTTGCCAAAGGGCTTCCGCGGTATTCTCTTCAGCTACATTAAACAAGAAAAATTTTTCTAGGCAGAGATGAATTGTAGAAACCACCTTCCTATCAAGCGTTGCCCACTCCTCATATTTCATGCTACTTGGTTTAATTGCGACCCCTTTCAAGGCTTGAGCTTGGTCATTCTGAACCAGTAAATCCTCCACCTTCATCTTCCATAGAACAAAGTTTCTGCCATCAAATTTCTCAATCTAGAACTTGGTTACACCTCCTATCATTGTTGTAGCTCTGACTAGAACAAAACATTAAGTTCTGATACCAAATGTTAGGAAATACTTCAAGTTTTATACCTGCAAGAGGAAACACAATTACAGATAAACAAATAGCAACACAAGTGACACAGATATTTACGTGGAAACTTGCAAGGTGCAGGAAAAACCATGAGACAATGGCAACTTCTCCTTTTCTTATTTTTAAAAATCTTTACATTCACATTTCTCTAAATTTTCAACAAGATAATATATGCAAGGGATCACACCCCTTTTATAGAGAAGAAGGAAGACACAAACTGTTTGTTTCCTCTCCTGATGGAAGCCTCAAAAAAATTGTTCATTTTTTCTCCTAAGGAAGATGCCTAAACATGTTTGTCTTTTGCATTTAGATGTCTATTTGGACGTCTACTTGCTTACACTTTTGACCAAGATATTTGTCAGCCCAGATGTTTGTTCTACTACCTAGATGTTTGGCCAAGATGTCTAGTAGCCCAGACATGTGGCCTGCTACCTAGACATCTGGCCAATATGTCTAGCAGCCTATATGTATAGCAGCCCAGATGTCTAGCCTACTACCTAAAAATTTGGCCTAGACGTATAGAAGCCCTACTACTTAGATGTTTGGCCTAGACATATAGCAGGTCAGACATCTGGCCTTATAACTATATGTCTGACCCAGATGTCTAGTAGGTTAGACATTTGTACTGCTACCTAGACATTTGACCCAGACATCTAAAAGGTCAGTCGTCTAGCTTGTTTCCTAGATGTCTAGCAGGTCATACATATAGCATGTTGAAACTTCACTTTCTGCACCTACATAATAACTTCACTTCCTAACAATGACCTTAATAATCAAGAGGGAATCAACCATCAAGTAGATCCACCTCATCCTCCAAGCTATGAACGTAGGCTCGCTTGGCCTCATACTAAGCGTGCTCCTCAGCTAGCTTGGCCCTTAGGAGGGCCACCTTTGTAGCCTATCCTATTGGAACTCCTCCACTTTGAGCCTATAGAGTATCTCACTCTACCATCATCCTATACAAGGCCTCCTATATACTTACCACCTGAGCCTGTAGCATCTCCCTCTCCTTTGACCAAATTTTCCACCTCTATTAATCTATGTCATGCTAGCTCTACATAACATATTGGGTTGTCTTTCTATCACTTAGCTGGTGCTGGAGGATATGTATCTACTCCCTAAGCATAACCATCTACTCTTGAGCATCATCTAGGTCTGGTACCTCACCTCTCTCAGGTACCTCTCTCTCCCTTGTACCTCCCTACAATGTGTTTGCCTTCATATTTTTCCAATGATGTACCTATCATTGCATTGGATCCCCTACTATTATATCTACCCCCTCCCTTATAGGTACACTAGCTCCCCACTATGATGTCCTTCCCTCGATCTCATAAGTATTTTTCCATGTATCATAAGCTATCGTGGCCCTTGGATTTACTATATCTGGGCAACTAGAGGTACATCATCCTCATCATCTTGCAGCTCAACCTGTGTTATTAGCAGTCATGTATCCTTGGTCCTCCACTTGTAAGTCACTAGATCCTTAGGTACGTCTTGTATAACACCCATATAATAGGTCACTTGTGAGTATTAGAATTACTCATGCTCTGTCTTGTGGTACCCTATCAACCATCTAGCACACCGCACCCAACTCAAATGCACCCCATCCTCATCCCAAATAAAATATCCTAACCATGGTCACCATGGCATGTGCTCTGGTTATAGTCCATCAAAGCTCTCCATATAATTCCATAGATTTCCCTACCAAATATGGCTCATGTCTTGCTCTCGATCATGTATTTAGTGCATGGCATAGTGAATCTCCCTATCTATCATGTCATGCCTCACAGCCTAGGGTAGTCCAATCTATTGATGGATACTAAAGTACTCCCAACCCCAAAAATATATAAGGAAGCTACATTCTAGGACCTATTGTCCTCTCTCCCAGATATCATACAACTCTTTGTAGAGCTACACCAAAAATGTGGGTCCCATGCCATAATATATGGTTGCTCTAATAGGTCCTAAACACTTTCAACTCTGACATGAGTGTCATCAACACTACATGTCTGTATGTCAACAGATGGGTGTTGTATCTCGTCTCCATGTACATCCTACCACTGCCCACATTATAGTCTATGTCATCCCATTGATCTTCATATACCTAACATAGCATTGTCTCTCTAGTTTTCATAGCAAAATTCTTTATTGGTGTTCCCTCGATGGATATACATAAATCTGATAGACATCCTCCAATGTGACTGTGATATCTCTAGTGGGTATGTTGAAAGTGTTGGTCTAAGCATCCCACCTATCAATCAAGGTCTTCAAGTAGGCCTAATTAGCATGCACAGACTCTAGTTACACTATATGCTCCAAGTCCAAGACCTTTAACCAATCCTAGCCATCGTTCTCATTGAGCACTATTGCACGTGCTTCCTTATAATGCTTCAGGAAATGGAGTTGTTCTCTAATAGGATAATAAAAATAGGAAAATTATAAGAAAAATCATAATCACAATAAAAAATAGCAAAATATAAAAAAAACACAAGGTCATATCACCCAAGACAACCACACCACACGGTCGTCTCGATCGAGATGGCCACACCACACGATTGTCTCAATCAATATGACCATGTCACAATACTGTCTCGACTAATATGGTCATAAAATAGAGCAATATCAATGTGAGAATACCTCTAAATAAAACACAAAAAGGCACAAAAAAATTTAAAACCCATCCCATCTTTCATTTTTTTTTAGTCATCATTTTTCCCACCCCATTCATTTTATTTCCATTTCAGTTTAATTTAGGTTAATTTTCATTAAATAATGCAAATTCAAGATTTTTCATCCTTACCTTTCTCTCTCTAGCTCTTCCATTGGTGGAAGTGGCACCTAGGTCCATGGTGTTGGTTGGTTCTTGGTTTGGTAGTACTTCATCGCACATAACTAACTTTTCCTCCTCCTTGCTTTATGTGTCACAAAAATGAGGCTCCTCCCCAAAAATTTCACTATTTATAGTCTAAATCATAGCACAACTATATGGGATGAGTGTGTCATGTGGTATGCTCATTCAAGATGATTTGTTGATCATGACGACCATTTGAGATGGTCGAGAAAAAAAAAAACTACCAAAACTCTCTTTTTTTTCACTACACTAACTTTCATGCTAACCATCACATCTTGGTCAAGCACCTCATCACTATCATTAAATTTTTATCTCCTCCATCAACTCGTAACTTGAGGGGGTAGTCAATAACTACAAAATTTTCATTTCAAAATCAAGTCAATAATCAAACACTCAATAATGCAAATTGCATTCATTCAACAATCATTGCCAAATGATAATTTTTAAAAAGCAATTTTTAATAACGATGGGTTAGTTTTGGAAAAACTAGGGCATCAGTTGGGTAGCCGAAGAGATTTCTAGTTACTGTGGATTTGAAGACAAGATTGCTGCCCCAGGAGGATCCAATGGGGACACCTACGAATCCTCTTCTAGAGAGACATAGTTCTTTTGCAGATTTTTTAAAGGATAAATCTCCATCAAAGACTGAAGAAGCACAAAAAACTACATTAAAAATGCTCTTTACGGCTGCTGGAAATAGATCAACATATCAACGAGTTAATGGATGTTTGACACAGTCAGAATCAAGGCCAAATATTTTCATTGAGCAAAGGATGGTTGAAGAAACAATTTTATATAGAGCCAATCATGATTTGATCTGCAAATTCATGGGTATTCGCCCTACCCTAAATTTTTTGCATTCTTGGGTCTAGCAAAACTGGGAGCCTCTTGGTGAGTATTCTTTATGGTTTATTAGCAATGGATATTTTATTGTTAGTTTTTCTTCACTTTTCAATAGAAATAGGGCTTTCAAATCAAAAAATAGGAATCATGGTCCGGCAAGATTATTTGTTCAACCTTGGAGAGTGGGATTTGATCCTCGAATTGAACCCACTGTTGTCCCAGTTTGGATCCGTTTGTATGCATTTCCAATGGAGTTTTGGAGTGATCGGGTATTGGAAATTATCGATAATTCCCTTGGAAGACATTTGGGTGTTTCCAAAGACACAATAGAAGGAAACATAGCTGTTTATGCAAGATTATGTGTGGAAATGGATCTTAGCCAGCCTCTATCGGCAGAGGTGGAACTTGAACTTGTAGGACTATATTGGATTCAACAACTGGATTATGATGCATTGCCCTTCAGATGCAGAGTTTGCCACAAATATGGGCATTTGGACCGATCTTGCCCAAATAATATGAACATAAAAATGGAGGCTCCTCTAGGAATGTCAAATATTCCTAAGGAGGGTAAGTCAACAATCAGTAAAGAACCAACGAATATTTCTCAGGGTAAAGAAGCACAGGGAGATGGTTTTGAACAGCCCAAAAGAAGGAGAAAGCAAAAGAAAAAAGATGGTAAATAGCAAACCCAACTCAAGCCCTCCAATAGGTATGAGATATTTAAGACACTAATGGACCAAGAAGAACAATTCATGGAAGGATTGGATGGGAATAATGAAAATAATAACATCCATGTTCAAGCTCCTCTTTCATCTCCCCCCATCATAGAACAGGTAATTGAGTATAGTGAGTTACCACAGTCAGAGAGTGCAGGGGCATTGATAGTGCATAACCAAGAGCAACCAATAATTAAGGATGTCATCATGGGCATAGCAGAAAAGAACAGAGAAAGGCAAACTTTAGGGATAACTCAGGTGGAAAAGAGATAAAAAAATAGCAACTCTCAAGGAGTGGGTAGAAAATCAAATACGTAATTGATAGAAGTTCAAGGAGACAAACTGATCACTAGAGGATCGGTGAGGCCAATAGATTTTTACTACTCTCAAGGTAACTAATGATTATACAATCATGGAATTTTAGTGTTTTAAACAGTAGAACCCATCAATCTATTGTTCGAAGACTCTTAGAAAATTGTAAAACAGATTTTTTTCTTATCTAGGAGACAAAAATGTCGTTAGATCTTATGTGTAAAACAATTAACAAAATTTGGAGGGGTACTGGTCATATGGAAGTGGATGCCCAAGGTGCCTCAGGGGGGATAGTTACTCTTTGGAACTCTCTTGAATGGACTGCAATAGAACATATATCTTGGAGGGGTGTTCTCACATCACATTTTAGAAATAATGTCACAGCTGAACATGTTTTAATCACAAATTTTTGTGGGGCTCAAAACCTAGATGGTTAGATGCATCAATGGAAAGTTGTGCATAACATGAGAGTCTCAAGGGAAGATTTAGACTGGATTATTGCTTGGGATTTTAATGCTAAATTATCCTCTAGAGATCAGGAAGGGGGAACCCCAATTTTGGACCTAGGGGATCGACTTATGATTGCCCAAGTCCAGGCATTACACTTGGTGGATATTAAATGCCCTGGAACCAACTATACTTGGACTAATAAGAGGAGGGAGCCACATAGCAGGAAGGTTAAGTTAGACCATTTTTTGGTTTCAGAGGAGGCATTTGTAAAATGGAATATAAAATTTTAGATTTTGGAGGGTCTAGTTTCAGAACACTTTTCCATTTTGTTGGAAGGAGGGATCAAGACAGTGCAGCATCACAAACCATTTAAATTTGAAAATTTTTGGTTACAAAAGGAGGAACTTCAAAATAAAATTCCACAGTGGTGGGAAGAAGGTCGCCCAACATATGGGACAACAATGTTTAGATTCCACAAACAACTTCATTATGTCAAATATCAACTGAAACAATGGAGGCGAGCTAACAAGATAGACTTCCAGGTCCAAAGAGCTCCATTGGTTGCCAGATGGGATGAGGTTCAAAAACACTTTAGGGAAAGAACAATTACAAAGCAACTCAATGATGAGGATGATGCATTGCGTAAAGCGGTTGAGGACATTGACAACTAAGAGGAGACCTATTGGAAACAAAGAGCAAGAACCACTTGGTTATTAGAAGGTGATAAAAATACCAAATTTTTCCATCGGACTACTTGTGCTAGGAGACAGATGAAAAACATGGAAGCTCTTCAAGATGAGAATGGACACTCCTTTGATACAATTCCAGGTATGCATTTCCATTCAATGGATTATTTTTCTAAACTATTTAAGGAAAGTATGGTGCAAGATGAAGAGGCTAAAAAAGAAGTTATTGCTGTCATACCCTCTGTTATCTCTGAAGAAGAAAATCAGACCCTACTTAAACACATTGATAGAGAGGAACTGAATAATGTAGTCTTTGGAATGAGCATCATAAAAACACCAGGTCCAGATGGCTTTCCAATTGAGTTATTTTAGGACTTTTGGGATAACTTGGAGGAGTATATAATGGTTGTTATAGAGGAGTCCAAAGGTAGTAAAAGAATGCTTAAATCATTAAATCATATTTTCATTACCTTAATTCCAAAATGGGAGGAGGGGGTACATATTTCAGATTATAGACCTATTGCCTTATGCATTGTCATATATAAAATAATCACAAAGGTAATGGCTGAGGGGCTAAAACCTCTTCTACATAAAATTATCTGCTCATATCAAGGGGGTTTTGTAGAGGGTAGGCAGATCTTGTATGGTGTGGTTATAGCTCAGGAGGCAATCCATTCAATGCAAACATCTGGTAATAGAGGAATGTTCATAAAATTAGATATGTCAAAGGCTTATGATAGGGTGGAATGGAGCTTCTTGTCAAAGATGATGGCAACCTTTGGTTTCTCTCAGGATTGGATAGAATGGGTCATGAGTTGTGTTTCTACTCTAACATACTTAGTTTTAATCAAGGATCTTCCCTCGCAACCATTTGGAGCTACTCGAGGCCTTCGTCAAGGAGATCCTTGCTCTCCCTATCTTTTTCTCATATTGGATGAAGTATTGGGTAGATTCATCTTGAGGAGAAGACAACAAGGTTTGCTAATAGGTATCAAGGTGGATGAGGAAGTTTTGACTCACCTATAGTTTGTGGATGACATAGGATTGGTGGGAGTGGCCAGCTTCAGGGAAGCAAGAATGATTAGAGATACACTTAATGTCTACCTTAGGGCTACAAACCAAGTCATCAATGATAAAAAATCCAAAGTGGTCTTTTTCAATCTTGATCAAAGGCTTCAAGATAGAATTTTAGAGATCTTGGGATTCACAAGGACTTATCTCATAGTGGTATACTTGAGGGTCCCTTTGCATTTTAAAAAACTAAAAATAGATATCTGGAGGAATCTTTTGGATTGTATCAAGGACATAATTAATCATTGGTCTCACAAATGGTTAAGCTATGGGGGTATATTAACTTTTTTATAGTTAGTCATTCAGGCCATGCCAATTTATAAATTTTCTATCCTTGCTGCCCCACATACCATATGGAAAGAGTTGGACAAGATGGCTAGAAAATTTTTATGGGAAGGAGTAAAAGGAGAGAGGAAATGGGCCTTAGTAGGTTGGGATAAAGTAAGCCAGCCCAAGGTAAAATGAGGTTTGGTACTGAGAAGATCAAAGTTAAATAATAAAGCTTTGGTTGGAAAGCTTTACTGGAGGTGGATTTCCCAACCAACTTCTTTATTTAGTAGAATCTTAACTAGTAAATATTTGGGACATGTAAAACCAAATGATGTGGGTCGTTTCCCTTTGGATGGTAATGGATCCTTAGTGTGGCAGGCTCTCAAGTTAGGATCTTAGGTAGTAAAATATAGATTATTTTGGAAAGTGGAGAGAGGGGAGAAGGCACGATTTTGGACAGATTCATGGGATCAACTATCATTGTTGAATTTCTTGAATTGCAACTAATAAAAATAGCCATAGAAACCAAGGTATGGGTCCAAATTGAAAATTATTTCAACACTAGTCAGCTGGGGGATTATAAGTTTAAGCAGTTTAAGAAGTTGGATGAGTGGCCAATTTCAATCCCTCCGGATTTGACACCCATCATGACTAAAATCTTTGCAAAAATATTTCTCACAGGTAGAGACGATGAGGATGAATTAGCTTGGGGATATGTGATCCTTGGTTTCTACACAGTGAAGGACGGATATGATAAGATCCTTCTAGAGCCTCCTCCTCATACATATCAGGTTGAGGATTGGAGAAAGATTTGGCAATCCAAGGGTTGGCCGAAAGTAAACTTTTTTGCCTGGCAGTTCATGCATAATGGAATTCTTACTTTTGATAATCTCAGATGCAAGGGAATCATTGGTCCATATCAATGTGTTTTATGCTACAAGAGCGAGGAAACAGTTGATCACTTGATGTTTGAGTGCCCATTCACATGCCAGATTTTGGAGAGATGGTTTTTATATTATAAAATTCAAGTTAATGGTGATTTGAATCAGATTAATATTTGGGAAATGTGGAAGAGGGGTATATTAAAATATAAATCTCTTTGTATTGGTTTGGAGCTTAGATTAAAATTTATTTGGTGGCAAGTGTGGTTGGAGAGAAATGTTAAAATTTTTAGAGAAACTTTTTCTTCTTTAGATGGAGTTTGGCAGGTCATTTGGAGTAAAGTAATAGAAACTGTGGTAGTCTATGCTAAAGAGGAAACTCAGGTTGTTATTGGGGCAATGGAAAATTAAGTTGAAGTGCAAGAGGGACAAGACAGAGCTAGTTGGAAACCACCCCCAGAAGATTGGATTAAAATTAATACTGATGGAGCTACAAAAGGCAATTCGAGTAGAGCTGGAATTGGAGTGGTTTGTCGAAATCATGTTGGAACATTGCTCTATTGGGAACTGCAAGGCTTGGGAAGAGCCACAAACAATGAAGAAGAAGCCTTAGCTATCAAATCTGCTTCTATTTGGGCAATAAAACAAGGTCATAGGAGGATAATCCTAGAATCAGATTCTCAAATAATGGTTGGAGCTCTAGATTGCATGAGGAACTTTGCTTTAAAAACATGGAGGTTGAGGATTCTTGTCACTCAAATTAAGGAATTATGGAGGGAATTAGAGGATGTGATTCCAGTTTATGTGAGTAGAGATCTAAATAAAGTGGCATACTTCCTGGATAAGATGGGTACCGACAAGGAGGTAGGGGTTCAGGAGCACAATGACATGACTATTGAGGATGAGATGATTAGGCAGGTTGGTGAGCAAATCCAGTGCTTAGCTAATTTGGATAACCATTCAAGAAATATTGTTTAGGAGATTTATGTTTCAATGTAGATCTTCTTTTATAGTTGTAAACAGGCAAACAGTCATTGTAGAAATATGGTTTAAGATATTTGGCTCCAATGCAAATCTTTTTTTGTTGTTGTAAACATGTGTTTTCTTTGACTAAGGCTGGGAAAAGTCTCATCCCAACTTGTAAATGATCTTTGTTTTAATACAAGTTTTTTCAAATTATTTTTCAAAAAAAACAATCATTGCCAAATACTACCATGTGCTTTTATTGCTTGAGGTAGATAACAAGCAAAAAAAAATTCAAATAAAACTTTGGTATACCTAAACCATGCGCTCGTAGACTCTCAGCTTGTCACTTGAGCTAGTCTACCCATGGCTAAAAGGTTTACCAAAACCAAGTTCTTCAACTTGTCAAAAGCAATGATTCAAAAGTGCATGCTCTTTCCAAAATTGGGGTATCTTACGTTGATTGGTTTAATGAATATCATTAATCATCAAATTGACCATTTTAGGTTCTCTATTTTTACTCTACATTGTGTTGTCATATAAAGCATCTCAAAAAGGGGCATCTATAGACACCTAAAACACGTCATATCAAGGAGACTCTCTAAATTATCTCCTTCTAACCTATCTAACCCACCTAGGGCAACCTTAGGGCTATTTAGTGCTCTTCATCAGCAAAAAAAGGCATTTTCCCCCTATGGGAAGCAAGATTGTCTCACTCGAGATGGTCTCCAAGTCAAGACCATCTTGGTCAATATGGTATCTAGGTTGGGACCATCTCGATGTGATACGGTTGTGCACGCATGAAAACCAAAAAAATAAAATGGGTAGTAAACCACCCATCAACATGACAATGGATTTTCCACCAGTGCCAGGAAACCTACATGCAGTAGACATTCCCCTGCCACATACATTTTTCTATAAATAGGCAGTGAGATAGCCATGCACTACCACTTTTCCCTCTCTAACTGCATGCCAGGAAGTCTATAAAATGGAGGCTCTTCCCCCTCCAAAAAATAGAATTTGCTCTTACCTCCATGAAGTGCTACCAAATTTTCTCATCAAACTTTCTTTCTACCGTTATGCTACTTAATTATTGCATGAGTTTCAAGACCACCTTTTATGTCACCACCCGATTAAACCCTCTACGTTGGATTGCTCGAATCAGCAAACTCGAATTCTCACTTGTAAGAAATTCATTGATAAAAATTTCTCTTGGATCACCTCAACACTACCCTGTCCTGGTTTCAAATAATTATAGGTCCATGGTAGAGACCATCTCTTATGAGATGATCCCATAACCAAGATCATCTCGATCGAGACGACCAGGTTCAGTTGATAACTTTTCAATTTCTTCTAAATTTCTATTTTAAATCCATACTTGCATGTTAGTTTTAATAGTAGATCCTTCATTTTGAGCAAATCATTTGCATGTATTAGTTTATTTTTCATGTTATCTCATATATGCATTTACGTTGTTCTTTATCTCTTGATCGATACAGGCCCAGTCTAGGTGGGTCTTGTAGATGCTACTAATCTCCTTTGTTGTTTCATTGCATGTAGGTGATAGGATCCAAGGTAGCGAAAGGATTTGAATCTCACCCTTGCACCATAGTATCAAGGAAACCTACTTCTAAATATATTGTTGTGGGTGTGAGGACAATTTGGATCACACCTTATTATAATATTGTATCAATTGTAAAATCTTTGAAATGGATTCATTGTAACACCCTTTTCAAGAGATCAATGCAATTTATATATCCATATTTGTTGCCATTTAGTTTCTTTGTGCATCACGTTGCTTTATCTGTTTTATGGTGCATGTTTTCACGCTTTCACTCCCCAACAACTAAAATATTCCATTTAGATAAACATTGAACCTAAAAAAACTTATAATCAAATGTGCCCTTATTTCCTTAATAATATAAAGTCAAAATGTTATCTCAACATGGCACCATGTTTACTTCTCAATTCATATTTTATGTTAATTTTTTTAGGGAATCCAAGTGGCATTACATGAAATGCTTGCATTCCAAATTTTCCTTCTATAGAAATATTTTGAGCATTACATTTGCACCATATTTATTGTTGCAACTTCATTGTTGTTTGATTTATCCACTTTTTTTATGCTCATATTTTTGCTCTCGTCATTTTGATTCTTCTTAATTATTTTGTGGTAACTTAGGTCTTAAATGCTTGATTTACCTTTGATTTCACTCTTTTTGCACTCAAGTTCTAATCTATAAACATTCTTTTAGTCATGCTTAGGTTCTAATATTTCAACATTCTTGTGACCTCAATATTTACTGCAATCTACTACATGTTCCTCTACTCCATTCAACGTTACTCCAAGATCTTTATTATATGAGTACATTTCAATTATAGTCATATATCTACAAATAAATTCACCTCCAAATGTTCTCCAATCAACTACTACCAAACATTCGTTCTCTCCTTCTTTAACTCCTCAATAATATCTCCAACACTTCCTTGTCAAAAATATTTCTCCAACAACCCTTCCTCCCTTCTCCTATGTGGCTCTAATCAACAAAGCTCCGATAGCACTATTATAAAATGGTCCCAAATATCATAGTTCTATATTTCCTATGATCATATAATCACATGCATATAATCTCATTCAATCACCAATATTGCAAAAAATGAAAAGCTTTATCGATAACAAATCATTATTCATAAAAAATTGTTGCATAGCATAGAGCTTTATTATTAATATATAACCTTACATGAGACTCTTCAATACATCTAAATTTTTCTCTCCTTAAACACATGGGAGATGTAACCTTTCATATGTCTTTGTTACATATTGATAAAATTTCTCATTATTACATAAATTCCTACTTATAATCTTGACACATTATACTCATAATTCTCACTTACATATATGACACCTCTCACTCATGAGTCTTCACTTATAAACATGACACCCTTCACTCATAACTCACACTTGCACACATTCCATATCATTCAAATCTTCACTTACACACATGACACGATTCACTTATAATTCATACTTGATTACATGACACATAAACACTTTTCACAACTTAATACATACTAAATAATAAACACACTCCCCAATCTAAATATGTACAATTTCACTCAAGGTACTAAATAATGTAATACCTCCAATAGTCACTAACTAAAAATTCAAAATGAGAACATGCCATTTCATCATGTTGCCCTATCATCTCAAAGTGGCATTAACTTAAACAAATTGTCGTACAATGGATCCTACTGTACAATTAAACATTGGTTCAAATTTTCATACAATATATTTGTCATACAATGAACGTGGTTGTGCATTAAGGAGGGTATTTTCATACAAGATATCTTCATAGTTTTTTAGTACTATAGTCTTAGACATTATTGTATCAAATTTTTTACCTTTTGTTGTGTAATAGTATGGTTTACCATCTTGTTGGTTTGCATCATTTGGTATTATATTAGGTTTATGTTATGTACTTAATGAAGATGGTGCAATGAAGAAGAGGAAGACTGCATATTTTGGGATCCCAACCCATAGATATAGTAAAAATGTTGAGAGAAACTACCACCAAGTTAGATGTAATTAGTATTTCTTAAAGGAAATGCATTCATCTTAAGTGACAATGAATAAGAGGAAATTGGTCATGCAAAATCTTGAGATGAACAGTTGATTTGGTCAATCTCAAACATGGGATGTAAACCAAATATGGATACTCCCAAATTTAGTGGAAACTTTAATCCTAAAGAATTGGTAGATTGGAGAACAGACATGGAGAGATTTTGTGATTATGAATTTATGAAAAATGTTGTACATGACTAAAGTAAAATGCTTCGATCTGGTGGGATCATGTTCAAATCGAGACAATAAAAGGGAAAGGATAAAATCCAAAGCTGGTAAAAACATTTATCCAAGTTGAAGTCTAAGTTTTTACATGTGGATTATGAAATAGGAATTTTTACAAGACTCCAAAACTTAAAACAAAAAGAGTCAAGAGTAAAAGAATCTATAGATGAATTCTTTAAATTGACCATAAGAGTAGGTCATATAGAATATGATGAAGAGAAGGTGGAAACATACATAAATAGACTAAGATTTTCCATACAATATAAGATTAGTATAATTTGAATTAGAACTATTGAAGAGACATATCAATATGTACTCAAGACCGAGGAAAAGTTGCTACGTACGCAACCAAATAACACTAGAGGAAGAGGATGATCCTCTCGAGGAAGAGGATAAAAAAATAGTAGAAGAAGAAAAAAATGGTAGGAGGGAGATGCTAGTACTTCTTATAATAAAAAAAATAGATATTTCTCAATAGGACATGGAGGTTATGGTAGAGGAAGAGGTAGAGGATTACTCAAAAATTGTAATAAATGTGGAGAAGTTGGTCATCAAGCATATGAATTCCCTCAAATATAGGAAACTAGCTAGCATGGAAAGGAAGCCCATAGTCATATTACATGATCATATGAAGAAAGTGTATCCTTATAGAAATATATGGAAGAACCAGAACAAGGAGAACCCCTTATTATGAAAAGGGTATTTTTGAAACTAGCAAAGGAGGTGCATGAATCTAAGTAAAGAAGAAACTTGTTTAGGATGATTTGCAAATCAAGGGATAAATGTTGTAATGTGATTATAGATAACAGAAGCACAAAAAATTTAGTATCAACAAAAATGGTAGAGAAATTGGGCTTGAAAAAATTGAGCATCCAAATCCTTACAAAATGTCATGGTTACAAAATGTACACCAAATTTGGTAACTAAATAATGTATGGTAAATTTTTAGATTGGATCTTATAATACGTGATTCACATGACATCATGTAGATGGATGCATGTCATGTTTTTTTGGGGATACCATTGCAGTTTTATAGGAAAACTATATATGAAGAAATACTAAACACTTATTTTATTTTCAAGGATGGTAAAATTTATGCATTAAGTCCACTAAAGGACAAAAGAGAAGTGGTTAGTAGTTCTCAAATTTTTCTAATCTCCATAAAATAATTCTCAAAGGAAATAAAGAAAGGATAATCATGTTATTTTTTCATTGTGAAATCCATGAAATATGGGACAATGAATGGTATGGATGACATTCAACATTAAGTGAAGGATTTTTTGGAAGAATATGTTGAGATTCTTTCAAAAGAATTACCTTATAGGTTACCACCTATGAGGAGTGTTAGTCATCAAATAGACTTCATACATGGATCAAGTTTGCCAAATAAGCTAGCTTATAGGATGGAACCTATAGAGAATGAAAATATGAAGAGAAAATTCCAAGAGCTACTGGACAAGTATTTGATTAGGGAGAGATTGAGCCCATGTGTAGTACCACTTGTACTAGCATCCAAGAAAGGAGGAGAATGACATATGTGCACAAATTTCTAAGAAATCAATAATATTGTGATAAAATACAAGTTTCTATTACCTTATATGGATTACTTTATGGATTGTTTAAGTGTATTAGATTACTTCACAAACATTGAATTGAAGAGTGGTTACTATCAAATTCAAATTAAAGAAGGATAAGAGTGGAAGACTACATTTAAGACTAAAGAGGGATTGTATGAATGGTTGGTTATATTATTTGGGTTAAAAAATGCACCCAATACTTTTATGAGGTTGATGAATAAGGTTTTGAAGTCTTTTATTGGAAAGTTTTTTGTAGTTTACTTGGATGATATTTTGGTGTTTAGCAAGACGAAGGAAGAACACCTAATGCATCTAAGGTTAGTTTTGCAAAAGTTTGAGGAACAATTGTTGATGAATTTAAAGAAATGTACTTTTATGAATAAGGAATTGGTATACTTGTGTTTTTCATATCCATGGATGGTTTATGAATAGATATAGAAAATGTGAAGACTATTATAGAGTGGTCGTTGCCAAGGAGTATGTTTGAAGCTAGAAATTTTCATGGTTTGGCAAGTTTTTACAAAACGTTCATCAAGAATTTTAGTGGAATTTGTGCTCCAATTATGGAAATGATGAAAGGAGGTATACATGAGTTCAAATGGGTGAGTGTGGTAGAAAGAAGCTTTTAAATATTAAAAGAAAAAGTCACAAAGCAATTGGTCTTAGCATTGCTAAACTTTCACAAGGTTATCCAAGTAGATTGTGACACTAGTGGAACTACCATTGGAGGAGTTTTGAATTAATAAGATGGAACCATAACCTATTTTAGAAATAAATTGAATGATACCAAGAAGAAATATTCAGTTTATGATCATGAGTTCTATGAAATCGTGTCAATGTTAAAGAAGTGGAGACTACCTATTACCAAAGGAATTTGTGTTGTTTATAGATCATCATACTTTATAGTTTATTAACAATTAAAGGTAATTTGAACCAAATACATATGAAATAGGTGGAGTATCGTTATAGTTACTCATTTGTCTTAAGCATGGTAGTTCAAATTGAGTAGTTGATGCCTTGAGTAGGAGACACTTACTGATGAATGCTATGAAGATTGACCTGGCAGATTTTGATACTATGAAAGAAATTTATGTTAATGATTTGGACTTCAAGGAAGCACGGGCAACTTGCAATGACCCTAATACAAGAAATGGAATGCAATTGTTGGATTATTTCATCCAAGAGGGATTATTTTTCAAAATATACTAGTTATGTATACCACAAAGCTTAATGAGGGAGAACCTAATAAGAGAAAAATGTAGTGGAGGATTGGCTAGACACTTTGAAATAGGTAAAAATTTGAAACAATTGTATGAAGGCTATTATTGACTAGAGATAAGCATGGGTGTTCAATTATTATTTTGGAGTTTTCAAATCTATCAACATGCAAAAGGCAAAAGCTAGAACATCGAGTTGTATCAACCATTATCTATAGTAGAACGACCACGGGAGGACATAAGTATGGACTATGTTTTTAGATTGCCTCAAGAAAAAAAGGGTAATGATTTAATTTTTTGTTTTTATTAATAGATTTTCAAAGATGGCATATTTCATACCTTGCATGAAAATGAATGATGATACTCATATTGTTGTTTTGTTATTTCGATAAGTTAGAAGACTACATGGTTTACCAAAAATTATTGTATCAGATAGAGATGTAAAGTTTGTAGGTCACTTTTGGTGGACCTTATAGAAGATATTGGATACCAAATTGAGCTTTAGTTCATATTGTCACCCAAAAATAGATGAATAAAATGAATTTGTGAAAAAAAGCCTTGGGAATTTACTACGGTGTCTAGTTTACAAGAAGCCAACATCATGGGCTACCATATTGCCATAGGCAAATTTTGCATATAACAATTCAATAAATATAAGTACAACTAATATTCCATCCCAAATATTATTTGGGATTCCCAAGAGGCATGGATGAGTTGCGAATAATAGCTAATTTACAAAAAATTAATACTATAGCAAAGGATTTTACTGAATATATGCAAGAACTACACCAAGAAGTGAAAGACAACTTGGAAAATAATGCTATGAAATACAAGCAACATGTTGATATGAAGCGTCAAACACAAGAATTATAGGTTGGATATTTGGTATTATCACATTTAAAAAAAGAAACATTCTCAAAAGGCACTTATAACAATGTAAATTGGAAGATCAGACCTTGTATGGTCTTGAAGAAGTTTGCAACCAATTCCTATGAAATTGAACTCCCATAAAGGATAGACATCTCGCCAGTTTTTAACATGGTAGATATGTATCCATATTATGACAAGACCATATTAGTACAGAAGATTCCACGAATAACTTTTTTATAGAAGAATTGATAGCGCAACACCCAAAAAAGGAACAAGATGAAATATAAGCAGTGATAGACTCTAGAATGGCCAAAATAATAAGGGTTAAAATATATTATCAAGTATCTAGTCAAGTGGAAGAACCAGGAAGCTGACACGACAACATGGATGAATGCATCCAAAATAGCTAAATATTAAATCTCATCTATAAAGTTTGAAAAATGTTTATGAGCTTTGCTCATGAAACATTTTTCTCATCCCTGATCATTATGATGCGAGAGCATCCATTACCAAAGAAAATATGATGAAATGGTTTGTAGACAATTTAGATAATTGTTAGAACCTAACTTAAATAAGAGAGAAGAGGAAGCAAAATAAGTGAAAAATAATGAGCACATTAAATAATAAAAAAAAGGAAATGATTGCCAAAAATAGAGGAGGGGCCTTGGAAAAAGATGAACAATAAAAGCACAAAATACTGTAGGAATACAGGATATAAAATATACCTAGCTAAGATATTTGTAATATAGGATGAGGCAGAGAATATTTGAGACCAAACGAGTTAATATTCACATTTTGTAAAGCCTATGGACATTTTAAATATAATATGATTCATTTCAATCATTAAGTGTACATTTAGATGAATGATGGTTGATGTTGGTCATTGCAATTGTTTGTTTTGAACTAAAGTTTAGGATGCAGGTAAGGATCAATCAAAGTTTTGATAAAACTATAAATTGTTTCTATTCACATCATGGAGTTATCTAAAGCTTTCAATCAATCAAAGACAAGCAATTATTCATAGTGAATGTGTGATTATAGTCTCCTACTACCTAAAGATATTATCAAATGGAGGAAGCATCATTCCATAAAAGGAGTGTTTTTGGGTAATCACTACCTAACCATTCAAAAGGAGAACCGGTCATCTCATTATGTAACTATATCATCTTGAACTATCACTAATTATAAAATATTGTCATACAATGGATCCAATCATACAATTGAATGGTGGTTCAATTTATTTTACAATGAAAGTGGTTGTACATTAAGGAGGGTATTGTCGTATAATGGAACTTCATAGTATTGTAGGATTGTAGTCTTGGATGTTGTCATCTAAAAGAATTTACCTTTTATCGTACAATAGGAAGGTTTACTATCTTTTTGGTATGCATTAAATTTATTTTATGTTTGTGATGCACCTTGTCGGATCCATAACTTTTGAACCGTACGCCCGTTTGCCTTGAAATTTAACAGGTGGTTTTGCATGCATGTTCTGCATCAGGCTAATATCTGATTCACTTGACCCTCCAAAAAAAAATACTTTCGAGACCTAACTCCTCCATCTAGTGTCCCAAAAATTAGCTTTTAGCGTATGTTCCCGGGTTTTTTTGAATGTTAGAATTTTATTATATTTTGTTATACATTAAGTTGAGACCTGATATTTTAAAGTAAGGTTCATTATTGTAAGAGGGATGTGTGCATCGAATTTTGACGCAACCCGAATCATTTCTAGAATTAATATTTTTAACAGTTTTAGAAAAAAGACGTTTTTAGGGTTTCTTTGGTTTTCGGTTGCTCTATGATGGATTGTATTTTTTTGGAGAGGGTGTGTGAATTCAGGAATGAGAAGAATATCAATTTTCAGATTTCTTCCATTATAATGCATTTGTGTTATGTGATTTACACCAGTTTGTGTTATCTAAATGTAGAGAGTAAATTGGTTCTCAAATTTAGAAAATTAATAGTTTCATTTCAATAGCAATATTACAAGTTCCAACAACATAAATATTGGTGTTATCACTAATATAAATTTTCTCATTCTTCTTTTCACTTAATATAGAAGAAGAGCATGATTTTTTTTAATTATATGATGAGAAGCACCCAAATCCAAAATCGTTTCACAATAAAAAGAATATAAAAATTGGATATAAAGAGTGGCAAA
Organism: Wollemia nobilis; assembly: GCA_028583015.1. Taxonomy (NCBI): domain Eukaryota; kingdom Viridiplantae; phylum Streptophyta; class Pinopsida; order Araucariales; family Araucariaceae; genus Wollemia; species Wollemia nobilis. The sequence goes on along the minus strand of JAQPPZ010016982.1, from coordinate 5,506,873 downwards.
AGGAGATTGATCGTTACTAGAATGCATAGTTTCTTTGAGATTTCTTGCTTCTTCAGTTTCTTGGAAAGATCTTCTTGAAGCACACAAATATTAGATGTTTCATCTTTGCACAATAAAAAAAAAAAAAGTCCTTTAAATAATTTTTTGTAATTTATTTATTCAAAAAGTTTAGATAATTTATTTTGAAATTGCTTCATATCTTGAATAAATTGGTTTCCTTTAGCAATATGAGTTTGAGTCTTAAAATTGAATTTATTTATAAGAGTTAGCTTTTCTTGGTTAGTAAGCAACGAAACCTCATAAGGAGGAAGGTTTTTCAAAACATAACCTTCTTGATTCGACACTCCTCAAGATATAACCTCATCTCTTTAAAGTGGGAAGGATAATCTTTAGTCTAATCAAAGTCTTCAAATTTCTTTTCAAGTTCACACTTTGTCTTTGAATAATCTTTCTCAAGTATATACCAAGATTTGCTAGAAATATTTGTTGTTAATTTTAAACCATTCATTTAGAATTGTCAAACTAATAAGACTTCATGCTTCATCACACTTGTTCAATCAAATATTCTTCTTGTCTACATTAATAGTCTCTCAATTTTTTGTTTCCATAAACCCCTAATGCATAAGAGATCCTTAATTTTTTTGTTTTCATAAAAAATATTTAATAAATGATATGATGGTAAGATTTAAAAAGGGCAAAAAAATATAACTTGTAAAGGTGTAAAGGTTAAAGATTATATTAATTTGAGCAACAATTTTAGATCATGGATTTTCTAGTAATGGCCTTGATCACGGAGACAAGCTCCAATAACTAATAGGTGAATCTAAAAAGATTTTTCTTGAGTTCTATTTGCCTATTTTTATGCAAAAATATGAGTAGGTTTGGAATATATCAAATAATTATGGATATTCAATCAAATTGGGGTATGCGAATTTAGGACAATCAAAATTTTATATTTCCAATGGTTTCTCTTAGAAGAATGTTTAGCCACTAGAGGCCCTCCTTAAGGGCTTAAAATTCCTTTGGTTGGGTTTCCAACACAATATTATTACAAGATAGAGTCTACAAATAAAAGGGCATCACAAACCTTTCAAGTGTGCCTCATATGAGAAGGATCTAGAAGCATCATACCATTTACTTCTTTATATCACTTTTATTGCAACATTTGGGGTTGCTTTTTTTTAAATATGATAATATATTAGGTAACTATATGAACACTGAGAGGGTTGATGATATGTTGGATTAGTTATTTCAAAGCTAAAGCATCATGTATTCTATCAAATATTGGTCATGCCATTATTTGTTGGAATTAATGGCTTGAAAAAGATAATATCATTTCTAAAAATAAATCTCAAAATCATGCCCAAGTTTGTAACTATATTATCATCTCTTTTGCAAAAAGTTTATAGACATGTTGCTCATCATGGAAAATAAAAATTCTTAAAAAAATATGTGCTAACCTCTTGGTTACACAATTTGAATATTCATGGATGACAATGAAGTTAGCACAAATGATTTTTTCTTATATATGGGATAATGCAAATGTCCAAGAATTGTGTTTTTCATAATAATAAAAACAATATTCTTAACTATGCAGAGGATATGGTACTTTTATAGGAATCAAAATTGCATTTGAAAGTGGATGGAAGCATACTTCAATTAAGGGTGATTTGCAAATTATTAATGCTATGAACAAAAATGGATGTGAGGATTGAATAAAATATAACGTTATTGTTGATATTCTTCAACTATTGTTGAAGCAACCTTTTGGAAATGTGAGCATATATAGAGAGAGGGAATTTAGTAAAAAATAACTTAGTCAATAGTTGATGTTGATATTAATCTTGGTGAAACTCAAATTTTAGAAGACAAGTGGATGAATGAAACTTTTATGGCTTAATGAAAATGAATTCAAGGAGATTAATTGCATAAACATAGTAGTTTTAGGAAGACAAAAAATTATCTAATAAAAATATATGAATAATATATTTAAGAGGGAATTTGAATGTGATTTAATTAATTTGAAAGAAAATATATAATATTTTATATATTTTTTATGAGAATAACTACCTATAGCTTCTTTAAAATTAAAAAAAATATTTTTTTAGAAAAATATATATAATAAAGAGCTTAAGAAAAAAAAATTGACTTGGAAAGCAACCTTAAAAATATATATATCCGCCCATGTAAAGGAGTTGGAGAGCAAGTGGGTAGTTAAACCTCTCTAGTTGCTGAGAGGCCCAGGTTCAAATCTCTCGCCTCACATGTTGCGGATATGTTATGTAATGGTTCCCTTGTGGTCACAATCTGTTTACCCCTTGTGGCCACCACCAAAAAAAAAAAAAAGACTTTGACACCATGCAAGGAAATTAAATAAACCCTAAAAATTAAAACCAAATTTACTCATATACATGAAAGAGCTAACTGAAAAATATCTATGAAGTTTAAAAAAAAAAAACTTCCTTATTAAAAATTTACAATAACATATATAAATACAATAAACTAAAATAAAAATAACAATATTCTTACACTAAATTAAATTCTTTTTTCAAAATAATTTTATTACAAACTAACTAAAGTTTTTTTTTAATGTAAAACATGTTTGTTTGTAATAAGAGTTGAATGTATAAAATAAAAAGCTTCCTGATTGCATAAAATATTAAAAAATAAGCACCCAAAGAAAATCTGCTTAATGGTTTCCGTGTTTCCTTTTTGAAGCCCATCTATACATCGTGGATGGCCTTCCAACAATCAAAATTTTAGATGATATGGCATAGATAGGAATGTTTTCAACAAAAATCATGTCATATAGATATAAAAATCATAAGTACATCAATTCTCATAGGCTACAATAAAATGTGGATCCTCAAACCTCACATCCTCAAATAAAGCTAAAAACATAACCCTAGTCACTATGGCTCTGCACCACCACTCTCATCATTGCCATCAACCTCATATCTACAAGGTTGCCTAGATCCGCTAGCTCCTAATTTTTGAGAGCTCCTTAGTGCTTGAAAATGTGGAACCTGATATCTCACTAATGGTTTCCCTATTATATCAATATGGTAGCTCTTATGTGACTAGGACTGCAATGATTGTTAGGAAATACTTTATATTTTATACCTGCAAGAGGAAACACAATAACAAAAAAACAAACAACATAAGTGACAGATATTTACGTGGAAACCTGCAAGGTGTAGGAAAAACCACAAGGCAATGGAAACTTCTCCTTTTCTTATTTTTAGCAAACTTTGCATTCACATTTCTCAACATTTTATAAAAACATAACATATGCAAGGGACCACACCCTTTTTATAGAGCAGAAGGAAGACACAAACTATTTGTTTCCTCTCCCAACGGAAGCCTCCAAAATTTTTTTCATTTCCACTCCCAAGGAAGGCTTTTGAACATGTTCGTCCTCCACGTTTATATGTCTATCTGGACGTCTACTTCCTTAGATGTCTGACCAATATTTCTAGTAGCCCAAATGTCTAGTCTTCTACCTAGATGTCTGGACAAGACATCTAGCAGCCTAGGCATATGGCCTGCTACCTAGATATCTAGCCAAGATGTCTAGCAACCTGTATGTCTAGCCTATTGCCTAGATGTCTAGCCTAGAATTCTAGTAGCCCTACTGCCTAGACGTATGGCCTATACATCTAACAGGTCAAATGTCTAGACGTTTGACATAGATGTCTAGCAGGTCAGACGTCTGGCCTACTACCTAGATGTCTAACCCAGACGTCTAGTAGATCAAACGTCTGGCCTCCTGCCTAGACATCTAACCTAAATGTCTAGCAGGTCAGACATCTAGCATGTTAAAACTTCCCTTTCTACACCTGCATAGTGACTTAACTTCCTAAAATTCTCCCACTTGAAGTTAGTATTCAAGAATTATTCTACCAAATATTTTCATCCAGTTCCAATTGCCCAATTTTGCCCTTGTTATTTTTTTAGCAAGCCAGAGAAGTTCTGCACCACTCAAACTTCTCTACCTTGACCGAATTTGTAAGCATATCTATAGGATTCACTTTAGTGTCAATTTTTTGCAATAGGATCCTACCTTCTTCCACCATATTTTTGATAAAGTGGTACTTGACATCAATGTGTTTCATATGATCATGGAACATTGGATTATTCACTAGCTGAATAGCACTTTGGCTATCACAATGCAACGTAATTTTCTCCTACATTACCTTGAAGTCACCCAACAATCGCTCTAGCCAAATTTCCTCTTTACTGGCATGAGTTGATGTAATGTATTCTTCTTTAGTGGTTGATAAACTCATAATAGACCTCAACTTAGAATCCCAACTCACCACTCCACTAGTAAGAGTGAAGTTATATCCTGTAGTGGATTTTATTTCATCTTTATCTCCACCATAATCATAATCTACAAAACCTGTAACTTGCAAATATGTCGATTAAATGGCAACATCTAAAGTGGATCTTAAATATCTGAATATCCACTTCATCGCATTCCAATGCTCTTTACCAATATTTGCCATGCAACAACTAACTACTCCACTGCTTGGGCAATATTCGGTCTGGTGCTCACCATGGTATACATGAGGCTTCCTACTACTGATGAATAGGGTACATGAGACATGATTGTATTATCTACTTCTATTCTAGGACTCTAAATGGAAGACAACTTTAAGTGTGAAAGAAGTGGGGTACTAACTAGTTTTGCATTCTGCATATTGAAGTGCTTCAGAATATTCTCTATATATGAATTTTGACTTAACCAAACATTTATTCCTTTTATGTCCATGTGTATATTCATCCCCAAAATTTGGTTTGTTACTCCTAAATATTTCATTTCAAATTTCCTATCCAACTGAGCCTTAAGACCAATAATTTTCTTCATGTTGGGGCCTGCAACCAACATATCATCAACATACAACAACAAAATAATAAAACTACCATCATCAAACATCTTATAGTATCCACAATGGTCAGCTTCACTCCTACTAAAACCTTGGATCTTCATGAAGGTGTCAAATTTCCTGTACCACATCCTTGGTGTTTGTTTCAACCTGTATAGTGATTTATTTAGTCTGCAAACCAAATGGTATTTTCCTCTTTCCTCATAGCCCTCATTCTGATACATATATATCTCTTCCTTGAGATCACCATGCAAGAAAGCAATCTTTACGTCAATCTGCTCTAGTTCTAAATCTTGTGCAGCTACAAGTGCAAGTAGAACTCTAATAGTAGTCATATTTACAAATGGAGAGAAAATTCCATTAGGAATTGAATTTTGCACATAGCCTTTTTTCCACCAAATGATATTTATAGCGTTCCAAAAACCCATCGTTGTTCTTCTTCACTTTGTACAACAAAGTGCCTTGATTTCATCCTCCATGAATTTCCTCCATTTTTTACATTTCTAGACTCTCTAGCTTCCCTAAATGAACTAGGTTCACCATCATCAGTTAACAAAGCAAAAGAGGACTAATACACATGAAAATACGTTTTCAGATAGTTTTTTGGACATGTAGATCTTCTAACCCAATGATCTGTCGATTGTAGCTCTTGGTCTTGTGACCATCGTGGTTGCTCTACTTGTTATTCTACTTTTTGTTCTACATGCTAATCAAAAACTTCAACATGTTCATTGTCACTCAATTCTACTTCAATAGGTACAACATTAGGATTTTGATGTACCTCCTTAATTTGCATGGATTTTTCACCAACAATTATATCTCGGCTAATAATTACCTTGTGGGCAATAGGATCCCATAATACATACCCCTTCACTATATCTCCATAGTTGAGAAAAACATATTTTTTTACTTTGAGTCAAGCTTAGACCTTTTGTATTTGGGTACATGAGCAAACACATCACAACCAAAGGTACACAGATGATAATAATCAACTAGCTTACAACACCAAACCTCCTCCAAAATTTGATCATCCAACGCAGTTGTAGGTGACTTGTTAATTATACAAATAGTTGTATTAACAGCCTCTGCCCATAACTTTTTCTCCAACATGACTGCGCTAAGCATACTTCTTGCACATTCCATGATTATGTGATTCATCCTCTCAGCCACACCATTTTGTTATGGAGTGTATGGTATAGTCTGCTAGTGCTTAATACCTTCATGCATACAAAAATTTATCAAATTCCTTGGAGAAATATTCACCCCCATTATCTGATTGAGATCAAATTCTTCCTCAAATCCATCATTTTGATTGAGATCAAATTCTTTCTCAAATCAGGCACATGTCGCACATCACATAACATGCTTTCTCTACCATAGTCTAGCCTAATCCTTTTATCCTCTCTTCCAACAATTTCTAAAGGGTGATCATCACCCAAATAGACATTTCCACCATAGTATGGTTGATATTTGTCAAATTAGTATTTATGGGGAGACATGTGGAAAGATGCACCTGAGTCCAAAACCCAGATATATAAAATAGATATGTTGTTACTGATACAAAATACTTCACATGTTGCTATATCTCCTACATATGATGTAGTGGCCTCAACTGATGGGTTATTCCTTCTTGGAGTGTCCTGGCTTCCCATAATACCAACACTTCCCTTTCTACTTATGTCCTTTAGATTTAGATATGGATTGTTTTCTACCTTGTTTACCCCCATTGAAAGATCAACCTCTCACACATAGGGCTTCATTGGTTGAGGGTTCTAGAGACATTTTTTGCCTCAAAAATTATGCCAAAAAAGTGGCTAACACATCATCAAATTTAATAGTTCTTAATGATGAATTACTAATGGTCATCACCATATAATACCAAGTGTTCGGGAAGGAACAAAGTAGGGTGATATCTCTATATTCATCCTCCATATTCACATTAAATAAAACCAGTTTACTGATAAGAGTATTAAAATCATTCAAATGATATACCATGAATGAAATTTCCTTCATCCTCAATCTATAAATCTGCTTTTTCAAAAAATCCTTATTAGTTGTTGATTTTGTTTCATAAACTTTTCAAGATTTTCCCAAAGGGCTTTCGCGGTATTCTCTTCAGCTACATTAAACAAGACAAAGTTTGATAGACAGAGACAAATTGTAGAAACCACCTTCCTATTAAGCGTTGCCCTCTCCTCATATTTCATGATGCTTGGTTTACTTGCGACTCCTTTCAAGGCTTGAGCTTGGTCATTCTGAACCAGTAAATCCTCCACCTTCATCTTCCATAGAAAAAAGTTACTACCATCAAATTTCTCAATCTAGAACTTGGTTACACCTCCTATCATTGTTGTAGCTCCCACTCACACAAAACGTTAAGCTCTGATACCAAATGTTAGGAAATACTTCAAATTTTATACCTGCAAGAGGAAACACAATTACATATAAACAAATAGCAACACAAGTGACACAGAGATTTACGTGGAAACTTGCAAGGTGTAGTAAAAACCATGAAACAATGGAAACTTCTCCTTTTCTTATTTTTAAAAAACTTTACATTCACATTTCTCAAAATTTTCAACAACATAACATATGCAAGGGATCACACCCCTTTTATAGAGAAGAAGGAAGACACAAACTATTCTTTTCCTCTCCTGATGGAAGCCTCCAAAAAATTGTTCATTTTCGCTCCTAAGGAAGGTGCCTAAACATGTTTGCATTTTGCATTTATACGTCTATTTGGACATCTACTTGCTTACACTTTTGACCAAGATATTTGGCAGCCCAGATGTTTGCTCTACTACCTAGATGTTTGGCCAAGACGTCTAGTAGCCCAGACATGTGGCCTGCTACCTAGACATCTAGCCAATATGTCTAGAAGCCCATATGTCTAGCAGCCCAGATGTCTAGCCTGCTACCTAAACATTTGGCCTAGATGTCTAGAAGCCCTACTACTTAGATGTTTGGCCTAGACATATAGTAGGTCAGACGTATGGCCTTATAACTATATGTCTGACCCAGATGTCTAGTAGGTTATACATCTATACTACTACTTAGACATCTGACCCAGACATCTAATAGGTCAAACGTCTAGCTTGTTGCCTATATGTTTAGCAGGTCAGATATATAGCATGTTGAAACTTCACTTTCTGCACCTGCATAGTAACTTCACTTCCTAAAAATTACCTTAATAATCAAGAGGGAATAACCCATCAAGTAGATCCACCTCATCCTCCAAGCTATGAACGTAGGCTCGCTTGGCCTCATACTAAGAGTGCTCATCAGCTAGCTTGACCCTTAGGTGGGCCACCTTTGTAGCCTATCCTATTGGAACTCCTCCACTTTGAGCCTATAAAGTATCTCACTCTACCATCATCCTATCCAAGGCCTCCTGTATACTTGCCACCTGAGCCTGTAGCATCTCCCTATCCTTTAACCAAATTGTCCACCTCTATTAATCTATGTTATGCTAGCTCTACACAACATCTTGGGTTGTCTTCCTATCACTTAGCTGGTGTTGGAGGATATTTATCTGCTCCCTAAGCATAACCATATACTCTTGAGCATCATCTAGGTCTAGTCCCTCACCTCTCTCAAGTACCTCTCTCTCACTTGTCCATCCCTACAAGGTGTTTGCCTTCATATTTGTCCAACGATGTACCTATCATTGCATTGGATCCCCTACTATTGTATCTACCCCCTCCCTTATAGCTACACTACCTCCCCACTCTTATGCCCTTCCCTCAATCTCATAAGTAGTTTTCCATGTATCATAAGCTATCGTGGCCCTTGGATTTACTATATCTAGGCAACTAGAGGTACATCATCCTCATCATCTAGCAGCTCAACCTGTGTTATTAGAAGTCATGTATCCCTGGTCCTCCACTTGTAAGTCACTGGATCCTTAGGTATATCTTGTATAACACCCATCTAGTAGGTCACTTGTGAGTATTATAAGTACTCGTGCTCTGTCTTGTGGTACCCTGTCAACCATATAGCACATCGCACCCAACTCAAATGCACCCCATCCTCATCCCAGCTCAGAGCTCCTAACCATGGTCACCATGTCATGTGCTTTGGTTATAGTCCATCAAACCTCTCCATATAATTCCATATATTTCCCTACCAAATATGGCTCATGTCTTGCTCTCGATCATGTATCTAGTGCATGGCATAGCGAATCTCCCTATCTATCATGTCATGCCTCAAGCCTAGGGTAGTCCAATCGATTGATGGATACTAAAGTACTTCCAACCCCAAGTATACATAAGGAAGCTACATTCTAGGCCCTACTATCCTCTCTCCCAGATATCGTACAACTCTTTGTAGAGCTACACCAAAAAGGTGGGTCCCATGCCATAATCTATGGTTGCTCCAATAGGTCCTAAACACTTTCAACTCTGACATGAGTGTCATCAACACTACATGTCTGGATGTCAACAGATGGGTGTTGTATCTCGTCTCCATGTGCATCCTACCAATACCCACATTATAGTCTATGTCATCCCATTGATCTTCATATACCTAACGTAGCATTGTCTCTCTAGTTTTCATAGCAAAAATTTTGATTGGTGTTCCCTCGATGGATATACATAAAATATGATAGACATCCTCCAATGTGACTATGATATCTCTAGTGGGTATGTTGAAAGTGTTGGTCTAAGCATCCCACCTATCAATCAAGGTCTTCAAGTAGGCCTAATTAGCATGCACAGACTCTAGTTACACTGTATGCTCCAAGTCCAAGACCTTTAACCAATCCTAGCCATCGTTCTCATTGAACACTATTGCACGTGCTTCCTTATAATGCTTTAGGAAATGGAGTTGTTCTCTAATAAGATAATAAAAATAGGAAAATTATAAGCAAAATCATAATCACAATAAAAAATAGCAAAATCTAAAAAAAACACAAGGTCATATCACCCAATACGACCACACCACACGGTCGTCTCGATCGATATGGCCACACCACACGATTTTCTCAATCAATACGGCCATGTCACAATACTGTATCGACTAATATGGTCATAAAATAGAGCAATCTCAATGCGAGAAGACCTCTAAATAAAAAAAAAAGGCACAAAAAAATTTAAAACCCATCCCATCTTTCATTTTTTTTAAGTCATCATTTTTCCCACCCGATTCATTTTATTTTCATTTCAGTTTAATTTAGGTTAATTTTCATTAAATAATGCAAATTCAGGATTTTTCATCCTTACATTTCTTTCTTTGGCTCTTCCATTTGTGGAAGTGGCACCCAGGTCCATGGTGTTGGTTGGTTCTTGGTTTGGCAGCACTTCGTTGCACATAACTAACTTCTCCTCCTCCTTGCTTTATGTGTCATAAAAATGAGGCTCCTCCCCAAAAATTTCACTATTTATAGTGTAAATCATAGCACAACTATATGGGATGAGTGTGTCATGTGGTATGCTCATTCAAGACGATTGGTTGATCATGACGACCGTTTGAGATGGTCGAGCAAAACAAAAACTACCAAAACTCTCTTTTTTTTCACCACACTAACTTTCATGCTAACCATCGCATCTTGGTCAAGCACCTCATCACTATCATTAAATTTTTATCTCCTCCATTGACTCGTCACTTGAGGGGGTAGTCAATAACTACAAAATTTTCATTTCAAAATCAAGTCAATAATCAAACACTCAATAATGCAAATTGCATTCGTTCAAAAATCATTGCCAAATACTACCATGTGCTTTTATTTCTTGGGGTAGATAACAAGAAAAAAAAAATTCAAATAAAAATTTGGTATACCTAAACCATGTGCTCGTAGACTCTTAGCTTGTCACTTGAGCTAGTCTACCCATGGCTAAAAGGTTTACCAAAAGCAATTTCTTCAACTTGTCAAAAGCAATGATTCAAAAGTGCTTGCTCTTTCCAAAATTGGGGTGTCTTACGTTTATTGGTTAATGAATATCACTAATAATCAAATTGACCATTTTGGGTTCTCTATTTTTACTCTATATTATGTTATCATATAAAGCATCTCATAAAGGGGCATCTATAGACACCTAAAACACATCATATCAAGGATACTCTCTAAATTATCTCCTTCTAACCTATCTAACCCACCTAGGGCAACCTTAGGGCAATTTAGTGCTCTTCATCAGCAAAAAAAGGCATTTTACCCCTATGGGAAGCAATATTGTCTCACTCGAGATGGTCTCCAAGTCAAGACCACCTTGGTCAATATGGTATCTAGGTTGGGACCATCTCGATGCGATACGGTTGTGCATGCATGAAAACCAAAAAAATAAAATGGGTAGTAAACCACCCATCAACGTGACAGTGGATTTTCCACCAGTGCCAGGAAACCTACATGCAGTAGACATTCCCCTGCCACATACATTTTGCTACAAATAGGCAGTGAGGTAGCCATGCACTACCACTTTTCCCTCTCTAACTGCATTCCAGGAAGTCTATAAAATGGAGGCTCTTCCCCCTCCAAAAAATAGAATTTGCTCTTACCTCCATGAAGTGCTACCAAATTTGCTCATCAAACTTTATTTCTACCGTTATGCTACTTAATTATTGCATGAGTTTCAAGACCACCTTTCATGTCACCACCCGATTAAACCCTCTACTTTGGATTGCTCGAATCAGCAAACTCGAATTCTCACCTGTAATAAATTCATTGATAAAACTTTCTCTTGTATCACCTCAACACTACCTTGGCCTGTTTTCAGATAATTATAGGTCCATGGTAGAGACCATCTCTTATGAGATGATCCCATAACCAAGATCATCTCGATCGAGATGACCAGGTTCAATTGATAACTTTTCAATTTCTTCTAAATTTCTATTTTAAATCCATACTTGCATGTTAGTTTTAATAGTAGATCTTTCATTTTGAGAAATTCATTTGCATGTATTAGTTTATTTTTCATGTTATCTGATATATGCATTTACGTTGTTCTTTATCTCTTGATCGGTACAGGCCCAGTCTAGGTGGGTCTTGTAGATGCTACTAATATCCTTTGTTGTTTCATTGCATGTAGGTGATAGGATCCAAGGTAGCGAAAGGATTTGAATCTCACCCTTGCACCATAGTATCAAGGAAACCTACTTCTAAATATATTTTTGTGGGTGTGAGGACAATTTGGATCACACCTTATTATAATATTGTATCAATTGTAAAATCTTTGAAAGGGATTCATTGTAACACCCTTTTCAAGAGATCAATGCAATTTATATATCCATATTTTTTGCCATTTAGTTTCTTTGTGCATCACGTTGCTTTATCTATTTTATGGTGCATGTTTTCATGCTTTCACTCCCCAAAAACTAAAATATTCCATTTTGATAAACAATGAACCTAAAAAAACTTATAATCAAATGTGCCCTTATTTCCTTAATAATATAAAGTCAAAATGTTATCTCAATATGGCACCATGTTTACTTCTCAATTCATATTTTATGTTAATTTTTTTAGGGAATCCAAGTGGCATTACATGAAATGCTTGCATTCCAAATTTTACTTCTATAGCAATATTTTGAGCATTACATTTGCACCATCTTTATTGTTGCAACCTCATTGTTTGATTTATCCACTTTTTTTATGCTCATGTCTTTTTGCTCTCGTCATTTTGATGCTTCTTAATTCTTTTGTGTTAGCTTAGGTTTTAAATGCTTGATGTCCCTTCGACTTCACTCTTCTTGCACTCAAGTTCTAATCTATAAACATTCTTTTAGTCATGCTTAGGTTCTAATATTTCAATATTCTTGTGACCTCAATCTTTACTCCAATCTTCTACATGTTCCTCTACTCCATTCAAAGTTACTCCAAGCTCTTTATTATATGAGTACATTTCAATTATAGTCATCTATCTACAAATAACTTCACCTCCAAATGTTCTCCAATCAACTACTACCAAAAATTCATTCTCTCCTTCTTTAACTCCTCAATAATCTCTCCAACACTTCCTTGTCAAAAATATTTCTCCAACAATCCTTCCTCCCTTCTCCTATGTGGCTCTAATCAACAAAGCTCCGATAGCACTATTAGAAAATGGTCCCAAATATCATAGGTCTATATTTCCTATGATCATATAATCACATGCATATAATCTCATTCAATCACCAATATTGCAAAAAATGAAAAGCTTTATCGATAACAAATCATTATTCATAAAAAATTGTTGCATAGCATAGAGCTTTATTATTAATATATAACCTTACATGAGACTCTTCAATACATCTAACTTTTGCTTTCCTTAAACACATGGGAGATGTAACCTTTCATATGTATTTCTTACATATTGATAAAGTTTCTCATTATTACATAAATTCCTACTTATAATATTGACACATTATACTCATAATTCTCACTTACATATATGACACCTCTCAGTCATGAGTCTTCACTTATAAACATGACACCCTTCACTCATAACTCACACTTGCACACATTCCATCTCATTCAACTCTTCAATTACAAACATGACACGTTTCACTTATAATTCATACTTGATTACATGACACATAAACACTTTTCACAACTTAACACATACTAAATAATAAACACACTCCCCAATCTAAATATGTACAATGGCACTCAAGGTACTAAATAATGTAATACCTCCAATAGTCACTACCTAACAATTCAAAAGGAGAACATGCCATTTCATCATGTTGCCCTATCATCTCAAAGTGGCATTAACTTAAACAAATTGTCGTACAATGGATCCTACTTTACAATTAAACATTGGTTCAAATTTTCATACAATAAATTTGTCATACAATGAACGTGGTTGTGCATTAAGGAGGGTATTTTCATACAAGAGATCTTCATAGTTTTGTAGGACTATAGTCTTAGACATTATTATATCAAATATTTTACCTTGTTTTGTGTAATAGGATGGTTTACCATCTTGTTGGTTTGCATCATTTGGTATTATATTAGGTTTATGTTATGTACTTAATGATGATGGTGCAATGAGGAAGAGGAATACTGCATAGTTTGGGATCCCAACCCATAGATATAGAAAAAATATTGAGATAAACTGCCACCAAGTTAGATGTAATTAGGATTTCTTAAAGGAAATGCATTCATCTTAAGTGACAATGAATAAGAGGAAATTGGTCATGCAAAATCTTGAGATTAATAGTTGATTTGGGCAATCTCAAACATGGGATGTAAACCAAATATGGATACTCCCAAATTTAGTGGAAACTTTAATCCTAAAGAATTGGTAGATTGGAGAACATACATGGAGAGATTTTGTGATTATGAATTTATGGAAAATGTTGTACATGACTGAAGGAAAATGCTTCGATCTGGTGGGATCATGTTCAAATCGAGACAATAAAAGGGAAAGGATAAAATCCAAAGCTGGTAAAAACATTTATCCAAGTTGAAGTCTAAGTTTTTACATGTGGATTATGAAATAGGAATTTTTACAAGACTCCAAAACTTAAAACAAAAAGAGTCAAGAGTAAAAGAATCTATAGATGAATTCTTTAAATTGACCATAAGAGTAGGTCATATAGAATATGACGAAGAGAAGGTGGAAACATACATAAATATACTAAGATTGTCCATACAAGATGAGATTGGTATAATTTGAATTAGAACTATTGAAGAGACATATCAATATGCACTCAAGACCGAGGAAAAGTTGCTACGTACACAACCAAATAACACTAGAGGAAGAGGATGATCCTCTCGAGGAAGAGGATAAAAAAATAGTAGAAGAAGAAACAAACGGTAGGAGGGAGATGCTAGTACTTCTTATAATAAAAAAAATACATATTTCTCAATAGGACATGGAGGTTATGGTAGAGGAAGAGGTAGAGGATTACTCAAAAATTGTATTAAATGTGGAGAAGTTGGTCATAAATCATATGAATTCCCTCAAATATAGCAAACTAGCTAGCATGGAAAGGAAGCCCGTAGTCATATTACATGATCATATGAAGAAAGTGTATCCTTATCGAAATATATGGAAGAACCAGAACGAGGAGAACCCCTTATTATGAAAAGGGTATTGTTGAAACTAGAAAAGGAGGTGCATGAATCTAAGTAAAGAAGAAAATTGTTTAGGATGATTTGCAAATCAAGGGATAAATGTTGTAAGGTGATTGTAGATAACAGAAGCACAAAAAATTTAGTATCAACAAAAATGGTAGAGAAATTGGGCTTGAAAAAATTGAGCATCCAAATCCTTAGAAAATGTCATGGTTACAAAATGTACACCAAATTTTGGCAACTAAATAATGTATGGTAAATTTTTAGATTGGATCTTATAAGATGTGATTCACATGACATCATGTAGATGGATGCATGTCATGTTTTGTTGGGGATACCATTGTAGTTTGATAGGAAAACTATATATGACGAAATACTAAACACTTATTTGATTTTCAAGGATGGTAAAATTTATGCATTAAGTCCACTAAAGGACAAAAGAGAAGTGGTTAGTAGTTCTCAAATTTTTCTAATCTCCATAAAATAATTCTCAAAGGAAATGAAGAAAGGAGAATCATGTTATTTTTTCATTGTGAAATCCATGAAATATGGGACAATGAATGGTATGGATGACATTCCACATTAAGTGAAGGATTTTTTGGAAGAATATGTTGATATTATTTCAGAAGAATTACCTTATAGGTTACCACCTATGAGGAGTGTTAGTCATCAAATAGACTTCATACTTGGATCAAGTTTGCCAAATAAGCTAGCTTATAGGATGAAACCTATAGAGAATTAAAAGATCAAGAGAAAAGTCCAAGAGCTACTGGACAAGGATTTGATTGGGGAGAATTGAGCCCATGTGTAGTACCACTTGTACTAGCATCCAAGAAAGGATGGGAATGACATATGTGCACAAATTTCTAAGAAATCAATAATATTATGATAAAATACAAGTTTTTATTACCTTATATGGATTACTTGATGGATTGTTTAAGTGGATTAGAGTACTTCACAAACATTGAATTGAAGAGTGGTTACTATCAAATTCAAATTAGAGAAGGATAGGAGTGGAAGACTACATTTAAGACTAAAGAGGGATTGTATGAATGGTTGGTTATATTATTTGGGTTAACAAATGCACCCAATACTTTTATGAGGTTGATGAATAAGGTTTTGAAGTCTTTTATTGGAAAGTTTTTTGTAGTTTACTTGGATGATATTTTGGTGTTTAGCAATACGAAGGAAGAACACCTAATGCATCTAAGGTTAGTTTTGCAAAAGTTTGAGGAACAATTGTTGATGAATTTAAAGAAATGTAATTTTATGAAGAAGGAATTGGTATACTTGGGTTTTTCATATCCATGGATGGTTTATGAATAGATATAGAAAATGTGAAGAATATTATATAGTGGTCGTTGCCAAGGAGTATGTTTGAAGCTAGAAATTTTCATGGTTTGGCAAGTTTTTACAAAACATTCATCAAGAATTTTAGTGGAATTTGTGCTCCAATTATGGAAATGATGAAAGCAGGTATACATGAGTTCAAATGGGTGAGTGTGGTAGAAATAAGCTTTTAAATATTAAAATAAAAAGTCACAAAGTAATCGGTCTTAGCATTGCTAAACTTTAACAAGGTTTTCCAAGTAGATTGTGACACTAGTGGAACTACCATTGGAGGAGTTTTGAATCAATAAGATGGACCCATAACCTATTTTAGAAATAAATTGAATGAGACCAAGAAGAAATATTTAGTTTATGATCATGAGTTCTATGACATCGTGTCAATGTTAAAGAAGTGGAGACTACCTATTACCAAAGGAATTTGTGTTGTTTATAGATCATCATGCTTTATAGTTTATTAACAATTAAAGGTAAGTTGAACCAAAGACATATGAAATAGGTGGAGTATCGTTAGAGTTACTCATTTGTCTTAAGCATGGTAGTTCAAATCGAGTAGTTGATGCCTTGAGTAGGAGACACTTATTGATGAATGCTATGAAGATTGACCTAGCAGATTTTGATACTATGAAAGAAATTTATGTTAATTATTTGGACTTCAAGGAAGCACGGGCAACTTGCAATGACCCTAATACAAGAAATGGAATGCAATTGTTGGATTATTTCATCCAAGAGGGATTATTGTTCAAAATATACTAGTTATGTATACCACAAAGCTTAATGAGGGAGAACCTAATAAGAGAAAAATGTAGTGGAGGATTGGCTAGACACTTTGAAATAGGTAAAATTTTGAAACAATTGTATGAAGGCTATTATTGACTAGAGATAAGCATGGGTGTGCAATTATTTTTTTGGAGTTGTCAAATCTATCAACATGCAAAAGGCAAAAGCTAGAACATCGAGTTGTATCAGCCATTATCTATAGTAGAAAGGCCACGGGAGGACATAAGTATGGACTATGTTCTTAGATTGCCTCAAGAACAAAAGGGTAATGATTTAATTTTTTGTTTTTATTAATAGATTTTCAAAGATGGCATATTTCATACCTTGCATGAAAATTAATGATGATACTCATATTGGTGTTTTGTTATTTCGAGAAGTTAGAAGACTACATGGTTTACCAAAAATTATTGTATCAGATAGAGATGTAAAGTTTGTAGGTCACTTTTGGTGGACCTTATATAAGATATTGGATACCAAATTGAGCTTTAGTTCAGCTTGTCACCCACAAATAGATGGATAAAATGAATTTGTGAAAAAAAGCCTTGGGAATTTACTACGGTGTCTAGTTGGCAAGAAGCCAACATTGTGGGATACCATATTGCCATAAGCAAATTTTGCATATAAAAATTCAATAAATATAAGTACAACTAAGATTCCATCCCAAATATTATTTGGGATTTCCCAAGAGGCATGGATGAGTTGCGAATAATAGCTAATTTACAAAAACTTAATACTATAGCAAAGGATTTTACTGAATATATGCAAGAACTACACCAAGAAGTGAAAGAAAACTTGGAAAATAATGCTATGAAATACAAGCAACATATTGATCTTAAGCGTCAAACACAAGAATTATAGGTTGGATATTTGGTATTATCACATTTACAAAAAAAAATATTCTCAAAAGGCACTTATAACAATGTAAATTGGAAGATCAGACCTTGTATGGTCTTGAAGAAGTTTGCAACCAATGCCTATGAAATTGAACTCCCATAAAGAATAGACATCTCACCAGTTTTTAACATGGTAGATATGTATCCATATTATGACAAGACCATATTAGTACAG
This sequence comes from Wollemia nobilis, assembly GCA_028583015.1. Lineage (NCBI taxonomy): Eukaryota > Viridiplantae > Streptophyta > Pinopsida > Araucariales > Araucariaceae > Wollemia > Wollemia nobilis. The sequence continues at coordinate 5,488,801 of JAQPPZ010016982.1, read as the reverse complement.
AAGACTCCACGACTAATTTTTTTATAGAAGAATTGATAGCGCAACACCCAAAAAATGAACAAGATGAAATATAAGCAGTGATAGACTCTAGAATGGCCAAAAGAATAAGGGGTAAAATATATTATCAAGTATCTAGTCAAGTGGAAGAACCAGGCAGCTGACACGACAACATGGATGAATGCATCCAAAATAGCTAAACATTAAATCTCATCTATAAAGTTTGAAAAATGTTTATGAGCTTTGCTCATGAAACATTTTTCTCATACCTGATCATTATGATGCGAGAGCATCCATTACCAAAGAAAATATTATGAAATGGTTGGTAGACAATTTAGATAATTGTTAGAACCTAACTTAAATAAGAGAGAAGAGGAAGCAAAATAAGTGCAAAAGAATGAGCACATTAAATAATAAAAAAAGAGAAATGATTGGCAAAAATAGAGGAGGGGGCTTGGAAAGAGATGAACAATAAAAGCACAAAAGAGTGTAGGAAGACAGGATATAAAATATACCTAGCTAAGATATTTGTAATATATGATGAGGTAGCCAAGGAGAACCCGGGAAGAGCTGGAGCTGGAAGAATAATCAGGGATCATCAAGGAAATCTGGTCAAGGCCTTTGCTGAACCATTGGGAATCAAAACTAATAACAAAGCAGAAGCTAGAGCCCTTTGGAGAGGGTTGCAAGTATCCCAAGCAACTCAAGGTAACTTGATTATTGAAGGTGATTCAATGAACATCATCAACCTGTTAACCAATGGCAAAAAACCTCCATGGAGAATCAAGGGAGTCATCCATGAAGTGAGGATTCTTTTTGCGGCAAGACAAAACAGGAGGGCTCGTCACGTGTACCGTGAGGCCAAAAGGTCAGCTGAAAAATTAGCCAACATAGGTGTTGATGTTGGTAGTTTGGTTACATGGACACAAGGTGTGCCACATGAAGTGGAAAACATTATTAGTCATGAAAAGAAACCTATCCGTTAAGGAGAAATATGAATGCATGTTCTTTCCCCATGGAGCTGGTAATAACTATGGGGTTTCCCTCTAAATCATACCAAATTGGAAATGAAGGTAATAGGGTGTAAGCCTTGGAGGATTTCGACAAAGAGTAGGAAATTGGCAAGCAACAGGTTTCACAAGTGCAAAGTTCCAAACTTCAATTTCCTGTCAATGTAAGTAATGTTTACAGTTATGTTTAGGTATGGGTGTGCCTTGTTAGTATGGTGTTGTAGGGGATTCAACACAAGTTATGGTAAGAAAGTTTCAAGGATGACTAGGATCTACAATCTCAGCAGAAGGTTGGATATTGTAATAGGTTTTGGGTTAACCTACAAAACCCGGTAATTAATGAAGACTTTTATTTACCAAAAAAAAAATATAGGATGAGGCAGAGAATATTTGAGACCAAACATGTTAATATTCACATTTTGTAAAGCCTATGGATATTTTAAATATAATATGCTTCATTTCAATCATTAAGTGTACATTTAGATGAATGATGGTTGATGTTGGTCATTGCAATTGTTTGTTTTGAACTAAAGTTTAGGATGCAGGTAAGGATCAATCAAAGTTTCGATAAAACTATAAATTGTTGCTATTCACATCATGGAGTTATCTAAAGCTTTCAATCAATCAAAGACAAGCAATTATTCATAGTGAATGTGTGATTATAGTCTCCTACAACCTAAAGATATTATCAAATGGAGGAAGCATCATTACCATCAAAGGAGTGTTTTTGGGTAATCACTACCTAACCATTCAAAAGGAGAACCGGTCATCTCATTATGTAACTATATCATCTTGAACTATCACTAATTTTAAAAAATTGTCATACAATGGATCCAATCATACAATTGAATGGTGGTTCAATTTATTTTACAATGAAAGTGGTTGTACATTAAGGAGGGTATTGTCGTATAAGGGAACTTCGTAGTATTGTAGGATTATAGTCTTGGATGTTGTCATCTCAAAGAATTTACCTTTATCGTACAATAGGAAGGTTTACTATCTTGTTGGTATGCATTAAATTTATTTTATGTTTGTGATGCACCTTGTCGGAGCCATAACTTTTGAACCGTATGCCCGTTTGCCTTGAAATTTAACAGGTGGTTTCGCATGCATGTTCTGCATCAGGAAAATATCTGATTCGCATGACCCTCCAAAAAACATACTTTCGAGACATAACTCCTCCATCTAGTGTCCCAAAATTAGATTTTAGCATATGTTCCCGAGTTTTTTGGGTTTTTTTGAATGTTTGAATTATATTATATTTTGTTATACATTAATTTGAGACCTGATATTTTAAATTAAGGTTCATTATTGTAAGAGGGATGTGTGCACCGAATTTTGACGCAATCCGACTCATTTCTAGAATTAATATTTTTAGTAGTTTTAGAAAAAATACGTTTTTAGGGTTTCTTTGGTTTTCAGTTGCTCTATGATGGATTGTATTCTTTTGGAGAGGGTGTGTGAATTCAGGAATGAGAAGAATATCGATTTTCATATTTCTTCCATTATATTGCATTTGTGTTATGTGATTTACATCAGTTTGTGTTATCTAAATGTAGAGAGTAAATTGGTTCTCAAATTTAGAAAATTAATAGTTTCATTTCAATAGCAATATTACAAGTTCCAACAATATAAATATTGGTGATTATCACTAATATAAATTTTCTCATTCTTCTTTTCACTTAATATAGAAGAAGAGCATGATTTTTTTTAATTATATGATGAGAAGCACCCAAATCCAAAATCATTTCACAATAAAAAGAATATAAAAATTGGATATAAAGAGTGGCAAAAGGATATTGATCGTTACTAGAATGCATAGTTTCTTTGAGATTTCTTGCTCCTTCAATTTCTTGGAAAGATCTTCTTGAAGCATACAAATTTTAGATGTTTCATCTTTGCACAATAAAAAAAACAAGGTCCTTTAAATAATTTTTTATAATTTATTTATTCAAAAAGTTTAGATAATTTATTTTGAAATTGCTTCATATCTTGAATAAATTGGTTTCCTTTATCAATATGAGTTTGAGTCTTAAAATTGAATTTATTTATAAGAGTTAGCTTTTCTTGGTTAGTAAGCAACAAAACCTTATAAGGAGGAAGGTTTTTCAAAACATAACCTTCTTGATTCGACACTCCTCAAGATATGACCTCATCTCTTTAAAGTGAGAAGGATAATCTTTAGTCTAATCAAAGTCTTCAAATTTCATTGCAAGTTCACACTTAGTCTTTGAATAATCTTTCTCAAGTATATACCAAGATTTGCTAGAAATGTTTGTTGTTAATTTTAAACCATTCCTCATTTAGAATTTTCAAGCCAATAAGACTTCATGCTTCATCACACTTGTTCAACCAAATATTCTTCTTGTCTACATTAATAGTCTCTCAATTTTTTGTTTCCATAAACCCCTAATGCATAAGAAATCCTTAATTTTTTTGTTTTCAAAAAAAATATTTAATAAATGATATGATGGTAAGATTAAAAAAGGGCAAACAAATCTAACTTGTAAAGGTCTAAAGGTTAAAGATTATATTAATTTGAGCAACAATTTTAGATCATGGATTTTCTAGTAGTGGCCTTGATCACGGAGACAAGCTCCAATAACTAATAGGTGAATCTAAAAAGATGTTTCTTGAGTTCTATTTGCATATTTTTATGCAAAAAGATGAGTAGGTTTGGAATATATCAAATAATGATGGATATTCAATCAAATTGGGGTATGAGAATTTAGGACAATCACAATTTTATATTTCCAATGGTTTCTCTTAGAAGAATGTTTAGCCACTAGAGGCCCTCCTTAAGGGCTTAAAATTCCTTTGGTTGGGTTTCCAACACAAGATTCTTACAAGATAGAGTCTACAAATAAAAGGACGTCACAAACCTTTCAAGTGTGCCTCATATGAGAAGGATCTAGAAGCATCATACCATTTACTTCTTTATATGACTTTTATTGCAACATTTGGGGTTGTTTTTTTTTTAAATATGATAATATATTAGGTAACTATATGAACACCGAGAGGGTTGATGAAATGTTGGATTAGTTATTTCAAAGCTAAAGCATTATGTATTCTATGGAATATTGGTCTTGCCATTATTTGTTGGAATTAATGGCTTGAAAGGAATAATATTATTTTTAAAAATAAATTTCAAAATCATGCCCAAGTTTGTAACTATATTATTATCTCTTTTATATAATCTTGATAGACATGGTGCTCATCATCGTAAGTTTGAATAGTAGAAAAATAAGTTTTAGCCTCTAGTTACACAATTTGAATATGCATGAAAGGGTCATCTATGACAATGGTGTTAACCACAGAGGATTTGTTCTAATTTATGGTATAATGGAAATGCCTTAAAATTGTGTTTTTAATTATTATAATAGCAATATTCTCAACTATGCAGAGGCTAGGAAACTTCATATAGGGATTATAATTACAATTGGAAAATGATGGAAATATATTTCAATTGAGGGAGATTCACACTATGAACAAAAATGGATTTGGAGAATTGAATAAAAAATAACATTATTGTTGATGTTCTTCAACTATTGTTGAAGCAACCTTTTGGAAATGTGAGCATATATAAAGGGAATTTAAGTAGAAAATAATTTAGTCAATCACAATGTTGATATTTATCTTGGTGAAATTCAAATTTTAGAAGACAAATGGATAAGTCAAATTTTATCTCTTAATGAAAATGATTTCAAGGAGCTTAGTGCAAAAGCATAATAGTAATGTATCTAATAAAAAAAAATGAATAATAGCTTTGATAAAGGGCCTAGATGAATGTGGCTTAAGTAACTTGAAAGCAAATATATAAAATTTTGTATTTTTTTTAATAGAAGTAACTATTATTAAAAACCATTTATAACTTCTTTAAAATTAAAAAAAAAATAAAAAAATAAAATTTATAGAAGAAAAATATATAATAAGAACTTGGAAGACAAAAAAAAATTGTTTGTAAAGAATCTTGAAAACTCTAGTACTCATACTACACTAAAAAAACTAAATAAACCTTAAGAATTGAAAACCAAATTTACTCCCATTCTTAAAAAAATTAAAGTATATAACTATAAAAATGTCTATAATAATATTAAAAAAAAAATTCTTAAGCTTTTACGTTAATATATATTAATATAAATACAAAAATATTACAATAACAATATTCTTACACTAAATTAAATTCTATTTTCAAAATATATTTGTTACAAATTAACTAAAGTTTTTGTTTTATGTAAATACATGTTTGTTTGCCTAATAAGAGTTGAATGTACCTAAAATTAAAATAGCTTCCTGATTGACATAAAATATTAAAAAGTTTTAAGCACTTTCCAAATGAAAATCTGCTTAATTTTTTTTTTTTTTTTCTTTTTTCTTGTGTCCGGTTTCCGTGTTTCCTATTTGAAGCCAATCTATACGGCAAAGAATGTGGATGGCCTACCAACAATCAAACGTTTAGAATGTGGATGGCATAGACAAGAATGTTTTCTTGCTTACCCTGGCATTTCCATGCAACGAACTTCCTGCGCTGCACGCTTATAGCTTTTCTAAGTGGTAGGTGCACCGATTTTACATGTGTGTTAAGGCATAAGCACCTTTTTCTATCATCTCCTGCAAACATATTTCCACAGTCTAGATTTGACAGCCATGACAATAACCTGAGTGTGCCAGATTTAAGACCAGGCAAAATTGGAGAAGGCTCTGCAGGGCATGAAACAAAATGGTAAACTAGTGCCCAACAATAAAATTGGGCTTTTAAAAAATCATTTATGAAATCTAAACATCCAAAAAGTTTAAAGCATTCTGGTTTAGGTGGTTGATGTCACTTGCATCTTCTATGGCATTGTGAAACTGAACAATTGCTAGACTCTGCCACTAAAGGGATGCATAGATATTCAACTGGATATATTTTTTTTAATTATTAATATTTTTTTTTAAAGACAAGGGGAAAAAATAAGAGAGGGAGAGTGCATGATAAGGTTCAGCGGCTTTTCAACTTCAGTGTTGCAAAGGTGATCTCTTACATACCTAGCCCCAAATCCCATCTAACATTGCTATTTGTCGAAGCTGAGGAATCCTCCTCAAATAACTGAAGGAAGTCAATCAAGTGATAAAAGGCATGTATGTAGTGCAAATAGTTCAAAACCAGTTAATGCTGGAGATAAATTGTTAGACAAATTCATACTAAAATACTTTACATGTGGCGGTTCAATTCATGATTCTATAGTTAATTGGTTGCACCAATAATGAAGTTTTAACAGGCCATTACATATACCTTGCGAGGGGCTCTAGACTAAGCAAGCCAGAGCAGCTAAGGAATCCCAGTCTCACTCACAATCTTTTTGATGTTTCTATTTTGTTGTTGGAAGACATTGCTCAGGAAGTGGATATCATTTCTAAATTGTGCAATTCTTGAGTATTGTAAACAGCAGAGTCACATTGTGAAAATGGATTGAATACTTGAGAGCACTGCAAGCTTCATTGATACAAAAACCAAAATTGTTGAGGCTGATTTTGTGCTCAAACACCACAATGTTTGGAACAATTTAAGATAAAAAATCTGCTATAGAGGATGTATCCTAATTATTACCATTTGAGGTTACTAAACAGGTGTTCAGGACATTTCATACCCAGGAGTAGACATTAGGGATACAATAGTTGCAATAGCAACGAAAAATGGAAGTGAAACTCATGAAGATGCACCTTCATCATCTTGGGCAGCAGTGCCCTCATAGAAATTGGATAAGTTGGTTCAGTAGAGGAAATGGAAAATGCAGAAAGTATTTCATATTCTTAACATAAATTTAACAAGAGGAGTTTAGGATAATTGATTTAGCTTCCAAGAGCTCTAGCTGTTTTTTATAATCCATGGTACCACAAAGTGAAAAGATACTAACATTCAAGAAGACAAAGATGTAAATGAAATGTTCAAATTATTCTAGTAAGATGCAAGACATTGCCTCTTTTGGATCAGAGTTGATATTTGTAGAAATGCATGTAAATCTTCCAAAATCAGCCTTGTTTGAAGCTTAGTTAGCTGTTTTATAGATGTGGGCAAATAAGTTCATTTGTTAAGATTTGCTTCTGGCATCAACTATCTATCTCAACTATAAAAAATTGCTAGGCATTAGCTATATTTATATATTATTTTTATCTATTTCAACTTTCTCAAAGCTGTTTAATTTTAAACTTTTCCATTGTGGCAATATGGTTTGTCTCAAAAGAATGTGAAAACTTGCACTATACAGTAGCCTACTTGAGAGAATAATAATTCACATATAAAAGCAAGGAAAAAGATTTACAAAAAAAACAAATACACAAAATTTGACTATTGAAAAAGGACACAGCCCAAGAATAACAAAAGGATCAGCCTGAAAATAGACTTAAGGTATTTTAATGTCCTTCGTAATCTAGTAACTCATAGAAAACATTGTCCATCAAGAAACTTAAGAGAATATAATCACCAAGTAAACATTCAGATTACTGAGTAAATTAATGCAAGACAATCATAATGGTTTCAAACATGCTTAAATCAATATACCAATAACTTATGTTCAATTTCATTGCAACATAATCGTAAAAGAAAGCAAACATTTAGATTCCTTTTGTCAAGTTATATTGAACAAAGCAGCCATGGTATGATTCTTCTGACCATCAACCTCCAATATATTCATTATTAGATGATCAAATTATGCATATTATGACTTCCATCCAATCTTAGGATCTTACATGGACTAAAGTTGAGAAAAACATAGCATATTATCAAAGACAAGTGTGAGACAAATTGACATAAGTTGGTACAACTGCTTCATGTTTTGCATCCTTTCACATTTTGTACATATATGTTCCCAAGAAAGCTAGAATGTAGAGGAGATTTCACTATCATTGGTCTCAAAGTTTTTCCTGGACACACTTGTATGGGCAAGCAAAGATGGTATATCTGATTGAAATTTGGAGGTTGAAGCATCTCCAAGATAATCACATCTGATATTATGCAATATTCCCACAATGTCAATCATGGTTGGCCGTTCTTCAGGAGATTGTCTTGTGCAAACTAAGGCAAGACTTATGAGTTGTTTGAGGCACTTGAACACCTTCTCCTCCTCATTGCTAGTAGCAACACTCAACAAACAACTGTCAATAACATCTGCTATTGAATCTGGAAAACCACTACTTACCCACTTTTGTAAATTCATTCCCTCTTCAAACATGCTATCTGTTGGCCTCTTTCTGGTCACCATCTCTAATAACAATATTCCATAGCTATACACATCTCCTTTTGTACTGACAACTCCACTTACTCCATATTCTGCATTTCAAGCCACATCTTTGTAAGCTTTTGCATTCAAAAATTTCAAAGCAAAAATAGAAATATCTCATGCTAAATATTTGAATTCCATACCTGGGGCAATGTAGCCTATTGATCCTTTTAATGTATGTGTAGAAGTGTATAGATCCATAGAATTTCCAAAGACTAAGCTTGAAATGCCAAAGTCTGATAAATAAGCCGTCATGTCCTCACCAAGGAGCACATTACTAGGCTTTAAATCACAATGGATGACTTGCACAAAACAATGGTGATGGAGGTATTCTATGCCTTGTGCAATGTCCATGGCTATACTCAACCTTTGGATCAAATTCAATCTACACACTTGTCCTTGAGAACTTTGTTCACCTTGAGGATACAAAAATTTGTCTAGGCTTCCATTTGGCACTAGAGGAAATATTAAAGCTTTGAAGTCTAGATCTGAATAAGAAGTTATGATTCTTAGTAGATTTCGATGCCGAATTTTACTCAAAACATTGCACTCTCTATCAAAGCTTTTGTGTGCATCTTCATTCTGCACATTAAGAACTTTGATAGCAACCATTGTTCCATTCTTCAAGACCCCCTTGTACACTTTTCCACAACTACCAATTCCTAACAAGTTGGTCTCATTGAATCCATCAGTAGCAGCTACAAGATCCACAAGTGAAATTCTCTTGAATTCCAACTTTGAAAATCTTTTGTGCACCTTGTTTAGGATGAGAGTTCATGCAATAGCGTCTCCATAAGAGTACCACAAATAAACACCATATGAAAATAGTAGCCCCAACAATAGGTATGATTACCCTTTTGAGATGCTTGAGTTTATCATGTTTGGGAGCAGAGCATGTTGGCAACTTTAACCATGGTCCACACAAATCAAGATTTCCAATAAATGATGTTGGACCAAGATGTTTGAAAACCCCATCCTTTGGAGCTTCTCCTGATAACTTGTTGAAAGAAAAATTCAGATGCTGAAGCATTTTAAGTTTACCCAAAGACCTTGGAATTTGACCAAACAAATGATTGGAGGAAAGATCTATATTGGCAAGATATTTCAGATCACCAAGAGAATCTGGAATTACACCTTGGAGTTGATTACATGAAAGATTTAAATATTCAAGTGCTATGCAACTTCCCAATGCATTTGGAATATGGCCAATCAATTGATTTGCAGAAATATCTATAGCAAGGACCTTATCCATCTTGCTCAGCTCTGAAGGCAGGTGACCTTGTAATAAATTGTTTGAAAGATTGAAAAAGAAAGCTAAATTTGGAAGCTTTGCTACCTCTGGAGGTATGGATCCCGTGAGCTTGTTGTATGAGATGTCAAGCAATTCCAACTTCATGCATTCCCCTAGACTTGGAGGTATATTTCCTGTTAATTGGTTGTGATCAAGATATAGTCTTCTTATATTTTGAAGTCCAGCAAGAGAGTTGGGAATATCTCCAGAAAGCTTATTTTTATCAAGATATAGATCACTTAAGCTTTTGAGTTGGTTAATCTCCTTTGGAATGGTTCCTTCAAAATTATTGTGACTCAAGTCTAATCCCTGCAACCTTTGAAGCTTACTGATTGTCGAAGGAATTTGGCCTGAGAAAAGGTTTCCAGCAAAATTTAAAAGAATTAAACCAGTTAAATTTCCAATCTGAGGAGGAATTTCCCCCCGTAAATTATTCTCATACAAGTAGAACTTTTCAAGTTTTGAAGAAAGTTGTCCTACAGAAGAGGGTATGACTCCTGTTAAATAATTGTCACCTAAACCTATATATTCAAGACGAGAACAATTAATAAGAGCATTAAGAATGGGCAAACTTTTGTTGCTGCCGCTAATAAACTGGTTCTCCCCTAAGTTAAGCCATGTAAGTTTGGACAACTTTCCCAATTCAATAGGGACTATTCCACTCAGCTGATTTGAGAACAAGTCAAGCTGTTGCAGCGCTGTACAATTGGAAAGTGTAACAGGAATTCTGCCACTCAATTGGTTACCATCTAGATATAATTCTGTCAAGCTGGTATTCTTGAAGCACAAGTCCTGTGGAATCTCTCCAGTTAAGTTATTGTCAACTAGACTCAATATTTGCAGAGTGGTGCAGTTTGTCAAGGATGGAGGAATTTCTCCGGTGAGATGGTTGCTATCAGTATGGAGCCATTTGAGTTGACTAAGTCTACCCAATTCGAATGGAATTCGGCCATGGAGTTTGTTCTCATCCAAAAATATAAATTCCAAAGAGGATATGTTTCCCAAGGATTTCGGAATTGTACCGGTCAAGTTGTTCCTACCTACATCTAATATGGATAAATTTGGGAGAAAACCCAGCTCTGACGGAATGTTTCCGGTCAAATGATTTCCGAAGAGGCTAAGTACTCGTAAACTGCGGCAAGCACTAATATGGGCGGGAATGGAGCCTTCCAGGTTATTGAAAGATAACCATAGTTCCCTTAAGCGAGGAAGGCTTTCTAATTGATAGGGGATGTGACCATCAAGTTTGTTATCTGAAAGATTAAGAAGCTTAAGAAAGGAGAGATTGCCGAGAAAAGGAGAGATGGTACCTTGCAAAGCCAAGCTAGAGAGATTAAGAGAAACGACTCTCTGTCTGCGACGAGAACATTGGACACCTGCCCACTTGCAGAAGGAGACATTTGGAGTCCAGTTGTGTAAGGAATGAAGAGGATCGACGGTGATTGCAGACTTGAAAGCCAAGAGAGCCTCTTCGTCCGTTGCATTGCTTGTGTGGGGATGGGAATGCAAACCATGAAAGGAGTGGGCAAGAGTAGGAAAGAGGACGAGAATGAAAATGCGAAGGAAGAAAAGAGGGGAAAGGGTTATTGAGGCCATTCTCCAACTGAGGTCGAACAGGACACAGTACACCACAGCACACACAACTCAGTCTGGTGTCTCCCTTTGATGCAAATTTATTGTCTTTGAAGTAGAGCAGAAAGATAGGCATTGTCGTGTCAAAGTATGCCATTGCTGTCAATGAAGAAAGGAGAGGGAGTAAGTGTTGAATCACATCCATTAGCTGTGAAGCAGGAAAATGAGACAGGGGTCATAGGGAGTAAGTGTTGAATCACATCCATTAGCTGTGAAGCAGGAAAATGAGACAGGGGTCATAGGGAGTAAGTGCTGAATCACATCCATTAGCTGTGAAGCGGGAAAATGAGACGGGGGTCATAGGGAGTGAGTACTGAATCACATCCTTAGCTGTGACGCGGGAAAATGAGACGTGCACATTTTCTATTCCCGAGGATAATTAAAATATAACTAATTTTTAATTTTTATTATTTGAAAATAATTTTTTTGTTTTTATTACATAGAAGTTGGTAACAGCCACTATTTTTAGTAATTGATCAATCCAAAGTTCAAACCACTGGGACTGCAATCATCAAACCTACTACTACCTTTAGCACGTGAAGCTTGAACCTAGGTCTCCTCCTGATAAATGCCCAAAGTCTTACCAATCCGCTAACTCTCCAACATTTTATAATTATTACCGCCATGGAATGTGGGATGTAAAAATAATAAATTATAATTATTCTTTATAAAAAAATACTAACTATTAAAAATAATTATTAATTTTATTTTAAATATATATATAATTGATAACATAAATTTAAATTTAAATGTTATTTACCTAATATTTGGGATTTTAGCTCAAGACCAACTATTTCAAATAGAAGTCTTGCACGTGAAGACCCCTCCACTTTGGGTGCCTGGCTATCTAATTACTTTGGAAAGCCGCGTGCTTGACGTGGTAAATATAATAATTATACCTTGGTAGTGGCCGACATATTAGCCCTCATCCGCCTACTTCCCCTGCACGCGTCTGACTAATTACCTTGGGGAGCCTCGGTGCTTGACTTCTGACAGAGCGCTACAATACCCAACATTTAAATAATAACAACATTGCGGCTACCTTTCATAGTTGGTCAACAAAATTAACCATGGGCCAGATGGGACCCATTCCAACAACTGATACGAACATTTTCTATTCCCGGAGTACAACTTTACTTTTTGGTAGGCTCAACAGGAGTGGTTAGAAGAATAATCATCCTCACTTTCAATCTCGTACAGTGCACAAAGAAAAAACACTTGCCTTTAGTGGGAGTAGTTTGGATTGTTTAGTAAGGACTCCCGTACTTTTAATAATAAAAGATAAGAATAGTCATCCTCGCTTTCAATCTCGTGCAGTGCACAAAGAAAAAAAGTCGCCTTTAGTGGGAGTAGTTTGGATTGTATGGTAAAGACTTTCGTACTTTAAATAATAAAAGATTCAAAAGTTAGAACTAAAACAAATTTTATTTTATTTTTAAATTATAGACTTATTTTTTATCATAGAAATCAACGAAATAACTTATGAAAATATAGGACAACCCTATAGTTTAGGATGTCCTATGATTTTACTTAAACAAACAAATAAATATATATATATATATATATATATATATATATATATATATAATTTTTTATTATATATAATTAATTTTTTAATTTTATTAAAGATTTAGTTAAATGTTTAGGGTTGGATATCCACATCCCACTATGACCTTTTATAAGAGGAAAGTTGTGCTTATTAATAGGGAATTTAACACACAACCACATATGTCACAGTAAGTATGCTAATTTTTATTATATATGTTAAATTATTTATTTATTTTTAGATAAATTATATATAGATAAAAGTATTTGTGTTTTTTCCTTAGAAAATAAGTAATTTTATATTAAGTAAATATGAAATTACATTCTTCAAATGTTTCTATGGTATTTCTTCAAAGTTTTAATAATGATCTAAAAAGCAGGTCACTTAATACGTCATAGCTAGCTATCTCTATCAGGTTAAGTTCTATTCTTAGATACCATGTAAAATTGTCAACCAATATCCTTTAAATCTCTAATTTTCAAGTTAAAAAAAGTTGCTTTAACTAAAGTGGATTAATCCTCCTAGATAGATATACAAACCAACTATAGTACATTGCCTCACTAAATTCCTATATTAAGCATGTACCTAGTTCAATCTAAAGCCCCTCCTTTGAAAGTTCATTTGCTTTTCTATTCGCTTCTTTATAAATATGTCAAAAAGTAAAAGCTTCACTTTGATCCACAAATTCTTTTATTTGAGAGAAGAGGGATTATAGAACCATGTTTTCCATTCTAAAAACACCAAGTATTAATTTTTAAGTTTATTACCACCTGTGAATCTTTGTAAATTTAAAATTTTGTATTTCTTTTGATTCTACCAACCAAACCAACCATTTAAGTGTTGTAATTTTGGTATAATTATTAGAACCTTCTCATAGTCTAGCCTTGAATTTGAAATAATGAGAGTTAGAAATATATAGTAATACTCTTGCTCCACAAACTCCAAGGACCCATCAAAAGAGCCACATGCCCTTGATTTATTAATCTTTGGAGGGATCTTTTGTCTGGTTACATTCGTTGTTGCTAAAACCTTATAGTTATTGAAACTTTTGATGATTTGGGAGGAGACCTACCAAGTAGGCTTCTCTTGATCCTAAAATATTTTTGTGTTCCTAGATAACCATACTTCCCATGACACAAACAACAAGAGAGCTATAAAACCTTTGTATGACCTATTTCCAAACCAATATTTCAAGAACTCTTCTAGGGAGTCTTCTTGTCATCTTGTTGAAATATTTATCTGTACTACAAATTCCCTCCAAACTTGTCTATTAAAGGAGTAATATACCTATAAATGATCAATTGCTTCATTGTCTAACTTACATAAATGACACCTTCTTGAACCTTTCCAACTCATATTTTGTAATAACTCTCATATCAAAACCTTATTTTTCTTGGTAAGCCATAGGAACAATCCTATCTTCAATTATTTCTACTTCCAGATTGACTTCCATGTTGAATTGTTATTTCTATCTTTCAATAGAATCTTATATCCCAAATCTAGAGTGTACTCCCTCATACCTCCATTTTTTATCCAAACCAATTGATCAACTTCCTCTCACAACTTAATTTTTCTAGCTTTAAGCCTCCCCACATATTCTTCTCACTAGTGTACCTTTTGGCCCTGAAGTCCTAACATTGTTGCTTCCTCCCATCTCTGTCTCTAATTTGTAGATAATTTTATGTGAGTTTCTTGGGTGAGAGTTCCAATCCCCTGAGTTCTTATGATTTGAATTACAATATTTTCCAATCTATGCATACCACCACAACAAATTCAAGGGTCTAGCCTAGTCTTTGGATTATGGGATTATTTATTAGACTTTATGAACTTTTGTATTTTGACCTACAGATTAGGCTTAGACTTGATAGAGGAATTCTTGAAAGCTTCTTAGAGGATAAGACAAGATTACCCCTTATCAATCTAATTGTTAGGTACTCTACTCTTATCAGTTGGAAGGAGATTAAAATGGCTTTGATTTCATCCTTTAAAAATTTATGAAATAACTCACCATTAGCTTCCTTATCTATAAATATAGGAAAAAGAGAAGTTATTTTGATTATTTTAGATTGACCTTACTAAGATCCTTGTATAGTGAACCAAAATTATTTACACCCATGTCTGATATTTCTTTAAAGGATGAGACTTTACTTCCATCTTAACCTTGTAGCTCCTAAACTATAGTTTGTTGTTTTCTATGATTTGTAAAGCTATGAAAAAATTAGTGTTCTTATCCTCATTTGCAATCTAGAATGCTCTACTTTTGAGTCCCTATTGTGCTTCTCTTTGCCAATAATATTTTCTTCTCTTGTTTTAAACTTTTATACTTAAGCCTTATTTCCTCTTCCAATTATTTTTTAAAATCATCTTCTAGATACACTAGAAGCTCCTCCTTAATCTCCATCATTTTTTGCTCATCCATTAGATTTGTTTTATAGGCCTACTAAATCATTGTTGCCTTAATCCTTTTTAGATTTGTTGCAATTTGAATACCAACATATTCTCTCAGACTAGGATCAAACTTCACCAATTTTTATTTGACTAGAGTTACAAAGTTATCTTTTACCCACTCAAAATTGAAATTAAAAGGACAATGCATTTTTTTCTCCTCTTCTACTATAAGAAACATGATGGATGAGTAACCAGAGTCTCCTCCAACTTCAACCCAAGACTCTAGTCTATAAGTGTCATTTACCAAACTCTCAGCTACTAAGAATATATTTGGTATCTTAAATATTCTATCAACCCACATCCTCATGTTTCTCCAAGTTGGGGCTAACTTTATAGGCACCAAGTCTATCAGTCCCTTGGCTAAAATATTTTGGATGAAGTAATAAGCCAGTGGATTAGTTCTATCAATAACACCCCACACTTCACTCATAGAAAGAGTTAATTTTAAATCACCTCCAAAAATTAAATTATCAGCTTCTAGAAATTTTTGATCCATAACCTTATCCTAATACTACATTATGTCTTTATAAGGACTATAAGTGTTCACCACTATCACTATTTCCTTAAGCTTCATTCAAAAGAATTCAACCCCTACTACTAAATTAATTTACCTTCCACCCTATGGCCACTCCTCCTGAGGCCCCTACAACATTAAGGGCCAAAAAATCCCATCATTTAAGTAATTTACTAAGATCTTCCATCACTTTCATAGCTAACCCTTTTGTTTCTTGAATTAGTAGAATCTTGGGATTGTGAATTTCTATTAGCCTACATAGAGCAACATTTTTTACTGATATGACCATCCCCCAGATATTCATGGAGATAAATTTCATTGAGTAATTGTGTCCAAGATCATCCATGCTCCAAGGATCTCCTTTAAAGATTATTGCTTGACTTGTTAAACTTCATGGATGAATTTATTCTTATCCAATGAAATAATATATCTTCTACCCCTCCCACTAGAAAGACTCCCTGACCCCACATCTTTATAAAGGCCTCCCCCAACTCTTCCTTCCCTTAGTATTTTTCTTCTTTTTAGGGACCATAGGGAATACCTATGGCTTGTGGGGGACATAGAAATAGGTGGGAAGAAAAATCAAAGTGTTTTACCCATAAAGTATTATTGAAAAACTTAGTAGAGTCTAAAACAAGGTTGGCATCTACTACCTCAAAGAAAAACAAATTTGAGGGTCACCCTTAGTCGTCAACTCCACCCCTACATTCTTCCATGGAAGACTTTGTTTTACAAATTGATAAGTTTGATCATTGGTAAATTGAAGGACTCAAAGAAAAATTACCTATAATAATTCCATATGAGAAATGAGATTTAGCAATAGTTTCACTTTAAAAGATTGTATCTAGATCTAGAAGCATGAAATGCAAATTTTACTTTGAGATTCCTATCCTTGCTTCAGTTATGGAGTTATCCTTGACCATCCAATAGTGGTTATGGTCTAGGATGCACATCAATACACTATGCAAATCATTGACCAAGAGTTTTTAGCATGCTAAATGGTATGGATTGTTCAACATTCATCTCATATCTTTGGAGGATCAATATTTTTGTGAATATCTTAACCTTGCAAGTGAACACAATATATTCATCTAACAATTCCACTAATTGAATAACTTGATATTGGTGACTCTATTGAAAGAATGAGCTTTGGGTATAAGCTCTAGAATTGTGTATTAACAAGATCGAAAGTAAAAAGTCTTAAAGAACCTATGTAATTTGTTGAATTACTAGTCTAAAGAGCTTGTAGAAGAATAGATAAGTCTCACTCTCAAGGCAAAGATCCTTCTATTCAAAGTCCAATCCCTATGCAAGCCTTTCCTAGATAATATCCTGATAGTCCCCCTTCAAAAATCATGGCTAGATAAAATACCTGGGGTGGAATAACAATGGATATTTTTTCCTTGTAGATCTGCATGAAATCCCTCAGTCTACTCTTAAATATTTAGTAACCTATGAGAATTGCTAGATGTTGTCACCCTAGTTGTTATTCATAATATTCAACATGAAGATGTCACGATGAGATGTTGACCATATCCTTGTTATAGAATATTACATCATTTGGTAGATGTCAATGTACCACAATGGGTACATGGTTAGATTAGATTTCATAAGTTAGTATTAGAGTATTTACTTTATGTAATATAATAATGTGCAGATAATGCACAAGTGTCTTTAGTTAGGTGTGCATGTGCACAAGTGTTTATCATGTAGAATGCACATGTGTCCTTAGAGTAGGAAAGTGAAGAGTCACATACTATTATATATTTGTGACTAAGCATTGTAATTTTTAATGAAGAGCATTGCTCATGGCAAGTACTATTGAATATTCATTTATTGTTATATTTTCATGAGCTTTCATTAATGGATGCTTTATGAGTAGTTGTAGACTTAGAATATTGCCATTACCATATACTTGATATTGCATGCTCATTTTAGAACTTGAGGTTGCATTTCCTTTAGTATTATCCATAAAAAGCTAACAGTGGTATCAGAGCTACAGAGAGTCTGAGTGTAGATATTGGAACAATCATCGCCATCTGAAAATAAGCTCAAATAGTGTTTTATGCACCATCCAGTGACAAGTTTAAATAATTTTTTACGACAAGCTCAAATAGTGTTTTATGCAGAACTACAAGTGAAAGGAAGAAAGAGATATATAAATAAACTTTTGGAATGACAAGTGAAAGGAAGAAAGAGTTGCAAATTTCTACAATCTTAGATAGCAAAAAGGAAATCTAAATCACCAAGAAATCTAGCCATGGAGAAGGCCAAAGAGGTTTGAAATATTGGTTCTTTAAAAGCATTTTTATTGTATTAAAACTGGTTTTCTCTAAGCATCATATTAGAGTTTCTAGAATAGTAAAAAGAGGTAAAGTTTAAGTCTTCACATCTTGATGAAGATAGTCAGAAACTTAGTTTTTTGGATGGTGTTCATTTAGTTGATTGGGTGTGTGAGATGTCAGCAACAGAAGCAAAGAATTTCATTGTAATGGGTATCTGAATAATGTAGCAAATAGGATTATGGCAGTAATTATAAAAACACTCTCATGGTAGTTGTAGTTCCAGTCCCACTCAACTAAAAATTATAGTAACAAGAAAGAGTAAGATTAAAAAAAAGTGTAAAAAATTGTAATAGATTACCAATTTCCTATAATATAGGAATAATAAAAAAATTATTCTACTTTTCTTTTATCCAATAAATTTTTTTGCTATAATTCCTCTAACGTTTCGTAAAAAAATCCTTCGGATTACACCCTATGTATTATGCAAAGGATAGCACATAAATTTGAGTAATCACGAGTCTTCTTTAGAAATAAAGATCCTATAAAAATAAATATAAATAATATATAATTATTTTTCTTTATATATATATATATTTAATTTATTTTTATTTATATATATATATATATATTTTAATTTATTTTAGATCTCTATTTTCTAGTTTTTTTTAAGTTTTCCCATTCTTATTGATTTTAAGGACGGGTCTCTTTTCAACCTTAGTCAAAAAGAGCAATTTTTTTTTCAAAGCTAGAATATATGTATGCATTAACTGAAACATTACAATATTCTTGTGCTAGCACTGTCTACCAATTAAAAAACAAAATGGGGTGGATCAAGAGTAAAGCATCCATAACTGAATATACATAAGAGTAGAAGCTAATATCAACTAATATCAACAAAAATACTAGCTATATCTTGTTGCAATACACTAGATATCAACATTTATCTATGGGAGAGTCTGTTATATAAATAAATTTTGGGTGTGTCTTCCATGATATTTTCAGAAGTCTTTAAAGAAGAAATATAAGTAATCAAAACTTGAACTTTCTCATCATTGTTAAAAACCTTATTTTTAATTTTCTATTGGACCTTTTGAATATCCTGAATCATATGAGAAAGTAGATGAAGTCTATCAATAATATCTCCTAGTGTGTTGGAAGTTCCATAGACTTGGGAATGAATGTGTTCCACATGTAAATAAATATCAAAGGTCAAGTCTGCTAAAACTATATCCCATGTAGGAGTAGATCCATTAAACACCTTTTTGCATCTAAACTTCCAAATGTGCTTGAGAAGAATGAGTCTACAAACATCCCAGAGTTTGGGGCACTAATCTAGCTGAGAAAACTAAGCAGAGAAAGCTTGATCTAGTGAAAGAGGGAAAAAGAAAAGAGTAGAAGACATACAAAAACTATTTAGCCATACAAAAAAACAAAACAAGTGAATTAGAGTTTCTAAAGCATTACAAAAATTGCATAGAGGGGGAATATGTAAAATCGTTGCCAAAATTTCAAAAGTTGGAAGTTTTTGATGCAAAAGTCATCATCCAAGAAGTTGAGTTTTGGATTCAACAAGAACTTTCCAAATCTGAGTAGCAAGAAACTACCATTGGGCATTGGTAAAATTTACTTACCACTTGACATTGATCATAGAGTCTAAATAAGGAGGACACAAAAGGTTTTTGTAAATTCAATTAGAAGTAATGAAGATATTCTATGACCATTAAGCCATCTCTAGTCATTCCATATGTTATGGGTAGTTGTTCCTAAATTTATAAGGACCGCATAAGGAATGGAAGCCACAAATATGCTATAAGACTCTTTGAACCTAGAGGGAAGGGAAAAATAATTGCATATTTAATTCTAAGTAAGAATTGAGCAGCTACTCGGATCCCAGATATCTCTAATTCTATTAATATGTTTCTTCAAAAAAATTAGACCATGATGAGCACTGCATAAAGCTAAATTTTTGTCATTATGAACGATAAGTTATTCCACCAAAGACTATTTAGACCGATGCTCACACCATGTCTCAACGAGTCAAACTTCCAAACCAATAAATGAAAAACTGATTGCCAAGCTTTCTAGTTTTGAATAACTAGAATAGAACCTATAATTGTTAAGTAAGGTGCATTAAGGACCTTATCCTCCCAAGGGGTTTCTTTTCATTTACATTTGTGAGTAGCTTGCGAGATTTTTTAATGAAATAGGTGTTTCCAATTTTCATCACCATTTATAGCTTTAACAACCCATTTAGCAATCAAACTTTTACTTTGGGTAAGAGGATCAATAATGCCTAGACCTCCTAAAGCCTTAGGTTGAGTACAAAGCTTCCATGATATGGCAGTCATTCCCACCTCCCCATCCCATTTGGTCCATAAAAATTTATGAATGACCTAAGTTAATTTGTTATAGGCTACCTTGGGGGCCATCCAACAAGAGGAGTAATAAACATGAGAGGCTGCCATAATTTTATTCGCAACTTGAATTCTTCCTGCTAAGGAAATAAATCGAGTTGGCCAAGCATTAATTTTTTTTTGAAGTCTTTCCATAACCAAGTTCCACATATCCTTAGGAGTGATATTAATCTTAAATGGAATTACAAAATAATTCACAATCATACCATGAGGGATGATCTTCCACTTAGCCAAGGAGTTGCATCCACAAGGAGAGGAAGAGGTATAGAAGACTTCAGTTTTAGAGTCATTGATATGAGAGCCAAAGATGTCACAAAATAGTTGAACAATATCCTTAGCCGTATCCACCTCTTGTTGGGTATTTTGAAGAAAAATAAGAGAATCATCAACAAAATGTGAGTTAAGATCATGCTTATCCCTAGGAATCTTAATACCTTGAATGAGGCCATCATAATGAGCCTTATGAAGAAGATAACCAAGAACATCAACAACCAAAACATACAAAAAAAAGAGCAAGTAGACAACCTTACCTGATATACCATTGAAGAGGGATGAATGGAGAAAGAGCTCCATTAACTTGAACACAAGTTGAAGCATCACCAAAGAGCATACCAATTTGATTACAAAATTTAGGATCAAAACCAAGCCAAGAAAGCATACTAAGAATAAAATCCCATTTGATTATATCATAAGCTTTGTCAAAGTCTAACTTACCTAAGAAAGCATCTTGATTGGATTCGATAGCCCATTGTAAAGTTTCCTAGGCTATCATAAGATTATCTAAAATATAACTCCATTTAAGAAAAGTAGATTGTTTTGGGTGAATAATTTCTTGAGCAAATACTCTAATTTTTAAAGCTATAGCTTTAGATATGATCTTTTACGAAACATTGAGGAGGGTAATATGTCTCCAATTGGAGATTTGATTACGATCCACACCTTTAGAAATGAACTTGATAAGCCTTGTATTTATATAAAATATGAGGGAACCATTATGGAGAGCTTATAGATAAACATGATGAAGACCAGAGGAAAGAATATGCCAATTTGTTTTATTAAAATCCACTATGAGGCCATTCATATTGAGAGCTTTTTAATTCTTCATAGAAAAAGGGTAGTTTGCAGATCGTTCACAAAAAGAGGATATTCAAGTTGATTTCGAATAATGGGGTCTACCAAGGAGGGAATATGTTCTTGCACATATTTCATTAAGATACATTGGATGTCATCCCTTGGCTCCGTTGTAAAAAGTTGAGAGAAATTAGCTACAAAAAGATTCATGATCTCTTTAGAGTCAGAAAGAGAATGACATAAAGGGTCCCCCAACTCAGTGATCCCTTCTAAAATATTTTTATGTCTAGGGTAGTTAAAAAAAATTTGTTCCCTTGTCTCCTTGGGAGATCCAATTGAGGCGAGATCTAACTTGCACCAGTCTAGCATAGTAAGACTCATAAAATCTAGCTTTATTTTCAACATTAGATAGATCGCATTGAACAACAGTGTTAGTAGGGTCTTTCATAAGCATGGAAAGAAGATGTGAGATCTCATTTTGAAGGTGACTCTTTTGAATATTCTTCCTCCTGGAAATAGAGCACCCATACCATATAATGGATGAAATTGTATTGAAAATAGTTATTTCAAACCTTTTGATCCAGCCAATATTACCAGTTGGTCTAGGATATTTATTCCAAATATGCTCTACGAGGTGACAATAGCCAAGATTGTCAATGTGGGACACATATTTTTAAAGGAAGCAACATGGAATTAAGGGAGATAGAGAAATTTTGTATAGAAGATAATATAGGAAGGTGATCTAAAAAAGTTGTATGAGAAAGGACACAAACTTGCTCATGTGGATAGAATGCACATGTGTCCTTAGAGTTGGAAAGTGAAGAGTCACACACTATTATACATTTGTGACTAAGCATTATAATTTGTAATGAATATCATTGCTCATAGCAAGCACTAGTGAATATTAATTTCTTATATTTTTCATGAGCTTTCATTAATGGATGTTTTAATAGTAGTTGTAGATGTTTATCAAGAGCTATACATTCTTAGAATATTTCTATTATCATATACTTGATATTGCATGCTCATTTTGAAACTTGAGGTTACATTTCATTTAGTATTATCCATCAAAATCTAACAATCCTTTAGAGGAAAAGTGCTAACCTGGTATAGATTGCTTGATGATAAAAATATTAATTCGTGGTCTCTGCTTTTCAAACCATTCATCTTGGATTTTAACCAAGTAGGAAATCCATTTTTATTGCTCACCTAGTTTACCTCCATTCAAATGTATCCACAAGAAAATATCATTGATTTAAATATTAAATTCAACAAAATATGGAATCAAATCACTCAAGACATCAAGCCTTCCTAGCCTCAAGTATACATATATTATATTCAATACTTTGTCCCATATCTAGGACTCTAGATTTGGCTATCCATTGATATGAGATTCCCATAGGTTTTCCAAGTTACAATTGTTGTAGAAAATATATTAATCTCCATTGGAAAACTTTGTCCTAAAGTCGTCATGCCATACTTTCTAGAATTTTTGCAACATGTGCAACAAGTTCTAACCACTTAGTTGCTCAACTTGATATTATTTTGGCACCTAGAGCCATGCCTTACCCATTGACACCTTCTCTTCCTATGTTGCCAACTTTAGAGCCTAAAGAAAGCATAGAGTTATTAGAGTTAAGAGCCACATTAAAAATATGAGAAATAAAGTTATTGTACTAGAGAGGTAGAAGGGAGAGAAAATATATGAAAACTATTAGCATAGAAGGTTTTCCTAAGTCACGAATGACTAGAGGGATTCTAGAAGCAATGTGATTGGGAGAACAAATGTTACATATTCTGAGCTAGAGAATACACCATCTATATTTACTTCTCAAAAAACTTATTGGTGCTTGGCCTACAATGATTCCTATAATTCAGACACATGCATGGTTTTTTAGTATTAAGCCCAACTAACATTGTTGTCTTTTAAGCCTTGCTACCTCAAAATATCATAGGTCCCAATATAAAGAAGCCACCATTTTATAGGTAGAATTATATATGTTATAAATTATATATATATATATATATATATATATATATATATATAGGCCAATATAATAATAAAAAAACATTCACATATAATATCTAATATGAATGTAAATTGGCCAAAATCATTCATGTACATGCATGAAGAATACTTACAATATAAATTGCTCAAAATCTATATACAAGCTTTATTATCAATGCTTGTTATGTGGTGATCATTACAAACCATTTTCCCTTACATTATATGGAGCTTTGTCTCCATAATATATCCATAGTAATATGACTCTTCAATACTTGTCTATTGCACTCCTCACATATCTAGGAGATGCAACCTTTCCTATTCTTGACCTTTGACTTCTTATCTTGCCACTTGTATACTAGACTCTTCACTCTCTTCTTACATGCATACTTGACTCTATGATACTTGCACATGTACTCCCAATACAAGATACTTGTGCACATCCTCACTTTACATATTTGCACACATACATGACACTTATGCACATTATCTCAATACACACTTACACTCTTACTTACATGACACTTGTGCATTTCCTGCACATTGCACTCTTACATGACACTTGTGCATTTCTTGCACATTGACACTTACATGCAAGGGAAAATATAAATCACTCATCTAAACTAAATATTCAACCCTAATATATTACATATTTATATTTTTACAATGAAGGTATTATGGGAGTACATTTGCATGTACCAAATAATGTAAAATTCTCCAACACCTCCCTATATTACATTATTTGATTAGTGAAGACTTTAGTGTTCAATATTCAGGTGACCTTGCATTGATCATGATCTTCTACTTGAGAATAATATTTATCTTCATTCTCAATTTCTTCATACTTTGTATCCTCATTATCTGGTTCACAATCTACATGTGCTTCTTCTTTGGCTTCTAGTTCATGTAGCTCTGATTTGTGAATAACTTGAACTTTTTCTTTGTCTTTGGTCTCTGGTTCATATACAACTTTCCTTATTATTTTACAAGATAAATCTAGATAATATTTGATCCACTTCCCTATTTCTTGTTTTCTTGAAACATCAAACATTCATCATTGGTAAAATTAACTATTTTTTCTTTGAATTATTCTTTGTCCTATATTTCTAAAATAGAACATTTTTCTCTATTGTTAGGAGTTGCTTAAGAAGTAATTTTTTGAATAATTTTGTCTAGTTTGAATAATAGTATTATCTTAAATCTCTCATAATATTTTCTTTTCTACCAAAACAAATGCTAGAGAATGAGATTTTATTTCACAAAATTTACATGGATAATACCCAATTCTATTCCAATAATTACCCTTCAATTTAGTACAATGCCCTTTCTTTAATCTATGATTCCATGCTAATAGTCTATCTCATCTATTTTCATTCTTCCTTTACTTTCTTTATAAACAAGTTGCATGTTTTCAGAATCCATAGTGCTCTGAGTAGTTGTAGATTATGTTATAAAATTTATTCTTGTTACACTACCAATTTATGATTTTTTAGTAATAAGATATGACTTTGAGTCCTCAAGTGTGTCTCTAAGCCATTTTGGTATTTTATTCTTCTTATAAAAACATCTATAAGTTTTGAGAATAAAACTTGAATTTATTCGCCATTTCTTCACTATCTTTATTGAATGCATTTTTAATAATTTCTTCCATGATTTGCAATTCAATTCCTTTGAAGTTGAAATACTTATATCTCCCAAAGTTAAAAAATGATTCAAATAAAAAATTTGCAAATTTTCTAAACTTTTTATGTGGAAATATTTTTAACTCCCTATTTGCAAAATTTCAAAAATTTAAAATTTTTATTTTTTATTTTTTATTTTTTATTTTTATTTTTAAATTGAAGATTCAAACAAAAAATATTCAAACTTAAAAAAACTAAAACCTTAAATATTAAATCCTTTTAACTCTTCAAATTAAATCTTCACACCTTCAAAAATTAAAATCACTCAAAACTTATAGCTTCTAATCTCTAAAAACTAAAAACTTCAAGTCTTCAAAACCAATTTCAAATTCTCAAATATTTAAACCCTAATTGAAATCCTTTTCAGTCCATACCTTATAAATAAATTCAAATATCAAATAATTAAAGTGCATAAATATCAAAGTGGAAAACCTTATAACTCCACTTTATAATTTTCAAACCAAATCAAAAAGTTTTCCCTCCAAAAATTTAAATGGCACATCAATTTTGAAGAAAGTAACATTGAATGTTACTGATGTAATTTGGCTAAATTTGTGGTGCAAATCCTCTATTGGATAGCATGCCAATAAACTATTTCTATCCTCATGCTAGGCCAAGTGTTTAGGTTTCCAAGACATAAAAATCTTGGACTTCTCTTTGTTCATTCATTCTCTTTGCTCTTTGCTCCCTTGTTCGAAAGAATGGTGATGCTTTCCTTTGCTATTGTTCACTTTTATGAATGGTGGTGATGCTCTCCTTTGCTATTAATTTCTTGGTTGCAATGTTTCCTTGTGGCTATGTATCTAGTGCAACATCTCAGGTGGATACATTTTAGGTGCCAATGTTCCTTGGTGGTAACATCTCTAGTGAAACATCTCAAGTGGAGATGTTTTAGCTACCAATGTTCTATGGTGGTAATATCTCTTATGGAATTTCTTTGTTTCATACACTTATTTATGCTACAAATACTCTAAATAGTAGTTTTCTATTACCACTCTTATTTTATACACTTCTACAGCTAGTAGCGCTCTAAACACTTTGATCTTCTTTAGTTTATAGTGCTTCAACTAAATCCAATTTCTTCTTGATTTCCTTTGACTCTTAGCACTATGTTAGCACTTGTTCCTATTTTATTTAATTCTAGCACCCTATTAGTGCTTGAAACTTGGTAATTATAGTGTATCAGGTATTCATTCTATAATGGCTCTTATATATTCTTAGGTAGTTGCACTCACAGTACTTAGATACCTGTTGCTATGGATTTTACATAGCTACACTTATAAATCTTAGATAGTATAGCTTATAGTTCTTACGTAGCTAAGCTTATAGGTCTCTTCCTTATCATATAGCTTATGTATGATGAATTCTATATGATTCCCTCTGAAGGGCAATGCTCTTGATGGAACTATATATATTGTGCCTTCCTTATATAGAAATAGTTCTTTAGGAAATACTTATTCAGAATAACTAATCCAAGGCCATGATTGTAGTAAATGTAGTATTCCAATCAGCCTTATATTTTTGGTTACTAATGAAAACTCTTCTCCATGCCTCTATATATCTTATATTTGAAGGCTTCTTCTTAGTACTTCTCAGTACTATTCTTATCTATTCTCTAGAAGCTTAGATTGATTCTCAATATTTGTACTCAAGAAGCTTAGATGCTTCTCTATCTCTTCTATATCTATATTTAGGAAGCTTAAATGCTTCTCAATGTCTAGAAGCTATGATGCTTCTCTATCTTCAATCTTCTAAAAACTAACTACAATGTCTTAGCTCTCATCTAAGAACAAAATCGATTCTACTATTTTCTATAGAATCCAAAAATAGTATCTAGTAACTATGAATATCCTCACACATCCAAATTCCTTATGAGTTGGCTCTCTCAATCTATTCAAGCTCAGTCCTAGTCTTCACTAGTTTTCATTCAACCAAGTGGAAATACCCTAGCATCCAAATTAGGGTGACTTTACTTGTCCTCTCAATCTCTACTCAATCAAACCTTCAAAAATAGAGTCCAAGTCTTCATTGCTTTCAAAGTGGATAGACTCCAATGTAATGGTGGCTAATAAAATATAACTCTATCAAAAATGGATAGAGTTAAGTGGTAACTATGATACCACTATTGGATTTTAAGCCTTGCTACCTCAAAATATCATAGGTCCCAATATAAAGAAACCATAATATTATAGGTCAAAATATCAATATCAAGAATATAATTATTTTTTGTTAGCAATCATATATATATTCAGGCCAATATAAAAATGAAATAACATTCACTTATAATATCTAATAGGAATTTAAAATGGACAAAATCATTCATGTACATGCATGAAGAATACTTACAATATGAATTTCTCAAAATCTATAAAGGTGTTGAGTTATTATTTTGACCTATTACAAAATAATCATTACAATCTAAGTATTAAGTTGAAAACTCTCTCTTGCAAAGAAATCAGATGAAATCACCCATTTCTCCAAGGTTCTAGTAAGCAAACAGCTATGCATATATTTAATTAATGAATATTGAAATAGAAATAAATTTATACCAGAATAAACTCAAACATGCAAGTGAAAATTAACAAGGGGCCTTGATAGTCTAGTTCAAACAATGCTTAGCAATCATGATCCTTAAACCTTCAAAAGCGCAAATGACTGGTTTCTTTTAGTGCTCTTGATATTAGTCTAAATTACCCTGAATCCTAGTCAGTAAGCTCATTTTATCTTCAAATTAAAAAATTTCAAAATACAAAAAGGCGTGGAATAGTCCACTTCATTTTAAAATCCATGCCTTTAATGTGAGTTTCATTTTACAGTTAGTGGATTCATTTTATCTTCATTATGGGTGTTCCACTTTCACTATGTTAGAATTTGGTGTTAGCAAAGGTTAGCAAGTTATCATGTTAGTGTTCACTTGATTTATCTGCCATTAGTGCGAATTTTGCATTAGTCACCACTCCTAACATTGATTTTATCTAAATATTAGCTTAATGCAGTTTGGAGGTGCAAAAATTCTAGATAAGGACCATAATAGAAGTAAATGAACAAGAAATAAAAAAACTAAAATTTTGGAAAATGGACTAGAATAAAGACTAAAATTAAAATGTAGAAATTCTGGAGAGACCATAATGGAAATAACTAAAACAAAAATTCTAGAAATGACCAGAATAGAAAGTGAATAAACACAATTTTTTTGGAAATGATCAGAATGGAAAACAAACCTATGTGCATAAATTAAACAATAGAAAACTATCTACAAGGTTAGCTAGAAAAACAAAAATGACATCATATTTTGGTTCACAATCCCTTACCTACAAAACCCCAAGTTATGAGATAAATCTAAAGACAACTTGACCTAATAGACCTGCAAAACAAACACAATCAGATTAGACCAAGTGCGAGACTCAAAGGATAAAACATAGTTGCATTCTATTCGACATTCACCTATTGTAACCCTTTAATGACATAAACAGATAGATATAAGTAAAAAAGAAATGCAGAAAGATACACCATGAATGCAGTAGCCATAGACGTAATCCCCTTTTGGTTTTTCTCACAAAGGTTTTTCTTGCCAAAATGGAAGCATTTAATTTTGAAAAATAATCTTCTTTACACAAATTTCCAACCCTTGTACAATGACCTCATCAGGATTTTAAAGCTTTTTCGAATGATTCATTTCTACTTCCCTTCCTTGATGATGTTAAAAATAAATAAACAAAACAATAAAACAAAATTGCATTGTTTTATCCTTTCCTATAACTCCCTTGCTTCTTATACCTTATAATATAAAGTTAAAAGCTTATTTAACTTTATATATATATATATATATATATATATATATATATAATTTAAAACAATACCCTCATAGTATAATTAATATACTAATAAAAATAAAAGTTTATATTAACCTTATGAGTCCCATACATAGATTATAATATATGCCTAAAATAAAAGATATATGTATTTCATCCACTTCTCCCCAAGTATATATTATAATAAGCATAACATTTCCCCAAGAATAAAGTATAAATTCCTTTTTAGATACAAAGACTTTAATATTTTAATGCTTGAATGTCAAATCGCAGAGTCAAAAAAAAATATAGAGAAAAGACTTTACAAGCCACTCGGATGCCTCTGTCTACGATTCGAAGTTGGGCAGCTCGGTTTTCACCACTCTATCCTCAATGATCGAACCCGTGGCCATAATCTAAGATGTATCTACCTTTTCCTTTCTCATCGATGCCTGTGTATGATTTCGTAGCTCCAGGTTTAAATGTTAAAACCCTTTGTACCACCCGATGGCACTTCCACTGCTGCATTGGACATGGAATTCTCGAGTGAATAGCCATACGACTCCATGAAATTTCCTATATCCAACTCTGATGTCTCCCACACCCAAATGAAATAACTCTTTTATGACAAGATTTAAGGAACCACAAATCCAACTCAAACTTAGGGTTTCCTTTAGGGTTTAGGTTCAGATAATGACATTCTATGCTACACTCTAACCGCATTTCCCTACCATTATGCTATGATTACGAATGAAATGCTTGTCTTCTGCAAATTTTGTGCATTCTACATTTGGAATGGGATATACTGAATTACTATGAATGAAACAACCCATGATGTTGGCTATGTCGTTGTCAAGTATGCATGCAGTCCACCCCAAATCTCTACCTGCCTAGAATAGGCACATAACTAACATCTACCTACTACTCATCCAACCCACTACCGATGTCGAACTATGCTATTATTAATCTACTTATGATCTACGTTGGGCTATAATATTCTTGCTCACATTACCCACCATGGTGTCTTCATTTGGCGACACACGCCTTCCAACAACCCTGCATTGCCATTGTGTTTTCTTTATGTAACCACCTTCATCAGATATTCCTCTCTACTGCTCTGCTATGGATCTTACTATGCACTGACATATACCTTCCATGTGTTTTCAGGTGTGGGCGTTTCTATTTATCGTTTGTCGCTGATGCCTTCGAACTCGACCGTCGTCACTCCCTACTTTACGCCTTGGACCTGATAATCCACCGCTCCCTATTTAATCTTCGTTATTTGCTACATAATGTCCCTGATGCTGCTACACAACTATGCACTGTCCTCTACAAGCGTTAGAATCTATGTAAATTTCAAACAAAATTTAAATTATTTGTTTATATTTGAGAGGTTATCCACGTTGGCCCTTTGCCAAATCATGCCCCCATTATGCATAGCTTTGAACCCTAGCCTCTATGGTGCTCTATCCAAGTCTGCCACATAGGAATATGCTTTAAACCAAACTGGGATTTTGTTGTTCCCTATGCGATTTTGTGTGAACGTCTATAGTCTGAGCTATGATTCCACTATCATGATACCACATCTCGAAAACCCACTGTCTTATCATCGAAAACGCCCCGATGTGCTCAATTCCTTAGTATTAAATGTTTCCATGTCATGGTTATGCCAATGTTTTACCGTTCACCAGGTAATGTTTCTCGTAAAAAATTTTGTTCATACTCATTAGACTGCTGCTTTCATTTCGACTGGATATCCTTTGCAGGCCTCTGGTAACAACCGATTCTCTATTGCACTACACCGCGTTGAAATCTCACTAGAATGCCACTATAATTTTTGCATCGAATGTTTGTATTCATTTAGTATGGCTGCTTGCTCTGCTACCATAGGACTTCCACGTATCCACCTCCAAATTTTGACTTGCCACTATTGTTTTCATCTATCACATTTTTGTGTGGTGTCATTTGCTCATGTGGGTATTTCTCACTATTCAACTCGACTTCGTCTCTGTGATTGTGCTACCATGTGGGACCCACATTTTGAATGCCCATCGATGGTCACATATTTCTAACTACATCTAGTCTCCTTGTCATGTTACAGTGGTGTCCTCTTCTAAACGTAACCATCGAAATGTCACCAGCGCCCGTTTTAATTTCCATCAGGTGGGGTCCACTTTCGACCTCTACTAGAATTTGAAGACTATTGTTATTGGCTGAACACCTCACATTGGGTATCCATAATGTAACCCCATGCCTCGTCATGCATGGTTGTCCCTAATCCTTCGTTAACCTGTGCACGATAAAAACAAACAAATGTTAGAAGTTTTAAAACCATTATCTAACCTAAACTTTTCTTTATGACAATGACAATTTCCACCAAAGAACAATACTTGAAGCAAGGTAGAAAGCTCGTTTGGCCATATTAAAGGGGTAGACGTATATATATATGTTTTATTATTGTCCCCTTTTTTATTTTTTTATTTTTTACTATTTTTTATATATTATATACATGTATGTCATTTTTTATTTTTTATTTTTTTATATTTTTTTATACTTCATTTCAATTATTATTATATATGTGGGCAATATAATAATAACAATGTACTTTATTTTTTAAATTTTATTTTATTATTAATCTCAAAAGTTGATTTATTCAAAATGCCACATTAAGATTAATCATACCACCAAATCAAAGGACTTAAGGGATACAATAAAACCCAAACCAATGGCCTAACCAACTTAACCTTTGACCCAATGAAATAAAACAAGGAGCTACAAGGAGGTCCTGGCCAAGGCAACAAACTTGCATTGCAACCTTCATGGAGAGGAACCTATAAACTAGAACTCAAATCATGCCAAAGTTCCCAATATGTAAATTTTAAAGTGGGTCCCCAATTTTGGGGCTAGTTGTGGAGCAGCCACAACAAATGGCGACTCTGTTGGGAAATGCTCCTAGGAATTTTGGTAAGAACCCAAACTATGAAAACACACAAAACCCAAATATTAGAATTATAAGCATCAACAAGTATCCAAAGAATGAGAATAGACCAAAAAAACATGAACCATCAGAATCATTCAACATCAGCTCAGTGTGTATGAAGTGATTCATTCCTTATCGTATGAAACCATTCAACATTCCATCGTGAGCTTCACATGGATGTTTATGTCTTCATGATTTATGCATATGATATGTTATGGATGATTTATACAGGATTGGATGTATTGAAAGGATGCTATAATATGAGCGACCTATTTTACAAAGACTCAAACATTCTAGTACCATAAACAAACACACTAAAATTGTCTAACCCTCTTAGGACCAAATGTGTGTGCAGTGAATTTATTTACCAGATCAAGAGCTCAGTTATGAATCGCTACAATCCAAAACCAGTGTGTGTGCAAGTGGACTCAGAGCTTTGGGGAATAGGATTCTCAACCTAAGTATGATGAGAATTTGACCCTATCCTTACTACTCTGATTTTTGAGTTTATTACCTCATTTTGACCAAAATGGTTAAACCTGTTATGGATGAAACCACAAGGCTAGCCTATCCGTTTGAGCGATTAGAGGTCTCACTTTTAAATGAGACATATCACCACGCATGAGCATACTCCACTGCTAGTCAAGCATCTATAGCCCCGGTGGAGGTTAGCCCCATAGTCCATGATTTTTCTTTTGATTTCTTGAATCTTAGGGATGACTACCACTCCTTTTGAGGGGACATGTAGTACGATCCTTACAATCCAATAGTCAGTGGTGTGTGATGCAAACAGACTCAGAGCTTTGGGGAATTAGATTCTCAACCTAAGTATGATGAGAATTTGACCCTATCCTTACTACTCTGATTTTTTAGTTTCAAGTATTGTGGAAGTGGTGAAAACCACTGTTTTATGGACTATGTTGCATGATAGGACCGACAAGGATGACCCTTTTCGCCTCACATTTTCTTCCAAGGATGGTTTTGGCCATTTTACCCAAGATGTTTTTAATATGTGCAAATTATATTTGGTTCAAGACAGTTTTGGCATCAGTTCCCAATCTCAAGATCTTCTTAGTGTATATTATGCAATGATCCTAAGAGAATTTGACATGTTTTTTGATGATTGTCTTTGAAATGTAGATGCAAGTGAGATGCAATGTTTATGCAATGTAAAATATACCATGAAATACGGATGAATGAGATGGAGCATACAAAATATTTCACCCTAATTTGCAAAATCGATGACTTCATGCATCCCGAGTTTCAAAAAATATTCTTTAATGTGTTTGTGGTACTCGTGGAGCCTTTTGCAATACAATTCCGATGTTTCATATTCTCCTTATCTTAGTTAATATTCATGAGGACATAAACTGACATCTCACTTTTCTCTTTTTTTCTTCAAAATAAACCAAAAATAGGCCAAAAGACCAACACCTAATGCTAAAGCCGACCTAAAATCCAAACGCAGAAACCAAAAACAAACACCCAAAGCTAAAGAAAAATCCAATCACCAAAATATCTGAAACACACTCTACAATGCTAGAAATCAATGAAAACTTGGAAGCGAATGAATACAAAACACACAAATCAAACTTGCAAACATCAAAACATCACATATTTACATATAATACAAGACTTTGCCTTTTTCAAGCCTGGAAGTAGTGCTTTAAATGCAGCCTATTAACGGGCAAAGCCAAATCGTTCCCATCCAAGGTTTTTAGTCTAAAATTATTCTCACCTAGGACTTCAGAAATTTGATACGGACCCAACCACAAACAATCAAATTTTTCATGATCTCCTTTCTTTTCATGTCTTTTATCCCACAGTAATACTAGGTCTGAAACTTTAAATGTTTTTATTTTAGACCTCTTGTCAAACCATATTTTCACTACATCTTGATGTTTGCTGAAATGAAGCATAGCCTCATCCCTTTTCTCATCAAGATGCATTAACTGCGTTAACCTAGTTTCAAGTTTATCATTAGTTCCAATATATTCCTTCATGAAATGCAATGTTTGTAATCTTAAATTTGTGGGAAAAATGGGATCCTACCCATAAACTAAATGATACGGAGATGTTCCTATTGATTCTTTGGTTCTGATCCTATCAGCCCAAAGGGCGAACTTTAGCTTGCTATGCCAATCCCTAGGGTTCTTTTCAAGTAATTTTTTGATTACACATAGCAAGTTCTTATTAGAGGATTTCGCTAAACCATTACCTTGTGGGTAATAATTTGAGGAGAATTTCAAGCTTACCATATTATCATATGCCCAAGTTGCAAATTCCAAAGAAGAAAAGGTAGAGTCGTTATCACTTACAATTGCGTTGGGCATTCCGAAACGAGTCACAATATTATCCTCTAAAAACTTAATAACAACCTCTGAGGTAGCGTGCTTAGTGGGAATAGCTTCAGTCCACCTTGTGTAGTAATCTATGGTAGTAAGGATATATTTATGATAATCAGATGAGTTAGGGTTGATGATCCCAACAAAATCCAATCCCCATTGTGCAAAAGGCCTTGCCTCTACCACATACTGCAATGGCATGGCATTGCAACATTTCTTTCTCTATTGGCCGCCACTTGACATGTGTGGCATGATCTCACATGAGCATGTGCATCTTTGAACAAATGGGGCCAATAGTACCTTGCCCTAAGGATTTGATGAGTCGTAGCATTGGATGACCCGTGTCCAGTTCCATACTTACCATGGAAATCCTTAAGTACTTGGGTCACCTCTTCTTGATCAACACAACGAAGGTAAATCCCTTCATGGTTCCTCCTATACAAAAAACTAGACCTAATTAGAAAATTTGCAGATTTCAAACGCAAATCTCTACGTTGAGTGGAATTGAGATGCGATGGGAACTTACCATTCAACAAGAAATATACAATATCAACATACCACTCATCTTTGGTTATGTCATCTACCTCATAATGTTGACATGATATCAACGGATCGATTTCTGCGATTGACTTGACCAAACCTTGTCCATGAACTATTTTCATAGGTTGGATTTCCAGATCAAATTCTTGGAGGGTTGAAATCCATTTTCCCCGTATTTCACCTAGTTCATTTTGCAAAAACATAGACTTGACAGTAGGGTCAGGAACTACAACAAAGACCTTACTATGAACTATGTAATGTCTGAATTTCTTGATGGTCTTGAACAATGCATACATTTGTTTATCCAGAATAGAATATCTCAATTTTGCATCCTTCAAAGGAGCACTCAAGAAAGCTATGGGATTTTCAATGTTACCTTCACTCTTCTGAGTTAGGACGCTCGCAAAAGAATGATCTGAAGCAAATGTATAGACATAAAAAGGTTTAGCATAATCTAGACTAATTAAAACAGGGGCCCTAGAGATAGCATCTTTGATGCTTTTGAAAGCTTCCCTATTTTCATTTGTCCATTTGATCTGAACATCCTTCTTTAACATGTCGTTCAAGGGCTTGGCAATCTCGACAAATCCTGAAATAAACTTCCTTATGAAATTGATTTTACTAAAGAAATATATTAGCTCTTTCTTGCTATTGGATGGAGGAATGACTAGTATAGTAGCTATTCTTTTTGTATCAATAGCAATCCCATCCTTCGAAATGACATGACCCAAAATCTTACCTTATGTTACCCCAAAGATGCATTTTTTTGGATTAAGGGAGATCCCATGTTCCCTACATCTCTGGAGTACTTTCCTCAAATCCTTGACATGATCTTCCCTTTTATTAGAGAAAATAGGAATGTCATCAACGTAGACAATGATACACTTACCAATGAGCCCTTTGAATGCAAAATCCATGGCTTGTTGGAAGGTGGCACCCGCATTCAATAATCCGAAAGGCATTCTTCTATATGCGAATGTACCCCATTTTGTTGTGAAGGTCGTATTCATTCTATCATTTGGATGGATAAGAATCTGATTATACCCCAAATAACCATCCAGAAATGACATCATTTTTGACCCATTAACCTTTTGAAGAATATCATCAATAGTAGGCAATGGGTAATTATCCTTTTGGCAAGCCTTGTTTAAATTCTTGAAGTCAATACACAACCTTATCTCTCTATTCTTCTTTCTCATCGAGACAAGATTGGCCACCCATGTGGAATGTCTAATAGGAAAGATGATTTTTTCTTCTAGCAATCTCTTCACCTCTTTCTCTATTAGGGGTTCTAAAATTGGGTTGACCATTCTTTGTCTCTATCTGAAAGGCTTGGAGTCGGGTTTTAATGGAATCATATGCATTATCACATTTTGATCATAAGTTTTCAAATCCTTATAACTCCATGCTATGCAATCAACATATTCCTTTAATGCATGAGCGATAGACTCCCTTTCTTGTCTTGTACACGCCTTAGCAATGAATACCTCTCACGGATTTTTTGCACTCCCTAAGTTGATTAGATCACATGCTTCTTTAGGGGGTGGTACCTTTTTACCTCTTTTTGCTTGATATCCAATATCAAATATATTTTCTAGAGAAGCCATATCATTTGGCATATTATTCCTCACTTGGGTTGCTTCACATTGCAACTCTGTTTCTTCTTGCCCTCTCTTATCTTCATCTATCACCTGATTTTCAAAAATACCAGAATTAGTGACGAAGTTGAAAACATGTCTGTCACTATCGAATACTTGGAAATTGGTAACATTGTCTGGTATCGAGGGGTAAGGCACTAATTCAATTGAAAATTTCTTGCATTTCTTATGGTCCATAGGTTTGAGCATGCTTGCGGCTACGGCTAAAGAATCTGCCATTCGATTGTTTTTCCTAGAGATAAGGGATATATTGAAGGCATCAAACTCATCTACCAAATCCCTAACTCTAGTTTTGTAAAGGCTTAATATTTTATCCCGACAAGTATATTGCCATTTAACTTGTTTAACCACCAACTCCAAATCTCCCAACACTTTAAGACACTTAACTTTCTTCCTTAGGGCCAATTGAAGTCCAAAAATAAGTGCTTCATATTCTGCCACATTATTGGTGGCTAGAAACTGTAATCTATAGGCAACAAGCATAGGCTTACTACCAGGACATGTAAGTTCAATACCAGCTCCAACACCTTGTTTTGACTTAGATCCATCGAATCTTAGAGTCCAAACCAAATTATCCTCTTTCGAAGTGTTACAAGAAATATTTTCCTTTTGAGGTTCTTCGGTAGCTTCTTCTATGTCCAAATTGTAAACCCCTAACTTAGTTTCAACAAATTAGATTTCATTGGGTTTATTATACTTTGTTATCATCTCCTTGAGTCTTGGCTCACTATCCACCCGAATTTGATTTGCTACTCCTCTCCAAGGCAACCACATATGGGAAGAATCTATAACGATATACCCATTCAGGTTCTTACTCCAATCTCTTCCCAATACCATGTCGTATTTGGTGGGGATATTAAGTATCAATATGTCCACATGATGTTGAACCCTAGGTTCTGAGTTAATATGAATAAGGACATCATTTAGACTTCCAACCGCATCCATCACCGATCTATCCAATTGTACCACCTTACTCTTAGAAGGTATTGGTGTGAATCCTAACTTTTGGCAAATCTCAAGGGGCATGATGTTAGTCGAAGCACCCGAATCTATCAAAAAATTGTGTAAGTTTTTGCCTGCAATTCTAATGGTTATGAGAAAAGGAGGTACTTCTCATTTTTCCCTTCTCAAAACTAATTGAGACTCAACACCCTTAACTTCATGGATTTGACTAGGTGGGTTCAACCCTTTCAGCAAAAATTTCTCTTGACCCAAAAGTTTAGCAACTTCAAACATCGAGATATTAGCCTTAGTCCTTTTCATATCCTCTTCTAAGTCATAAGTGGACTTTTCAGAATTTGGCATCTTTTGTATTGGTTTGGATACTTCAACAATAGGAGGCGAAGGTGGATTAACGTCACCTTTTGCATCAAGAGGAAGTAAGGGGTTGTTTGGAGGAGTAGAGGAAGTTTTGGGATCCTTAGAACTTCTTGTGTAATACCCATGATTTCCTTTCCCAAAATTTCTAATGGCTTGGACTTCCAAAGTTTCATCATCTTCTTCTCCTAAGACCTTAGTGTCCTCCTCTTCCTCACTCTCTTGAATGTGGACAACTTCAGTCACCAAAGCATCTTATTTTCCTTGACAACAATGGGGTAATTCCTCATCACAAGGCTCCAATTCACCAAAATATTCCAAAGTTTCTACCTGATTGGCTACAGGGTTGGGTACGCACCCATTGTTGGGTTGAGTATTATATGGTCCTATCCTCCTATGGTTATGATTCTAATTCGGTATAGGATCTTGGGCAACTTGTTTCTATAGATGGACTATGTCATTGCCTTGCTTGATAGTGATTCTCTTTAATTCTTCCAATTCAGAATTAGGTCCTTACGGTTGGGGCATCACATTGCCAGATCCACTAGTATTTCCTGCATTAGCCACCTCTAGAATGGGTACGATGGCCTGGTTTTGAGTGTTTTGGTTCCACCCAGGGTTCACGCTTTGAAGCGGCATGATCGACGGATAAGTCATTGGGCTTTGGGTATTGATCGTATTGAATCCAGGCATGGTCAACTGATTATTGATTGTACTAAACCCAGGCATGGTCATCTGATTGTTTGGCAACATGGTTGGTGGTGGAATGGATGTGTTAGGATAAGCGAGAAATGGTGAATACGTGGATGTGAATGGGTATGGTTGTTGATATGGTAAGTTGTTCATCATTGGCACTTGTGATGCCATCACCTGATTCATCATGGTGAACTGACTGTATGGACCATATTATCCCATCCCATCCAATTGAGACAACCCCTCACCTGGCGATGTCATTTGTTGTTCAAGGGTCATTGTCTCTGCGTAAGCTAGGGCAAGGGTTGTAACTTGAGGATTTCTTCTAGCAAACAAGGATGTTAAAGGGTCTAGAGCTCCAAAATATAATTGAAGAGCCACAACGGCATCTACCGCAAAATGGCAAGTTACATTCGCGTAAAGCTTTTGGAACCTAGCATTGAACGTCCTAATAGGCTCATTGGGTAACCATTTATAGGACACGAATATATTATAGATGATGGAAGGATCTAACAACAACCAAAATTGGCTAATGAAGGTAGCTTCCAATTGGGCCCACGAAGTAATGGACCCTACGAGAAGATTTCTATACCATTCTTGAGCCATATGGTCCAGACTGCCAAGGAAAACTCGACAGGCAACATCTTCGTGAGTAACCCCTTGTCTAAACATATAATCTTTGTAAATTTGGACATGCTCCTTAGCTGTAATGGGACCATCATGTATGAACTTGGGTAGCGACCTTTCAATATGTCTAGGTATGTCATGGACATCCCCGGGTATATTCAAGGGAGAGCTTTGCGCACCACACCAAAGAGCGGGTTGTTGTTGTTGTTGTTATTTTTGGGCCATGTTATTCAATGGTGATGACCCTACGAGAACAATAGAAATAATCGTAGTAATAGGGACAAATACACTTGATGTAGCTACCACAATGGAAACAATGGGTGCAAGCCCACTAGATGTACTTGAGTCTAATGATGACCCTAGCTCAAGTATACTGGGTGGGATTTTGATCTCTTGAGTTTTGTTTCTTGGTCTCCTAGAATTGGGAGAAAGACTTTGGAAAATAGTTTCCCCGATGGTTTTAGACCTAGTAGCTATGTACTCAGGTTGGGCCATCTTGGAAACATAAAAATTCTAAAAGGACTTCTCACAAATCACTCACAATAAAATCTAAATGATGTTGTACGTACAAGCACAATAAGGTGGAAACAAAACTACCCACATTAATCATTAGAAAATAAAGATCTAAATCACAAAGCTATGAAAGAAGGCCCTCCTTCTAGCACCAAAATGTTGAGTGAATATTTTACCCTATTGCAAAATAATCACCGCAATCAGAGTATTAAGTTGAAAACTCTCTCTTGCAAAGAAATCAGATGAAATCACCCATTTCTCCAAGGTTCTGGTAAGCAAACATTCGTGCATATATATAATCAATGAAGATTGAAATAGAAACAAATGTATACCAGAATAAACTCAAACATGCAAGTGATAGTTAACAAGGGGCCTTGATAGTTCAAACAATGCTTAGCAATCATGATCCTTAAACCTTCAAAAGTGCAAATGATTGGTTCCTTTTAGTGCTCTTGATATTAGTCTGACTTACCCTAAATCCTAGTCAGTAAGCTCATTTTATCTTCAAGTTAAAAGGTTCAAAATGCAAAAGTGCATGGAATAGTCCACTTCATTTTAAGTTCCATGCCTTTAATGTGAGGTTCATTTTACAGTTAGTGGATTCATTTTATCTTCATTATGGGTGTTCCACTATCACTACGTTAGAATTTGGTGTTAGTAATGGTTAGCAAGTTAGCATGTTAGTGTTCATTTGCTTTATCTACCATTAGTGTGAATTTGGCGTTAGTAACCCCTCCTAACATTGATTTTATCTGAAGATTAGCTTAATGCAGTTTGGAGGTGCAAAAATTCTGGATAAGGACCAGAATAGAAGTAAATGAACAAGAAATGAAAACTAAAATTCTGGAAAATGGACCAGAATAAACACTGAAATTAAAATGCAGAAATTATGGAGAGACCAGAATGGAAAGAACTAAAATAAATATTCTGGAAATGACCAGAATAGAAAGTGAATAAACACAAATTATGGAAACGACCAGAATGGAAAAAAAACTTATGTTGCAAAAAATAAACAACATAAAACTATCTACAAAGTTAGCTGGAAAAACAAAAATGACATCAGATTTTGGTTCACAATCCCCTCCCTACAAAACCCCAAGTTATGAGATAAATCTAAAGACAACTTGACCTAACAGACCTGCAAAACAAACACAATCAAATTAGACCAAGTGCGAGACTCAAAGGATAAAACATAGTTGCATTTTATTCGACATTCACCTATTGTAACCCTTTAATGGCATAAATAGATAGATATAAATCAAAAAGAAATGCAGAAAAGATACACCATAAATGCAGTAGTCTTAGACGTAATCCCCTTTTGGTTTTGCTCACAAAGGTTGTTCTTGCCAAAATGGAAGCATTTGATTTTGAAAAATAGTCTTCTTTACACAAATTTCCAGCCCCTTGTACAATGACCTCATCAAGATTTTAAAGCTTTCTCGAATTATTCGTTTCTACTTCCCTTCCTTAATGATGTTAAAAATAAATAAACAAAATAATAAAATAAAATTGCATTGTTTTGTCCTTTCCTATAACTCCTGTGCTTCTTATACCTTATAATATAAAGTTAGAATCTTATTTAACACTGTATATATATATATATATATATATATATATATATATATATATATATATATATATTATAATTTAAAACAATACCCTCATAGTATAATGAATATACTAATAAAAATAAAAGTCCATATTAACCTTATGACTCCCATCCATAGAATATAATATATGCCTAAAACAAAAGATATATATGTATTTCATCCACTTCTCCCCAAGCATATATTATAATAAGCATAACATTTCCCAAAGAATAAAGCATAAAGTCCTTTGTAGATACAAAGACTTTAATATTCAACTCTTCATATATTTGGGAGATGCAACCTTTCCTATTCTTAACCTTTGGCTTCTTATCTTGCCACTTGTATACTAGACTCTTCACTCTCTTCTTACATGCATACTTGACTCTATGAAACTTGCACACTTCTACATGAATCTTACTCTCCTACATGCACTCCTAATACAAGAAACTTGTGCACATCCTCACTTTACATATTTGCACACATACATGAAACTTGTGCACATTCTCTCAATACACACTTGCACTCTTACTTACATGACACTTGTGCATTTCCTACACATTGACACTTACATGAAAGGGGAAATATAAATAACTTATCTAAACTAAAGACTCAATCCTAATCTATTACATATTTACATTTGTACCATGAAGGTATTATAGGAATACATTTGCATGTACCAAAATATGTAATATTTTCCAACATATAGCAAATCAAAAGGTAGAGAGGATAGAGATGATGCAAAAGGAAGTGATGAACATTCTAATGGACCTAGACCAAGTCATGATATCCAAATAGTCTAAGGAAGAAGAATGCATTCAAGTCCTAACCAGATTTGGGAAAAAGAATATACAAGTAAAGCCACATAAATTTAAGCCATTCAAATTCCCTGTTCAACCTCAAAAGAAACAAGCAAAAGAGCAGTAACCACCAAGGTTGAAACTAATAAGACCACAGCTAGAAAAAAAAAAGGCTACTCAAAAGGATACTATGGATCAAGCACTGAGAAAGCTAAGGTATCCCTTTATAAAAAAATACAAAGGCTATAAGATATTAAAAAAAAAACAAAAGGTTCAAAGTACTTGACCAAAAGGATAAGAGACTACTAGAAGTAACCATATACAACAATGTTGAAGAGTTGAAAGAGACTCTTTTCCAAGAAAGCATGTATGACACATTTCTAATCCTCAGTTATATTGATTTGCTTAGAAAAAATTATAAGATGCCAATCCTGAATGGATGAATTTATCAAACCTTAACCTAGCTCAAGATCAGAAAATCCCTTCAATGGGTAAGAATTGACCACTACCTTTTTACATGTTTTTGCACATGGAAGGGTGGATAGTACACAACTATATGGTTGATTTAGAATCAACCTCTACTATCATGCTAAAGATAGTATGTGAGGCTATGCGAATGTAGTATACTCAATCAATCCATGGAGTTCTAGAGTTGGATGGTACTATTATCTATATTGTTGGGGTGGTCAAGGATATACCAATGGTGCTCCACAAGGTGTTAGAGGTTACAATTATTCAAGAGGTAGTCATGGTTAAAATTCTAACATATATTTATTTGTGTCTCTCTAGGAATTCACTACCAAGTTGGGGGTACTTGTTCTTATATTACTCTCACATGGTTATCCCTTGCAAAGGCATACAAGTTAGGATCTATGTGGAAAAACCATCTCCATTCCATATTTAGAAAATTGAGGAAGAGACGGTTAACTTGGTTGAGGATGATCTAGATTAATTTGAATATGGAACCAAACATTATCAAATGGGGATTGAGTTTCTTTGGAGGACTATAATGTTGTATTAGAGGTAAGGCCAATAACTTATTATATTATAAAATCCAAAGGTCAAATATTTCTAGCCACTTCAAATCAAGAATTCCAACCAATGAGGATGACTAAATTATTGTTCCAAGATAAGAAAAGAGAGAGCTTATTATGACCTCCAATAATAGAAACATTTTGCGAGATAATGTTTTGATCCAATGTAGCCCAAACCTTAGTAAATCATTTGAAGGTAGGAATGCAATGCATATGAGCTAACTATAATTAACGACCAAAATTTTCCAATAATGGCAAAGAATTGTTGCATATAACACTGCATAAAATAAGAAACACGTTGATTTTTATTATGAATACACATAGAAAAGCATAGACATTTAATTCCATGACAATTTTGAAAAGTAATAGGTGGCACATAGCAATTTTGACTTGTAAATAAGCTACTGGTCCAAAATATAGTAGCATTTAATGCTAAGTGTATGCTTTAAGGTGTTTGCATGATCCAACAACTTCAAACAACAAATTTTGATAACAAGGGTGAAACACATGAATTTTAGCATTAAAGATGCTAGTAGTTAGTCCTAATTTATAAAATCAAAGCCCCGTGGTTTAATTTTTACTTTAGGCAATTAAGTAATTGGAAAATTGAGAATCCAAGCACCTAGAAGAAGAAAGCATTGAGTAAAATAAAAGAGCACTATTGTAACCATGACCGATAAAAATATTGAACTCTAGGACAAGATGGCTAATGTTTATGACATAGAGCTCACTATCAAGACAAAAAACTTCAGAAGGAAAGTAGAATAGAAATCCATCCAAGGGAGCATACCACTCTAGTTGTGTAGTATTCTTTGCTACCATTATATATGCCCAAGCATGTACATCCTTACCCAAAACTAGTGAAAGCTATGGTAAACCATTATAACGTGAAATAGAGGGCAGTCTACAATAATAAAGGTAAGGTATTTTTACCCTTTCAATTGATAATATTGCAACAAAATTTGCATTAGGGACGTGTAGTCTTCCTAGAAAATTCCTTTTTGGCTTCAATAAAGAGAAACAAAGGTGTTATTATAAAAATAAGTAGTTGTCTCAATAACCAATTATATCATCACCTAACTAAATTCCCTAAGGACCCCATTATAATTTTTGGGTTTAAATTATTAAAATACTTGGTTGCCATGCTAGTAGTTGTTCGTAGTCTTTATAGAAATGAAAATGTATGAATTATAAATAACCATGGCATACACCTTGACCTATCCCAAGGTCCACTTCTATTTTAACTAAACCCAATGCCTTAGTGATGTAGTGCATAACTAGCTAGTACATTTTAAGAAAAATGAATATGGGGTATTTAGGCATCCCTTGTACTTGGCCTAGTTGTTTGTATACCATAAGACAAATATTTTCTTTTACCTAAAAATAATCCAACAAAACCTATAAGGGGAAGCTTTTCCAATGGTATACTAGACCCCTACTCTTAGAATTCAAGTTCCTATGTGGAATTTAATAGATTTGTTTTGGGTCTTGCAATGGTATGTATATGCTGAGAAATGTCTTGGTTGACAAAATAAGCAATAACACGTCTTCGGACCAATGGCCAATAAATTAAAGAATTGTATTTTATAAATAATGACATATTAATAAGGTTATATGGCTTTAATGATGAATCTTATTTGCTTCCACATTTTGTAACAAATTGGGTCTTTGAAATCCAATTATGGTGATAGTTAGACTATGTTAATGCAAGTTTTGGGTTAGGGATAA
The DNA here is from genome assembly GCA_028583015.1 of Wollemia nobilis. Classification (NCBI taxonomy): domain Eukaryota; kingdom Viridiplantae; phylum Streptophyta; class Pinopsida; order Araucariales; family Araucariaceae; genus Wollemia; species Wollemia nobilis. The sequence continues at coordinate 5,444,035 of JAQPPZ010016982.1, read as the reverse complement.
ATAAAGGTTTTACATATGACCTGCCCCTGAACTATGGGCCCATTAATATAAGAGCCCAAAAGAAGCATGAACTCTTGAATGTGAAGCTTAAGGGCCTTAAGCTGAAGGTGATTTAAGACATATGGAGGTATGATCTAGAAGGTGTTATCAAAGATAAGTTACAAGATAAAAAAAACAAGCCTCCTACATTTGAGCATGTCCAAAGGATAAAAATAGAAGGATTCTAAAATAGTCTAGATGTAGAAGAGGTTGACATGCATATATTCAAAATAGATAAAATTACTCCATGGAGAAATTTTTATGTTTTTGTGAATCCATATGCCCCAAAAAATAACACAGACTAAGTGTTGAGAAAACAAAGAAAAGAAATACTACAAAGTAGGCATAAATGGCCAGAGGAAAATTTTTGAGAGTGGAGGGATTTTAGGTGTGAAAATGGTCTCCAAAAGAAGGGATTTGTTAACCTAGACCATCAATTTTAGTCTCTCTATGATGATAACTACCAAAAATGGAAAGAGGGAGATAATGGGGAAAATGAGACCTATAATAAAAATATAGAAGAATACTACTCAAAAGAGGAAGTTGATTCTCAATAACAAGATGAGAAAAAATTTGAACAAGATTATGCAAAAGAACATCAAGCTTTATAGGAGGTACAAAATAAAGAACAAGAGGTTTAAATCCTAGGAGAAACAAGTTTGGATGAACAACAAGAAGAGGAGGTCTTAATAGGACACTCAAGAAGTAGATCTCCCTTACTACATGAACTCTAGTAGAGGTATGAGATCTGATCATGACATATAATAGGATTAGAGTTCATGTAAAGGATGTGCTATATAGAAGGAGTCTTGAAGGAAACTTCATTAGCTACTACTAGATCCACTTAGCCAATACAAAGGAAGAAACACATTGAGACTGGATCTAGTAGTTCTCATACTCAATGTAGCATAGAAAAAGCTAAGTAAATTCCATCACTCATGCAATAAGTGTTTGTTATTGATATCTTTGAAGAGTAACCAAAATATAAAAAGAAATAAAAAAGTAAGGGCTTCCCATTATAGTAGTTGAAAGGAAGGATAAAAGGGCCAAGATCCAACATGTAGTCTTGATGAATCAGGAATAAATTAGTGCAAAAGGCAAAGGTGTATTTTATTATCACCCTAATATTTCTTCTTCTTCTATACCACCTCCACTATTTTCATCTCCCCATAAGAAACCTCCACCCCCATTAAAGGAGGTTCATCCTCAATCACTTGCCAAAAGCATCACCTTCACCACATCACCACAATATGAGCAAACTCCCAAAAGTTTACAACTTCCAACCTCTAAAGAAGCTATTGCCACAATCTAGAATACTTCTTAATTTCTCTTTCACCCATATTACTTTCTCTCACACCCTTATCTAGCCATATAACTCTATCCATCCTAATTCAAGTCCAATAGGCCCATGCTGACACACAAAGATTGATGAGTGAGCACACACCAAGAAAAGAGAAAAAGGTAACACCACCAAGAATAAAAAATATTGTGAACCTTATGAAAGGAAAATATATTATGACTACAATTAATCCCACACCTAAGTAGCCTATCCTTGAATTAATAGCAAAATACTATGAAATAACAATGCAAGAGGTAAACATTGCTAGAGTTCCAAATAATTGTGTGGTACAAAATGCTCACTCAATAGTTGAATTAAAGCATGTAAAAGAAATCAATATGGAAGAAAATTATTGTAGGGAGGAGTAGATAATAAAATTACTAGCCAAATATTTGTATGAGGAGCAGGCTAAAAAGAAAACCCTACAAATACAAATTTATAAGCTACAATAGAACCTTGATAATACTCCCATTGAAGCACATTTGTAAGAGAAATATCAGTGAGTTTAGGACCTAGAATAAGAAGTGATAAGGATGAAACTAGAGCTTACTAAATAAAATAAGTCCTAAGCTTCCCATATCTCCAAATAAGCCTTGATAAAGATAAAGTAAAACTAGAATAAAATGTTTGAGACCACCAAATCACTTCAACCAATCCTAAAATTCCTAAATTTTAGCCTACAAGCCATTAGGGAAGTCCAAGATAAGTTTAAAAGTGTTCAAAACCATATGGGCATGAAGGTACAATTAGCATACAATATTATTAGGATTTTAAAGGAGGGTTTTGATCCTCAGCTAAAAGGAAAAATAGCCCAAGAAAAAGATGAAGCAATGGAGCCAAATGTTGAAATCATTGAATGGTATCAACTGATACAAAAATATTGGGAGATATCCAAATCACTTAGTGATAAAGGGAATATACTCCATTCCATTGTGATAATTTGGCCTTGGATTTCCTTGGCCTGTGAATCAAAATGAAGATGAGCATACTCAAAATACATGAACCTATTGAGGACATATGGCTACTAAATATGGTGAATGGGACTAGATCGAAATAGCTAGTTGAGATAAAGCAAGAGAGTTATGTCCATTCCTTCCAAACACATTGATCAAGAACAAGCTACAAATAAGGCTAGTTTATGCTATTGTTGTTAGGCCTATGATATACCATCCTTGTAATCATTAGCTAGGCTAGTATAGTAATCTATAAATAACACAATTTACCTTAGTATGAGGGTTGACAATTTGAGTGTTTGTCTATTGTATAATATGCACTTTTGCTCTTCAATTCTAATAAATAAGCTTGTTTTTTGATCTTTACCAACAATATGTTGTTGAATTCTTTTGCATATGCATGCTCTCAATCTCTAAATATTTTGTAAAAGCTTTATGGGTGGTCTATTCTATTAGGATTGAGTTGTTTGGATTATCACTCTAGGCTATTGGAATATTAGGGATTCATAGCACTAATTATTATTCTTATGTTTTCTTCTATAAAATTCTATCAATGGTCTATTTTGCTAGGTCATAATTATTATTTGGACTATCACTAAGGGATATTGAGGTAGTATAGGGCAAGATCAAAGTTTAATTTGTAGTTTTCAATGCTTGGCTTGGTAGTTGGTTTGTTAGTCCATGTATGCAGTTTAGTTACAATGTGCTTTGCATGATATGTAGCAGAGATGTTAGTCGAATGTCATTTACCTTTAAATAAATATTTCTTTCCCTTATTTCTTTCTAACTCTCCACTTTTATCTATAGTCTTGTTGTGGCTGCTCCACAACGAGCCCCAAAAATTGGGGACCCACCTTTTTGTTTTGAAATTCAATGTTTGCAGTTTGTTTTAAGGGTCTATGCCTTCGTTTTGTCGTGGGTTTTGCAATTGTTGTCGGTTCTTGTTGACAATATTTTATTGTCGACAACTTTTTCTTGTCGACGATATTTTATTGTCGTCATTTTCTTGTCGACGATATTTTATTGTCGACAACTTTTTCTTGTCGATGATATTTTATTGTCGTCATTTTCTTGTCGACGATATTTTATTGTCGACAACTTTTTCTTGTCGACGATATTTTAATTGTCAACGATTTTTCTTGTCGACAATATTTTATTGTCGACGTTTTTTTTTTATTGTTGTCGATGACTTTTTGTCATCATTTTTGTTGTCGACAACTTTTATCGTCATTTTTGTTTATGACAACTTTGTCGTCATTTTTGTTTATGACAACTTTGTCGTCATTGTTTTTTTTGTTCTTAGCAAGTTTATTGTCGAGTGTCGGTGTTTCTTGTCATGGGTGTTTCAGATAATGAAAACAAATATATATATATATATAAATTTAAAATTCAAAATAAATTAGAGGATGTTTCGTCATTTAAGCTTCAGTTTAATGGTGGTCATGGTGTTGATTTCTAATATGTTAATTTGGTCTATACAGGTCGAAGGTAAAACGGCAAATAAGGGTAATTTAGAAGACGTCAAAGTGGAACATAGCCATGGGAGAAGCTGTCATCGATAGATGACAAAAAGGAAGAACAACAGGCCAGGGCCCACATGCGGCAAAAATGGGTGTTACCAGGCGGACAGCTGGATGTGGGTGGTTTATCTAAGAACAACATAGGTGGAAGGGCAGAGTCAGCATGAACCAGCGACGTCGATGAGATGACACGGTGGAAGTATCAAGAACGGATAACGATGAGGCTGCGACAATTTTGGTCCGGTATACGACAACATGAATGATGCAGGCCACGATGACTAGGCACCCACGTGGTTTGAATCAACGACAACAAAGCAGCTATACGCGGACAAAGACCAACTGGTGATGGTATGGGATGGTTGACAGGGGTAGTGGTGCGCATCACTTCCGATGATAGGATCGAATCATAGGTTTCAGATGGGAAATCGACTGCGCGACAGTTTGGGCATCGTTTTAATGAAAAACTGGAGCTGGTAGATGTATAAGGCATTGCATATCTCATTGACTGTTGAGGCATTGTCAGAGTCGCGGTGGCCGCAGAGTGCATAACGGGAGGCTGTCATGACAGTGATGCCAATGCAAGGTCCAAAGTTGATGCGACTGATGGACACGCGGGCTAACCACCATGAGACGATATGGCGACAACCTGGACACGACACTACCAATGGCGTCCACGTTGAAGAGCATGTTGGACCCGGGAGTAACGAAGCACAAATTATGTTTCACCTCTCCAAAACGAAAGATGCCGAGGTAGTCATAGCAAGGGTGAGTAGCGCAGTTTCATGGCAGATAGTGAATTCAAACCATGTCATCGTAGCATTGGGGTCGTTAGAATCATTGAAGCATGGCCAGGCAGATTAATAATTCAAAGGTGTAAAATGAAACTACCTAGTACTCCTCTCGTTATCGTGAAAGGTAGCTATGAAAAGGGCTATTTTACGTTTGAAAATATATCAGGCACCGTGAGCTTCAATTCGAGCCTATGCAGCTTACGTTTGTACAGAAGAGTGAAGTCGGGTACAACGCACATGTTGCTGGGTTTTGACATGGGTTTTGTTTATGACAACTTCGTTACACAGAAGAACACGGCAATACCGTCGGTACGGAGAAAATGAATGGGAATTCCCATCATGTGTCGCTGCGTGTTCGATGACATGTAGGTGGTCTCGTTCGAAGGGTTACAATATTATATCTCTTTGGGGAGTTCACTTAATTTTTTTTCCTTTCTTTGGTCGACCACGTAGGCTCCTTCCTGTATTTCATTTGGCGAATAGGACTATGCTCTCAGGTGGAATGAATATGCAGCGAGGGCCTACATATTCGGTAAGAGCGACAACGATGGATTGGCACAATTTTGGAGCTGGTCCAGGTATGAATGATGTGGACGCATAGGTGAACCAAGATAGTGGCGACCCGGATGGTGATACGACAACGCAACAGGTGATGTAACTCATGGGTTACAATGAGGAGTACACGGAGGATATACCTAAGCACAGTGCGAGAACGTCCTCGTGGGACACCCATATGATTAGGGCCTATTTTTTTTTAGAAACGTTTTCGTGTCGTCTAGTGAGAGTATGAAGATTGTGTATGTGGGACCCTGCAAGAAGGATGACGAGGCCTCGTAGGTGGATGGGTTGTTTAAGTTAAATCACGTAGATAGTGGTCTATGACACCACTCTATCAACATTTGCATGCGCTCACTATGGAGGAGGAGTTACGAAAATTAGGTTTTTTGCATCGTAGTCTGCCGTTGGGACAAAATCATAATGATATCCCCTAGCCTTGCGGCATCATCAGGCCGAGAAGAGTGCATTGGCGCCATATGGTCATTTTTATAGGAGGACAAAAGCTGCTTCGAGCGTTTATTTTACCTTCTTTTGTCTTTATAGGGATGAGAGTTATTAAAGACAAGTTGCATTAGAACGGACTCTTGGAAAGCGTTATTAAAATTAATAGAAACGTAAGAAAGCCATAAAGCATGCGAAACAAGACAAAAGGGGCAGTTTTGAAACCAAGAAAAGGAAGGAGAAACGAAAGGACATATTGTAAGTTTTAAATACACATCGAAATGCAGAATACAAGGGCTGGAAATTGTAGAAAAAGACTATCTTTCGGAATAAAGGAGCTTTTATTTGGCAAGAGCAACTTTTGTGTGTGAAATCAAAAGGAGACTGAAACTAATATTGCTGTTATTTTTGTAAATATTTCCTTTGCATTATTGCTTCTTGTATCTATTCGTTTATGCCATAAAGTGAGTTATGATAGGTGAATGATAGAATGATGCAATTATTTGTTTCCTTAGAGTCTTGCATATGATCTAATCTGACTGTGTTTATGTTGCGAGTCTGTTAGGTCAGGTTGTTTTAGAATTTCATCTCATAACTTGGGGTTTTGCAGGGAGGAGATTGCTAACCAAATTAATGTTCTATTTTGGTTTTTCCAGCTAACTTTTGTAAATAATGTTTCTATTTTATTTTTCTGATATTTAGATTAATCTTACCTTAAAATCTATTTTTCTGATTCTGGTCCATTCTAGAATTTTTGCATTTGTGTTCATTCTATTCTAGTCCATTCCATAATTTCTACTAATTGTTTCTTGATTTTGGCCCATTCCAGAACTTTTGCTAATGATTCCTTGATTCTGGTCCATTCCAAAATTTATGTTCATAAATAGTTCATTTATTGCCATGAATAATCTAAGTTGTAAAGAAGGTAAATAAATTTGCCAATAGTATGCTCTGCGTCTGCGCTTGAGAAAGTGATCTGCTCATACCAAAAATTGGAGGGTTTGTTTACAGATCTAATGTTTCCCAAAGAAAACTAGGGATTAATAGCGGAGAAGAGAAAGCCGCTTCTAGATCCACTTCTTTAATTTAGATTTTCATTCTTGCATCTCCAAACACCTTCATCTAATTTTTAGACAAAATATGGGTTTAGGAGGGCTACTAATTCCAAATGCACATTAAGTCAGATTAAGTGAATGAATCCTAACTTTCTTACTAATTTTTGCTAACATTTATTGCTAACATTGCTAACTTTACTAACACCAAATGCTAACATAGGGATAGTGGAACACTTTTAAATGAAGATAAAACGAATCCACTAACTCTAAAAATGAACCTCATGTTAAAGGCACAGAGCTTAAAATGAAGTGGTTTATACCACACACTTTCTCATTTGGAATATTTTAAGCTGAATATAAAAGAGGTTACTAACTGGGTTTCGGGTAGATCACTTTAATCTCAGGAAAATTAAAAGAAGCTATCTTCACATTTGGTTGATTTAATGGATTATGGTTTCAAAGTACTTGTTCAAATCATTAAAGGCCCCTTGTTAACTATTACTTGCATGGTTTAGGTTATTCTGGTATTCATTCATTAATTTGCTTTAGTCTTGATTGATTACATGCACATGAATGTTTGTTCATAAGAACCTTGGAGAAATGAATAATTCTACGTAATTTCTTTGCAAGAGAGAGTTTCCTATTTGATACTCTAGTTGTGGTGATAATTTTGCTATAGGGAAAAATATTCACTCAACAAGTCTTTTATTTTTTCATTTTTGCTTTGCAATAAGGAACTGACATTCTCTACAGGTTGGCTTAGGGAGCAATCCCTGATCATCCAATCTTGGTTGTAGTTTAGAGTGCACATCAATCCACTAGGCAAATTGCTAACCAATAGGAACATACTAAAAGCACCATTGTACTCATAACTTATTTAGGATCCTTAGATTGTATTTATTTATCTTGATGTGGTGATGTAGATACCTCCCCATATTCAAAACTTCCTTTCTCAATTTTAGTGTGGAATTTTTTCTACTTATCACATGCATGATCCTATGAGTTCCATGATCTACATATAAAATATAATAATCCTTTTGGATAATCTTGATTGTGATTATTGAAGTGAGTCCTATGGATTTGAAATCATATTGGGACTAAAATATAGACAACTAGAGCTTATTTTTATTTGCTTGGACTACATTTTTAGCATCTTGAAAGGTTTGTATATAATGTATATTGACTTCACACTAGACTCCATCCTTGATACTAATCCCTAATGCTAAAACAACTATCATAGGATCCAAATGATATGCATATATAAAGAGGCTCATGAATTACATGCAATACTCATCCATAGAAATATTTAATTAGTTTGCATTAACTTGATCATATAAGAGGTATAAGGTCCTTTATAAAACTTCATCAAGAACAACTTCTTACATTTTGGTCACAAATGAGGATATCCCCAATGTTTTGGTAACCAAAGAAATCACTAATGATAATGGGTACCCAACTTAGAGGTAATAAGGGTGACCCTAACTTGTTTAGGTACTCTATGCAAGCATATGAGTATTTCCATTTTTTAAATCCATCCTCAAGAATGTTTTTCATAAAAAAGTGTTATTGATTCTCAATATTAAAACATCATGAGGTCATTCAAGTAGATAAGACACAATACCAACAAAAGTATCCAAATTAAATTTTTATTCATCACTAGCAATAATTATATGAGTACCCATGAAGGGATGAGTGTGTACTTGAGAAAAATACGAGTTCCTTGAACCCTACCCAAAACTTTTTGGTTGAAAGGTCTAACAAACAACTTACCTAGTTTGGGAAAATTTAGGTTGTTTTTGGTGACTTGGGTTCTACTCAAGTACAACTTCCTAAAATTTTCATTTTAGTACTCATTCAAATTTTGGAATCTTAAATTCTTGTTGTTATAAGTTTAGTTAAGAAAATTTTTATGTAAACCCTAGATTTATTTGATAGACCTAGTGACTTCATCCAACATTTTATTCCATGTTTTCTAAATAGGTAAACTTAGATCGCTTTTGACTATTTGGATTCTACTTAGGTACAACTTGCTAAAATTTACTTTCTAGTACCCATTCAATTTTTATAATCTTATATTATTATTTTATTAGGTTGAGTTTAGTAAAAATCTCATACAAACCCTATATTTCTTTGATATACCTAGTAACCTCATCCAACATTTAGTTACAAGTTTGTTGAATAGTATTTATGCTTGTAATCCACTCATTTAATCTATGCTTCATTCCATGAATGTGTTGGATTATATCCTAATCCATTATTAGAGTAGGGATTTTCCTTGTAGGAGGGGCGGAGGAAGAACCCATGGTGGCAATGACTAAACAAGTTTTAGGGTTGAACATATTGATTCAATTGGGAACATTGTGATGCATATCTTGATTTATTGCATGACCATTCTTATGACTCATATACTCACAAATGTGAAGAATTATTCACTATCAATATTGGTTGATCTAACCTTAATTTTTAGAATCCAAAATATTGAACATGCAAAACTAGCCAAATAAATATGTTTGAAGCTCAAAAATTCCCAAGAAAAAACATACTAGAGACATACAACATTTTGATTAGCTCAAAAAGATTATAAAAATGATGTAGGTATCCTAAAAGGTCCTAAAACACAATAATATTTTTTGGGTTTGGGAAATACATTTTTTTTTTGTTTAAATCACAATATTTAAAATATCTTTGCACTCAAATTATGGTAGAAAAACAAAATGCTAAAAAGTTACTCGGCTAGTAGATATGAGTTTGGCTAAAAAAGGTTTTTAAACTAATGCATTTCTAACTCTATTGTGATTTTTTATTGCAATAGGGAGCCACAACTACTACTTTGATACCATTTGTATCAAAGCTTATTAAATAGAATAATAATTCTAATAGTAAAATTCAAAATGATGGCAACACAAACAACATAAACCAAAATATTTTTGATAGTATCATATTATATAATAGTGAATCCAATAAAATATCACAAATACAAATTATAAATCTTAGAAACAATCCAAGCTACTTAAAGAGAACAAAGTCTTCTCACCACATAGAGGAAAAATTCTCTTATGCACGCCATAGGTGATAGAAGTTAGATGAATGAATGATGATCTAACTATGTACACCACATCTCTCCCTATGTATAGTCAAAAATGTAAAAAATAACAAACCCTAATACTCAAGGTACAACTATCCTATCTGAGTGTCATGATCTAATCAAAATGAAGAAAGTAAACATGACTATATTGGATTCATTTTAATCTACCGCTAGATTTTTGTAATGAATGGCATAAGAGAATTTTATTAGCATTGATTGTATGGATAACTCTCTCTCTCTCTCTCTCCTATATATATATATATATATATATATATATATATATATATATATATATATATATATATATATATATATATATATATATATTGTCCTCCATGGTGCCTTTTTGACCACAATCTCAAATGATAAAATAATCCAAGATGGATCATGAAGCAATAAAGGGTGTCACTACGAGTTGAAATTGTGCCTCTTAGGTCTTATAAATCGAATGCTATATAGTATATCCCCACATTCACACCAACATGTCAAGACGTAAATGTCTCCTAGACACCCTAAAGTAAGAGTAAACACAAAAATTTAAAATATATGCCATTAAAATAAAGGAGAAACAAGAATCTAGCCCACACCCTTTCTAAACTCGAAGGACCAAATTATACACTAAGGCCAACCAGTGTATCATAAACAATAAGGATACCAAGGAACTTCCTTGAAATTAGCCCTCTCTTGACTAAAATTCCATGTACACCCATGCTAAACACACCTTATGGTTGTAAATAAAAAGGGACCAAGGTCAAACATTTCACCTACTAGCCCATAAATGTTAAATGTCTTCACCATATTTTTGATGGGCATACAAACCAACATGGCAATAAATTGTGATGCTTCTTAAAGAACACACATATACACATTATGTTCAATTTCATAATACTTTCAAAAAATAAATGAATTCAATGCATTACCCACAAACACAACAATAGCTCACAAAAATAATACATTCAACAAAGGGTATCCATAGACACCATAATAATATCACTAAAGGAAAAAAAATACACTCCAACTAATATATAAATGGATAGTAGAAAGAGGTATAAATAACGAGATATAAGAGACCTTTGGGTTAAGATTAAATAATTAACCTTCATGTTAAATAATAAAATATTATAATAAACCTTCTTATACAAGATGTATAAGGTCTCAAGTGGTTATACAATAAATATAATACAAAATTCAAATCATTGCATCAAGTGAATCTTAAAATCACATATTTCAACATTCTACCTTAAGTGGAATGGGGATATGGAGAGATACCATTATTAGTCATCACCCTTAAAATATTCTCTCCTACTATAATATGCTTTCATAATCATTAAAAAGGTATCTTAGGTATGATTGTGATCAAGATATTGAATAACACAAGCTTATACTGAGAGGGAGGGTGAACAATATAAGACCAATTTTTACTTTTCTTTCCCAATCAATATTATGCAATGTATCAATAGAAATATCAACAATAGTAATCAAATCAATGCATAAATCACCACACACAATAGAGACACCAATTTAACGTGGTTCACTAAATGTGGGCTACTCCACGAAGAAAATATTTCACTAATATTTTCTCAATAAATCTCTTGGGAATCCTTTCTCTATTAAAATATATGGATCTCTATCCAAAGGAGACACCAATCCCTTGATAAAGTTCATGGATCTCTATCCATAAGAGAACTCATTTCTCCTCTACTTTGATTGGTGATATTCTAGAAGAATTGTTGCCTCCATTGTATTGGATAATGGATCTATATCTACTGAAGACTATTGTCCTCACTTAGAAGACCTTTCCTCACTACTATGGCTAATGGATCTATATCCACTAGAGACTGTCATCCTCTATACTCTACCACCTCCAAAGCTCTATCTCAAATATGCAATAATTACAGTCCTTCAATCTAGTATAAATCTGTTCAATCTCTATCTCTGGTCTGGCACAAACCTGTCCTCAAATCTACACCAAACTCTATCCTCAAATCTACACTAAACACAGTCCTTTGGTCTAGAACAAATTTATCCTCAATATCTATCTTGTGATCTACACTAAACACAGTCCTTTGGTCTAGCAAAAATCTATCCTCAATCTCTATCCTCAAGCCTTAACACAAAGCTTGACTTAATCACAAATCAACTCTGCTAGATTTGCCCCAAACCTTAACTCAAGGTTTGAACAAATCAATCAATAAATCAACTCTACTCACAAGTCTTCTCAAAGACTTTTCTCAAATCTGCCTTGTAATCTTCCACAAAAGCTCACACCAATATGTTCACAAGTCTTCTTTAAGACTTGCCTCAAATCTACTCAATAAGTCCTTACTAGAACTTGTCCAATCTTCTCTCAATATTTATCCTCAAATATGTATTGTAAGCTTCCACAAAATCTCACACAAATATGTCCACAAGTCTTCTCAAAGACTTACCTCAAATCTGCTCAATAAGTCCTCACTAGAACTTGTCCAATCTCACATAAACATATAGAGAATTGTTAGAGACTCAATATGTTTCACATTTACCAAAATTATCAATCACTTTTAATCTCTCTTTTTACCACAAAAACATATAGAAAATTTTTAGAGACTCAATATGTTTCACATTCACAAACACTCAATCTCTTTCTCAAATCAATTTAGAATATGGAATAATTTATTTTACAGAACTTGAACTATCACTTCAACACCTCCAGTTGACTAGGCTCAACCAACTCTACTCAACCAATCACTCAATGAAATAATCCTTTCTCACAAACCCTAATCCAAGCATATGGACACTCACTCACTTATTTCCAACAATGCTTGTCAAACAATTTCACATAATAATGATACTCATGATATTTCACAAACTCTAGTTCAAGATAATTTACAACTTCACATAATAATGATACTAATGTTCTTTCACAACTTCACATAACAATGATACTCATGTTATTTTCACAAAACCTAGTTCAAGCATATGAAATATTTACTCAATATTTCCAAAAATGCTTATAAAACAAGGTTTTTATCATCAACTCTCACTCAGAAAAACCTTCAACAATAAAACTCAAAAATGCTTGTTAAACAATTATTTTCACTCCAACTTTAGCATTCACAACATCCAACTATCACTCACTAGGAATATGTGCCCATACATTTTTTTTTGATGTAGAAGTGCCCTTAAAACCTCTCTTAATCACAATTTTCTTCTTTACCAATTTTAATGGTTAGATGACAAAATATCACACTAACACTCTCTCAAAATTATTTCTCAATTACAAAAATAATCAAACTCAAATACACCTTATTACTCCTTGAAATTAGCAATCATCAAATCATTACATAAAAACAATCACTCAATTGCTCCTTATAATCTCCAACTTTAATTAATCAACCTCCAAAAATAAAACTTTCAAAAATAATATTGCCTACCCTTTTATCTCCATCAAATACCAAATATCCAAATTAATTTAGGCAAAAATAAACTTTATAAACCATCAAAAATATTTTATTTTTTCAATCTTAGCACACCCGAAATAATCAAGTGACCAAGATAAATGACATCAACACATACCTTTAACACTATCCAAAAGGTCTCGATGGATTTCGAATGTGATACCACTTCCAATCAAGCGCCTTATCGAGGTGCTAGCCCACCACATGGGCTAAGTGCTTCCACAAGAAAGGAAAGGCACAAGCCTCCCTTTATTCCTTTCATTCAACACTGCTCAAAATAAAAATCACCTCTCTTCCTTGCAAAACAAAATCATCAAGATTCAAACCCTACACTCCTTGTATGCCACAAGACTTAGCACCATCCGTCGTTGCTAACTACGCTACATAGTGTTGTGTGAGGTAAGAGGAGCCTCAATCCTATTTATCTAATCTTATGTCATCAAATACCTTTCAAAACGCAAAATACTCTTTCTCCTTTTTTAGCACAATACTTTGGAGCTTAGGAATTCGATTTATGGATGTCGAAAGTAAGGTAAAGGTTTTTGCCACCTTTTATACACAAATGTCTCATGCCATAAAACATCGATGCTTTAAATCAAATTTCAAATTCGATTTATAATTTAACCTTATAACCATATTTATGGTTATTTAAATTAATATAAATTAATTTATAAATTAATTAAAAATTAAATTATAGTTAACTTAAATAATTTTTTTTTTTTTTTAGCAAAAAACCCCTTGTGGGGCCACCTTGGTCTAAGAGACCATGAATAGGGGGTTCTATATCGTCAAAGTCACTCGGGAGTCGCACCCATCACTGCCCGCACCAACATTACTAACTTAAATAACTTTGGAAGTTAATTAAATTAATTAATAAATTAATTTATAATAAAATTATATTAATTAATTTTAAATTTCCATTTTTAATATTATAATATTATTTTCAAAGCGCTTCTTTCGGAGCAGGGAGATCGGGGTTCCAATCCCTCGGGCCTCACTGTACTGTTACGCCTGTTCTCTCGTCCAGGAGCGGGCAGCGGCGTAAAAGGTTCAATTTGGCGGGGGCATGGTGGTATAGGGGGCGGTCTACACGAGGTATTTTGGTGACATGCTTCTGGGGGTGGACTGTGCAAATTTCTGTGGCAGCTTGCTGGCTGGCTGGACTAGACTCGTGGTGGCTATTCGAGTCCACCATGTTAATAAAAAAATATATATATATTATAATATTATTTTCTTGGGCCTCTTCTTTGCACTTTGGACCACATCTGACCACCTGGAACTAAATATGACCAACTAGAGGTAGACTCTCCTTTTTGCACTAATTGCGAAACTGCTTCTCCTTGCACTTCTCACTAAAACTAATTTTTGACATAAATGGCCACTCGCTCTTGATATCAATGACAACTCTTCTTCTCAAAATGTCCAAAAATATTCCCCTTTATCATTGATGGAAACCTAATTATCTTTTCAAATTTCCTTAACCTTTTTCTATTCTACTCCCCCTAGGAAACTGCTCACCCTGATTCAATGCTCTCTACTTAAATAAAATATCTCCCCTTACTCAAGTCTTACTTTTTGACATCAATGGCAAAGGGTCACCTTTGGGCCTCAGGTCTAAGAATGAGTCTCTTATCTTAGCCTCTCCCCCACCTCCTCTTGAGGTGGTTAATTCTAGGGTGGGAGTATCTCTACTTCCAGCAAGCACTGATCTTTACCTTTGTTCACTTTCTTTCTCATCTGATCCTTTTGATTCCTCTAATTTTTTTTGTTCCTTCTTGTATAGAATTTTTGTTCTACACCACTTTGTTGTATGTCCATCATTATTACACTTGTAACACTTAATGCTTTTGTTCCTTGAAGTTGCAAATATCTTGGGGTTCTCCTGGTGAAACCATATCTATTCCTATCATGGACCTTGTAAGTCATTGCCTTGTGACCAAACTGATTACATGAGTAGCAATACACATGAAAACGTTGCCTACTTTTGAAGTTCCCATATTCCTGTATTTCATGTGTCCTACACTATGAAGCCTTGTGCCTAAATCTGTGACATGAGAAACATCGTCCATTGAAATTTCCTTGTCTTGACCTCATTGGTCTCTTAGTCTCTTTTACCATGTGTAGGTTCCGGTTCCATCTATTCCTCTTTTGTGCATTGTTCTTGTCCTTGTCGAATTTTCTATTTTCCAACTCATACTCAGAAGTCTCACTTTCTCTTACATTGTCTTCTTCTAAAGTTTCTTCTTCTTCATAACTTGAGATTGACTCCTCTTGTTTATTTTGTACCTGTTCAAAACCATGACCTGTTTTGTTTGTTGACCATCTTTGTACCTTGATCATCTTATCTACGATCTTTGAGCTCTTTCCAAACTTGTGTATCTTATCCTTAGACTTTTCTAATTCTTCCCTTAGTAGAACTACTTCTTATTCTAATATTTCACATTCTAAGACCTTTGCTTCTAACTTATCCTTGAACTTCTTTGTCTTAGCCATTGACTTATTTAGATCCTCTATAAGATTTCCTCTTTCTTCATCACATTCTTGAAACTGAAGCTTATGTTGGGAATTTTGCTTTCATACCTTATTCAATGTGTTAATAGCATAAATAAGCTCTCCCTCAAGATCAACTTCTCCTTTTTTTTATTCTTACTCTATTTGTTTGCCTTTGAAAACATCTTCATTCTCTTCTTACTTGTCTTCTATAGGATCACTTCTTCTTCTAGTGCCATTAGAATATTCTCTTCTGGCCCTTCAAGTGTATCTTCGTATTCATCATCATTGAAACTAAAACCATTCTTTGTACAACTATCTTCAAGATGTCCAAAATTACTACATCTAAAACACTTGAGAATTATTGGTGACCTTTTCTTAACTTCTTCATTTTCTTCTGTTAGAAATAGAACTTCATATTTATCATTATCTAAGAAACTATTATCTATATCACTTGAGTAATTACTTACCTTGTCTGCATAGTAACTCCTCTTCTATCTTTGAAAGAATTATTTTCTTGTTTGCCTTGTCCATCCTTGCCTTTCTTTTGGTACCCGTATTTTTTTGATTCCTTGTTCTTACGATCCTATTTTTCTTCATCATTACTATTTTTAGCTTTTTGAAAATCAGTTGCATAGTGACCATACTTTCCACAATTGAAACATCTAACAAATTTTGTATTTTTAAATATTCTTGTATCCTTATTCCTTTTGCCATAATTTTCTTCTTCATCACTTGATGACTCATTCCTTGAATCTGACTTCTTGCCCTTTGTCTTCTTAGTATATTTGAAGGTTGCTTCCTTCTAAATATTAGGTTCCTCTTTTGTTATCATCTCAAAAGTTGTAAGAATACCAAGTAATACATTTTTTATAAAAATAACACCATCTTTTGATTCCTCTATAGCGAAGATCTTTTCACTAAACCTTTTTGGGAGAGATCTTAAGATCTTATCACAAATATCATATTCTTCAATCTCAAGTCCAAGTCCATGCATGGCGTTAAAAACCTCATCTATACGAAGTAAATAAGCACTAATTTTTTCTCATCCTTCATTCTTAATTCTTTAAATTGTCCTTTGAGATTTTGTATCTTTGCATTTTTGACACTTTTATCTCCTTCATATATGCTTTGCAACTTATCCCAAATTCCTTTTGTTGATTTGAAATGCATAATATTTATGAACTCTATTCTATTCAAACCTCTCAAAATTGTATTCACTACTCTTGAATTGTAATGATGTAGAAGCTTACCATATTTATATGTAGATGGAGTAGCTGGTGGTGTGTATCCATTTTCAATTGCTTCCCATATTTCATTTCCAAGTGCCATAAGGTGAATCTTCATTCTCATACTCCAAAATATATAATTGCTTCCATCAAATACTGATGTTGAATTATCTGAGGATTTATTCTTAGAATCCTTTGTGTTCTTGTAAGCTTTTCCTTCAAGTTGTTAAACTCTTCTGAAGGAACCCGCTTTGATACCAATTAAAGAACACAATATTATACTGAGAGGTGGGGGTGAACAGTATAAGACCACTTTTTACTTTTCTTTCCCAATCAATATTATGCAATGTATCAATAGCAATATCAACAACAATAATCAAAGCAATGAAAAAATCACCACACACAATAGAGACCAATTTAACGTGGTTCACCCAATGTGGGCTACTCCACGGAGAAAATATTTCACTAATATTTTCTCAATAAATATCTTGGGAATCCTTTATCTATTACAATGTTTATGGACCTCTATCCAAAGGAGACACCAATCCCATGATCAAGTTCATGGATCTCTATCCATAGGAGAACGCTTTCCTCATCTACTCTAGCTGGTGATATTCTAGAAGAACTACTGCCTCCACTATACTGGCTAATGGATCTCTATCCACTGATGACTCATGTCCTCACTTAGAAGACCTATCCTCACTACCCTAGCTAATGGATCTCTATCCACTGGAGACTATCATCCTCTATACTCTACCACCTCTAAATCCCTATCTCAAATCTACACTAAACATATTCCTTTGATCTAGTATAAATTTGCTCAATATTTGTATCTAGTCTAACACAAACATATCCTCAAATCTACACCAAAATCTGTCCTAAAATCTAAACTAAATGCAGTCCTTTGATCTAGCATAAATCTGTCCTAAATATCTGTCCTCTTATCTGCACTAAATATAGTGCTTTGGTCTAGTACAAATCTATCCCCAATCTCTTTCCACAAGCCTTAACACAAAGCTTGACTTAATCACAAATAAACTTAGTTGGATCTACCCCAAACCTTAACTCAAGGTTTGAACAAATCAATCAATCAATCAACTTTGCTCACAAGTCTTCTCAAAGACTTGTCTCAAATATGCCTTGTAAGCTTCCACAAAAGCTCACACCAATATGTTCACAAGTCTTCTTTAAGACTTACCTCAAATCTGCTCAACAAGTCCTTACTAGAACTTATCCAATATGCTCTTAATATTTATTCTCAAATCTATATTGTAAGCTTCCACAAAAGCTCACATAAATTTGTCCATAAGTATTCTCAAAGACTTGCCTCAAATCTGCTCAACAAGTCCTCACTAGAACTTGTCCAATATCATAGAAACATATAGATAATTGTTAGAGACTCAATATGCTTCACATTTACCACAATGCTCAATCACTTTCAATCTCTCTTTTTACCACATAAATATATAGAAAATTGTTAGAGACTCAATATGTTTCACATTCACAAACACTCAACCTCTTTCTCAAATCAATTTATAATATGAAATAATTTGTTTTACATAACTTGAACTATCACTTCAACACATCCACTTGACTAGGCTCAACCAACTCTACTCAACCAATCACTCAATGAAATAATCCTTGCTCTCAAACCCTAGTCCAAGCATATGAATACTCACTCACTTATTTCCAACAATGCTTGTCAAATAATTTCACATAATAATGATACTCATGATCTTTCACAAACTCTAGTTCAAGATAGTTTACAACTTCACATAACAATGATACTCATGTTCTTTCATAACTTCACATAACAATGATACTCATGTTATTTCACAACTTCACATAACAATGATACTCATGTTATTTGCACAAAACCTAGTTCAAGAATATGAAAGCTTTACTCAATATTTCCAACAATTCTTATAAAACAAGGCTTTCATCATCAACTCTCACTAGAAAAACCTTCAATAATCAAACTCAACAATGCTTGTTAAACAATCCTTTTCACTCCAACTTTAGAATTCACAACATCCAACTATCACTCACTAGGAAGATGTGGCCATACCTTTTTGTTTGATGTAGAAGTGACCTTAAAACCTATCTTAATCACAATTTTATTCTTTTCCAATTTCAATGCTTAGATGACAAAATATCACACAAATACTCTCTCAAAATTATTTCTCAATTACTAAAATAATCAAACTCAAATGCACCTTATTACTCCTTGAAATTAGCAATCATCAAACCATACATAAAAATAATTACTCAATTGCTCCTTATAATCTCCAACTTTAATTAATCAACCTCCAAAAATAAAAATTTCAAAAATAATATTGCCTACCCTTTTCTCTCCCTCAAATACTCAATATACAAATTAATTTAGGCAAAAAAAAACTTTATAAACCATCAAAAAATATTATATTTTTTCAACCTTAGCACATCTGAAATAATCAAGCAGCCAAGACAAATGACATCAGCACATACCTTTAACACTAGATAAAAGGCCTCGATGGGTTTCGAACGCAATACCACTCCCAGTCAAGTGCCTTATCGATGTTCTATCCCACCACGTGGGCTATGTGTTTCCATGATAAAGTGAAGGCACAAGCCTCCCTTTATTCCTTTCATTTGATGCTGCTCAAAATGAAAATGCCCTCTTTTCCTTGTAAAATTCTTTGTGTGTTTCTTGCCCTTGAATTTTGGCTAGAAACTGATATTTTCTTTCGTGAGGGAGACTTCCCTTTGCAGTTTCTTTGGGAACTTCCTTGGGAGCAGGGGAAACATTCAATGGCTGAAGCTCTTTAGGGTCTACTTACAAGTGGTTTCTTACCTGATCTTGTCAAAACTGAAACCTGTTCTACTGTAGGCATCATGAAGTTATGGTCCTCTCTAATTATATTTACACAACCTTTCATTTTTTATTTACTCTTTTCAACTGCTATACTTTGTACATAATACTGGTGTATCATACATGAAATTTCCCCATGTGGATCGTTACATGTAGTACACCAAAATTTAGAATCAATGGGAGGCTCCTCGGCCTCCACTGTCTCATTTTTATATACCATTCTCGGTCTCTCTTGTCCCCTATTACTTGATTGTGTTGCATCTCTTGTTACCTGAGGGAACTTCCTTGGTGGAAAATTCCTTTCAACCTCTCTCTTTTTCATGGACACCATTTCATTTGACAATGTCTTCATTATATCAATTATGGTCGTGTATTGACCACTTGGGGGAGCTGATGCAAGGGTGTAGTTGGTAATGCAAGGAATGTAGGAGGTGCGGCTATAGCTGGGAGGGCCTGCGTTGATGGGAGTATATACAGTTTAGAAGTTGATGCTTGGGAAAGCTTTGGTAAAATTGGCAATAGAATTTTGGATGGATATCTTTTTGTAGCGATGAGATCAGCTTCGCCCTTTGATGCCTCTACATAGATCCCAAGAAAAGTGGTTACACGAGATTGCCTTATTATCATACTGAGATCTGAATAAAAACCCCTTAAATAATAGCATATATCTTGTTCTTCCATGGGCTTTAGGCCTTGTGGTACTCTATCATGAGTTCTGGTAAATCTGATGTTGAAATCTTGGATTTCTTCTTCTGGATGCCTCTCAATGACAGTGAATTGATTCAGCAATGTGAAAGGATCTACATGTATATTAAATTCATCGACCAGACGGTCGACAAGTACTGCCCAAGAAGTAATGGATCTAGTGGGAAGTGCTTTGTACCAATAGAGCATCTTTCCTTTCAAAGATATAATCAACAATCTGACCATTACATCTTCCTGAGTGATGTTGTAAATAGATGCTAGCGCTGATACATCTAAACAGTGCTCATATGCTATTTTTCCTGTTTCGTCAAATGTCGATAATGCTTTTAGTGCAGCTTGTATAATTTGGTGGTGTGTTCCCATGTTCAAAGGGCCAGTTTGATTCCACACAAGATGCACTGGGGCAGGGGCGGCTATCATGATTGCTAAAGGAGTTACAACTGCTATGGGATTGCTTACAGATGCTCCTACAATGGGTTTTAAAGAGGTGCTAATGGTGTTGGAAGGATTTGATCGTGTGGCTAGCATAGGGTATGCTTTTAGGCTTTCGATATGTAGTTCAAAAAACTCGATAGGTTCTTCAGAGTTTCTAGCTCAGGATCTGGTTATCATATGGCTATATAACCAGAAGGTTTTTAGACAAGGTCTTTCTTTTATGGTCTAAATTGCAATGGAGTCACCAGGTAGTTTTTCTTGAGATTTAAAAAAAAAAAGGCTCTTAAGGTAAAACACAAAAACTTATACAATACTATGGGATTACTGGTCCCATCGGGCGTGCTAACAACTATTGGAACAAAATTTGCCTTCGATTAATAGTGTTGCGCCTTAGACTTTACCAACATTGAATAGACAAATATTGCTTGAGATCATCTATCTAGTCTCTAGAGAAGGCTGGTTCCTTTGATTTTTTTAGAGAAAAGGAGAACAAGAGATAAGGGAAATATAGCCTAAGCTAGAACTTTTATATGGTGCAGATTAGACAACAACAAAGACAAATTTACTTCTATCCAAAGCATTTAAAAACACATTTCCATGCAAAAATTATATAATTCCATATATGATTTTTGATATTTCGTTTAACATGCGTATATATTAGATTCTTATTCCAAAAATATGATTTATGTATTGCAAAATTTTAGATATAAGAACAGACTCAATTTACAATTCAATATTGTAAGCAAAAATAAAGAACATTAATACATGCACTTGCACGATATGAACTAGAAGCCAATGGGATATGCGATTTTATTGCTTGTATTCGAAGTACGTACATTCAGTCTTGTAAACATCCAAGAGCCAACCCTTTTCATGGTCGACTCACTCCTATTTATACCCTAAAAAGAGTATCTTCTACTATGTACTTTTAATTTCTTCAATCAATTACAAGTAATTATCTGTAGTTTTTAATAATATACAATGGATTTCCCACAGATTGGATATATTTCCTTCTGGCTAAGTTTAGATGAGCCTATTATTCTACAATCATCCAGCAGACCTGCCAGGTTATAATCAACAAACCATTCTTTAAAAATCAGCACCTGATGTCAGTGCATATCCCCAGTTGCCAAAAATATACTCTATTCCTTTACAGCTGGCGTGTCATGAAATCGCGACATTCTTTCCTTGCTTTGCTCTTTTTCATCCTCCAGCCGTGAAAATGAGACATGTCATGAAATCATGACATTTGTCTCTTGTTTTGCTCTTTTGCCGCTTCCAGATGCAAAAATGAGACATGTCACGAAATCGTGACATTCGTCTCTTACTTTGCTCTTTTGCTACCTCTCGCCGCGAAAATGAGACATATTGCAAAATCGTGACGTTCGTCTCTTGCTTTGTTCTTCTTCCAGCTGTGAAAATGAGACATGTCACGAAATCATGACATTTGTCTCTTACTTTGCTCTTTTGCTGCCTCCCACCATGAAAATGAGACATGTCACGAAATCGCAATGTCCATCTCTTGCTTTGCTCTTCTGCCGCTTCCAGCCACGAAAATGAAACATGTCGCGATATCGCGACACTTCTGCCTCTTTGTTCTCCTTTGTTGCTCTTAGCCATGAAAATGCAACATGTCGTGATATCGCAACATTTTTGCCTCCTTGTGCTTTCTCTTCTCTTTTGCCATGAAACTGCAACATGTCGCGATATCGCGACACTTTTGCCTCTTTGTGCTTTCTCTTCTCTTTTGCCATGAAAATAAAACATGTCATGATATCGCGACACTTCTACCTCTTTGTTCTCCTTTGTTGCTCTTAGCCACGAAAATGCAACATGTCGCGATATTGCAACATTTTTGCCTCCTTGTGCTTTCTCTTCTCTTTTTCCATGAAAATGCAACATGTCACGATATCGTGACACTTTTGCCTCCTTGTGCTTTCTCTTCTCTTTTGCTGCGAAAATACATGTCGCGATATCACGACACTTTTTCCTCCTTGCTCCTTTTTGTTGCTCTTATCCACGAAAATGCAACATGTCGTGATATCGTGACACTTTTTCCTCCTTGCTCTTTCTCTTTGCTTTGAACCGCAAAAATGCAACATGTCGCGATATCGTGACACTTTTTCCCCATTGCTCTTTCTCTTCGCTTTGAACCGTGAAAATGCAACATGTCGCGATATCATGACACTTTTTCCTCCTTGCTCCTTCTCTTTGCTTTGGACCACGAAAATGCAACATGTCGCGATATCGCGACACTTTTTCCTCCATTGCTCTTTCTCTTTGCTTTGGACCGTAGAAATGCAACATGTCGCGATATCGCGACACTTCTTCCCCATTGCTCTTTCTCTTCGCTTTGAATTGTGAAAATGCAACATGTCACGATATCCCGACACTTTTTCCTCCTTGCTCTTTCTCTTTGCTTTGGACCGCAAAAATACAACATGTCGTGATATCGTGACACTTTTTCCTCCTTGCGGTGTTTTGCTTTTTCTTTGATCTTTAGCATATGGGCCACTTTGGTCTTCTTGGAAAATATGCAAAAAGGTGCATTAGCTATTTTTCTGTAGTTAGTCACTTTTTGACTAACATTCTTGGTGCCTTCCAGGGGAATTTTTGCTCACAAAAATAGAGACCAGGCCTTTATCCATTGGGAAACGGAGTCACCAGCACAGTTGCGAAAAGTAAATTTTTGAGCAGAAAAACAAAAGAAAAATAATGCACTTTGGAGAACAAGTGATCTTCACCTTATCAAAACTTTTCTTTTACCGCTTAGGTATTTAACCTTTGTTTGAAGAACACAAAAATTCAATTCTGGGAGCTGGTCCCAGTTCTGGGTGCTGGGATTTCTCAGGTGGCTGGAACACTTCGGGAGCAGAAGAATGACCACTTCCTTTGCTTGGAAGGATTCTAACAGGGAAAGTTCCTCCCCAGGAGTGAGTGCCAGTCCTTCTTATTGTCCTCTAGAAATATTAGGCCGTAAAAAAGGGAAATATTTACAAAACTTCAAACTTATAATATACTGTACATATAATGGTGATCTATAGCTTTTACTGGAAATACAATTTTAGGTGAAAAGCATTCACCATGATGGGTAGAACCCATCCATCTTGATATTTTAACTGGAAGGCATTGAATTGCTTTTTTGAAACAATTTCGAATGGCCCCTCCCAGAATGCATCAAACTTGTCATGGTGTCCTGGCTTTGCTTTCTTGACATTCCATTTCAAAACCAAGTCTCCCACTCTAAATTTTTTGGTAGTTGTCTTTTTGTTGAACCATCCTTTAGTATCTGCCATATGCTTCTAATTGTGATTGTATGATTGCTCTCTTTGTTCTTCTAACTGTAAGAGTTGCATAACTCCTGCAACTATGTGTAGCATTTGGTCAATCTGAGGTAGCGGGTAATGATATTTGAGTGATGCTCTGTTCAAATTTTTGAAATCTACACACAATATGATATCTCCATTTTTCTTCCTGATTGGTACCAAGTTTGCCACCTAGGTGGAGTGTTTAACAGGGTATACTATTTTAGCTTGAAGGATTTTTAGTAATTCTTGTTTCATCAAAGATTCTATCTTCGGATTCACTGGTCTTTGCTTTTGCCTAAAAGGCTTAGCTCCTTCTTCTGATTCTATGGTATGTTGAATAACATCTTTATTGTACACTTTTAGATCACTATACACCCAAGCTATGATGTCAGGGAATTTTTTTACACAATTCTCTGATCTGGTTCACTTCCTCTTTTGTACAACTGATTCCAACCTTAATCATTTTTCCTGGCTCCAACTCTACATATTTGTATCTTCTTTTATCGACCTTGATTTTTTAGCCAACTGCTCTATCATTGTTATCAAACAGGCTTTCAAGGGTGATGAGACCCTTACGAATATGATTGTTTTTTAACTAAATAATATCCTCTTCCTCTTCATCCTGCAGATCCCGGTTGGCTGAGCAATTCATTTCATGGATTAAGAAATCTAGTATCTATTCATCATTTTCAAAAACTTGCCAGAAAATATTTTTATCAGGCATTGAAGGCCTGTATATAAGTCTAACAGTGTTAGACTTCTGAATAACATTACTTACAGGACAAAAATTAGCTCCCACTGAAGCTAACAAATCTACGTGGGTATTTTGTTCTCTAGGGATAAACTTTATATTTAGGGCCTCAAAGGCCTCTAAGAGATCCCACACTTTGTTCTTGTAAGCCTTCAAATAATCTTGTTTACTTATACCTTTTTTGGTGACTTGATTCACAATAAGTTCTGAATCTCCATAGATGAGTAACTGTTTGATTCTCAATTTCTCGACCTTTCTTAACCCTAAGCTGAGGGCCTCATATTCTACTACGTTATTGGAGCAACTCCAAGTCAACCTGTAAGAGAAAACCTTTTCCTATCTGGTGGGAGAAATCAAAACTATTCCGAGACCAGCTCCATTCTTGCACCTAGCCCCATCAAAGAAAAGCTTCCACAATTGATTCACAGAACCATCCTCTTCTAGGGAGGGTATCAATTTTCTTTTTGGTTTCTCAATAGAATAGTTTCCTATTTATGTTTCTATCATGGCATTAAAATTCTGTAGAGAAAACTCGTCCTCAGCTTGGAGCTCTTCTAATGTTTCTTCCATTAGATCTTCTTCTATTGTTTCTTCAGTCATCATATTTACACGGTCAATTTCACCAATATTTTCTACATGAAACGTCGATGGTTTCTCATTAAAAATCTTGACCCTTCTACCTTTGAAGGGTATCTCCAAATGAGAATAATCTAAGGATAAGTATCCTCCTATCTTTGCTGTGAACTCTCTGGATAGACACATACCAAAATAGGGCTCCAAGTCTACGACTACTACCTCTTGTATGACTGTCATCTGAGGCAAATTATGCAGCCGTATGGGAATATCCTTTATCACTCCTATAGTTTTTACTAGAGTACCATCTAACTATAGGATGTCTGCGCTGCTCCTAGTGTACTCCATTCCCATAATATCACATACTGCTTTGGGTATCACTGTGGTAGCAGTGCCCAAATCTATCATGCAGTTGTGGACAACCCATCCTTCCATTTGAAGGGACAAATAAAAGGGTGGTGGCCTATTCTTACCAGTGGTAGACGTCAAGTTCGTTAGAACTATTTTTGAAGATGATGCAGTCCCACCTCCATTTTTCATTGTTCTTAGGGATTCTTGTAGGAGATCGATTTGACCTGGGATTTGAAGAGCATCATACATACTTGCCTTAGAAGGACTCTTTTTCATTTCCTCTACTATACTTAATGTAGGTGAATCAACTATTCTTTCTCTTTCTTTGGCAAAAGTTTCATATTTATTTTTGTATCCCTGGGTAGCTTCAGTTCTTTGCCTTTTTGTCAGCGAGGGGAATCTCAACCTTTCCCTAGCCTGTTCTTGGGTTTCATTTTCCCCTCGAGGAATAAATTCTTTGTGTGTTTCTTGCCCTTGACTTTTGGTCGGAAACCGATATTTTCTTTCCCGAGGGAGACTTCCCTTAGGAGTTTCTTTGGGAACTTCCTTGGGAGCAGGGGAAACATTCAATGGTTGAAGCTCTTTAAGGTCTACTTGTAGTGGTTTCTTACCTGATCTTGTTGAAACTGAAACCTGTTCTACTATAGGCATCATGAAGTTGTGGTCCTCCTCTCTAATTATATTTACACGGCCTTTCATTTTTTCTTTACTCTTTTCAACTACTATACTTTGTACATAATGCTGGTGTATCATACATGAACTTTCCCCATGTGGATCGTTACATGTAGTACACCAAAAGTTAGAATCAGTGGGAGGCTCCTCGGCCTCCACTGTCTCATTTGTATATACCATGCTCGATCTCTCTTGTCCCCTATTGCTTGATTGTGCTGCATCTCTTGTTACTTGAGGGAACTTCCTTGGTGGAAAATTCCTTTCAGCCTCTCTCTTTTTCATGGACACCATTTCATTTGATAATGTCTTCATTGTATCAATTATGGTCGTGTATTGATCACTGGGGGTAGCTAATGCAAGGGGTGTAGCTGGTAATGTAAGGAATGTAGGAGGTGCGGCTATAGCTGGGAGGGCCTACGTTGATGGGAGTACAGGCAGTTTAGAAATTGATGCTTGGGAAAGCTCTGGTAAAATTGGCAATAGACTCTTTGATGGATATCTTTTTGTAGCGATGAGATCAGCTTCGCCCTTTGCTGCCTCTACATAGATCCCAAGAAAAGTGGTTACATGGGATTGCCTTATTATCATACTGAGATCTGAATCAAAAGCCCTTAAATAATAGCATATAGCTTGTTCTTCCATGGGCTTTAGGCCTTATGGTACTCTATCACGAGTTCTGGTAAATCTGATGTTGAAATCTTGGATTTCTTCTTGTGGATGCCTCTCAATGACAATGAATTGATTCAGCAATGTGAAAGGATCCGCATGTATATTAAATTCATCAACCAGATGGCCGAAAAGTACTACCCAAGAAGTAATGGATCCAACGGGAAGCACTCTGTACCAATAGAGCATCTTTCCTTTCAAAGATATAATCAAAAATCTGACCATTACATCTTCCTGAGTGATGTTGTAAATAGATGCTAGTGTTGATACATCTAAACAGTGCTCATCTGTTGTTTTTCCTGTTCCGTCAAAGGTCGGTAATGCTTTTAGTGTAGCTTGTGGAATTTGGTGGTGTGTTCCCAAGTTCAAAGGGCCAGTTTGATTCCACACAAGATGCACTGGGGTAGGGGCGATTGCCATGATTGCTAAAGGAGTTACAACCGCTATGGGATTGCTTGCAGATGCTCCTACAACGGGTGTTAAAGAGGTGCTAATGGTGTCAAGCGGATTTTATCGTGCGGCTAGCACATGGTGTGCTTTTAGGCTTTCGAGATGTAGTTCAAAGAACTCGATAGGTTCTTCAGAGTTTCTAGCTCAGGATCTGGTTATCATATGGCTATATAACCAGAAGGTTTTTAGACAAGGTCTTTCTTTTATGGTCTAAATTGCAATGGAGTTGCCAGGTGGTTTTTCTTGAGATTTAAAAAAAAAAGGCTCTTAAGGTAAAACACCAAAACTTATACAATACTGTGGGATTGTTGGTCCCATCAGGCGTGCCAAAAACTGTTGGAACAAAATTTGCCTTCGGTTAATAGTGTTGTGCCTTAGACTTTGCCAACATTGAATAGACAGATCTTGCTTGAGATCATCTGTCTAGTCTCCAGAGAAGGCTGGTTCCTTTGAGTTTTCTAGAGAAAATGGGAAAAAGAGATAAGGGAAATATAGCCTAAGCTAGAACTTTTATCATGGTGCAGATTAGACAACAACAAAAACATATTTACTTACTTCTATCCAAAGCATTTAAAAACACATTTCCATGAAAAATTATATGAATTCCGAGTGTGACTTTTGAGATTTCATCTAAAACATGCATATATCTTATATTCTTAATTCTAGAAATATGATTTATGTATTGCGAAAGTTTAGATATAAGAACAGACTCAATTATAATTCAATATTGTAAGCAAAAATAAAGAACATTAATACATGCACTTGCACGATATGAACCAAAAGCCAATGGGAGATGCAATTTTATTGCTTGTATTCAAAGTACGTACATTTAGTCTTGTAAACGTCCAAGAGCTGACCCTTTTCATGGTCGACTCACTCCTATTTATACCCTAAAAAGAGTATCTTCTACTACGTACTTTTAATTTCTTCAATCAATTACAAGTAATTGTCTACAGTTTCTAATAATATACAACGGATTTCTCGCAGATTGGATAGATTTCCTTCTAGCTAATTTTAGATGAGCCTGTTATTCTACAATCATCCAGTGGACCTGCCAGGTTATAATCAATAGACCATTCTTCAAGAATCAGCACCTGATGTCAGTGCATGTCCCCAGTTGCCAAAAATATACTCTATTCCTTTACAACTAGCGTGTTGCAAAATCGCGACATTCTTTCCTTGCTTTGCTCTTTTTCCTCCTTCAGCCACGAAAATGAGACATGTCGTAAAATCATGATATTTTTCTCTTGTTTTGCTCTTCTACCGCTTCCAGCCACAAAAATGAGATATGTTGTGAAATCGCGATATTTGTCTCTTACTTTGCTCTTTTGCTGCCTCCTGCCACGAAAATGAGACATGTCACGAAATCATGACGTCCGTCTCTTGCTTTGTTCTTCTGTCACTTCTAGTCGTGAAAATGAGACATGTCACGAAATCATGACATTTGTCTCTTACTTTACTCTTTTGCTGCCTCCCACTGCAAAAATGACACATGTCACGAAATCGCAATGTCTGTCTCTTGCTTTGCTCTTCTGCCGCTTCCAGTCGCAAAAATGAAACATGTCACGATATCGCGACACTTCTGCCTCTTTGTTCTCCTTTGTTGCTCTTAGTCACCAAAATGCAACATGTCATGATATCGCGACATTTTTGCCTGCTTGTGCTTTCTCTTCTCTTTTGCCATGAAACTACAACATGTCGCGATATCGTGACACTTTTGCCTCCTTGTGCTTTCTCTTCTCTTTTGCTACAAAAATGAAACATGTCGCGATATCGCGACACTTCTGCCTCTTTGTTCTCCTTTGTTGCTCTTAGCCGCAAAAATGCAACATGTCGCGATATCATGACATTTTTGCCTCCTTGTGCTTTCTCTTCTCTTTTTCCACAAAAATGCAACATGTCGTGATATCGCGACACTTTTGCCTGCTTGTGCTTTCTCTTCTCTTCTGCCACAAAAATACATGTGGCAATATCACGACACCTTTTCCTCCTTTCTCCTTTTTATTGCTCTTAGCCGCGAAAATGCAACATGTCGCGACACTTTTTCCTCCTTGCTCTTTCTCATTGCTTTGAACCGCGAAAATGCAACATGTTGCGATATCGTGACACTTTTTCCCTATTGCTCTTTCTCTTTGCTTTGAACCACGAAAATGCAACATGTCGCGATATCATCACACTTTTTCCTCCTTGCTCCTTATCTTTTCTTTGGATCGTGAAAATGCAACATGTTGCGATATCACGACACTTTTGCCTCCTTGCTCTTTCTCTTTGCTTTGGACCGCAGAAATGCAACATGTTGCGATATCGCAACACTTTTTCTCCATTGCTATTTCTCTTCGCTTTGAACCATGAAAATGCAACATATCACGATATCGCGACACTTTTTCCTCCTTGCTCTTTCTCTTTTCTTTGGACCGTGAAAATACATGTCGTGATATCACGACACTTTTCCTCCTTGCGGTGTTTTTCTTTTTATTTGATCTTTAGCATATGGGCCACTTTGGTCTTCTTGGAAAATATGCAAAAAGGTGCATTAGCTATTTTTCTATAGTTAGTCACTTTTTGACTAACAGGACCACATATGACTACCTAGAACCAGATCTGACCAATTGGAGGTGAACTCTCCTTTTTGCACTAATTGCAGAACTGCTTCTCCTTGCACTGCTCGCTGAAACTGAATTTTGACATCAATGACCACTCACTCTTAACATCAATGACAACTCATCTACTCAAAATTTCCAACAATATCCCCCTTTGTCATTTATGGTAACCCAATTATATTTTAAAATTTCCTTAACCTTTTTCTGTTTTTCTCCCTTTGACTCAATGCTCTCTCCTTAAATCCTCTCTCCCTTACTCAAATCTCTCCCATTTGACATCAATGGCAAAGGGCCACCTTTGGGTCTCAGGGCTAAGAATGATTTTCTTAGCTTAGCCCCTCCCCCACCTCATCTTGAGGTGGTTAATTTTGGGGTGGGAGTATCTCTACTCCTAGTAAGCACTAATCTTTACCTTTGTCCACTTTATTTATCATTTGATCCTTTTGATTCCTCTGAATGTTCATGTTCCTACTTGTCTTTGGAATTTCTTCTCTACACCACTTTACTGTATGTCCATCATTATTGCACTTGTAACACTTAATATTATTGTTCCTTGAAGGTGCAAATATCTTGGGATTTCTCTTGGTGAAGCCATATTATTCCTATCATGGACCCTGCAATTCATTTCCTTGTGACCAAAATGATTACATGAGTAGCAATACCCATGAAAAATCTATCTATTTCTGAAGTTCCCATATTATTGTCTTTCATGTATCCTACACTGTGAAGCCTTGTGCCCAAATCTGTGACATGAGAAACATCATCCATTGAAATTTATTTGCCTTGACCTCATTGGTCTCTTAGTTACTTTTACCCTATGTTGGTTCCTGTTCCATATGTTCCTCTTTTGTGCATTGTTATTTTCCTTTCTGAACTTTCTATTATCCAACTCATCCTCAAAAGTCTCACTTTCTCTCACATTGTCTTCTTCTGAAGTTTCTTCTTCTTTAGAACGTGAGATTGCCTCCTCTTCTTATTTATTTTGTACCTATTCAAAACCAAGACCTATTTTGTTTGTTGACCATGTTTGTACCTTGATCATATTATCTACGATCTTTGAGCTCTTTCCAAACTTGTGTAGCTTATCCTTAGACTTTTCTACTTCTTCCCTTAGTAGAGCTACTTCTTGTTCTAATATTTCACATTCTAAGACCTTTGCTTCTAACTTATCCTTGAAATTCTTTATCTTATCCATTGACTTATTTAGATCCTCTATAAGCTTTCCTCTTTCTTCATCACATTATTGAATTGAAGCTTAAATTGGGAATTTTGCTTTCTTACCTTATTCAATGTGTTAAGAGCATAAATAAGCTCTCCCTCAAGATCGACTTCTCCTTTTTTTTATTCTTCCTCTATTTGTTTACCTTTAAAAACATCGTCATTCTCTTTTGACTTGTCTTCTATAAGATCACTTCTTCTTCTAGTGCCATTAGAATATTCTATTCTAGTCTTTCAAGTGTATCTTCATATTCATCATCATTGAAACTAAAACCATTCTTTGTACAACTATCTTCAAGATTTCTAAAATTACCACATCTAAAACACTTGAGAATTATTGATGACCTTTTTGTAACTTCTTCATTTTATTCTATCAGAAATAGAACTTCATATTTATCATTATCTGGCAAACCATTATCACCATCACTTGAGTACTTACTTGTCTTGTCTGCATAATAAATCCTCTTTTGTCTTTGAAAGAAATTATTTCCTTGTTTGCCTCGTCCATCCTTGCCTTTCTTTTGGTACCTGTATTTTTCTGATTTCATGTTCTTATGATCCTATTTTTCTTCATCATTGCTATTTTTAGCTTCTTGACAATCAGTTGCATAGTGACCATAATTTCCATAGTTGAAACATCTAACAAATTTTACATCTTTAAATATTCTTGGATCCTTATTCCTTCTGCCATAATTTGCTTCTTCATCATTGGATGCCTCACTACTTGAATCTGACTTCTTGCCCTTTGTCTTCTTAGAAGATTTGAAGGCTGCTTCCTTTTAGATATTAGGTTCCTCTTTTGTTCTCATATCAAAAGTTGTAATAATACCAAGTAATACTTCTTTTGCCAAAATATCACCATCTTTTGATTCCTCTACAGCAGAGATCTTTTCACTAATTTTTTTTGGGAGAGATCTTAAGATCTTATCACAAATATCATATTCTTCAATCTCAAGGCCAAGTCCTTGCATGGCGTTAACAACCTCATCTACACGAAGTAAATAAGCACTAATGTTTTGCTTATTCTTCAATCTTAATTCTTCAAATTGTCCTTTGAGATTTTGTATATTTTCCTTTTTGACACTTTTATCTACTTCATATATGCTTTGCAACTTATCCCAAATTCCTTTTGTTGATTTGCAATGCATAATATTTATGAAATATGTTCTATGTAAACCTCTCAAAATTGTATTCATTGCTTTTGAATTGTAATGATGTAGAAGCTTACCATATTTATCTGTAGGTGGAGTAGCTGGTGGTGTGTATCTATTTTCAACTGCTTCCCATATTTTATTGCCAAGTGCAATCAAGTGAATCTTCATTCTCATACTCCAAAATATATAATCACTTCCATCAAATACTGATATTGAATTATTTGAAGATCCATTCTTAGAATCCATTGTGTTCTTGTAAGATTTTCCTTCAAGTTGTTAAAATATTTTGAAGGAACTCGCTCTAATACCAATTTAAGAACACAAGCTTATACTGAGAGGTGGGGGTGAATAGTATAAGACCACTTTTTACTTTTCTTTCCCAATAAATATTATGCAATGTATCAATAGCAATATCAAAAACAGTAATCAAATCAATGCACAAATAACCACACACAATAGAGACACCAATTTAACATGGTTCACCCAATGTGGGCTACTCCACGAAGAATTTTTTTCACTAATATTTTCTCAATAAATATCTTGGGAATATTTTACCTATTACAATGTTTATGGACCTCTATCCAAAGGAGACACCAATCCCCTGATCAAGTTCGTGGATATCTATCCATAGGAGAACTCCTTTCTCCTCTGCTCTAGCTGATGATATTCTAGAAGAACTACTGCCTCCACTCTACTGGCTAATGGATCTCTATCCATTGAAGACTCCTATCCTCACTCAAAAGACCTATCCTCACTGCCTTGGCTAATGGATCTCTATCCACTAGAGACTGTCATCCTCTATACTCTACCACATCCAAATATCTGTCTCAAATATGCACTAAACACAGTCTTTTGGTCTAGTATTAGCAAAAAAAAGAAGATTACTTGACCAAAATAATTGGAAGAGTGTAATAAGAAGATGTTGAAAGGATTTGATCAAAGATAACATCCTTTGAAATGAAAATATATAATTTTTTGATATCATTTAGGTGATAAGATAAAAATTCAATAAAAAGGATCAAAGTTAATTTATTCTAGTTGACAAGCAAATTATTCCTTTAGTAAGACTTAAAAGCAATTTTATTTTTTAGGTGATTTTCTCCAAACGAAAAAAATCAATTTAAGTGGGGCAAATTTCTCCTCAAATGAATACTTTATCTTCAAGAAAATTATTTGGTACCAAAATTGAAGAGATCTAATGTTTTTTTAATACTTTCAATGCCACTTTACAAAATGTTTAGAAATTTGATGAGGTGTGAGGTGGATTTTCCATTCTAAAAGCACCTATAAAATTGCATTAAAAATTAAATATATAGAAAAGTAGTTTTTAAAAAATAGCTAGGCTCGATTTCAACATGATATTCAAGCCCTTAGTCCCACCAAGCATGTCAAAAGCTATTGACTTATGAAAAGGTCTAACTTCTTATGTGGGAAAAACTCTATTTCAACAATTGAAGGAAGGGAGATATTACCCCTTCTGACCTCCAAAATTAGGTTATCTCCCTAGTATCCTTGCTAAATTGATCTAATATAATCTAAATACTAAAAGTAAATATAGAAATTAAATGCATAAGAGTAAAATTTTAGAAGTTATTATGCGAGAGATTAAAGTAAATTGCATAAAATTAAATAGCATCATAGTTATAGCAAGGAGAGTGTGATCAATCAACACATGAGAAATTTAAATAACAACAATACATCATGTGCATCTAAAGTGGAATTAACAAGGAATGGCAAGAGGACAAAAGGGTAATGTCATAATCATCATGCATTCCTTAATCCAAAATAATAGTTCCATAATTGGAAGGTATAATGTATTGCAAATTATCTTCTTATTTCCAACATGTGAACAATTATAATGTGGGTCTCACAAAATGTATATATGATTATCTCAAGTTCAAAAGATATTTATAGTATATCCCATGACTCTTATTTTTAAAAGAAATTTACCAGTGAATTACCTTGTGTGAGAAATTTTTACTTCTTGTAAAAGGAAATTTTTAGGGGTATCTTTAGCAAAATGATGCACCTCCAATATTACATGCCTTTAAATACACTCCTAAATGTCTTAGAATCCCTCCAAAATGGTTAGTGGCACCCCTACATGATGAAATATCATTTTCCATTTTCTTGGGATTCACATGCTCTTGCTATGCTTAGCCTATTAACGAGCAATTTACTCATGGAGGGGGGACTCACTCCTATTTGAGATAGACTCACTCTTAATGTACAATAAATTCACTCTTATTGGACCGATTACACCTCTAGACTTGTGTTTGCAAAATTGACTTCCCATAGGTATAAATTGATCAATCCTTTAGTCTTACACATATTTAAAATTTTAGAACACAAGATAGTGATTCAATTACTTTACTAATGCATATTGGAATGCTTTCCAAAATTACATAATAAAAAGTAAGTCTTGATTATAAATTATCTTCCTCAATACTTCAAGTCTTAGTATCTCATCTATGCGTATCTATGCAATATCCTTTATTTCATAGGTATTTTGGTTGGCATAAAATGAGTAGCCTTGTTTAAATTATTCACTATTACATGTATTCTTTGAGTCAATGTAATTCTATTATAAAGTCCATAGAGACAACCTCCCATTTCCATTCTTGTATATCATAAGGATAGATAAATCCTATCTTATTTTGATGTTCTAATTTATATTTATAACACTAAAAACACCTAGTTACATATTTTATTTTATCTCATCGTAGCAAACCCTATGTGGGTATTGCTCGAGATGTATTTATGTGTTTATGATGTCAGGAATCCACTCAGCATTCTCTACTGTTGTTTGGTCCTTTTTGTTTAGGTTGCAGTCGGCCAATGTGTAGGCATGTTTCATATTATGCTATTGTTTTAGATACTAGTTTATGTAATTGGGTTTGGGACCCATTTAAACCCCGCACTTAAGAAATTTTACCTAGAAAAAATTAAAAAAGAATCATATTTGCATAAATATTTACTACCGCTATATGAGCAACATCTTTGGACCAATTGCACCTGTAGACTTGTCTTTACAAAACTGGATTCCCATAGGTATCAATTGATCAATCCTTTAGTCTTACACATATTTGAAATTTTAAGACCCAAGGTAGTGATTTATTTACTATACTAAAGCATCTTGGAATGTTTTCCAAAATTACATTATAAAAAGTAAGTCTTGATTAGAAATTATCTTCCTTAATCCTTGAAGTATTATTATCTCATCTATGTATATCTATGCATTATCCTTTCTTTCATAGGTATTTTGGTTGGCATAAAACAAGTAGCCTTGTTTAACTTGTTCACTATTACATGTATTCTTTAAGTCAAGATAATTCTATTATAAAGTACCGTAGACCCAAAAAAGGCCACATAGAAAAATTTGAAAATTTTGGCTAAGTGTCTAAGGGAGCCCGAGCATAGTGTTATTTTTTATTGGAGATCAAAGTATTTATTAGATTCCACCCAAGAGCAAAAAAAATGCAAAATTCCACGGTCAAAATAATAAAATAGTGCCTAGAATATTTTTGAAGAGCAGAGCAGAATAAAAGATAGGCAAAAATTGGCCTCATTTTGGGTAAAATTTTGCTGAGCAAAGTGCATTTATAAATTCCATGAGAGTAAAGATAGTACAATTTTTCATGGTAAAAATAGTCAGGCCTTAGTGGAATTTTGAAGAGCAGAGTGGAATAGGGAGAGGTGAAGATAATTCTAAGCCAATGTTAATTTCCATGTAGGTAAGGTACAGTGTTAAATTATGCGATCAAACTAGTCAAATGCAACATCACAAAAATTTGCAGAGTGGATTTTTCAAAGGAGGGTAACTTGTAGTGGAATTCTTTAAAGCACGATATTTTTCAAAGGGACTCTTTCTCCCACATGGTTGGACATCGATTGTATCACCAAAATTTGAAGAAGGGACAAGTGCCTAGTGTAAAATCTCATAGAACATCGCTAAAGCTTACATTCTGCAGTCAATATGATCAAACTTGAGAGAGTGGAATTTTGAGGGGCAGATTTTTGTACTTTGGATACTCAAAGTCCTTAAACAAAGCATTGATCATAAAAATTTTGAAGGGACGGATTTGAAAGCAAGAAAATCATAAAATGCCATGGATTTTTGAAAGTGCACTAAGTCATCATGTGATCCAAGGTGTTCAAAGGTAGATCAAAGGTTTGTGATGAATTCAGACCTGAGATCATTAAAGAGGTAAAATTACATGCTCATAAAAGAGTTGAATTTCGATCTACATTACTGTTGAGCACGAGTAAAAAAATTAGGGGAGATCAAGCATTGTAAAGATCAAGATCCATTGGTATATTCAATTGTAGATATACGATGGAAAATCCATGACAAGAGGGAGAGATGATTTTGATTAAATTACAACCAGCTCAACAGCCAAAAACCATGAAATACCAAATGACATGCAAAGGTCAAAGTTGCAGAGGGTTTCATGGAGTGTAGCTCCTTTATTTCTGTAAGAAAATAAGAGGTCGCCACCTCAGCACTCTGCTGATCTAGCAAATAAAATTCCTTGTAATGTTCCCATAAATTTTTATTTCATATTAAAACTATAAATAGAGGTTTAACCCTTGATTTAAAGGGTCAGCTTTGGAGTATTTTTTTGCCCTATTGTTGTAAATATTTTGATAAATCAATAAAAGGAGAATTAATTGGACGTTTGCCTTAGGCTTGTATCTTCATTTCTACTACTAATTTTATGGTTAGTCTATTCTACTATTATTGTATTGCTAACTTAGAGAAAATTGAAATAATTCATGTTTAAACAATTGTTGTAGAGAACTTCTTTTTTTGATAATTAGAGTGTTGATCTAATTATACTATTTGAATTATTAACATTTTAAATGTTTGAAATAGTTCTCTAAGCATTCTCTTGTTTTGTAATGGTGAATATTATTGGTTTTTAATGTTGTTAGTCTTAAGTGTGGCATATTGGAAATGTGATTTTCCATAAGGTTCTCTATAGTTGTCTATGTTGATAGATTTATTCGGCCATTATTCATTAAAATTATTTCCAACCCTTATCCCATTTCTATCCCTATCTTTATATTTTAAACTGAGCTTAAATGAGTCAACACACAATTAGTTGACAAGCTATACTAGCCTACTCTATGTTAGCATATGGCATATTGTATTTCATTTTGGCAAAAGTATCGCTCGTAGGCGATCTCCAATTCGTTGATTAACCAACTAGTTGGTTAATCAACTGCTTTGTATTCTTTATATTCAAATTAATGAGAATGTATCAAGTGCTTCACCGAATTCTTTATGGCATCAGAGCTACGGATCAGGCGGACGGCAGGCAGCAGAAGAACGACCACAACAGGCGGACGGCTGACAGCAGAAGGACGACCACAGTAGGCGGATGACTGATAGCAGAAGGACGAACCACAATGAGGCGGACGGCTGACAGCAGAAGGACGAACCACAGCAGGCGGACGACTGACAGCAGAAGGACGAACCACGACGAAGCGGACGGGCGACACAACGAGATCGACCGGACGAACCAGACAAAGAATCAGACACGTCGACAGGTGCGTGAGGCAGACGAAGGTGCGTGAGGCAGACGGCGGACACACGACGGTTGCGGAGGCCAAAAAGGGTGGGGTTGGTTGCCCGAAGGCAACCGAAAGCATAATTGCTTTCCCCCGGTTTTAAATCGTCCCACAGTGGCCGCACCGGCCATGTGGGATTATTATTTTTTTTCAAATCCCAGGCCGCAACACGCTTCTTTACATCCCTGTTGACTGTTTGTTTTCATCGGGCCGTCTGGCTCCCGTGGCAAATGCGGACGCTGTTTGGTGGCAGATCGCGGGTTCAAATCTCTTCGGGGGTTATGTGACGGCATTTTTTTTACGCACGCATCAATTTTGTTGACGCCCGCACGGCGCAGTTGACGCCCGACCAGTTTCGTTGACGCCCAACCAGTTTCGTTGACGCCCGCACGGCGCAGTTGACGCCCGCAAGGCACTGTTGACGCCTGCAACGTTTTTTTTGACGCAGAATACTGCAAATTGACGCCCGCACGACACTCTTGACGCCTGCAACGCATTTTTTTTGACGCCTTGGAGGCTAAGGTATTCATTTCTCTTTTTCTGTCAAATTTTTTGCAAAATTGTCAGATAAAGGGGGGAAATCAAGTCATTTGGCAGAATAATTGCTAGATTGGTAATAGGAGCTATAAATTTGTGGGCATTTATGATTTTTTTTGCATTTAAATATCTTGTTTTCTTGCATTCACAATCATAAATTAACAACAAAACATAAGACCCCAAATTTATACCCTATTTGTGCAATTTATTGCACAGCAGCGTTCGGTATTTGAGATACCTCTGGTCCACACTTACAGGTAATGTTGTCGTGCTTTGGACTACTGTATTCGCCGCCTAATATAGCTGCAACAACGACGTCTGAGCTTGTTCTCTATAAATCATCGGGGAGAAATAAGGCAAACCAATTTTTTATTTCTCATTTCATACCCACATCGTGATTGTTGTTAGGCGTAAATCCTGACGAGAGCTTTTTTTTCCAAAGTGTTTAGGGGAAGTTACGCCCCACGCATGCGGAATAAAACTTTCTATGGTAGGTGTCATTAACAACACGATGCCCTTTCAGTATCGTCAATGTTCACTATATTGTGCTTCTCCTATGTACTTATAGTCTCCCTCTCGTAAGGGCGAGTACATATTGAGTAGTATATTGTTCCTATATACCTATAGTTTCCCTCACGTAAGGGCGGGTGTATATTGAATGGTTACAATATAATGATCTGGCAGGTATAACGAAAGGGAGACCAATTGGTGATATAAGGAACCTTCATAATGGCCATAATCCATAAGTATCTCTCAGATTCTCAATTATTGAAAGGTCCTAACTTTGTTCCATGGAAGACAAAGATGAAAGCTATACTTCAGTTGGAAGATTTATGGGATGTAGTGAATGGCACTGAAAAACGTCCTCAAACAACAGGAACAGATCAAGATGATTGGGATAAAAAAGACCAGAAGAGTCTTGTCTTTATCTTGCTTGCTACCACAGATGAGGTGCAGCCTCATATTTGTGATGCAAAAACTAGTAAGATAGCCTGGGATGCTTTGCTCACAGTATATGAAGGGAAGAATCAATCCACTATTCTTCATCTTCAAACTCAACTACATAATCTCAGTATGAGTTCTGGAGAAACAGTTGACATATTTCTCTGCAGAGTGGCAGATTTGAAAGCCAAATTGAATGCTATGGGAAAACCTGTGGATGACGATGTCTTGACTTCTGTTATCTTGAGAGCCTTACCAAGTTCCTACAAGATGTTGATCACCTCTCTCAATGTTTCTGGTAGACAAGTCTCATTTGTGGAACTGGTAAACTTGCTTCAGACTGAGGAGGCAACTCAGGTCCAGAAAGATGACATGCCCGATAATGCTCTATCCACACAACAAAGTGGTAAACAACAAGGCCAGTTTCAAAAAGGAGGTGGTTCTTCCAAAGGAAAAGGGAAGCAATCTCAACAAAGAGATACAAAATATTGCAAAATTTGTGACATGAATAACCATGACACCAACCGATGTTGGTTCAAAAACAAGCAGCCCAATGAAAGAGGTTCTCAAAAGAAGGGCAAGCACAAGAAAAAATACCATAAGCATAAGCAATCTAAAGGCCATGTTGCTTATGCTGAATCCAACTCAGACTCACATTCTCCTGAGTCCGATTCAGACTCTGACTCTGAACGAGCACACAAGGTGCTCATGACTCATACTTCGTCTTCTCAGATAGATGCAGTATGGTATATTGATTCAGGAGCTAGCAAACACATGACTGGGGATAAATCCTGGTTTGATACGTTTGTGGAAAAAGAGGGTAAGCCAGTCACAATTGCTGACAATCAGGTATATCAAGTAAAAGGCGAAGGGGATATTTCTGTGTCTCTTCCTGATGGTAATTGTCAAATTGAAAAGGTTCTCTATGTTCCAGGCTTAGCCAATAATCTGCTTTCAGTCACACAAATGTTGGATAGAAACATGGAAGTCATGTTTCGAGTTGTCAATGGCCAGAAGAGATGTTTTATCACACACAGTGGTAGACATGTAGCAACTGGATCTTACCAACATGGCTTGTTTGTTCTCGATGCTATATCCTCTTCCCATGTTGCTTTGGCTGCAACTACAAAAGAGGCCATCTCTCTCTGGCATCGACGTTATGGACATCTCAGTTCTGGATATTTGCTTGAATTACACAAATATGAGATGGTGACAGGTCTTCCGCCCCTCTCATCTATCTTACCGGTTTGCTCGGATTGCTTAGCAGGGAAGCAACATCGAGTGCCTTTTGAAGCCAGCTCCTCTCGAGCTGCAAAACCTTTAGAGCTGGTACATACCGATCTGTGTGGACCTATGCCAATCAGCTATGGTGGGAAAAAATATTTTCAACTATTCGTTGATGATTACTCACGGAGGATGTGGGTTTTCTTTCTTCAGTTGAAATCAGAAGCGTTTCTCTACTTTCAACAGTTCAAGAAACTTGTTGAGAAGGAGTCGGGATGTTTGATCAAAACCCTCCGCTCAGATCGAGGGGGGGAATACACCTCTAATGAGTTTTCAGAGTTTCTTAAGAAACATGGGATAAAAAGACAACTGACTACAGCCTATACACCTCAGCAGAATGGAGTTGCAGAAAGAAGAAATCGATCCATTATGGAAATGGCTCGATGTATGCTAAAAGGAGCACATCTTGAGGATCAGTATTGGGCAGAAGCAGTAAATACAGCATCATATCTTCTGAATAGAGCACCCACTAGAGCTCTACAAGGGAAGACTCCACAAGAAGCATGGAGTGGTAGGAAACCTTCCATTGCTCATCTGAAGGTGTTTGGATGTAAAGCATTCATGCACATTCCAAAAGAAAAAAGGAGAAAGCTGGATGATAAAACCTTGCAGTGTATCTTTCTTGGCTATGATGAGTACTCAAAAGGGTATCGATTGATTAATCCTAAGACCAAGAAGACACATGTAAGTAGAGATGTTATATTTGATGAAGCTCTCACATCAAAAGATACATCCACAACTGTATACCTAGATGAAGAAGAACCTAAGAAGGAGGTTCAACTTCCACAACAAAAACAGAAAGTTCCAAAATGGTATACTAGCACTTTGAGAGATGCTAAATTGAAGTCTCTTCCAGATCTATCTCTTGATAGGCCATGTACTCGCAGTATGACTCAACAAATGAAAGCAGAAGAATCTACTTCAGAGGTTGATGAACTTTGTCAACACTTTGATGATTTGTCAATGGGTACAAAAGATGATAGAGAGGAAGATAAGAATGGAGAAAAAATTTATATGTCTACATTGAATACAAACGAACCCACAACGGTTCAATCTGCACTTGATGAACCACAGTGGAAAGAGGCCATGGATGTAGAACATCAATCTCTCCTTAAAAATAACACTTGGAAACTAGTCGATCTGCCAAAAGGGAAGAAACCCATAGGCTGCAAATGGGTGTTCAAAGTGAAGTATAAGGCAGATGGATCTATTGATAAGCATAAAGCCCGGCTTGTTGCAAAGGGATATGCTCAGAAAGAAGGCATAGATTATGAAGAGACTTTTGCCCCTACTGCAAAAATGACTACCATTCGTATACTTTGTGCCATGGGAGCTCAGTTTGGGTGGAAATTACATCAGATGGATGTTAAAAGTGCTTTCTTGAATGGTGACTTACAAGAAGAAGTATATATGACTCAACCAGAAGGATTTGTGGAAAAGGGAAAAGAACAAAAAGTATGCAAATTGATTAAATCCTTGTATGGGTTAAAACAAGCTCCTCGAGCTTGGTATATCAAGATAGACAGTCACCTTGTGCAGCATGGATTCGAAAGAAGTCCTTCAGATGCAAATCTCTATATCAAAAGAAATGGTTCTGATATAGTGATTCTTGTGCTTTATGTAGACGATCTGATCATCACAGGAAGCTCAGAAAGTATGATTGGCTTAGTGAAAAATGACTTGAAGCAATCATTTGAAATGACAGATCTAGGACTTCTGCACTATTGCCTTGGTTTAGAATTTACTCAAGAACAGTTTCATATTCGAGTAACACAAAAGAAATATGCCAAGACTTTAGTAGAAAAATATCGGATGACTAATTGTAAGTCCAAAGCCACTCCAATGGAGCAAGGACTTAAGTTATCTCGATATGATAAGTCACCTCAGGTAGATGGAACTCGCTATCGCCAGTTGATTGGGAGTCTCCTATATCTGACAAATACCAGACCAGATCTCAGTTTTGCTGTGGGATATCTTTCACGATTCATGCAAGAGCCTAAGATGAGTCACTGGAAAGCAGCAAAAAGAGTTCTTCATTATGTTTGTGGTAGTTCAAATTATGGTCTGGAATATAGAAAGAATAATAGCTTTTTCTTACTTGGATACACAGACTCAGATTATGCTGGATCTCTTGATGATCGTAAATCCACTTCTGGATATGTTTTTCATCTCGGGTCTGGACCAATCTCATGGCACAGTAAGAAACAGCATGTGGTTGCTCTCTCTTCAACATAGCGAGAATATCGTGCAACCAGTGAAGCAGTCTGCGAGATAATGTGGTTAAGTCGCATTCTTACAAACATGGGCCTTCCAAAGAATCTTCCACTACATTTGCTTTGCGACAATCAAGGTGTTTTGAATCTTGTCAAAAATCCAATTTTTCATGAACGTACCAAACATGTTGATACCAGATGTCATTTTATTCGAGATGAAGTTCCAAAGCACCATATACAACTTCGATACATTTCCACTGATGAGCAGGTTGCAGATATCTTTACCAAAGCACTTGGACGTATCAAATATGAAAAATTTCGAGATACGATTGGAATTTGCCAATAATGTAATACGGGGGGATGTTAGCATATGGCATATTGTATTTCATTTTGGCAAAAGTATCGCTCGTAGGCGATCTCCAATTCGTTGATTAACCAACTAGTTGGTTAATCAACTGCTTTGTATTCTTTATATTCAAATTAATGAGAATGTATCAAGTGCTTCGCCGAATTCTTTACTCTAGAGGTTGGATTGAAGCAATATTTAATCCATCCAATGTTAGGGTTTGAGTTGTGATTAGAGGGTGTGCACCTTCCAGAATGTCATAGATTCATAATCATAGTTCAAGTTTTCCTTGATGTCAATTTAGATCCCAACAATTTTGTCAC
Source organism: Wollemia nobilis (assembly GCA_028583015.1). NCBI lineage: Eukaryota > Viridiplantae > Streptophyta > Pinopsida > Araucariales > Araucariaceae > Wollemia > Wollemia nobilis. Next base: position 5,400,145 of record JAQPPZ010016982.1, on the reverse strand, counting down.
ACTTGGTGGGACCCTAAAGGCACATTGTATTTCTCCTACCTGATTTTATTTCATTTTTTATAGTTCCCAGAGGAATCAATATTTAGTGAGTTATCTTGAACTCATTCAACAATAAAAATAAATTCACTTGATGAATTCCTAAATGCAACAAACTATAAAAGACATTATAGTAGCCCATATTTTTCATGTATTCCAAGTCATCTGTTAAAAATAATCAAGATCATATCACCTTTTATGAGCTCCCCCTAAGAAGTTCCAATATTATAATATATTTCTTCTTAGACTCACAGTTGGAAAAGTTTCCAATTGAATCAACCCCTAGGGTACCTCCAATACTAACTCCATTAAAAATACCACCTAAAATGGCTCAACAAAAAAATATCAATCATAATCAGCCCCCACAAAATTATCCTAGCTGGGATACTTTTGGACCTCTTGGACTTACCAATATTCATGATATCCTACATTATGTTTCAAAATCCATATCTACATATGATGGTATAGGAAATACTGCATATGAGCATTGCTAGGATATATCAAATTTAGTTGCTATCCATAATATCAAGAATAAATATGTTATAGTTAGACTTCTAGCTCTTTCTTTTAGAGAAAATATCCTGCACTGGTTTAGAACTTTGGAAGACAAAATCATCACTTCATGGTATGAGTTAGATGGCCTTTTTGTTGAAGAATTCAATGAGTCATATAATCCCTTTTCACTCCTAAATCAATTCACATCTATGAAAAAACACTAGCATGAATTAATATTTGATTTAAACTTGAGGTTCAATAGAACATGAAAGAGGATTCCCATTGAAGCTAGACCAATTGCATCTTTAGCATACATGTATTACATCAGATCCCTTGGGTTAGACTTGCGGCTAAAAACTTAATAGTTAGACATAAATACCTTCCCACATGTTAACAAAGTAGTTGTACACGAAAAAAATGTGTTAATTACTATAGGAAGGCTCCTACAAAAAATGGTTATGCCTTATTGCTATGAAATCCCTTAATTTCTATCGAAGGTAGGCTCTCTGTCATACATGGATCCCCCACAAACTCCATAAGCATTTTTGTTATTTCCTCCTAAAACAACCCCTATTGTCCCTTTTCCTACTCTTCCCTCTCAAAACCCCCAAGAATAATCCCTATTACTGGACATCTAGAGAACTCTGAAAATAATCAATAACAAGTTCAATGCAATGGAGAAAAGGGAAATAGAGAGATTTCAACAGAGAATATTCCCCTATATTAAAAAATATTAAAAACCTGGTACAAGTGGTAGCGAATGTCCCAGAGTCAATATAAACCAAGCAGAACAAGAATATGCACTTGAAACTAGTTTGGTCAATGTATGGTGCTTATTTTACAATGATCCTCATGATTCTGACACTTGTGTGATGTACCACACCATGTGCAACAAGCCTTGGAGAAATCTAAGAGAAATAAAAAAGGAAGAGTTAATATGTTGTGGCGACATGATCAAGTTATGATTGGAAAATATTTTCCTAAATAAGAATAATTTTTTGTCATGACTAGATCTGGAAAGAAGTATTTGCAAGTAAATCCATAGAAAATGAGTCATTTCCAGATGCCTTCTCAGAATAAAAGAGAATCACCACTACAGGGCAATGAAAAAATCTCTATTCCATAGGTTGTTGAAAAAAGAGATGCAATACCTAAAATATAGGAAAATGAAGTGAATAATCCAAGAAGAGGTGAAAAGGAAAGGAGCATGGAACAAGAAGCTACTAGAAATAAAGCCCAAGAAAAACTAAAATTTCCTTCCATTACTAAATTTCAAAGAATAGAGGCTACTCAACAATGCATAAGAAAGTATGGTGAGCTAGATAAAAGGTATGAAATACCCCTACCAATTTAGTTTGAGTTTAATATTGTTGAATAACTAAAAAGAGCCCCATCTAGTGCAAGCTTGTATGATATAATTTTCTTCCTGGACCAAATATATTTGTTTAAAGCTTCCCTGCATTAGAAGTCCCAAGGAAAATAAACTACCACAATGTTTAATCTAGTACAAGATCAAGAAAAAATATATCTTGCCAGCCTAGAGAACAAACCTCCTTCTTTATACATCTCTCTTAGGATGGGAGGATGGATATTTCACAATTGTATGATAGACTTAGGGGCCTCAACTACTATTATGCCAAAAGTAGTTTGTGATGAGATGGACATGGAGTACACAAGGTACAAAAACCTAGTACAAGTGGTAGTGTAGATCCCAGAGTCAATGTAAACAAAAAAAATCAAGAATATGCACTTAAAACTAGTTTGGTCAATGTATGGTGTTTAGTTTGCAATGATCCTCATGATTCTAACACTTGTGTGATGTACCAACACCATGTGCAACAAGCCATGGAGAAATCTGAGAGAAATAAAAAAGGAAGGGTTAACATGTTGTGGAAGCATGATCAAGTTATGATTGGACAATATTTTCCTAAAGAAGAATAAGTCTCTATCATGACTAGATCTAGAAAGAAGTCTTTGCAAGTAGATCCATAGAAAATGGGTAATTTCCAAGTGCCTTCTTATAAGAAAATAGAATCACCACTACAAGGCAATGACAAGTTCTCTATTCCATAGGTTGTTGATAAAAGAGATGCAATACCTAAAAGACAAGAAAATGAAGTGAATACTCCAAGAAGAGGTGAAAAGGAAAGGAGCATGAAACAAGAAGCTGCTAAAAATGAAGCCCAAGAAAAATTGAGATTTCCTTCCATTACTAAATGTTAGAGAATATAAGTTACTCAAAAATACAGAAGAAAATATGTGAACTAGAGAAAAGGTATGAAAGGCCCCCACCAATTTAGTCTGAGTTTAATATTGTTGAAGAATTGAAAAGAGCTCCATCTAGGGCAAGCCTGTATGATACACTTTTCCTCCCAGGCCAAATAGATTTGTTGAAAGCTTCCCTGCATAAGAAGTCTCAAGGAAAAGAAACTGCCACAATGTTTAACTTGGCACAAGATCAAGAAAAAATCTCCTACCACCCTAAAGAATAAACCTCCTCCTTTCTACATCTCTCTTAGGATGGAAGGATGGATAGTCCACAACTGTATGATAGACTTAGGGGCCTCAACTATTGTTATGCCAAAAGTAGTCTATGATGAGATGGGCATGGAGTACACAAGGTCATGTCAGGGGGTGTTACAACTTGATGGTACTCTGGTTAATACTGTAGGAGTTATAAAGGATGTATTGATGAAGTTACATAGAGCCCCAGAGATTACCATTGTACAGGAAATTGTGGTAGTAGATCTTGAACCTTATTTTGGTATATGCCTTTCAAGAGAATTTACTACCAATATGGGAGGATATATGTATTTGGACTACTATGGTATGATGATTCCATATAAAGGCAAGAGAATAAGGATAACCCCGAAAAATCTTGTGTCTTTCCATATTGAAAAAATTGAAGAAGATTTGTACAATCATTCAGTAATGGAAGAGCCAGAGTTAGTGGAAATTTTGGAAGATTTAGAAATTGAAGATGAGTTACCTTTCAAGGATGATCACAGCCTGTTAGAAATAGGGCTAGGCACCTATAATATCTCCTCGGATGTAGAAAAAATACCCCTACCATATCTAATAAGTCACTCAGACAATCAAAAATTTGGACAATGCACTTTGATGGAGCAAGGTGTAAAAATGGGGTCGGGGCTGGTGTAGTGTTAAAATATCCTTCAGAGGGTGTGAAAAGTTTTGCTTTTAGACTAACTTGGTCTTGTACTAATAATATTGCAGAATATGAAGCTTTGTGTTTAGGATTAATGCAAGCAAAAAAATGGGAATCAAAATGTTAGACATTTATGGTGACTCAGAGCTGGTGGTTAATCAAGTTACAGAGAGATGCAACAGTAAACATCACTACTTAAAAATATATAGAAATAAAGTATGGGATTTTATGGAATCATTTGATGCTCTAAATATCCACTCTATCCCTAGAAAGTAGAATGTACTGGTTGATGCTTTGGTAGTTAAAGGCTCTAATTTCAATCCCTCCTCAGACCTTGGGTCAACTACAAATAGAAGGGTCAAATTAGTCTTTAGACTCGTAGTACCAAATAAATAATTTTTTTGGCAGGTTTTTGAGAATGATGATCAGATAATTGATTTTCTATTCAGATAAGAGCTTTCTTAGCTAATGTGCAAGAAGAGTTTTCTCAAGAAATAGATCAACAAGATATCATATAGTTGAAGAATAATCATATTCCTAAAGGCCTGATTACATTAGAGAGTTTGTTTGACAATGAGGATGGAAAGAAATCAAAAACCATGAAAGTAGATGATAAAATATGCAGTGAAATTGAAATAGAAGAGAAAAAGAGGATTAATATTGGTGTCAAGTGTTCTCCAGAAGAAGTTGAGGGAGTCAAGGCACTATGTTTCAAATACCCAGACATTATTTCCTAGTCATATGAAGATCTTAAGGTATATGATAAGAAGATTATTCAACATACCATCGAGTTAGAGCCTGATGCAAAACCCTTCAGATAGAGACAAAGGCCTGTGAATCCTAAAATTGAATCCATAATGAGGTAGGAATTGCTCAAGCTCCTTAAAGCAAATATCATTTATCCAATCAAGCATTCCACATGGGTTGCTAACTTGGTTCCAGTAAGAAAAAAGAATGGAGATATTTGACTATGTTGATTTCAGGAATCTGAACAGAGCATCACTGAAATATCATTATCCTCTCCCCTAGATTGATCAAATTTTGTAGATGGTAGTAGGGGTAGAAAGGTTCTCCTTACTAGATGGTTACTTTGGATATAATTAGATATGGGTCAAATATGAATACCAGTTCAAAATAGCCTTCACCACTAAGTGGGGTATATTTGCTTATCAAAGAATGCCTTTTGGCCTATCCAATGTAGGAGCTACATTCCAAAGGGCCATGGACTATGCTTTTGGTGAGTTGATCAATAAAATAATTTTGATTTATCTTGATGATATGACTGTATTTTCTCATAGGAAATAATCACATCTGGAACATATGGAGAAAGTTTTTCAAAAATACAGAGAGTTTGGCATCTCTCTAAATCCAAAGAAATCATTCTTCACAGTCCATGAAGGTAAGTTATTGGGACATGTAGTCTCCAAAGAAGGGATGGCAATAGATCCTGATAGAATAAAATCAATTCTAGCCCTTTCTCTCCCCACAAATAAGAAAAGCATGCAGTCCTTATTTGGGTAGATCAATTTTGTGAGGAAATTCATCTTAGACTTTGCTCAAGTGGTCAAGCCCATCTCAGAGTTACTCAAGAAAAACATGGAGTTCAAGTGGATTGAGAAAAGGAAGCAAGCCTTTGAGGTAATAAAATAGGTAATTGCAACTGCACCTGTATTAATAAATCTTGATTTCAGCAAGGACTTTATCTTATATGCCTATGGAGCTGAGGAAAGCTATGCATCAGTGCTAACACAAAAGGATAAGAATGAAGAAGAACACCCCATATTTTTTTGGAGCCAAACTCTTCATGAGTATCAAACCAAGTATAACTTCATTGAGAGGCAAGTATTTGCAATCATGAAATCCTTGAAAAAATTTAGATAATACTTGGCCCAAAGCAAGACTCTTATCTATGTAGTGCACCCAGATGTGAGAAATTTTATCCTTCAAGGAGAATTGGGTGATAAAAGAGTTGGTTGGATTACTAAGATACAAGAGTATGATGTAGAGATTCATCCCACAAAGTTGGTCAGAGGAAGAGCATTGTGCTAGGAACTCATCGTAAAAGCAGATTTAGATCAGATAGTAGCTTGTCAAGCAACACTAGTTGAACACAGTGACAGTCTCCTAGAAGGATCAGATTGGGTTGACCAGTTGACAACTTACTTCCAAATAGGAACATGCCCTCAAGGTCTCAATCCTTCATAGAGAAGAAGGTTTAGGCTTCAAGCCTTGAAGTATGTACTACTTCCTGAAGGGTTATATAAAAATAATCTGGATGGAGTGCTTCTGAGATGCCTAAAAGATAATGAAAAACAAAAGGTCATTGAAGAATTTCATGGAGGCTTGTCAGGAGGACACTTTTCAGGAAGAGTCACTACTATGAAAATAATAAGGGTAGGGTACTACTGGCCCACTATCTTTGCAGACACTTTCAAAGCAACCAGATCATGTGATAAGTGCTAGAGATATGTGGGAAGGATCAAGAATGCAGCATTCCCACTTAAACCAATCCAGGTGGAGGAGCCTTTTCAGCAATGGGGGCTCGATTTTGTTGGGGTAATAAACCCAAATTCATCAGCAGGTCATAAATACATTTTGACTACTACTGACTACTTCACCAGATGGGTTGAGGCTATCCCAACCAAGAAGTCAGACCAAGAAGTAGTGATTGAATTCATGGAAAATATGATCACAAGGTTTGGACTTCCAGAAGCACTAGTAAGTGATAATGGCCCAAATTTCATAGGTGTAAAGTACATTGAATTTACAAGAAAATATGACATAAGTATAAAGAATTCTTCTAACTATTACCCTCAAGGGAATGGATTAGTGAAATCCACCAACAAAAACTTGCTTAGAATTCTAAAAAGAGCACTAGAGGATAACAAAAGAAGTTGGCATCTTCTACTAGAGCAAGCTTTGTGGGTAGACAGAATCACTATCAAGAGGTCTATCAAGACATCCCCTTATGCATTAGTGTATGGTAAGGAAGTTGTTCTACCTACTCACCTTGAAATACCAACTTTAAAATGGGCCATCCAAGATCATGAACTAGATCAGAATCCACTAGAGGCTAGGTTGATGCACCTTCTACAGTTAGAAGAGCAAAGGACCCAGGCATATGAGAGCTTCCATAAATACTCCATGAATACAAAGGAGTGGTTCGACAAGAAATCAAAGCTCAGGAAGTTCAAAGAGGGAGATTCAGTTTTAAGGTGGAATGTAGAAAAGTCTAAACCAGGCAACCACCAAAAATTTGACTCCTTCTGGGAAGGACCTTTCAAGATCATTGAAGTGAAAAAGAATAATGCCTTCCAGCTTCAAGATCAATATGGGAACATACAACCCATTCCGGTCAACAGATATCATCTCAAGTTGTATTTCAGATAGAAAATCCTTCCTATGTAATATATGTACATATTTTGTATCATATTTTTACTTCAAAAACAAAAAAATGGTGACAAAGTATTATTTTACACTCGCAATTAGGACTATGTTATATTATGCAAGAGGCAAAGCAATGCAAATTTTTATGGTCAAAAGGGTAAAACCAGCTCCAATGGAATTTTGTCCAACATAATTTTAAAAGGATTTGAACCCCTCAAAATCCACAAGATAAAGCTAATTGTATATTCTGCAGTCAAACCAAAAAAATTGACATAATGGAAATCTGACGAGTGGAATTTTGAAAGGGTATCAATCTCTAAGAGCAAAATTTTGAGAATAAAAGTATAATGCTAAAATCCACTGAGTGCTAAATTTTTTGGCTAAATATAAAGCATAAAGGAGTTTTAGTCTATGAAAGAAGAAATAAATGAGACTTAAAAAGTGTGTCAATATATAGTTACCATCAAATGCTGCAAAGTTCGTCCAATCAGTGACATAGGTTTCATTGACAAGATGCACCTTGTAATTTTTGTTTCACTTTTTTGAATGCATGGGAAATAATTGGTCATTCATCTACCTCATCAATTGTAGAAATGTGTATAAAAATATATTTAAATATGAAATTTAGAGAGCATTCATTTTGAACAATTCAGCTAAAGAACAAAAGAGAATTACAGAGTAAAATTGTTGCATAATTTGAGGGATAGTTGCAAAAACAATCTCTAAAAAATGTGTCCAATGTTGCAAAGTAGACTGGTCAACAAGGCAAGGTAGAAGATTCAAATTAAACCAATAAAGTTGCAGCAGTTGTAGACATGAAGATGACCTACATAACTGGAGACCGAATTAGAAAGGAATTCAAATTAAAATTCTTGAAGGGGGAGCCACTTTCGAGTCAAGGTAATTGTGCCATTCACTCTTTGTTATCTTATTATATCTGTGATGTAGTTCATCCTTGCCTAGAATTAATTTTTGCAATAGCTACATTTTATGACCCTTCAGCTAGGGTAGTAAAAATAGCTCAATTTAGAACCCTATTCCAAATAACTGAGCAACTTTACCGAGACTTGTTTGCAATGGGTAAGTAGCCGCCTATAACCCCTAAAGAATTTGACCTAGAACAACAAGCCAAGTACTATACCTTGAATAACCACAAGCCAAAATGGTGATCATTTTAGGAACTGGGTATATGGCCAATTCAAAACCATAAAATCAAAATAAACCTTACCACAAACCCCAATTGCCACCCAATATTTTGTGAATCCAAAATTATATTCTATGTTAGTTGTATTAGATGGCCTAGATTCTAATTTGTATATAAGGGACTGGTAGTTAGCCATTGTGTATTGCATCTCAAATATCAAAATGTATAGGACACTAGTAGGGGATGGTAACAATCACCCAATTTACTTCAATTGGCATGTGTTCCTTGCCAAAATAATGCATGAGCAACTGGTAACTATGAAGCAAGAGCAAGAGAACCCTTCTTTCAGACATTGCTCTAATTTAGTCTGGATGTTCCTTAGTGCTACCATAAAATATAATCCCTAGGTATCAATTGTAGATAAATATGCAGAGAGGCATCCCATACCAGTCTATTATTGGACTAGGGTTTTGAGTAGGGCTGAATAATATTATACCTTCAATATGGAATTTTTGGGACCATCCTTGGAAATCATGTATGGCAGCTTCCCTAGGCTACCTCCCGTAGTAAATGAGAAATAGAGAAATAGAGAGAGAATTGACGAAGTTGCCTCAACTACAAATTAAACCGATTTTGTTGAAGTAACTCCAAAGAAAAATAGATTTGAATGTAAGGTGATAAAAGTAAATACTACTCCAACTATTGAAAATGAAAATGACTTCAACTTCTAAAATTGAAGATACTCCTGCTACATAAGTTGCAGTATCACTTCCTCAACACCAACAAGGTAAAACAAAAGGTAAAACAATTACATTCAAGATGCGGGTAAAGAATCGAGTGGGGGAAATGGATAAGGGGGTTAGTAAGAAATTAAGGGTGGATGAACTAGAGGTAGAGGTACAAGTTCCTCTCACAACAGTTAAACAAGATGCTCAGTAGGAAAAGTATTAGAGTGTTGACAAGATCTTCAATCAGTATACTTTAGTAGGCTTAGGTATGTTTTGTAATATTTCTCCTCCTGATTCTCCTTCTTATTCTCCAACGATATCCCCCTCCCCTTATAAAGTTTAAAATAATAAAAATATATCATCTCCTCCACAAAGTTCTCCACAACCATTGCCACCTCACTCACCTCCATATTCTCACCAAGTTTCATTTCTAAGACATAGTGGAAAGTCCAAAGCCATCACACCCCACCTCATTCACCACAAATTCCAATATCATCATCTCCTCCAACTTCTTCGTAGTTACCTATCATATCATAATTACCCACATAAATGGTGGTAATATCATTGCCATCCACTCCACCTATATTTATAGCTACATGTTTTGTTGCAACTACAACCCCTACTATAATTACAAAGTTCATCATTATCACCACTACTCTTCTCCCATATATGATAATCCTATTTTTTACATCAAAAATCACCCCATATACTCCTACTAATCACCCAATGGTAGCATCCCTATAAAATATCAGGAGTACTTAACTAAAGGTACAAAAATATTGAAGCAAGAATTGGCTCAATCATCAAAAGTGGTTGCTCGTGTAAAAAAATTAGCAATGATAGACCTTGTGGCTAGGTAAAGGATAAAATTCAAGATCACCCCTCTAGTAAAAAAACAAGAGGAGGATATGACAATAGAATATTATCAGCTAGAAGAAAAAATTGAAGACATCTCTCAATTGGTTTTGGAGGATGAATTTGTCACAACCAAGGCTGGGCTTGAGACTATGTTTGTCAAAAGTGACATTTACAGGGAACAATATGCAAATATGGAAGAAAAAATTGTGAGGCTTGAAGCCACAATAAGGGACCAAAATAAAGAAGAGAAAGCACTATAGAATGAGGCTAAAAAGTGGTAATATAAATTTCAAAATATGGTCAATTATAAAGAGCAAGTTGAACAACTAAAGAAATAAAATTAGGAGTATGCAAAGAAAATACAATATTTATATAAACAACTCCAAATTGAGAAAGCTAAGGCTACAGGATTCTCCAAGGACAAGGTGAATATGGTCAAAAAGGAAATTTTATCTAAAATCCTAGAGAAATACTCTAAAATCCAATCTATCCTTGATTTCATGGATGAGGCCAACCATGTTCTATAAAAACCAAGGTAAGATCTAGAGAAGGACACTGAGGAGATACAACCAATGGCTCGCAAGCTAGTAAACTCTTCAATCTATATGAGGCTAGGTGCAATGAGCTAGCCAAACCTATTCCCAACAAAGAGTGGAACACTTCAAGAGTTACAACCAAAATTATCCTCAAGAAGAGTGGATTGCTTTAGAAAGGATGGTTGTTGATTAACAAAATTGATGACAAGCTCCAAAAGATTATGGATATCAATGAAGATATGATGCAATATGGATTCAAAGGATTCTGGGATGAAAATAATATTTTGTTATCATAAGAACACCTTCATATTGGTGTAAATGCCATGATGCAAGAGTCAAAGATAGATGCATGGCAGAAGTTGATTGACCAAGTTAAGGTAAGTTAATTAATAAAAGAGATAAATCGAATGAGAGATTTGATGGAAGAATTAGAATATTGGGGAGCTTAAATATCATATGAAAAGACAACTGATTTGTGTTATATTCATCAAAAAGTAATGGAGATAAAGAATCCCATCCAAGCATCTTGGAATAAGGCCATGAGCACTTTGGACCATATCACTCAGCTATTGAAGCAAGATGTCAAATAAAAGAATGATGATGAGGAAGGTACTAATGAAGAGAGACAAGAGGAGCAAGAAGGAAATAATAATTAAGAATAAATACACCAATAAGAGGGTAATCCAGAGGAAGAGAATGTTGAAAACACTACAAATGTTCAAGAAAGTGAAAAACATGACTAACAGTAAAAGGCGTAGATGTACTAAAATTTTGTTGTAAATAAGGTGAAAGGTTTTGAACACTATATCGGGAAGAATAGTCGTAGAGGTATTTTTGTATGTATTTTTGAGTCTGATAGTGTTAGAAGCCAACAGGAAGAGCATGATCCTAACAAGGCATGTAAAAGTCATGATGCAAAATTCTAAAGAGAAAGAAAACATTTTGATTTAGCCTATAAAAGAGCACATCCTTATGCATTTTTAGAGAGATTTACATTTTATTTGATTTTTGTATTGTTTCTTCATGAACCATTAGCCACTGTATATTTTGGTTCTAACACTCAAGCATCTCACAATTATGAAAAGGTGATTATTTAAATCATAATGAGGAGGTTAATATGATGGAAGAAACAGTTCCTAATAGAGAAGATCTACAGTTACCTCTAGCATAGACTCTTTATGAACTGTTACTCTTTAAGCATCTTCACAAATGCTTAAAATAGTAAGGTTATTTGGGAAGTTATTCCTTGAGACATTATTTGCAACCAATTGAAGCTAAATTCATCATCCATCATGAATAATTGATTTTTTAAATCATTTCTATGTAGTTGAACTGGTGAAAGGAGTAGACCCCTATAGAAATGATCTACATTTCACCTCTTACATAGTTTCCATGTGAATAGTTATGCTCTAAGCATCTGCACAAATTTTTAATAGTATGACTATCACAAGGAAGTTATTCAGTGAAGCGTAAATTGTTGGATTTTTGGAGTCCATTCCACCCTTCATTACCCTTCATCCATTCATCTTTTTTATTCCCTAGTTTTCTCCCTTCCACTCTATTCATCCATATTTATTTTCAAATTCCATCCCATTCATCCATTTCATGGCTATCATACAATCCCACTAATTTATTTTTGAGTTGCCCAAAGGATAAGGTTCTGAGTTCATCAACTTTACTAGCAAAGCTCCCCTTGAGTTTCCAGAATGTAGACCCAAAAAGGGCTACATACTTATCAAATTTTGAAAATTTTGGCTAAGTGTCTAAGAGAGCCCAAGCACAATGTTATTTTTTATCGAAGATTGAAGACTTTGTTAGATTCTACCCAAGATCAAAAATAGTATAAAATCTGCTTGTTGTGGTGCAATGGTAAATGCCCTGGGTGCTGGTAGAGGCCGACCCAGGTTCCATTCCCCTTGTCTCCATCCTGCAGATATATGGTATAGTTAGGAATGTCCTATGTGCTGGTAGAGGCTGACAAGGCTCCATTCCTTCTATGCCCAACCTATTGAAAGTGGCACCTCGAAAGGGGTGTTTTCCACTATAAATTAGTTTCACCCAGGTGTTGTAGGTGAGTTGGAGAGGAGAGGGAAATTCGGAGGTCCTAGGTTCAAATCTCCACCTACCAAAAAGCTGAATTGGGTACCCAAAATCCAATTGATAATGTTGGTGTGGGCAGGCCTGGGTGAGAATCTCGGGTGACTTTGATGGTATAGAACCCCCTGTTCATGGTCTCTCAGACCAAGGTGGCCCCACATGGGGTTTTTCGCTATAAAAAAAAATAGTATAAAATTTTGTGGTCAAAACAGTCAAAGAGTGCCTAGCAAAGTTTTGAAGAGTGGAGCAGAATAAAATATAGGCAAAAATTGACCTTGTTTGAGGAAATTTCCACTGAGAAAAGTGCATTTATGAATTCTATGAGAGCGAAGATGGTACAATTTTTTGTGGTCAAAAAGTCAAATAGGCCTTAGTGGAATTTTGAAGAGTTGAGTGGAATAGAGAGAGGTGAAGATAATTCCAAGCCAATATTAATTTCTATGCAGGTAAGGTACAGTGTTAAACTCCGCAGTCAAACTAGTCAAATGCGATATAGTAGAAATTTACGTAGTGGATTTTGCAAAGGAGGGTAACTTGCAACATATATGTTTCAAAGGGACTCTTTCTTCCACATGGCTGGACATTGATTTCATCATCAAAATTTAAGGAAGGGATAAGTTCTTAGTGTACAATATTGTGGAACATCGCTAAAGCTTACATTTCACGATCAATATGGTCAAACCCGAGAGAGTGAAATTTCAAGGAGTAGATTTTTGTACTGTGGATACTCAGAAGTCCTAAAACAAAGCTTTGATCATCAAAATTTTGAAAGGGTAGATTTTGAAGTAGGAAAAACATAAAATGATGCGGATTTTTGAAAGTACGCCAAGTCATATTACGATATGAGCCATTCAAAGGTAGATCAAAGGCTGGTGATGAATTTAGACTTGAGATCATTAAAGAGGTAAAATTCTACATTGATAAAAGAGTTGAATCTCGGTCTACATTACTGCTAAGCACGATTAAAAAAACTAAGAGATATCAAGTGTTGCAAGGATCAAGATCCACTAACATATTCAATAATAAATCTGTGATGAAAAAACCATGGTAAGGAGGGATGGTTCTGATTACCTTGCAACCAACTCAATAGCTAGAAACCATGGAAGGTTGAATGACATGCAGAGGTTGAAGTTGCAGAGGGTTTCATGGAGTGTAGTTGCTTTCTTTATGTAAGCAAATAAGAGGTTGCCACCTCAACACTTTGTTGATATAGCACATAAAATTCCTTGTAATGTTCCTATAATTTTCTATTTCATTGTAAAACTATAAATAGAGGTCGAACCCTCGATTTGAAGGGTCAGATCTAGAGTGTTTTCTTGCCCTATTATTGTAAAAAAAATTAGAAATAAATAGAAGAAGCATTACTTGGATGTTTTCCTTATACCCATGTCTTCATTTATTGTGAGTTTAATCTATGAATTTATTTCCGCTACTGCTGTTGTGGTTAGTCCAATTTGTTGTTATTGGATTGCTAACTTAAAGCAAATTGAAATACTTCATATTTAAATGAATGTTGTAGAGAACTCCTTTTTCTATTAATCAGAGTTTTTATGTAATTTTTTTATTTGTATTATTAACATTTCATATGTTCGAAATAGTTCTATAAGGATTATCTTGTTTTGTAATGGTGAATATTATTGGTTTTAAATGTTGTTAGTCTTAAGTATGGCATACTAGAAATGTGATTTGCCAAAAGGTTCTATTTAATTGTCTATACTGTTAGATTTATCCAACCATTATTCATTCAAACCGTTTGTAACCCTTATCCCATTTCTATCCCTATATTTATATTATAAACTAAGCTTAATTGAGTCAACACACAATTAGTTGACAAGGTATACCAACCTACTCTAGAGGTTGGATTTAAGAAATCTTTAATCCATCCAATATCGAGGTTTGAGCTATGATTAGCGGGTGTGCACCTTCCAGAATGTCATAGATTCATAATCACAATTCAAGTTTTCCTTGATGTCAATTCAAACCCTAACAAGTCCAAAGATACAACCTCCCATTTCCATTCTAGTATATCACAAGGATAAAACAATCCTACTTGATGTTGATGTTCTAATTTTTCTTTCTAACACTAAAGACACCTAGTTACATATTTTATTGCATTTCATCATTGTGCTCTAAAATTTAAAAAAAAATCATCTTTGCATAAATATGTTTTACCCCTAGGTGAGAAACATATGGTTCTTTATGACTGTTATCTAAAACCAGTATTCTCAAATTATTTATCAAAAGTATATAAATAGTCCCAAAAAACCTAAATAGTCCAACAACATACCCTACATATTTGTTCTTTTTAGTTTTATTTTAGTGAAGAGCTTCCTCAACATATTTATAGCATATATCATCTTGAATCCAATTTCTAATGTAATCCTTTTAATTGGATTTTTTCTGTTATTGTTGAACAACCATGGTACCTACTAATATGGACCACTTTGTTATTTTTGCATTATATCAAAATCATATTCACAAATAAATTCCATCCATCATATTTTATAAGCATTAAAAAGTGGATTATTGTATATGCACTTCAAATTCTTATGGTCTTATTTCAATTCAAATATTTGCCTAAGAAGGTAATATTTCTACATATTTAATGCATGCACAAAGCTAACTCATGGTCATCGACTAGAAAATTTACGTGATAATCCTTGAGCTTGCACTATGTATAAGCAACCACATGCACTACTTGCATGAGCACCCCTTCTAGTACTTAAAATTTATCTATTAGTACATACAAGAAAATTCTTAATTGGAATAAGAGGGTCTAGAATGAGTCTTTTGAATTCTCTAAATTACAACTCATATTTATTTTGAGCAAACAACCTCCTTTATTTTCCTTTTGAGGCAGGTAATAGTATTTTCCATCCCAATAAAATCCTATATTATTTATCAAAAGTATATAATTAGTCCCACAAAACCTACATATTCCAACAACATACCATGTATATTTGTTCTTTTTAGTTTTATTGTAGTGAAGAGCTTATTCAACATATCGATACCACATATCATCTTGAATCCAATTTCTAATGTAATCCTTCAAATTAGATTTTTCTAATATTGTTGAATAACCATGGCACCTGCTAATATGGACCACTTTGTTCTTTTTATATTATATCAAAATCATATTCACAAAGGAATTTCATACATCATATTTTATAAGCATTAAGATGTGGATTATTGTGTATGCACTGCAAATTCTTATGGTCTGATTTCATTTCAAATATTTTCTTAAGAAGGTAATAATTCTACATATTTAATGCATGCAAAAATCTAACTCATGGTCATGGACTAGACAATTTAGGTGATAATACTTGAGCTTGCACTATGTATAAGCAACTACATGCACTACTTGCATGAGCACCCATTCCAAGTGTAACGACCCTCCTTCATAGGACATGTTCTTTATACTTGATTTATGTATAGATGTGTGGATGTATATTACATAATCTTATTTTATGTTATACAAATATGTGATAGTTTCACTTTATGCTCTTATTATATTACTTTTAGAACATGGTACTGCTGATGAAATTTGTGGTTGCAAGACCAAGTACTCTCACAGGTGGATTGGTATGGGATACCCACCAGAGTGGAGAGAAAATAGGAAATGATAGATGACTTGTTCATCGACAACTCAAGGGTAAAAGAATACCCTCATATATATGCATTGCATATATGTATGTTGTTTTAAAATGCATCATCAAGCAAGGAGGTTGTTGTAATAAAAAGAGTCATCCTTAGTAGGTAGGTGATCATGTTGCAGTTATTGTAAAACCGCCTTCTTAAGAAAAATATTTATTGCTCATGTTTGATTTGGAAAAGCTTTGCGTTGTTGCATGCATTTAATGCATGGAATTGGTTGACAAATTTTTTATTAAAATGGTATTAATAATAATGTGGGTATTATTAATACCTAGTAAAATATTTAATATCATTGTTAATAACTAATATTAACATACAATATTAGTTAGATTTAAATAATTATCATCTTAGCAGCTCGCACTAGCATTAAAAGGATATTAATCTTGAAGTAAATATATAATTGAGTGGATGTTTTATTATTTAAGTTAGAACATCAGTGATTAATGTAAGCTTCATTGTAAAGAAGAATATGTTTGTTTTTAAATCATTATTAAGTCATGCTCTTGAAAATTTGGAAATATTCCAACATGAATCTCCAAGAAGAACGTTACCTATTTTATAACATTGCAAGAGAGCATATGGATGTTGGGTGGTGTTCATGAAATTCAAAGTAGGGTAAGCCTTCCCAACCACGATTGCCTTATTGTTTTTCCTCGATGAATTATATGAAGGGGACGACCAAAATTGTGGATTAGAAAAAATAATATCGAAGCTTGGAAAAGAAGAAAGGATTGCAAGGTGGTAGATTGAAGAGAATTGCTCAGCTAGTTTTTCCTTAATGTCATGCTTTCCTTGAATCACACTGTTGTTGTGTTGCTATGTTTGTTTTCATGGTGATTTTTTGATTTTGAGTCATTTTTTCCTTTGATATTGATACTTTGGGCCTAGAGTTGGTCAAGCTAGGTTAGATTTTTTTTGGTTCATATTGCTTTACCACTAAGACCAAGGCTTGGGCATTGTGGTTGGTAGGTCTAAATCAGTTGTTATTTGTTTATGTTACCTAGCTTGTTTTGTTAAGCCTTTTGGAAGAATTATCTAGAGGATTAGCGCATTGCAACTTGTTGTTAGGTCGATCACTTTATTACATTTTAGAACCTTTTTAATGTTAGTTTTGTCCTTAGCATACTACCTTCGAGTTTTCTTTGGAAGTAAAATTGTTTTTTACATTGGGTTCTATTCGCTCTACTTGATCTTAGAGTAGAAGATTCTAATGTAGTAATGTCTTATGGTAATTATGTTATCGAAGTCATTTTTGCCTATATTCTTTTCAAGTCATTGGGATTTTATCCTTCATTGCATCTGGGTTTATAGAAAAATTTAAGGTGCTTAGTGTGATAGCCTATGATGTCTTCCACTGTTGTTGTAGTGTTGCCTTTGATTTCCAGAGCTAGTCTAGCATGATTGTATGTCTTATTTGGTGTCTTTGTGATTTATGTGTGTGTTGTTGTAGCATGAATTGATTGTTTAAAATCCTTTTCCTTTTTTGTATAATTTCTTATAGTGGTTAGCCATGATGTTAATTAGAAATGGAAATAATAGTCATAATGTTAGTCTCTTAAGTAATTAGAGATATTGCACCTATTTTATTTGAAATATATTGCCACCTTATCTTTAAAATACTGCATTAAATGAGTTTTTATATTATTGAAGTAATGTGAGAATTCTATATTAAAATTTTTAAGTTTAGATAATGGTGTAATATTTGTTTTATTAGTTTCGAAATAAATTTTTATTGGATAATCACCATGATAAGCTAGCTAGATTGCATTTTATAGCTTCTTTGAAAGAACTATAATTAATAATGGAGATTCTTGTTTTCGGATGTTACTTAATCAATATTGTAATTTAATTGAAGCTTTGTTCAACATTTGGATGTATGAAAATATGGATGAGGCATGGGTAGATAGGAAAATTTTTATTGGGATAAGTATGGGTTTCTCTCAATTTATTGCTTTGAGTGATTTGCATAAACACATGTTTGCATGATTGCATATGTTTTTATTGCTTAGTGCATATTAGGCTTGCATAAGAAAATCATGAGCTATCCCGATCCCTAAAATTCTAACAAGAACATGGAAAGAACCTATCAAACAAAGGAATTTGAAAGAAAACATGGAGCTTTGGATCATTGATATTTGTGCTAATATTTTTGATGAAGAGTTAATACTTGGAAAGTATTTGTATAGAAATTTTGAGAAAGAGGAAATATTTTGTAGATACTTTTGCTATAATATTTCAAGACTTGATAAAACATATATATATATATATATATATTGTTATTTTTTATGAAAGCTCTTGAAATATGGGTTATACACAAAATGAAAAATTAAATTTTTTTATTTATTTATGTGTATTGTTTGGAATGCTTAGTTAAGAGCATTTGGAAAGAATGTGTTAGATTTTAATTCATGGTTTATGGATTATAATTATTTTATATGATGTTCATTATTTCATTATTTAGGAAATGCTAAATGCTAGTATTGATTGAAAGAGATTAAGATTTTAGCTTTTAGCAATGTGTTATATTTAAGCATGTTTTAATATAGCACTTAATTTTATTTTGGGAGAGATGTTATAATTTTATTTTTATACATGATTCTTAGGTGTTGTGCAAGGGGCTTGGGAAAAATTTTGAGCCATATTAAGAACCCTGGAGTCAAGTTGTGCCCAATCCTAGGAGGAGTTGCAGTGATGCAATAACCACATACATATTTAGGAGGAGTTGGGTGATGCAATAACCAAATATTTGTGAATGAAAAAACTTGAACGATGAGGTTTAGGTATACCTAAAGTAGTGAGGTCTATGAATTATTCACAAGATAGTATAGTGGTGGCACTTTGAATGGTGAGGATCGGATGACCATTATCATTACCAAGTGAGTGGTAATGGCCATAGTTAGCTTGTGGAGGTGTGGTAACTAAACACTAAGGCATTACACCAAAATAATCCTACATAGATATACTTATTTAGGGTTAGGGAATAGGCATTCCTCTTTAAGTGTTATGAGCCTTAAAGGATAATCCTTATGTCATTGCCACAATACATTAAGATTAAATCTAAATCTAAGCAATATTGAGGGAGATACGACCCTATGAAGTCAACCATTCAGAAAAAGGACAGTGAAAATTTTTAAAGTCATGAAAAATAAAATTGCAAAGTGCGAAGGATTAGGGATTTTTCCTAAAAAATATCTCATCTTTTAGGAGCCATATATTTGTGAAGAATTATCCAATTAAGCTGATTCTTGGACCAACTTGTGTATAATTTGAATAGCTTTAAAATGAGTGGTCATATGTAAAAATCCAAGAAATATTGAGGGAGATACGACCCTATGAAGTCAACCATTCAAAACAAGGGTAGTGATGATTTTTCAAGTCACAAAAAAATATTTGCAAAGTGTGAAGGATTAGGGTTTTTTCCTAAAAAATATCTCATATTTTAGGAGCCATATATTTCTGAAGAGTTATTGGATGAACTTGTGCAAAATTTTAATAGCTTTAAAATGAGTGGTCATATGCAAAAATCCAAGCAATATTGAGGGAGATACGATCTTGTGAATTCAACCATTCGTAACAAGGGCAATGATGATTTTTCAAGTCACGAAAAACAAAATTGTAAATATTTTCCAACTAGGGTTCAAATGATGGGAAGAGCATTGAAGGGCTAGACTTCAGTGACGCAAGATATTCTATATGGACAAATAATTTTTCAGCTAAGTTCTTTTTCCCTTTATTTATCTTAGAAATTGTGAATGAAAAATTTATATATTTTTTTTCAAATATTATATTTGCTATAGGACTTTCAAATAAATTTAATTATATTTTGAGCTTCCTTTCCATGGATCGATTTATAGTTAAATCCTTAGGGTCATACCTAGTGGTAGAGGTTAGTGGGATCACCTCAAAGAGATCCTCATTGCTCCAAGATAGGGTGGTTTTTGGTAAATTTAATGGGTATTGGCCAAGGGCTTTAGCCTTGAGAAAATGGATTGATAGGAGTTGGAAGTCTCCAAGAGTGATTCTATAATTTCTTCTCAAAGGTTTCTTCCTAGTAATTTTTTGTTCTAGGTAAGAAAGAGAAATAATCCTAAAAGGGGGTCCTTGGTTTATGGGAAGAGCAGGGCTCTTCCTTACCCACTGGTATGAAGGATTTTCACCTAAAAATGTTAATCTATCCCTAGTACCAATCTGGGTTAGGATGTTTGGGTTACCCATTGAATTTTGGGAAATAGATACCTTCAAGGCAATAGGCAACGCTCTAAGAGAATTCCTTGAGATTTTATAGACAACAAAAGATGGAATTTTGGCTATTTATGCTCGAATACTAGTCATGATTGATATAAGTAAAGCTTTACCAAAATCAATAATTCTTAAGTATGGGGATAAGATGTGGAACCAAACTATAGATTATGAAATCATATCTTTTATATGTAGAAGATTTCATAATGTGGGACATATTGAGATATCATGCCATAAGAAGATCCTAGCAGAATCATTTGTAGAAAATCGTAAGAGAAATTTACAAATGGTTATGGATAAATATGGTTTTCAACTTCCAAAAAATACATCTAGAAAAATAAAAGAAAATGAACAATGGAGACCAATAAGAAAGAATACTAGAAGAAATTCCAATTCTTTTGAAGCTTTAGCCGATGAAGAAAATGTAGATCAAAACTTAGAGGACACATATTAGCAAGGAATCGTCTATTCAGTATGATGCTAATTTAAGGAAAACATTCTCAATGAATATAAGGAATGTGTCTCATCAAATTTTGAAGGCTCTCTTAAAATACCATGCACAATTCAGGAGAAAATAATTGGTAAAGAAAATACAGTTTTAGAAGTTAATACCTTTGCAATTAATAAGGAAATACCATAAAATGAGCAGGATAAGTCAAAAGCTTCTATAATAGAGCCAAGAAAAGCTTCTATAATAGATCCAAGAGAGTATAAATATGTTGAATAAAAAATGTGAGAAAATATTGAGGAATATAATAATAAGACCTACTCCTGATATAGGCAAGGTAAAAATAGAAAACCCCTAAAATTATCAAGCAATATCCAGGGAAGCAAGAGCTAACATAGAGAAAGGAACACGAACTAAGTTGGTTGAACTTATCTTCACCAAACAAAAAAATGATATTGGTAATACGCAAGAGGGACCAAAAGCCCTTAATGATACATGATTATCATCTCATGGAATATAAGGGGTGCTAATACCCCATCAAAGCATAGGTGTATTAGCAACCTATGTTTAAGTAATAAAATTGATATTCTCTATATCCAGGAAACTAAAATGACAAAATAAGAAGTTTCAAAAACTATGAAAAAAGTTTGGGCAAGATGTGAATCGGATTCTATGGATTATGAATGAGCAATAGGGGGAATTCTAACTTGTTGGAATACTTCTAGAACCTCTTGTGTAACAATTCATAAAACTAGGCATTGGATAGCCTCTTTAGTCATTTGCTACTTTGCAGATATTCGCTTCATCATTATCAATGTCTATGGACCTACAACTCAATCAAGTAGATTAGAAGTTTAGATTGGGATTGAAGCCTTTATGAGAAGTAAACACCAAGTAACCTGATTCATGATCATTGGATATTTTAATGTCATAACCAAGCTAAACAAAAAATTTGGGGGAATTAGGAAATTGACCCAAAGTATGAAATATTTCTCAGATTTTATTCAAAACAATAATCTATGGGAAGTTGAGTTTGAAGAAGACAACTATACTTGGACCAATAACATGAGAGGCCAAAACCTAATAGCAAAAAAAATAGGTAGATGTATTATCTCAGATCATTGGATTGATGAAGGAACTTGTTATAAAATAAATACCTTAACATGGATTAGTTTTGATAATTAGACAATAAAAGTTAAAATGGTGGTAAGTGCATTCAAAAAATATCTAATTTTAAATATGAGTATATGTGGGAAGACCATCCTCAATTTTTTGATATGATATCTTAAACATGGAATTATTTAGGTAATGGTGGGTTGTATGTGTTGGAAATATTGAGCATATTAAGTTGTCATTGATGTCAAAGGGTTGATGTCATAGAGAGCATGGAATTCAAGGTAGAAATATTCTTCTAAGATTGGACGGTTATGCAAGTCAAGGAATATCTCAAAGCAAAGAAAATTGGTAAAAAACGAAGGTTTATAATATTTATTTTAAATATTATAAAGAAAGACAAAGAGGTTTAAGAATGGTACAGAGTTCTAAAAGTGGACAAAGGTTTAAAATAAAGCAAGGTTTAAATTATAATGAGAAGGCAAAGGTTTAAAAGGTTTAAAAGGTTTATAATATTCTTTAATATTATAATAAAGGTTTCAAAAAGGTTTATGTTATAATATTTATTTTAAATATTATAACCCAACCCAAAGGCACCAAACATTTCATTTCAAATAAAAGGGTTAAAGTTGTGTCGACGTTTGAAGACCATGTGAAGAATATATATAAATATACACCTTTTTTTATTTACAAATTGGCAATGTTATGTAATGCAAGCTTTATTTTTATATATTTCGTGGTGATTATTGCAAATGATAGTGAAAAAGATTTCAGCGAATTTTAAAAAGGGTGTGAGAAGTAATTGAAGATCAAACTTTTGCATGCACCTAGGTTGTTCCACTTGATGGGGTAGGTTAGTTGGCTATGTGTCTTGTGTGATCATTGATGGGAGAAAGGTCATAGAGTCGAAACCCCTGGACGTAATTTTATGTGTTGTGTTTTTCAGATTGCATGATGAGAATAGAGATATATTTCGTGGGTGCTCCTTTTGGTTCCAACTGTCATGGTAGCATAGTTGGTCAGGGCACTCGTGATAGCACTATGTTGGAGAGGTCAATGGGTTGAAACCCATCAGGTGTGTTTTTCTTGGATTTTGACGTCTGTTGATGATTTTTGGGAGTCACACTAAGGTTTCTTGGTGTTGACGATAGTTAATAAGATTTGAAGTGCACCAATACCTTGAGCAAGGTAAGGAAAATAAATTTTTGATTATATTCTAAAGTGAGGAGTTATAAGGTGTACTTAATGAATATTATATTTTGTGTATTATGAGTTGAAAATTAGGGTGTATTATTGAATGATTATAAGTTAGGAGTTATAATGTGTACTAATGATTATTATATTCTGTGTATTGTGAGTTGAAATTCTAGGGTTTTAAAAGCTTCTTTTTGAAATATTAAAGAGGAGAAATAAGGTATTATTTTCTATATTTATTGTGGATATTTTGGAAATATTTGAGTGGATGAATTTTCTATCTAGGCTTGAATTTGAAAATCATTCACCAGATTTTTGAAGGATCAAAAATAAAATTATCCTTCAAAAATCTGGTTAGTGATTTTCAAATTCTAGCATAGGTAGAAAAATCATCCACTCAAATATTTCCAAAATGTCCACAATAAATCTAGAAAATACTACCTTATTTCTCCTCTTTAATATTTCTAAAAGAAGCTTTTAAAAGCCTAAAATTTCAACACATAGTACACAGAATATAATATCATTAAGTACACCTTATAACTCCTAACTTATAATAATTCAATAATACACCCAAATTTTCAACTCATAATACATAGAATATAATAATCATTAAGTACACCTTATAACTCCTCACTTTAAAATATAATAAAAATTTTGTTTTCTTACCTTGATCAAGATATTGGTGCTTTTCAAATCTCATTATCTACCATCAACACCAAGAAACCTTCGTGTGTTTCCCAAAAATCATCAACTACCGTCAAAAGCCAAGAACAACACACCCAACAGGTTTTGACCCACGGACTTCTCCAACACAACACTATCACGAGCACCCTGACCAACTACGGTGCCATAGTAGTTGGAACAAAAAGGAATGCCCACCGAATATATCTTTGTCCTCAGCACAAAATCCAAAAAATATAACACATAAAATAACATCCAGGGGTTTCGACCCTACGACATTTCTCCTGTCAGAGCTCATGCAAGCCACATAGCCATATGGACTACCCTAGCAGGTGGAACAACCAAGACGCACACAAAATTTTTATCTTCAGTTACTGTGCACACCCTTTTTAAAATTCGTTGAAATATTTTTCACTATCATTCGCAATAATCAGCACAAAATATATCAAAATAAATATTGCAATATAGAAATAAAACAAGGTGTATATATATGCTTCACATGGTCTTTGAACGTCAGCACAAATTTAACCCTTTTATTTGAAATGAAATTTTTTGTGCCTTTGGGTTGTGTTATAATATTTAAAATAAATATTATAACATAAACCTTTTTGAAACCTTAATTATAATATTAAATAATATTATAATATTATCATTTGGCCTTCCCTTTTAAACCTTTGCCTTATCATTAACATTTAAACCTTAATTTATTTTAAACTTTTGTCCACTTTTAGAACTTTATCCCATTCTTAAATCTCTTTGTCCTTCTTTATAATATTTAAAATAAATATTATAAACCTTTGCTTTTTACCAATTTTTTTTGCTTTGAGATATTCCTTGCCTTGCATAACTGTCCAACATTAGAAGAATATTTCTACCTTGAATTCCATGCTCTCTTTAACATCAACCCTTTGACATCAATGACAAATTAATATGCTCAATATTTCAAAAAATCACCCCCTTTGTCATTGATGGAAACCCTTCAAAAAAATATTCTTTTACTGCAACTGGATTCCCAAACTACTTCCCTTGAGAAGTTTCTCTCCCTCACTGACATTTTACCCCTTTGACATCAATGGAAAAGGGCTACTTAGGGCTAAAAATAAGACACTTAGCATAACCCCCTCACCACCTCCTTTCCTTGAGGTGATTAATTATGGGATGAGAGTAAAGCAACTACCAAATTACAATGCTCTTCTTATTTTTCAATATTTTTCCAAAATTTTGAAGTCATACCTCTTTGAAATTTTTGACTATCCTTATTCTTGCTTGTATTTGGAAGCTTCGAAAATTCTATTCTACATCACTTTGCTCTATGCCTCAAATTCTTGCAATTGTATCACATGATGTTGTAGTCCTTGGAAAGTGCAAGTGACTTAAAATTTCTCTTGTTGAAACGATAATCATTTCTATCATGAATCCTGCAATGTATATATTTATGACCAAAATGATTAAATGAAAAAGCAAAAACCTTGGAAAAGATATTCATCTTGCCTTGATCTCATGTTTCTTTCATTGTTTTTTTTGTGATGGTCCCTATTCCTTGATGATTATTTTTTTGCTTCCTCTTTGATGCTACCACTTCTCAAATTATCAGTATAGGTCTTAGGCTCTTCTTCAAATACTTTATTTTATGCTTCTATTTATTTAGAACTTGAATCCTTTTCTTGTACCTCTTGAATTTCCTCAAGACAAGTCCAGTATTCATAAATGGAGATCTATGTGTTTTGATAATATCATCCAAATATTTTGAGCTTTTCCTAAACTGATATATATTATTATTAAAATTTTCAAGTCCCTTCCTTATAATGATAGCTTCATGTTCTAATATTTCACATTCTAGTTCTTTTACCTTTAACTGTTCAACCATACCTTCTTCAACTTTCTTTGCCTCTTCAACCTTCACTTTTAAGTCTATGAGATCTTGTAGGAGCTTTGTCTTTGTTTTCTCATCCTCTTGAACTTGAGCCTTCAATTTTGAATTCTTCTTTCTAAACCTTTTCAATTCTCCAAGAGTAGCAATAAGTTCCTCTTTTATGTTAACCATGGTTTCTTCTTCAATTTTTGAATCTTTCTTTTTTCTAGGTATTTGATAACAGGAGCATCTTCATTTTCTTCTATGGCCAAAAATAGTATTTCCTCCTTTTCACTATCGAAGAAGCTTTCATCACTTTCACTGGAAGTACTACTTTCTTCTTCAACATAAAAACTCTTCTTGTGCCTTTGAAAAAACTTCTTCTCATGCTTGCCTTGACCATGCCCTTTTTTATTTTCATAATAAAACTTTATTTCCTTCTTTTTCTTGTAATCCTTTTCTTCTTCACTACCACTACCTCTATTTTTTGGAAAATTAGCTGCATAGTGACCAATGTTACCACAACTAAAATATTTCACAGTCTGCATACTTTTGTATTTTCTTGGACCCTTTTTATTTCTTCTCACAAATTTAGCCTCTTCTTCACTACTTGATTCATCACTTGATTCTTGTTCTTTATTCTTTTCCTTATTTGAAGATTTGAATGATGCCTCTCTTTTTTATGTTTGTTCTTTTTTTATCCTCATCTCATAGGTTGTGAGAATTCCATGTAACTCATCCATGCTTAAAGTTTTGAGATCCTTCATCTCTTCTATTGATGAAACCTTTGCATCATACCTCATAGGGAGTGACCTCAATATTTTTTGAATAATAGTAGATTCCTCAATATTTTCTCCAAGTCCATGAATAGTGTTGAAAACCTCATCAACACGAAGTAGATACATAGTAATATCTTCATCATATTTCATCTTCAAGTCTTCAAAATTCCTTCTGTGTGTTTGAAGTTTTGCCATTTTGACCTTGTCGTCTCCTTCATATGTTCTTTGTAACTTATCCCACATTTCTTTTGCTAAAGTACATTGCATGACCTTTACAAAATATAATTCACATAACCCACTCAAAATTGCATTCATTACCTTGGCATTATCTTCATATGGTTTCTTACCACTTGCATCTGTAGGAGGAGTTGTAGATGGTGTGAATCAATTTTCAATGGATTGCCATGTATCATATCCATGTGCCATAAAATAAGTATTCATCCTTACACTCCAGAAATAATAGTTAGTCCCATCAAATAATGGAGCCTTATTTGATGAAAACCCTTCCTTATGAGCCATGTGTGTTCCTGTAAGATCTTCCTTCAAGTTGTTAGGATTTCATGAAGGAACCCACACTGATACCAATATAAAAACACAAGCTTATACTGAGAGGGGGGGTGAATAGTATAAGATAAAACTTTTTACTTTTCTTTCCAAAGAAATATTATCCAATATCATCAATTGCAATAATGAAACAATGCACAGATCATCACACACATAAGAGACACAGATTTAACGTGGTTCACCCAATGTGGGCTACATCCACGGAGAAAATATTTCTTATAAATTTTCTCAACAAATCTCTTGGGAACCAATTTCCTATTACAATGTTTATGGGCACCAACCCAAAGGAGACACCAATCCCCTCTCAAGTTTGTGGACACCACTCTATAGGAGACACCAATACCCTCTACTTCTAGTTTTGTGGATACCACTCCATAGGAGACACCAATCCCCTCTGCTTCAGGTTTTATGGACACCACTCCATAGGAGACACCAATCCCCTCTACTTTGGGTTTTGTGGACACCACTCCATAGGAGACACCAATCCCCTCTGCTTTAAGTTTTGTGGACACCACTCCATAGGAGACACCAATCCCCTCTACTTCATATTTTTGGACACCACTCCATAGGAGACACCAATCCCCTCTACTTTAGGTTTTATGGACACCACTCCATAGGAGACACCAATCCCCTTTGCTTTAGGTTTTGTGGACCTCTATCCATAGGAGACACCAATCCCCTTTGTTCTGGTTCGTGGACCTCTATCCATAGGAGACACCAATCCCCTTTTTTTTATGCCTCTATCCACAGAGTACCTATCCCTTCTCTAGTTCATGGACCTCTATCCATAGGAGACACCAATCCCCTTTTCTCTAGTTCATGGACCTCTATCCATAGAGACCCAATTCTCTTCTACCTCACCATAGGAACCTAATATCATTACTCAAATTTACTCCAAGCCTACTCACAAGGCTTGCTAAAATCTTCTCTAAAACCTGCTCTAATTTTACCTCAAACCTGCTCAAGTATGCTCACAACTAATCACAAAACCTGCTCAAATTCTACTCCAAGTCTACACATAAGACTTGCTCAAATATGCTCATAACACATGCTCAAATATGCTCATAAGACCTGCTCAAATATTCTCATACGACATGCTCAAATCTGCTCATAACACTCTGCTCAAACCTACTCACAACACTACTCAAATCTACTCACAACCATGCTCAAGTATTTTCATAAAATGTGATCAAATATGCTTATAACACATTCTCAAATATACACGTAACACATACTCAAATATGCTCATAAAACATGCTCAAAGATCCTCCTCAACCTACTCATAAAACCTACTCAACTCTATTCTCAAACCTTGTATACAAAAATTGTTTATCTATCTTGCATAATGATGTCATCAAGTGCTTTATCTATTCTTCAAAGTGCTTTCCTCAACTAAAGCAGTTTAGACATATTCTACCTAGAATTCGTTTAACCTCTTGAACATATAGAGAATGATATGCACTAACAAATGCTCAATATGTTCTTCACATTCATTAAGTCTGTCACTTTCACATGTCTCATATTTATTACATTTTAAAGGTAGCTCTAGTCTAGCACTTGATAACTGACCTGGTATTTACTGATTTGCAACTTCACTTCAAAACCAATCACAATGCACAAGTCCTTCTCATATACTCACACAATCAATCATGAACAATGCACAAGTCTTTCTCATCTACTCACAAAATCAATCATGAACAATGCACAAGTATATCCTTTTTATATATACTCCTAAAGTCAATCATGAACCATGCACAAATTTGATTCACAAATATGGTCTATAACTCTTGCAAATTTCATTTCCAATATCAATCAAATTTAATACACTAATTTGCTCTGCTAAACCCTTGCTATTATATTTTCAATATCATTCAACTATAATGCACAACTTTGCTCTGCAAACCGCTAAGCCCTTACAAATTTATTCCCAATATCATTCAAAAGTTAATGCACTAATTTTCTTCTCAAACCATTTCTATAACATATGTTTCAATTTCATTCAACAATAATGCACAACTTTATTCTCAAACCCTAGCACATATGTTTCAA
This sequence comes from Wollemia nobilis, assembly GCA_028583015.1. Taxonomy (NCBI): domain Eukaryota; kingdom Viridiplantae; phylum Streptophyta; class Pinopsida; order Araucariales; family Araucariaceae; genus Wollemia; species Wollemia nobilis. Next base: position 5,371,125 of record JAQPPZ010016982.1, on the reverse strand, counting down.
TGTCATTCAACAATAATGCACAACTTTGTTCTCAAACCCTAGCACATATGTTTCCAATTTCATTCAATAATGATGCACACTTTGTTCTCAAACTCTAGCTCATATATTTCCAATCTTAATCAAAGCAATGCACAAATACTCTCAACTTCAATCAATCACTAATGCTCATCAAATCAATCCTTATACCTCCACCATATGATATCACAAATATTTCCTTCAAACAAACATCAACCTTTAGAAAGGAATAAAAAACACCATACCTCTAAAACTGCCTTGATGATGATGTGCCTTCAAAACCTGTCTCAAAATAATTTTCTTTTTGATCCTTCAAAAATTTGGTTAGTGATTTTCAAATTCTAGCACAGATAGAAAAATCATCCACTCAAATATTTCCAAAATATCCACAATAAATCTAGAAAATAATACCTTATTTCTCCTCTTTAATATTTCAAAAAGAAGCTTTTAAAACCCTAAAATTTCAACTCACAATACACATAATATAATAATCATTAAGTACACCTTATAACTCCTAACTTATAATAATTCAACAATACACCCTAATTTTCAACTCATAATACACAAAATATAATAATCATTAAGTACACCTTATAACTCCTAACTTTAGAATATAATCAAAAAAATATTTTCCTTACCTTGCTCAAGGTATTGGTGCACTTCAAATCTCATTAACTACCATCAACACCAAGCAACCTTAGTGTGTTTCCCAAAAATCATCAACTACCATCAAAAGCCAAGCAAAACACACCCGACGGGTTTCGACCCATGGACCTCTCCAACACAATGCTATCACGAGCACCCTGACCAACTGCACTACCATGATGGTTGGAACCAAAGGGAGCGCCCACCGAATATATCTCTGTCCTCAACATGCAATCCAAAAAACTCAACACACAAAATGACATCCAGGGGTTTTGACCCTACGATATTTCTCCCGTCAATGCTCACACAAGCCACATAGCCAACTAGGCTACCCCAATAGGTGGAACAACCCAAGCACATGCAAAATTTTGATCTTCAATTACTTCGCACACCCTTTTTAAAATTCATTGAAATATTTTTCACTATCATTCGCAATAATCACCACAAAATATATCAAAATAAAGCTTGCATTACATAACATTGCCAATATGGAAATAAAACAAGGTGTATATATATATGCTTCACGTGGTCTTCGAACATCGACACAACTTTAACCCTTTTATTTGAAATGAAATGTTTGGCGCCTTTGGGTTGGGTTATAATATTTAAAATAAATATTATAACATAAACCTTTTTGAAACCTTTATTATAATATTAAAGAATATTATAATATTATCCTTTGGCCTTCCCTTTTAAACCTTTGCCTTCTCATTAACATTTAAACCTTGCTTTCTTTTAAACCTTTGTCCACTTTTAGAACTCTGTCCCATTCTTAAACCTCTTTGTCCTTCTTTATAATATTTAAAATAAATATTATAAACCTTTGCTTTTTACCAATTTTCTTTGCTTTGAGATATTCCTTGCCTTGCATAATTGTCCAACCTTAGAAGAATATTTTTGCCTTGAATTCCATGCTCTCTTTGACATCAACCCTTTGACATCAATGACAACTTAATATGCTCAATATTTCCAAAAATCTCCCCCTTTGTCATTGATGACAACCCTTTCAAAAAAAAATCTTTTACTGCAACTGGATTCCCAAAATGCTCCCCTTGAGAAGCTTCTCCCCTCACTGAAATTCTCCCCCTTTGACATCAATGGCAAAGGGCTCCTTGGGGATAAAAATAAGACACTTAGTGCAGCCCCCTCACCACCTCCTTTTCTTGAGGTGATTAATTATGGGATGAGAGTGAAGTTACTCCCAACTTACAATACTCTTCTTCTTTTTCAATATTTTTCCAAACTTTTGAAGTCATACCTCTTTGAACATTTTGAGCATCCTTTTTCTTGCTTGTCTTTGGAAGTTCCAAAAATTCTATTCTACACCACTTTTCTCTATGCCCAAAATTATTGCAATTGTAACACATGATGTTGTAGTCCTTGGAAAGTGCAAGTGACTTAAAATTTCTCTTGTTGAAGCCATAATCATTTTTATCATGAACCCTACAATGTATAGCTTTATGACCAAAATGATTACATGAAAAACAATAACCTTGGAAGAGATATTCATCTTGCCTTGATCTCATGTTTCTTTCTTTGCTTTTCTTGTGATGGTCCATGTTCCTTGATGATTCTTTGTTTGCTTCCTCTTTGATGCTACCACTTCTCAACTTATCAATATAGGTCTTAGGCTCTTCTTCAAATACCTTCTTTGATGCTTCTATTTCTTTTGAGCTTGACTCCTCTTCTTGTACCTCTTGACTTTCCTCAAAGCCAAGTCCAGTCTTCATAAATGGAGATCTCTGTGTTTTGATAATATCATCCAAATATTTTGAGCTTTTCCTAAACTGATATATCTTATTATTAAAATTTTCAAGTCCCTTCCTTAGAATGACAACTTCATGTTCTAATATTTCACATTCTAGTTATTTTACCTTTAATTGTTCAACCATACCTTCTTCAACTTTATTTGCCTCTTCAACCTTCACTTTTAAGTCTATGAGATCTTGTAGGAGCTTTGTCTTTGTTTCCTCATCCTCTTGAACTTGAGCCTTCAATTCTGAATTCTTCTTTCTAACCCTTTTCAATTCTCCAAGAGCAACAATAAGTTCCTCTTCTATGTTAACCATGGTTTCTTCTTCATTTTTTGAATCTTTCTCTTTTTCTAGGTCTTTGATAATAGGAGCATCTTCATTCTCTTCTATGGCCAAAAATAGGATTTCCTCCTTTTCACTATCGGAGAAGCTTTCATCACTTTCACTGGAAGTACTACTTTCTTCTTCAGCATAAAAACTCTTCTTGTACCTTTGAAAAATCTTCTTCTCATGCTTGCCTTGACCATGCCCTTTTTTCTTTTCATAATAAAACTTTCTTTCCTTATTTTTCTTGTAATCCTTTTCTTCTTCACTACTGCTACCTCTATTTTTTGGACAATTAGTTGCATAGTGACCAATGTTACCACAACTAAAATATTTCATAGTCTACATACTTTTGTATTTTCTTGGACCCTTTTTATTTCTTCTCACAAAGTTAGCCTCTTCTTCACTACTTGATTCATCACTTGATTCTTGTTCTTTATTCTTTTCCTTCTTTGAAGCTTTGAATGTTGCCTCTCTTTTTTATGTTTGTTCTTTTTCTATCCTCATCTCATAGGTTGTGAGAATTCCATGTAACTCATCCATGCTTAAAGTTTTGAGATCCTTCATCTCTTCTATTGCTGAAACCTTTGCATCATACCTCATAGGGAGTGACCTTAATATTTTCTGAACAATAGTAGATTCCTCAATATTTTCTCCAAGTCCATGAATAGTGTTGACAACCTCATCAACACAAAGTAGATACATAGCAATATCTTCATCATATTTCATCTTCAAGTCTTCAAACTTCCTTCTATGTGTTTGAAGTTTTGCCATTTTTACCTTGTCATCTCCTTCATATGTTCTCTGTAACTTATCCCACATTTATTTTTCTGAAGTACATTGCATGACCTTTACAAACTCTGATTCACATAACCCACTCAAAATTACATTCATTGCCTTGGAATTATCTTCATATGGTTTCTTACCACTTGCATCTGTAGGAGGAGTTGTAGATGGTGTGAATCTATTTTCAATGGATTGCCATGTATCATATCCATGTGCCATCAAATAAGTCTTCATCCTTACACTCTAGAAAGCATAGTTAGTCCCATCAAACAATGGAGCCTTATTTGATGAAAACCCTTCCTTATGAGCCATGTGTGTTCCTGTAAGATCTTCCTTCAAGTTGTTAGGCTTTCATGAAGGAACCCACTCTAATACCAATTGAAGAACACAAGCTTATACTAAGAGGGGGGTGAATAGTATAAGATAAAACTTTTTACTTTTCTTTCCAAAGTAGTATTATCCAATATCATCAATTACAATAATGAAACAATGCACAAATCATCACACACATAAGAGACACAGATTTAACATGGTTCACCCAATGTGGGCTACGTCCACGGAGAAAATATTTCTTATAAATTTTCTCAATAAATCTCTTGGGAACAAATTCCCTATTACAATATTTATGGGCACCAACCCAAAGGAGACACCAATCCCCTCTCAAGTTCATGGACACCACTCCACATGAGACACCAATCCCTCAGTGGACACCACTCCATAGGAGACACCAATCCCCTCTATTTAGGTTTTATGGACACCACTCCACAGGAGACACCAATCCCCTATGCTTTAGGTTTTATGGACACCACTCCATAGGAGACACCAATCCCCTCTACTTTAGATTTTATGGACACCACTCCATAGGAGACACCAATCCCCTCTGCTTCAAGTTTTGTGGACACCACTCCACAAGAGACACCAATCCCCTCTGCTTTATGTTTTGTGGATACCACTCCACAAGAGACACCAATCCCCTTTGCTTTAGTTTTGTGGACCTCTATCCATAGGAGACACCAATCCCTTTATTCTAGTTTATGGACCTCTATCCATAGGAGACATCAATCCCCTTTTCTCTGGTTTGTCGACCTTTATCTATAAGAGACACTAATCCCATTTGCTCTAGTTTATGGACCTCTATCCACAAGAGACACCTATCCCCTTTTGATATAGCTCATGGAACTCTATCCACAAGAGACACCAATCCCCTTTTGCTCTAGTTCATGGATCTATATCCATAGGAGACATCAATCCCCTTAGCTCTAGTTCATGGACCTATATCCATAGGAGACACTAATCTTCTTTGATCAAATTTTCTCCAATCCAACTCACAAGGCTTGCTCAAATATGCTCCAAAACCTACTCTAATTCTGCCTCAAAACTGCTCATAGATCCTACTCAAGTCTACTCACAACTGATCACAAAAACTACTCATAACACATGCTCAAATCTGCTCATAACACATGCTCAAATATTTTCATAACACATGCTCAAATATGCTCATAACACATGCTCAAATCTACTCATAACACATACTCAAATCTACTCATAAAACATGCTCAAATCTATTCATAACACATCCTCAAATCTGCTCATAACACATACTCAAATCTACAAATAACACATGATCAAATATTCTCATAACACATGCTCAAATATCCTCCTCAACCTGCTCATAAAACCTACTCAACTATGTTCCAAACTTTGTATACAAAAATTGTTTATCTATCTTGCATAATGATGTCATCAAGTGCTTTATCTATTCTTCAATGTGCTTTCTCAACTAAAGTATTTTAGACATATTCTACTTAGAATTCGTTTAACCTCTTGAACATATAGATAATGATATGCACTAATAAATGCTCAATATGTTCTTCACTTCATTAAGTCTGTCACTTTCACATGTCTCACATTTATTACATTTTAAAGGTAGCTCTAGTCTAGCACTTGATAATTGACCTGGTATTTGTTGATTTGCAACTTCACTTCAAAACCAATCATAATGCACAAGTCCTCATCTACTCACACAATCAATCATGAACAATGCATAAGTCTTTCTCATCTACTCACAAAATCAATTATGAACAATGCACAAGTGTATCCTTTTTATATACTCCTAAAATCAATCATGATGATGCATAAATTTTCTTCATAAATATGATCTATAACCCTTGCATTTTCATTTCCAATATCACTCAAATTTAATGCATCAATTTGCTCTTAAACACTTGCTATTATATTTTCAATTTCATTCAACAATAATGCACAACTTTGTTCTCAAACCCTAGCAAATTTGTTTCCAATTTCACTTAAATTTAATGCACAATTTTCTTCTTAAACTCTAGCATTATATGTTTCAATTCATTCAACAATAATGCAAAATTTTATTCTCAAACCCTAGCACATATGTTTCAATGTCATTCAACAATAATGCACAACTTTGTTCTCAAACCCTAGCACATATGTTTCCAATTTCATTCAATAATGATGCACACTTTGTTCTCAAACTCTAGCTCATATATTTCCAATCTTAATCAAAGCAATGCACCTCTCAACTTCAATCAACTAAATGCTCATAAAATAAATCCTTATACCTCCACCATATGATATCACAAATATTTCCTTCAAACAAACATCAACCTTTAGAAAGGAATAAAAAATACCATACCTCTAAAACTACCTTGATGATGATGTGCCTTCAAAACCTATCTCAAAATAATTTTCTTTTTGATCCTTCAAAAATATGGTTAGTGATTTTCAAATTCTAGCACAGATAGAAAAATCATCCACTCAAATCTTTCCAAAATGTCCACAATAAATCTAGAAAATAATACCTTATTTCTCCTCTTTAATATTTCAAAAATAAGCTTTTAAAACCCTAAAATTTCAACTCACAATACACAGAATATAATAATCATTAAGTACACCTTATAACTCCTAACTTATAATCATTCAATAATACACCCTAATTTTCAACTCACAATACACAGAATATAATAATCATTAAGTACACCTTATAACTCCTAACTTTAGAATATAATCAAAAATTTATTTTCCTTACCTTGCTCAAGGTATTGGTGCGCTTCAAATCTCATTAACTATCATCAACACCAAGCAACCTTAGTGCGTTTCCCAAAAATCATCAACTACCATCAAAATCCAAGCAAAACACACCCGATGGGTTTTGACCCATGGACCTCTCCAACACAATGCTATCATGAGCGCCCTGACCAATTGCACTACCATGGTAGTTGGAACCAAAAGGAGCACCCATCAAATATATCTCTATCCTCAACGCGCAATCTAAAAAACTCAACACACAAAATGACGTCCAGGGGTTTCGACCCTACGACCTTTCTCCCATCAGTGCTCACGCAAGCCACATAGCCAGTTGGGCTACCCCAATAGGTGGAACAACCCAGGCACACACAAAATTTTGATCTTCAATTACTTCGCACACCCTTTTTAAAATTTACTGAAATATTTTTCACTGTCGTTCGCAATAATCACCATGAAATATATCAAAATAAAGCTTGCATTACATAACATTGCCAATATGGAAATAAAACAAGGTGTGTATATATATATATATATATATATATATATATATGCTTTACATGGTATTTGAAATGAAAACCTTTTTGAAACCTTTATTATAATATTAAAGAATATTATAATATTATCCTTTGGCCTTCCCTTTTAAATATTAGCCTTCTCATTAACATTTAAACCTTGCTTTATTTTAAACCTTTGTCCACTTTTAGAACTCTGTCCCATTCTTAAACCTCTTTGTCCTTATTTATAATATTTAAAATAAATATTATAAACCTTTGCTTTTTACCAATTTTCTTTTCTTTGAGATATTCCTTGCCTTGCATAACTGTCCAAACTTAGAAGAATATTTCTGCCTTGAATTCCATGCTCTCTTTGACATCAACCCTTTGACATCAATGACAACTTAATATGCTCAATATTTCCAACAATATTCCCCTTTGTCACTAATGGCAACCCTTCAAAAAAAAAATTCTTTTACTGCAACTAGATTCCCAAACTGCTCCCTCTCACTGAAATTATCCACCTTTGATATCAATGGCAAAGGGCTCCTTGGGGCTAAAAATAAGACACTTAGCATAGCTTCCTCACCACCTCATTTCCTTGAAGTGATTAATTATGGTATGAGAGTAAAGCTACTCCCACATTACAATGTCCTTCTTTTTCAATCTTTTCCCAAACTTTTGAAGTCATACCTCTAAACATTTTGACTATCCTTCTTCTTGTTTGTATTTGTAAGCTCCGGATATTTTTTTCTACACCATTTTGATCTATGCCCAAAAATTTTTGCAATTGTAACACATGATGTTGTAGTCCTTGGAAAGTGCAAGTCACTTAAAATTTCTCTTGTTGAAGCCAAAATCATTTTTATCATGAATCCTGTAATGTATAGCTTTATAACCAAAATGATTACATGAAAAAAAATAACCTTGGAAGAGATATTCATCATGACTTGATCTCATGTTTCTTTCTTTGCTTTTCTTGTGATGGTCCTTGTTCCTTGATGATTCTTTTTTTTCTTCCTCTTTGATTCTACCACTTATCAACTTATCAGTATACGGTTTAGGCTCTTCTTCAAATGCCCTCTTTAATGCTTCTATTTCTTTTGAGCCTGACTCCTCTTCTTGTACCTCTTGACTTTCCTCAAAGCCAAGTCTAGTATTCATAATTGGAGATCTCTGTGTTTTAATAATATCATCCAAATCGTTTGAGATTTTCCTAAACTGATATATCTTATTATTAATTTTTTCAAGTCCCTTCCTTAGAATGACAACTTCATGTTCTAATATTTCATATTCTAGTTCTTTTACCTTTAACTATTCAACCATACCTTCTTCAAATTTCATTCCCTCTTCAACCTTAACTTTTAAGTCTATGAGATCTTGTAGGATATTTGTCTTTGTTTCCTCATCCTCTTGAACTTGAGCCTTCAATTCTGAATTATTCTTTCTAACCCTTTTCAATTCTCCAAGAGCAGTAATAAGTTCCTCTTATATGTTAACCATGGTTTCTTCTTAATTTTATGAATATTTCTCTTTTTCTAGGTCTTTGATAACAAGAGCATCTTCATTCTCTTCTATGGCCAAAAATAGGATTTCCTCCTTTTCACTATCGGAGAAGCTTTCATCACTTTCACTAGAAGTATTGCTTTCTTCTTTAGCATAAAAACTCTTCTTGTGCCTTTGAAAAATCTTCTTCTCATGCTTGCCTTGACCATGCCCTTTTTTATTTTCATAATAAAACTTTATTTCCTTATTTTTCTTGTAATACATTTCTTCTTCACTGTTGTTAGCTCTATTTTTTTGACAATTAGTTGCATAGTGACCAATGTTACCACAACTAAAATATTTCACAATCTGGTTACTTTTGTATTTTATTGGACCCTTTTTATTTCTTCTCACAAAGTTAGCCTCCTCTTCACTACTTGATTCATCACTTGATTCTTGTTCTTTATTCTTTTACTTATTTGAATCTTTGAATGTTGCCTCTCTTTTGATGTTTGTTGTTTTTTTGTCCTCATCTCATAGGCTATGAGAATACCATGTAACTCATCCATGCTTAAAGTTTTGAGATCCTTCATCTCTTCTATTGTTGAAACCTTTGCATCATACCTCATCGTGAGTGATCTCAATATTTTCTAAACAATAGTAGATTCCTCAATATTTTCTCCAAGTTTATGAATAGTGTTGACAACCTCATCAACATGAAGTAGATAGATAGCAATGTTGGACATTTTGAGTCCCTAAGATAAGAGTTGTCATTGATGTCAAAAGGATCTATGTAAGTAAGCACTATGTTTGTGTTTCACAAAGAGCTTCATGAGAAGCAAAGGTTTTTGATCAAAGGTTCAAGAAGGGATGCACGGCATTTGGTTCAAAAAGGAGCTTCAAGGTAAGATTTGAAAAGGGTTTTTATTTAAAACCATGGATGGCAGATTTGAAATGTGTTTTTCTTAAAAACCAAGTTGGATTTTTGTTTCATTGAAAAATGTGCCTCGGTGATGGAGAAATTTAATTTTAAAGGTTTTATTTAAAACCATGGATGGCAGATTTGAAATGGGTTTTTCTTAAAACCCATGTTGGCTTTTTGTTTCATCGAAAAAGGTGCCTCGGTGATGGAGATATTTAATTTTACAGATTTAGTTTAAATATTAATTTTTTTAAAATTTAAATTTAAATTTTAAAATTAAAATTAAAAGTTTATCCGCCGACGTCATGAATGAAGTTTCAAAAAGGCCAACATTTCCAAAGCAAATGGAAGGCATATAAATATGCCATTAATTTTTTTAAATTCATTCATCCTTGCTCATTGATATTTGCGCTTGGTATTTGCGAAGAAAAATAGCTCATGTTTTTCGTTTAAGTGATGTAGCAAACATTAAAGGGAGACAACGATCACTTCCCAAAATGCATTGGGCAGCATGGCCTAGTGGCATCTTGGATTGTGCAAAGGTGTTGGTGACAAGGAGGTTGTGTGTTCGATTCTCGCAAGCATCATTTTTGGCTTTGTTCTGTTGAGGCGCCCAAGACGCATACTTTTCGCTTGGCGAAAGAGGGTGAAGGATAAGAAGATGGTGGTGCTTCTTTTTCACCAACGAGCTCGCAGCTCGCGTGGGAGCTTGGCTGCAACTAGGGTGTTTGCGTTAGGGCAAGACGAGGGTTTTTTTCCCCTCGAGGCATGTATTAAGGTTTTTATTAATTTTTTGTTTGGATTGCCTAAGGTGGAGTGATAAGGGGTAAAGGTGCTTCGTTAGTTGATTTGTTGAGTAACCTTAGGGAATAAGGTCATGATGGTTGTTTGAGTTGTGAATTATTTTTAATTGTGTTTTTTTTGAAATTTTTAGGAGTAATAAGGGTTTTTGATAAAGTTATTTTTAGTGAAAGTTATTTTGAGTAAGGGTTTTCCTTTAGAAATAAATTTGGTGGATGTTAAAATAAAGTATGAGTAATAAGGTGTTATTTGGATATTATTGTTGTGTTATTACTAAAGATCTCTAACGCTTGTTAAGAGTTGAAAAATAAAGTGTGTTAAGTGTGACATATTTAGTGGACAACTCATACGACATGAAAAAGGTATGAGTAATACTCTCTATTGATTTTATTTGGGTGGTTGATTTTTGAAAATTAAGTTTGGAGTGAAAAGGATTTGATTAGGGTTTCCTTTTCGAAAGTGGTTGAGTTAATGCTTCAAGGTTTTCTCAATTATGAGTTGTGATTAAACCTTGTTTTATAAGCATTGTTGTTTAGACCATTTGTTGAGTGAAGTAGTTTGAGTTTATGCTTCAAGGTTTTCTGAATTAAGAGTTGTGATTAAAACCTTGTCTTATTAGCATTGTTGTTGAAACCAATGGGTGATGCATAGAACTTAAACTTGAGTTAGAAAAGAATATGAGTATCATTTTTATGTAAGATTTGTTGTTGAGCATTGTTGGAAACATTTTGAGTTAGTTGATTCATGCTTGGACTAGGGTTTGTGAGAAAGAGTTGTTTCTTGAAGTGATTGGTTGAGTAGAGTTGATTGAGCCTAGTTAAGTGGTTGCATGAAGTGGTTGTTCAAGTTCAATGAAACAAACTATTCTATATTCTGATTGAGTTGAGATTTAGCCTTGAGAATAGAACATATTGAGTCTCTAACAATTATATTTATGATTCTATGATATTGAGTTAAGATTGAGCTAATTTGAGATTACTTTGATTTGAGATTGGGATTTGAGTATAGAATATATTGAGTCTCTAAAAATTCTTTTTATGCTTATATAAGATTGATAAGAGTTGAGATTGATTTTAATTGAGATTGGGATTTGAGTATAGAACATATTGAGTCTCTAACAATTCTCTTTATACTTCTATGAGATTGAGTTGAGATTTTGTTGAGCTGATTTGAGGCAAGTCTTTGCGAAGGCTTGTGGACTATTTTTTTGTAAGATTTTGTGAAATCTTGCTATGCATATTTGAGAAAGTCCTAGAGAGGACTTATTGAGTAGATTGGGACAAGTTATGTGTGATCTTGTTGAGCATATTTGACTGAGTGAGCCTATTGAGCAGATTTGAGCAGGTTCTAAGTGAGCCTATTGAGCAGATTTGAGCAGGTTCTGAGTGAGCCTATTGAGAAGATTTGAGAAGGTTCTGAGTGAGCCTATTGAGAATATTTGAGCAGGTTCTGGGTGAGCCTATTGAGCAAATTTGAGCAGGTTCTGAGTGATCCTATTGAGCAAATTTGAGTTGGTTTTGAGTAAGCCTATTGAGAAGATTTGAGGAGGTTTTGAGTGAACCTATTGACAAAGATTTGGAGGTGACAGAGTATAGAGGACAAAGTATCAATGGATAGAGATCCAACATCTAGGACAATTGAAGATAGATCTGAGTGAGGAGTCTTCAAGTGAAGAGAGATCCACTAGTAATTGCAGCAAAGAGACAAAGTCTTCTAGAAGATCACTAGCTAGAGAAGAATGGGAAAGAGTTCTCCTATGGAAGAGATCCATAAAATTGAGATTAGGGGATAATCATATCCTTTGGACATAGGTCCATAAAAATTGTAATTGGGAAGGATTCCCATGAGATTATTTGAGAAATATTTAGAAGAAATATTTTCTCTATGGAGGTAGCCCACATTGGGTGAACCACATTAAAATTGGTGTCTCTATTGTGTGTGATGATTTATGCATTGCTTTGGTTATTGCTATTGATATTGCCATTGATTATATTGATTAATACTATTTGGGAAAGAAAAGTAAAAAGTGGTCTTATACTGTTCACCCCCCACCTCTTAGTATAAGCTTATGTGATTCAAGCAATATCTTCATATTTCATCTTCAAGTATTCAAAATTCCTTCTATGTATTTGAATTTTTTCCATTTTGACCTTGGCATATCCTTCATATGTTCTTTGTAACTTATCCCACTTTTATTTTGTTGAAGTACATTGCATGACCTTTATAAACTTTGATTCACATAACCCACTCAAAATTGCATTCATTGCCTTAGCATTATCTTCATATTGTTTCTTACCACTTACATCTGTAGGAGGATTTTTAGATGGTGTGAATCCATTTTCAATGGATTTCCATGTATCATATCCATGCGCCATAAAATAAGTCTTCATCCCTACACTCCATAAAGCATAGTTAGTACCATCAAACAATGGAACATTATTTGATGAAAAATCCTTCCTAATAAGCCATGTGTGTTCCTATAAGATCTTCCTTCAAGATGTTAGGCTTTCACGAAGGAAACCGCTCTGATACCAATTGAATAACACAAGCTTATACTGAGAGGGGGGTGAAAATTATAAGATAATTTTTTTTACTTTTCTTCCAAACTAGTATCATCCAATATCATCAATTGCAATAATAAAACAACAAATAAATCATCACAAACATAAGAGATAAATTTAACATGGTTCACCAAATGTGGGCTATGTCCACGAAGAAAATATTTCTTATAAATTTTCTCAACAAATATCTTGGGAACCAATTCCTTATTACAATATTTATGGGAACCAACCTAAAGGAGACACCAATCCCATATTAAGTTTGTGGACACCATTCCACAAGAGACACAAATCCCGTATCAAGTTTGTTTACACCACTCTATAGGAGAAACCAATCCCCTCAACTGTGGTTTTGTGGACATCACTCCATAGGAGACACCAATATCCTATGATTAAGGTTTTGTGGACACCACTCCACATGAGATACCAATTCCCTATGCTTCAGGTTTTGTGGACACCAGTCCATAGGAGACACCACTCCATAGGAGGCACCACTCCATAAGAGACACAACTCCAAGGAGACACCAATATCCTCTTCAATTTTTGTGGACACTACTCCAAAGGATACAAAAATCTTCTTTGTTTATACTTTTATGGACATCTATCCATAGGAGACACCAATCCCCTTTGTTCTGGTTCATGGACCTCTATATATAGGAGACATCAATCCCCTTTGCTATGGTTCATGGACCTCAATCCATAGGAGAAACTAATCCCCTTTGCTCTAGTTCATGGATATTTATCCACAGGAGACACCAATCCCCTTTTGCTCTAGTTCGTGGACCTCTATCCACAGGAGACACCAATCCCTTTTGCTCTATTTTTTGGACCTCTATCCATAGGAGACACCAATACCCTTAGCTCTGGTTCTTAGACCTCAATCCACAGGAGACACCAATCCCCTTTGTTAAAATTTGATCCAATCCTACTCACAAGTCTTGCTCAAGTCTTATCCAAAATCTACTCTAATTCTGCCTCAAACTTGCTCACAGAACCTACTCAAGTCTTCTCACAACTGATCATAAAACCTACTCAAATTCTGCTCAAGTCTACTCATAACACATGCTCAAATATGCTCATAACACATGCTCATATATGCTCATAACACATGCTCAAATCTTCTCATAACACATTATCAAATCTACTCATAACACATACTCAAATCTGCTCATAACACATGCTTAAATCTACTCATAACACATACTCAAATCTGCTCATAACACATGCTTAAATCTACTCATAACACATACTCAAAAATTCTCATAACACATACTCAAATCTGCTCATAACACATGCTCAAATATGCTCATAACAGATGCTCAAATCCTCTCATAAAACATGCTCAAAGATCCTACTCAACCTGCTCAAATTTGTTCCAAACCTTGTATACAAAAATTGTTTATCTATCTTGCATAATGATGTCATCAAGTGCTTTATCTATTCTTCAAAGTGCTTTCCTCAACTAAAGCAATTTAGACATATTCTACCTAGAATTCATTTAACCTATTGAACATATAGAGAATTATATGCACTAAAAAATGCTTAATATGTTATTCACATTCATTAATTCTGTCGCTTCCACATGTCTCACATTTATTACATTTAAAGGTAGCCCAAGTCTAGCACTAGATAACTTACTTGCGTGTTGAATTGGAGATGCTAATACCTTTACTTTCACTCTTTTATACTTCCACATTATGAAGCACTTCTCAAGCTCTTCAAATTTTGATATTGAAACTTGCTCAGGTCTGCTCCCAAATCTGATCACAAACACTGCTCAAATATGCTCCCAAATCTGATCACAAACACTGCTCAAATATGCTCCAAAATATTTATGAAGTCACTGCTTCTTGTCCTTACTAGCTATATCTTCAATAGTGCAGTTGTTTTGATGTGCGTGCTAGTAATATCTTCAATATTTGCATAGAAAGCTCTACCACCTTCTATATTCCATATTTATAAATAATCCACTTCACTTTGACATTGAGGTGATTTCAAAGACCTTTATAAATAGTTCCTCCTTTAAATACTTCTAAGGTAATTAAATCAACTTATACCTTTCACTAAAGTTGACTTACATACCTCTTATCATTGCACGCATTCTGTTTCTACTCCAATACTTTAATTATTAATGGTAGTACAAAAGTTGACTCACATACCTCTTATCATTGCACACACTTTAACACTTTAATCATTTAAAATTTGTTGAGCAAAACTTTAGCAGGTCATCGAAGGGATTTGAACCTCTGACCTTCAACACCGTAGCACCCTAATGCTGGCTTGTGATCGACTAGGCTAACCCAACGGTTGAGACTAAAGATCAAAATAATGTATTCATACCTTTCATTGCCTATCATTTTTTATGTAGCGTGTGGTTTAGATAACTCTACTGCCAGCTCGACTTGGTCCTTTCACACCACCATCATTGGGAATATTATTATGCTCTACATATTGCTCGTTGCGCTCCATCTAAGTCAGCTTGGCTCTGATTCGATAGATGCTTTAATTTGACCAAGAGTTTTTGCCTTGAGAGGTTTCTTTGATCGCAAGATTCTCTTCTTACAAGACCCCTATCATGATCCACGTGAGGTTTTATAGGTCATCTCAGCTCTTCATTCCTATGCTCACTCTTACAACCACCCTTCTACCACTTTCAAGTATATGTAGCTCTCCCACAGAGATTTTCCTTCACGTCACCGCTGCCTCCATGTAATTCCTACTATGCAAGCTCTTTTGATCATCAATTCCAAGTACAACAAAAACTCCCCTTGCCTCTATGTTTTCAAATTTAAACTAGGTCTGCTTCGTTGGCACCTCCAAAAACATTTGTTTTTCTAACAATCATATGCTTGGTATTGGTTGGAAAGCAATGTTGCTACTCGGTGATGAATTTGGTCGTATGCGAGTCAAATACAAATATCGCTTGTGCTCTTCCTGGAAGTTGTGTTCTTCTACCTTGCTATTTCATCGCTTGAAGGATCCAACTAATTTTGTTCGCTCCTTGAACATCTTACAACACATCACATGATACTTCCAACACCTCCAAACTTTTTTCCACCCTCGAATGTCTACCAACACCTCCAAAACCAATCAAATCACTCCACACTTTGTTCTGTCACACCGCCACTTCTTCGCTCATCAAAATCAAGGATCTTCAATCGAAAGATTGATTTGAAATGAACTCCAACCCTTGTATTTATATGCAACCAACATAATTATCCTGAGGTCAGACCACTCAACTTTATATTTTAAAATCACTTCTATAATATAATATTTGAATAATTAAACTTTTTATTCAAACTATATTTAAATATTTTGATTTAAATATATCAAACCTTTGGCTCAAATTAATTATAAAAATATCACTTTAATATTTAAATATTTAATTTAAATATTAAAGCATACTCATATAATTAAATCATCCTTGGGGATATATCTGCTTTGAATAATTTGCCCAAACATGCCACCACTTTCCAGCAACCAAATCGGCCTTTGACATCAATGACAACTCAATAATTCTAACAATCTCCCCCTTTGTCATTGATGGCAACCCTACAAAGAAACTATCCTTTACTGCAGTAGAATCACAAGTTGCTCCCCTTAACAAGTTTCTCCCTCTTACTGAAATTCTCCCCCTTTGACATCAATGGCAAAGGCTTCTCGGGGCTAAAGGATAAGACACTTGACAACGCCCCCTTACCACTGCTCTAACTGAGACTTCAATGATGAGATGGGAGTGAAACTCCCAACTTACTATGCTCCTTTTCTTGTTCCATTTTCTTTCTCCAAACTTTGGAAGACATATCCTTTTGAACAATTTGACCATCCTCCTTACTTGATTTCGGAAGTTCAGGGAACACCATTCTACACCATCTAGCTGTATGCCCAAAATTATTACATTTGTAACATATGATGTTGTAGTCCATGAGAGGTACAAATGAATTGAAATTCCTCTTGGTGAAGCCAAAATTATTTTTAGCATAGACCCTACAATTTACAGCTTTATGACCAAATTGGTGACATGAAAAGCAATAACCTCGAAAGAAATATTGAAACCTGTCTGATTGCCTTGGAGGATATGGCCACATGGTTCTCTCATTGTTGTTTCTGTGATGGACCTTGTTCCTTGATGATGCTTTGTTTTCTTCCTTCTTGATGCTTCCACTTCTCAACACATCGACATAGGTCTTAGGCTCTTCTTTAATTATTTTCTTTGATGCCTCTGTTCTTTTTGAGCTTGACTCCTCCTTTTGTTTCTTTTGACTTTCTTCAAAACCAAGTCCAATATTTATAATCGAAGATCTTTGTGCTTTGATAATATCATCCATGATTTTTGTGCTTTTCTCAAACTTATGTAGCTTATCATTAGATTCTTCCACTTCCTTCCTCAGAGAGACAACCTCATGTTCCAGTTTTTCACATTCCAACTCTTTTGCCTTTAACTGCTCAACCATACCTTCTTCAATTCGCTTTGCCTCTTCAATTTTCACTTTTAAGTCGGTGAGATCTTGTGAAAGCTTTGCCTTTGTCTTCTCATCCTCTTGTACTTGAGTCTTCAATCTTGAGTTCTTATTTTTAAGCCTTTTCAACTCTTCAAGAGAAAAAACAAGTTCCTCTTCTATGTCAACTATGGCTTCCTCTTCATTTTCTGGATCTTTCTCCTCTTCTTGTTTTTCAACAATAGGAGCATCTTCTTTCACCTCCATGGCCAAAAATAGGATTTCTTCTCTTTCACTATCAGAGAGACTTTCATCACTATTGTTGGAAGAACTACTTGCTTCCTCAACATAAAGACTCTTCTTGTGCCTTTGAAAGATCTTCTTCTCATGCTTGCTTTGATCATGCCTATTTTTCTTTTCATGATAAAATTTTATTTCCTTCTTTTTCTTGTATTCCTCTTCTTCTTCACTGCTACTACTTCCAGCTTGTGGGCACTGAGCTGCATAGTGACCAATGTTACCACAATTAAAACATTTCACAGTATGCTTACCTTTGTGTTTTCTTGATCCCTTCTTATTTCTTCGCACAAAGTTGGCTTCTTCTCCATTGCTCGATTCTTCACTTGACTCTGGTTCCTTATTATTTGTCTTATTTGAAGCTTTAAATGCAGCCTCCCATTTGGATGTTTGATCTTTTTTAGTCCTCATCTCATAGGCTATGAGAATTTCGTGTAGCTCATCCATGCTTAAGGTTTTAAGATCCTTCATTTCTTCAATCGTCGAGACCTTCGCATCAAACCTCATGGGAAGTGACCTTAATATTTTTTGAACAATCTTAGAGTCATCAATACTTTCTCCAAGTCCATGAATGGTGTTGACAATTTCATCAACATGGAGTAGATATTTGGTAATATCTTCCTCTTCTTTCATTTTTAAGTCTTCAAACTTCCTCCTGTGGGTTTGAAGTTTTGCCATTTTAACCTTGTCATCTCCTTCATATGTTCTTTGTAACTTGTCCCATATTTCTTTTGTTGAGGTGCATTGCATGACTTTCATAAACTCTGATTCACATAACCCACTTAGTATTGCATTCATTGCCTTGGCATTATGTTCAAATGGTTTCTTGCCATTTTGATCCATGGGAGGGGTTGTAGGTGGTTTGAACCCATCCACAATAGATTGCCATATATCATAGCCATGTGCCATCAAATAGGTTCGCATCCTCATGCTCCAGAAGGTATAGTTAGTCCCATCGAACAATGGAGCCCTATTTGATGAAAAACCTTCTTGGTAAGCCATGTGTGTTCTTGTAAGATCTTCCTTCAAGTGGTTAGGCTTTTACGAAGGAACCTTGCTCTGATACCAATTGAAGAAACACACGCTTATACTGAGAGGGGGGGTGAATAGTATAAGATAAAAATTTTCTTTCCAATCAATAACTGCAATGATATGAATGCAATAATAAATTAATGCACAAAATCCACACACATAAGAGACAAGAGTTTTACGTGGAAACACCCTCTCGAGAGAAAACCATGGCAAAATATTGCTTATATTTTCTTCAACAAAATTTGTGGGCACCAACCCATAGGAGACACCAATCCCCTTATACAATTTTGTGAGCACCAACCCATAGGAGACACCAATCCCCTTATACAAGTTTGTGAGCACCAACCCATAGGAGACACCAATCCCCTTATACAAGTTCATGAGCACCAACCCATAGGAGACACCAATCCCCTTATACAAGTTCATGAGCACCAACCCACAGGAGACACCAATCTCCTTATACAAGTTCATGAGCACCAACCCACAGGAGACACCAATCTCCTTCTACAAGTTTGTGAGCACCAACCCACAGGAGACACCAATCCCCTTATACAAGTTCATGGGCACCAACCCATAGGAGACACCAATCTCCTTGAGGCTCCAACCTCAGATCTGAAGGCACCAACCTTGATCAACAAATAGAGAATGATATACTAGTGTTGGAAGCTTCAAATGGCCAAAATGTCCTTCACATTCATTAAGTCTATCACTTCCACATGTCTCACATTTATTACATTTAAAGGTAGCCCAAGTCTAGCACTAGATAACTTACTTGCATGTTGAATTGGAGATGCTAATACCTTTACTTTCACTCTTTTATACTTCCATGTTATGAAGCACTTCTCAAGCTCTTCAAATTTTGATATTGAAACTTGCTCAGGTCTGCTCCCAAATCTGATCACAAACACTACTCAAATCTGCTCCCAAATATGATCACAAACACTGCTCAAATCTACTCTAAAATCTTTATGAAGTCACTACTTCTTGTCCTTGCCAGCTATATCTTCAATAGTGTAGTTGTTTCGATGTGCGTGCTAGTAATATCTTCAATCTTTGCATAGAAAGCTCTACCACCTTCTATATTCCATATTTATAAATAATCCACTTCACTTTGACATTGAGGTGATTTCAAAGACCTTTATAAATAGTTCCTCCTTTAAATACTTCTAAGGTAATTAAATCAACTTATACCTTTCACTAAAGTTGACTCACATACCTCTTATCATTGCACGCATTCTGTTTCTGCTCCAATACTTTAATTATTAATGGTAGTACAAAATTTGACTCACATACCTCTTATCATTGCATGCACTCTAACACTTTAATCATTTAAAATTTTTTGAGAAAAACTTTAGCAGGCCATCGAAGGGATTTGAACCTCTGACCTTCAACACCGTAGTGCCCTAATGCTAGCTTGTGATCGACTAGGCTAACCCAATGGTTGAGACTAAAGATCAAAATAATGTATTTATACCTTTCATTGCCTATCGTTTCTGATGTAGCGCGTGGTTTAGATAACTCTACTGCCAGCTCGACTTGGTCCTTTCACACCACCATCATTGGGAATATTATTACGCTCTACATATTGCTCGTTGTGCTCCATCTAAGTCAGCTTGGATCTGATTTGGTAGATGCTTTAATTTGACCAAGAGTTTTTGCCTTGAGAGGTTTCTTTGACCATAGGATTCTCTTCTTACAAGACCCCTATCATGATCCACGTGAGGTTTTATAGGTCATCTCAACTCTTCATTCCTGCGCTCACTCTTACAACCACCCTTCTGCCACTTTCAAGTATTTGTAGCTCTCCCATAGATATTTTCCTTCACGTCATCATTGCCTCCATGTAATTCCTTCTATGCAAGCTCTTTCGATCATCGGTTCCAAGTATAACGAAAAATCCCCTCGCCTCTGTGTTTTCAAATTTAAATTGGGTTTGCTTCATTGGTGCCTCCAAAAACCTTTATTTTTCTAATAATCATATGCTTGGTATTGGTTGGAAAGCAATGTTACTGCTCGATGATGAATTTGGTCGTATGTGAGTCAAATACAAATATCGCCTGTGCTCTTCTTGGAAGTTGTGTTCTTCTGCCTTGCTATTTCACCGCTCGAAGGATCCAACTAATTTTGTTCACTCCTCGAATGTCTTACAACACAACACATGATACTACCAACACCTCCAAACTTCCATCCACCCTCGAACGTCTGCCAACACCTCCAAAACCAATCAAATCACTCCATGCTTTGTTCTACCGCACCGTCGCTTCTTCGCTCATCGAAATTGAGGATCTTCAATCGAAAGCTTGATTTGAAATGAACTCCAACCCTTGTATTTATATGCAACCAACATAATTATCCTAAGGTCGGCCCACTCAACTTTATATTTTAAAATCACTTCTATAATATAATATTTGAATAATTAAACTTTTTATTCAAACTATATTTAAATATTTTGATTTAAATATATCAAACCTTTGGATCAAATTAATTATAAAAATATCACTTTAATATTTAAATATTTAAACACCATAATGAATGCTTGTCCCTTTCCTGGTGCTTTCAGTGGCATAAAAGGTTTAAAATGATTGTGGCATGGTGGTTATAGGGGCAGACTGCACAAAGATCTATGTGGCGGCTTTTGAGGTGGACATCGTAGAATACTGTGGTGGCCATAAAAGCTAGACAGCCTGCTCGGATTCGTGGTGGCTACCGATTCTACCATGTAAAAAAAAAATTAAATATTTAATTTAAATATTAAAGCATACTCATATAAATAAATCATCCTTGGGGATATATATATTTTGAATAATTTGCCCAAACATGCCACAACTTTCCAACAACCAAATAGGCCTTTGACATGAATGAAAACCTGAAAAATTCTAACAAAATTATCTAGGGATACCTTTATTTGAGGGGAGAATGAGGATAGATTTATAGAATCTAGTTATTAGTAAATTTTAAAATAAACTTCCAACTTGGAAAGGTCTGGTGATGCAAGAGCATCCAACGATGTAAGAGTGATCTTGCATCACCCAAAATTTGTAATTGCTTTAATTATTTCCAATTGTATTTAGTTTTCTAGAGGATAGGAAAATAGATCCAGTGGTGAAAGAATCACCCCAATACCCTAAATGGTTTGGGAGTTATGTGTGTTTTATGGCAAAACCCTACCAAAAACAGTGAAATTAATGTACCCGATCTTGCAGGTGGATTTTGAGGGTCTTAAAAGTCAAATTTGGCAATTCTAAAATTGGTTGCAAGACTTAGCCAATTTATGCTTTGTATAGTTTGGCTCGTGCCCTTTTCGAAAATGTCTCGTACGAGTCAATCGAGCAACGAGCGCGAAGTTATGACCCTCAGAAGTTTGCCTCCGAAATTCAAATTTCAAATGCATTGTTTTAGGAGGGAAAATGGGAAAACAGGGTATTAGTGGAAAATTCAAAATTGTAAAAGGGGATTTTTCATTTTTGTATCCTCTTCTTCTGAAAAGTAATGGAAAAGGCTGGTTTCTGACATGATCAAAGGGAAAACCCTTATGCATGGTGTGTTTCTTGTTTGTTGAACTTCACCATATGGTTATCGTTAGCAGTAAGAGTGTAGTTAATCAATTTAGTCTTACAAGCCATTCCAAAACATTATATTATGCCAAAATCAGTTGAAATTTTTTAATCTTTATTATGCGATCCTTTTTATGGTATGGTTTACATTATAAAAGGAAATTTCCTTTGTGAAATGGAGCAAGTTGTGTGATGACAAAACTAGGGGAGGTCTTGGTTTAAGAGCTCTTATAGATGCAAATTTAGCTCTTAGGGGAAAAATTATCTAGATATTGTACAAAGAGAGTCAAAGACAATGGGCAAGAATTCTTCTAAGTATGTTGATCCCAATGAACCAAGTTTAATTTTTACTGCATTCTCTCTCCCAAATGGTTCTGCTCTTTGGAATGGTTTAAAAAAATCTATTGATATTATGATTAAAGGTTTAATATGGCTGGTGGAAACTGGAGAAAAAATTTCTATTTGGATGGATACTTGGTGTGATAAAAAACACTCAATTTAGATCCATTTTTGAAACCTTGGATGAGATTGCTTCAAGAAAAATATGGTGATAGGGTTTCAAACATTTTGTACAAGGATCGATAAGGAAGATACAAATGGAAATAATATTTTTTTATAAGTATACAAGACATTGATACTAGGAGGCAATTGAGTAGAAAGATAACAACTATGATTATTTTGAGGGTTTCCAAGGATAAATTGATTTATGAGCTGAATAGCTCAGGAGAATACACAACAAGAAGTGGATATAATGTTCAACACCAACATAATAATAATATCACTAGAATATGGAGAGATATTTGGGATAGCCCAAGCATTCTAAAGTCAAAAAAATTGTTTGGCTAGTAGGTCATAGAAGAATTTTATTTGGATCATGTGTTTCTCCACTCTGTCATTTTTATCAAATAAGATCTCAAGAAAAATTATTTCCCTAGGAATGTGGTTATTCTTTAGTTGAATCATCCCTTCCATTTCCTCCTCATCTAGTATTCTTTCTTCTGCGCTAGTGGCTTCCTTAATCAAGAAATTAACTATTTGTTCATTACTATTGAACACCTGCCAATAGAAGTTTTTTTTGGGGACCAAAGATCTATAAACTACCCTCACGGTCTGATATATCTTTTCCATTGTTTTTAGCCTTAGATTAGATTAGTAGTCTCTTCATTGGATTTCTAACCTAGTGTAGTAGCATTTACATTCTTTACATTCAGTCTTTCAAGAATTATTTCATTGTTTTCAAGCATTTATTTATCATTTTATGCATATACTTTATATCTTGCACTTATCAAGAAAAAAACCTCATTTTGAGAGGCTTTCATTGCTATTAATATTTTGTAAGTTTCTTTGTGTGCATGTGACAAGTTGATCAAGGGCCTTTCATCATCAAGATCCATGTATTTGACCTAGAAACAAAGGTTTCATAGTAATCCCTCTATAATCAATGTTGGATATTAAAAACAAATAGCAGATAGAGGGTTTCACATTTTTTCTTGAAATACTAAGCTTATTTGCAGGATAGTTTTTTGAGTCATTCATATCAGATAAATTTTGTGTAGTAGATCTCAGAGATGGTAGCAACTAGCCTTAGATTTGAGGATA
The DNA here is from genome assembly GCA_028583015.1 of Wollemia nobilis. NCBI lineage: Eukaryota > Viridiplantae > Streptophyta > Pinopsida > Araucariales > Araucariaceae > Wollemia > Wollemia nobilis. Next base: position 5,347,363 of record JAQPPZ010016982.1, on the reverse strand, counting down.
GATTGGAAAGTGCTTCAAATTTCTTGCCTTGGAAAGTTAGGGTAATGTTATTAGTGGAAGAGAATGATATTTAGGATATTTTTAAGGATGATGTGACTTTGCCTACAGATCTACAACAACTGGAAGCTTATAAAAATAAGGAAGTGAAGGCCAAGTGGATGATCTTGGATGCAGTGAAGCATCACCTGATTCATCACATATCAAAGAAGACTAAGGTAAAGGAGATGTTTGATGCCCTAGTTAGCCTCTACTAGAGCAAAAACATAAATAGGAAGATGATATTGCAAAACAAACTTAGATCTATAGAGATGACCAGATATGACACCGTTACTAGTTACCTGATGAAGATCATGTAGATTTGTGATCAACTAGAAATATTTGGGGAGAAGGTTGAAGACACGGAGTTGGTGAACATGGTACTAAATGGTTTCTTAGATTCATGGGAACCATTTGTCAAAGGTATTTATGCTTGTGAGCACCTTCCCACCTTTGAAAAACCATGGGATGATTTCATCTAGGAGGAGACTCGGACAGAGTCAAAGGCCAACAATAAAGGTGGTAATGATAACCTAGCTCTCTTTGGGTAAACCAAGAAGGGTAGAGGTAATACACATTATGAAAAGAGGTTTTCATGGCCCCTCTCAATGTGTTTCCTATAATAAGGAGGAGAGTATTGGCCATCTCTTGGGACATTGCTCAATAGTTTAGAATCTATCGCAATGTATTATTAATAATTAATATGTTTGGTAAATGCATGGTGATGAATAGCAAAATTGAAGATTGGTTAAAGTAATGGTAAGGCACTTATAAAAGTGAGGCTTTATAGACAATATGGGATATATCAAAAATTACAATACTTTGGACTATATGGCTAGAAAGTAATAGAATAATATTTAAAGGAAAGGAAACCAATTTAGAGGTCATGAAAAAGAAGATATGTTTAGCCATAGAGAATTCTAAATCAACTCTATCAACTTACCCAATCCCTAATTTGGAAGTAGAGAGTCTTGATTGATGGAGTCAAGTCATTAAATGGAATTATGATGTAGGGTACAAGAGAAGCAAAAATAAGGTAAAAATATAAAGTGGAAACCACCAGATATGGAGTGGGTTAAATTTAATATTGATGGAGCATATAAAGGAAATCCATGACCAGTAGGAGGAGGAGGAATAATTAGAAATAATAGAGGAGATATTTTGTCTCATTATGATTTCAATAGAGGATTTAAGATAAATAATAAAGTTGAAGCCTGGGCAACTTTAGAAAGGTTAAAAATATATAAATAAATGAAATGGAATAGAGTATGGATGGAAGATGATTCTCTCATAGTAATAAATGCAATTTTGAATAAAGCAAAGGCTCCATGGAACATACAAGAGATAATTGTGGAAATTCAAGATCTTGCTAAAGAGTTTGAAGAAATCAAGTTTACACATATATTAAGGGAATGAAACAAATGTGCAGATAAGCTATCCAATAGAGGGGTTTTTATTGAGGATTGTGAAGTTAAATTCTCCTTTCCATGGTTAGAGGAAGTAGAAATTTTAGTTGAAGCTGACAAAAATTGTTGATTGCCTAAATCAATTAATGATTAAGTTTTACTTTAATGTTTTACATTGGTAATATCTATTTTATTTTGTAACAATAATGTGTTTTCATTTATACTATTTATTATAATTTTTGTGGTTGCACTTGTGTTTCAGGAAGGAAACTAGCAATCCAAATTTGGTAAATCGGACTATGATAGTGCAATGTTTTAGAAATATTACTCTACTAATATGCAAGGCATATATAGTAAGGTGAAGTTTTGGCATTATGAAGACTACTTTAGGAAAATTTCAAGAAAGATGCTAAATTTTGGAGTAATTGTATTCAAACAAAGATTTGAAAATATTAAAAAAATGAAAATCAATCATTCAAGAATTTTATGTAAAATGATGTAGGTTTCTAGCTATAACATCTCAATTGATATGAGAAGTATATATATTTGTAAACTCTCAAGCTCAAAATAAGAGAGATGTAATTTTTCAAGGATGGGAGACTTGAGTACAACCCCTTATTATCAAGCAAAAATAAATAATCCCTATGTCATGGTTGAGTTATACTATACTAATGAGGGTTTAGAAAATTTGGGGGGACCACTAATGGTGTCCTTTCTAAATGATGAGGTTTAGAAAGGTGAACCCCAAAAATACAAGATGTTGGCCACTCTTGTCCACTTGAGTATCGTCTGCAGTGACATTGAACTCAAAATGTGGTTATGCCTTATAATGCTAAAAAATTATTGGGACTTCTATGTGATATTTTCCTTGTAAAACAAAATCTCTCTTAGGTTGGTTTGGTGGGTTGCTACACCAATACTTAAAATTTATCCATTAGTACATACAATAAAATTCTTAATTGGAATAGGAGAGTCTATAATGAGTCTTTTGAATTCTTTAAATTACAACTCGTATTTATTTTGAGCACACAACCTCCTTTTTCGCCTTTTGAGGTAGATAATAGTATTTAAAATCCCAAAAAAATCCTATATAAACCTATGATAATAACCTACAAGACACATAGAAATAATTATATAGGACATATTATAGATGTTGTCCATTATAATATAGCTTTAACCTTGAAATTATATACAAATTATTTTGATATGATATACCCTAAATAGTGAACTCTAGTTTGAAAGAGAAAGCACCAAGAAAACTTTGTAAATGACTTATGTTATATAAAATGCTACAACATTTACTTGAGATGGTCCTCAGGTTCTAATTTACTTTTAGAATATATAAGTATATCAACAAGGAGAAATAAGACAAACATATCTAACAAATTCTTGTACAAACTATTTGTTTTTTTTTTGGTAAATAAAAGTCTTCATTAATTACCGGGTTTTGCAGGTTAACCCAAAACCTATTACAATATCCAACCTTCTGCTGAGATTGTAGATCCTAGTCATCCTTGAAAATTTCTTACCAAAAATTGTGTTGAATCCCCTACAACACCTTACTAACAAAGCACACCCATACCTAAACATAACTGTAAACATTACTTACATTGACAGGAATTGAAGTTTGGAACTTTGCACTTGTGAAAATTGTTGCTTGCCCATTTCCTATTCTCTATCAGAATATTCCAAGGATTACACCTTGTTACCTTCATTTCCAATTTGATATGATTTACAGGGAAAACCCATAGTTATTACCAGCTCCATGGGGAAAGAACACCCATTCATCTTTCCCCTTAATGGGTAGGTTTCTTTTCATGACTAATAATGTTTTCCACTTCACGTGGCACACCTTATGTCCATGTCACCAAACTACCAACATCAACACCTATGTTGGCTAATTTTTCAGCTGACCTGTTGGCCTCATGGTACACGTGACGAGCCATCCTTTTCTGTCTTGCCACAAAAAGGATCATCACTTCATGGATGATTCCCTCGATTCTCCATGGAGGTTTTTTGCCATTGGTTAATAGGTTGATGATGTTTGTGGAATCACCTTCAATCATCAAGTTACCTTGAGTTGCTTGGGCTACTTGCAACCCTTTCCAAAGGGCTCTAGCTTCTACTTCGTTATTAGTTCAGATTCTCAATGGTTCAGCGAAGGCCTTGACCAGATTTCCTTGATGATCCCTGATTATTCCTCTAGCTCCAGCTCTTCCCGGGTTCTCCTTGGCTGCACCATCAAAATTTAGTTTAAACCAACCCTGGGGGGTGGCTCAAAAGAAATCCCATTTTTGGGATTGGGAAAAGGAATGGAAGGTTTGTCCTCAATACCTAAGGCCCGAGCTAATTGTTTTTCTTGAGGAAGAATTGAGTGGTTCTCATCCACTAAGGTGCTAAGTTTTTCTTTCGCAAAGACAATAATCTTGTTGAGGATGGTTTTTGGGTTGTGAATGGTATCCTTAAAGGCTCTATGGTTCCTTTCTAGCCAAATCTACCAGATAAAATGATGCCAATAGATTTTCCATAGGTACTTAAGTTTTAGGCTAACAAAGGGTTGAGGCCATTGATGGAACACTTCGGATATAAGAGCAGGCTTAACCCACGAGATCCTAAAGGCTTGGAAAAGTTCATCCAAGATGGACTTCGCTATCGGACACTCCAAAAACAAGTGTTGGGTTGTCTCCCATCCTGCCCTACACATGTAGCAACGATTAGCAATAACCATACCTTTGGATAACATATTGTCCATAGTGAGGATTTTTCCTTGAATCACCAGCCATGAAAAAAAGGATATTTTAGGAATTAAGCCTTTGATCCAAACCAAACTTGGTTGAAATTATTGACCTTCCACATTGAGAAGAAAATTATAGGCATACTTAACTGTGAAGTCACCACTTTCAGTCTCAGCCCAAACAATGTGATCTTCATCCTCTCCAGAGGGAATAATTTTCTAAGTTAAAATGTTATAAAGCTCTTTGGAATCCACTTCAAAACCCTGTACTCTGATGTGTTTCCACCTATTGATATTTATATCCTGCCACATATAATTTGCAACCTTCTTCCCAATATGTTGCTCCATATGCTCTTGAATCCTATCCAAATGAGGATTCTGGGATAACTCCTCAGCTCTCACCCACCGATCCTTCCAAAAGTCTATTGTTTACCCATTTCCTAAAATCCATATAAGACCTTTCTTGACAAGATCCCTGCTCATGAGGATTGCCTTCCAAAAAGAAGATCCCCTGCTTGCTAAGTTGTCATTAAGGAAATTCACACCTTGGAGGTATTTCCTCCTAACTATGGCAGTCCATTCATTATCAACCTTAGTCAATAATCGCCATGCTTGTTTGGCTAACAAAGTTGTATTGAGATGAGCAACTCTCCTCAATCCTAACCCCCCATCAGCTTTAGGTTTGCAAACCTTGTTCTAACCTACTAAATGGATCTTTTTCTTATCCTCAGTCCCTACCCAAAGAAATTTTTTTTGAAGCTGCTCAATTTTGTGATACACCTTGCTGGGAGCTTTGAATACTGATAGGAAGTAGCAAGTATACTTTGAAGTGAAGCCATAGTTAAAACTACTTTCCCTGCTTGAGATAACAGATGTCCTTTCCAACTTGCTAGGTTTTTTTGGATCTTCTCCAGAACTATGTTCCACATTGATCCTTTAGGTTTCCCCGTAAATAGGGGGAGACCTAAATAGGATGTGGGAAGGGATGCAATCTGACATTCCATGATCCTTGATATGCTATTTTGCCTAGGAATGGAGGTATTGATGAAATAAAGTTTGCTCTTATAATAATTCACTTTCTGTCCAACCACTTCTTCATACATTATGAGAATATTTTTAATTCTTCTTGCCTCAACCATAGAAACCGAATTCAGTAGCAATGTATCATCAACAAATTACTGATGTGTCATTGAGGTAGTTAGCGATGTGGCCTTGATACCTGATATGAGTCCAGCTACCATTGTTGCCTTAATGGTTCTTCCCAAGGCCTCAACTACAATGATGAACAACATAGGACTTATGGCTTCTTATCTTCTTAGACCACATTTGCTTTGAAAAAAACCTGCAGTAGATCCATTAACCAAAATTGAAAAACAAGGCTTAGAAATACACTCTCTTATTAACTTGACCCATTTCATGTTGAAGCCAAATTTTAATAAAATTGCCTCTAGGAATTCCCAATTTATCCTATCATAAGCTTTGTTCATGTCTAACTTTAAAGACATGACTACTTTTTTTTTCTAAGTGGCTATATGAAGAGCCTCATGAACAGTAATAACTCCATCTAAGATTGATCTTCCTTGTATAGAACTTCCTTGAATTGGATCAATGATAACCGGTAGAACTTTCTTCAAATGGTTGGCTAAAACTTTGGACATAATTTTATAGGATATATTACACAGGCTAACCGGCCTAAAGTTAGCCATAGTCTTGGGGTTGGGGCATTTAGGGATCAAAGCAATGAAAATTGAATTGAAACCCCTTGGAATATGATTTGAACTTTAGAACTCCTTGACTGCAGCAATAACTTCTACTCCAACAATATCCCAACAAACTTGGAAAAATCGCAGTGAAAACCCATCCGGCCCAGGAGCTTTGTTAGGATCCATGTTAAACAAATCCTCCTTGATCTCTTCATCTAAAAAATCTGCTGTAAGAGACTCGTTAATTGTTTCATCAATGAGTTGTGGAATGAATTGAAGGAGAGAGTCCTTTTCTTGGGCATTACAGGCCCGTTTTTCACCCAATAATGAACTGAAAAAATTAACAGCCTCATCCCTGATATCCTGAATGTTTTGAGTTGAGGATCCATCCACATTAGTTAAATTTCTAATATTATTGTTGCTTCTATTGCTCAATGTGGTAACATGAAATTTTTTTGAATTAGAGTCCCCATCCTTTAGCCATAATGCCCTTGATTCTGCCTCCAATACATCTCTTCACAAGCTAAAATATTATAAAACTCACAAAGGGTTTCCTTCTCTTCAGTCCTTGTCGCCTCATCATAGGTTCCATTTTGGATTTTGCTTTCTATTATTCTCAATTTTTCCCACAAGCTAAAATATTATAAAAATATTTGTTAGGCACATGAAGACTATAGGTGCATTAGTTAAACTAATAAGAACTATTATAAATATAGTGTCCATATTGAATCCTAAATATTGTCCCTTGAATATATTTTTTCTTAATACACAACACATGGTATTCACATCAAAGATCTATCTTGGATAATACAATAAACTCTCACAATTAATAAAAATAAAATCTATGGGGAACAAGGCATATTTTTAATGATGGTGTTGTTGATTAGTCTATAATAAATATATAGCCTCATAGATCCTTTTAATTTTTCTAATAAAACTTACCATGCATATTACAATAAGATAAATTAACCCTGCATTTAATAGCTATTTTAGTTGAACTTTCATCTCATTCAATTTTGTTATGATCATTCTATAGAAAGCTTTTCAGATTGAATTTATTCAAAGTGCCAACTCAATTAAAATTTCCAACACCCTAGATGATGGTAGCCCAAGTAAATCCTTAGGAATTTTTCAAACTCTATTAGAATAGGGTCTAATTATAAGGTAGGTTTGTCTCTATATTCTCATTCATATTTAATTGTTATGGGAAATAAGTGGCATTTATTTATAAACATATTTTCATATAATTGACATCGGATGAGATATAATCCAAATTTGCACTACCCTTATCATAAAAATACTCAACACTTTTTATATAACCACCAAGCATTACATAATGACAAGTTAGTCAATCCACTTATAGTATTACATCGTAATATTGAAATAATATTACTCAGAGATCCTTACATGTGGCCCATTCTCCTAGTTTTAGCTCATGTCCTAAATTACAACTCTTATAGATAAAATTTCCTCTAACTTCATTGCACTTTTCATTACTCCTTTTTTGCATTTGCTCTACTATCCTATATTTATTTACTAAAATTAAATTAACAAAAGAATAAAAGCACTTGGATATATCAATATTACTACAAGATAATTGGTTAAAAGACCAAACATATCATATTTGTTATAATGTCTTAATATTGTACTTAGTGGGCATCTATTGTTACATATACCTAATGCTTTATTATATCATTCTCAACTATAGGGACAAATCGATGGATTTTAATGTTAAATATCTCAAAATATCACAAGTCCCAATATGGATAAGCCACAATATTATAGGTCAAAACATCAATAATCAAGAGTAGAATGTAAATGGCCAAAATCATTCATGTACATACATGAAGAATACTTACAATATAAATTGCTCAAAATTTGTATACAAGCTTTATTATCAATGCTTGTTATATGGTGATCACTATAGATTGTTTTTCCACTTTTCTTCTTGTATTTTTTTGTTACATTGTATGAAGCTTTATCTTCATAATATAGACATAGTAATGTGACTCTTCAATAATTTTCTATTGCATTCCTCACATATCTAATAGATTCAACCATTCCTATTCTTGACCTTTGGATTCTCATATTACCACTTGTATATTAGACTCTTCACTCTCTTCTTACATGCATACTTGACTGTATGATACTTGCACTCCTAATGCAAGACACTTGTACACATCCTCACTTTATATATTTGTATGCTTACATACATGACACTTGTGCACATTCTCTCAATACAAACTTGCATTATTACTTACATGACACTTGTGCATATCCTGCACATTGCACTCTTACATGACACTTGTGTATATCCTACATAGACTATTACATAAAAGGGAAATATAATTCACTCATCTAAACTATAGATACAAACCCTAATCTATTACATATTTATATTTGTACCATGAAGGTACCATGGGGGTACATTTACATGTACCAAATAATGTAATATTCTTCAACACCCCCTTGTATTACATTATTTGGTTATTGAAGACTTTAGTATTCAATCAACTTCCTTCAAGAATTTATCTGGATCTTCAATATAAGTTCCTACTTCAATTTTTTCTCCATGTCTTCTGCTATCCTTCCTTTTGTGTTTTTCTCTATTCTTCTTCTTTGCTTTTCTTTTCTTCATTCAGTGATGTACCTGGTGGCATGTCTTCTAAATAATGAGTTAGTAAATCATCACAATTAAAAATTCTGGATTTTAATGATTCCTCATAAGTTTCATTCAAATCATATGTGCCACAAATTTACATCCTACTTATTTTGTTTTTCTTTCTTGAAATATCTCAAAGGTAAGTAATGATAAATACATCATTAAACTTTCTTTTGAGGAAAACATAATGGTGTTTTGTGAACTCCACCATGTTCTAAAAAAATTCATGAAGATAACAAATAAGTGTTGTGAACTTTTCAACATTTGCATCCTTGAGAAATAAAGATAATTTTCCTTTAAAACCATTTGATATTTTCTTTTTCCCATCATAATCATCTATTAAATTCTAGGAATAAAACTTTAACTTATTCATTATTTCTTCACTATCCTCATGAAATGCATTCCTAATAATTTTTTCCATATTTTTTAATTTAATGATCTAATTCCTTTGAAGTAGTAATCCTTATATCTCCCAAGGTTAAAAAAAAAAAACTCAAATAAGAAATATGGAAATCCTATTTTTTTATAAAACTTTTGACTTAGTAATCCTTTTGTCTCCTTACTAAATTAAATTTGCAAAATTTCAAATTTAAAAAAAATTTCAAATCTTGAAAACCTTTAAACTAAATAGCTTCAAACCAAAAACATACTTCAAAATTAAAAAAACTTAAATTTTATATCCTTTTAACTCCAAATATTAAAAAGACCTTAAATAAAAAAACAAATTTCAAATTAAATCCTATTTGAAGTATAAAGCTTTATGAATCCATACTTTAATAATTAACTTTTGAAATAAATAAAATCCAAATATAAACTTAAAAATATTAATATGAAAAATCCCTTATAACTCCTCCTTAAAAGACTTAACAATCAAATTTTATTTTTGCTTACTTTCCCTCCAAATGATGTGCAAGTAGATTTAATGTACCTTTCTTTATGAAGTGCTTAAGTAACGCCTCTGATTAATTCCATTGAATAGTAATGTATGGGCATTACCTAATTTACCTCCTCCTACACATGACTTTTACTACACTACTTACACTTGCTTAAGCATTTGAAAATTTAAAAATATGATGCTCAAATTTCTAGGGTTCTCGCTTGAGTTCTCTTCAATTGGAAAGCATGCTTGGGCAATGTTTATTATATGATATGCTAAGAGCACACTTAGATCCTTCTGATAAAATACCACTATTTTTCTTTGCTATCGCTCCCTATAACCCTACTATTCAAGTATTAAACTATCCTAGAGCGAGTTCTTTGATAGACAAAGCTTAAGATAACTTGTCTCCTATAAGCTAGCAGTTTGTATAGTATTTCTTAGGTGCCCGATTATTCTATAGAAGTTTCTTGACTATATCTTACATGATGAATGTCCACTCCACTTGATTGTAGCTTACATGTTGAATTATTTTTGTTAGCTTTATATACTTCTACTATTTGTACATTGCTCGACTATTACATGTAATGTGCTAAGACATGCATTGATAGACACTACTTAGACTTACTGCTTTTACTTATTTTCTTGTTACTTTTATCTTAAAGCTATGAGTCTTGATAACACTTTGCTACTATCCTTTGTATGTAGATAATAATTCACTCATGTCTATCTCAATAGCACTTTGCTATACTTCATTGTTACCCATATCAATAGCACTTTGTTATACTTCATTGCTATCCATTTCAATAGCACTTTTCTATACTTCATTTTTGTCCATATCAATATCACTTTGCTATACTTCATCGATATCCATATTAATAGCACTTTGTTATACTTCATTTTTGTTTATCTCAATAGCACTTTGTTATAATTCATTTCTATCCATTTTAATAGCACTTTTCTATACTTCAATGTTGTCCATCTCAATATCACTTTGCTATACTTCATCGATATCCATCTTAATAGCACTTTGTTATACTTAATTTTTGTTTATCTCAATAGCACTTTGTTATTATGTAGATAGCACTTTTGATGTTTCCTTATGTAGATAGTGCTTCTGATGGTACTTTTCTATTTTATTCTTATGCATATAACACTTTTGATGATGATTTCTTGTTTTATCTTCTTATGAGACACTATATTATGCTATGGTAGCACTAATATTTCATTTTTTCTCATTCTTGTTGTTGTCTTCTATATTACTTGCTTGTTTCTACTTGTTGTAGCACTAAAATGCTCTTTGAAGCTTTTGAAAATGATTCAATACCAATATTGAAATGCTATGAAGTGTCTCTAATCAACCAGATCATTCCAGTATTTATCTTTGGATGACCATAACTCCAACTTCTCTATATGCCTCTATATTCCCTTATCTCAAGAGGCTTCTTCTTTGTACTTCTCAATACTACAATATCTATTCTTTGGAAGCTTATACTACTTCTCAATATTTCTATTCTTAGGAAGCTTATACTTCTTCTCTTCTCAATATCTTCTTCTATTATCTAGAATCTTAGATTCTTCTGTATTCCCTAGAAGCTATGATGCTCCTCAATCTTTGAAAGATATGATGCTTCTCAATATCCAGAAGCTATGATGCTTCTCAATCTCTAGAAGATATGATGATTCTCAATCTTAGGAAGTTATGATGCTTCTCAATATTAGGAATATTTGATGCTTCTCTATATTTGAAAGCTATAATGCTTCTCAATATTTGATGTCTTAGATCACACCTAAGAACAATATGATTCTTCTCTTTTATAGAGAAATAAAAATTAATATTATGGTGACTATGAATGCCCCCATACATTCAACTTTATTTTGATATGGCTCTCTCAATAGTGCATCCAAATTTCTTCTAATTTGACTCTCTTAATCAATTCAATCTAAGTCCTAGTCTTCATTGGTTTCCCGTAAACCAAGTGGAAAGACTCTAGCATCCAAATCAGGGTGACTTTACCTTGTCCCCTCAATATCTACTCAATCAAACCTTTAAAATAGAGTCTAAGTCTTCACTGCTTTCAAAGTGGATAGACTCCAATATTATGGTGGCTCTTTAATATAAATCTATAAAAAATGGATAGAGTTAAGTGGTATCTTTAATACCACTATTGGATTTTAATATTAAATATCTCAAAAAATCACAACTCCCAATATGAAAAGCCACAATATTATAGGTCAAAATATCAATAATCAAGAGTAGAATTATATATATGAGCAATCATATATATATATATATATATATATATATATATATATATAAGTAAATATAATAATGAAATAATATGTTCACTTAAATTATCAAATATGAATGTAAATGGTCAAAATAGTTCATGTACATGCATGAAGAATACTTACAATAGAATTTTCTCAAAATATGTATACAAGATTCATTATTAGTGTTTGTTATGTGGTGATTGTTACAAATCATTTTTCTACTTTTCTTCTTGTATTTTTCTATTACATTGTATGGAGCTTTGTCTCCATAATATAGATATAGTAATGTGACTCTTTAATACTTATCTATTGCATTCCTCACATATTTAGGAGATGTAACATTTTCTATTCTTAACCTTTGGCTTCTCATCTTGCCACTTGTATACTAGACTCTTCACTCTCTTCTTACATGCATACTTGATTTCATGACATTTGCACTCCTAATACAAGAGACTTGTGCAAATCCTCACTTTACATATTTGCACACTTACATACATGACACTTGTATGCATTCTCTCAATATACACTTGCACTCTTACTTACATGACATTTGTGCATATCCTACACATAGTCACTTAAAAGAGAAATATAATTCACTCATCTAAACTATAGATACAAACCCTAATCTATTACATATTTACATTTTTATTATAAAGGTACTACGGGGGTACATTTGCATGTACCAAATAATCTAATATTCTTCAACACAAATTATTATGGGCTTAGTGCTTCATTATCATGTTTTACTTAAGGACATTCTCTATCAAAAGGAGGATCTCTACACACAAAACATCCCCTAGGAGAGTGTGAGTTAAGAGTCATATCATTAATATAATTTTTAATTTTTAGGTTGAACCACAAATTGATTAATGGAAATAAAATTTTATTGAGTATGAGGTCTAAGTGGTAATATATACTTGAGATCCTAGTTTAGGTTGTTCTTTCTCATTTGATTCTAATCTATTTTAAGTCCCAAGGGTCCATATTATTTAAATTGAGATGAAATATATCTATTATGAATTTTAGAATGTGGTAGATTTAGAGATATTTTACCTTATGCAAATAGGTACAACCTATGAAATCTAATATCTCTATGAATTTAATATTGATTCCTATATTCAAAGTATCTTCGAAGTCCATTCTATATTGTCAAAGCTTTTCTTTAAGCTTCTTATCAAATTTAGGGATAAAAAATCACAAGCTATGGAAGCTTATGAACTACTAAGAATCTTATATAATTGGACCATTTCATCCCCTTTAGATGATATGCCACTTAAGATGTTGAAATAGGTGTTAATCATCACTTGATACCATGATAAACCTTATATCATGATCACTGTATAGTAGCCTATGAGTCCATGAGAACCTTGTAAGGTAACTTTGTATAATTATATTAATATCCAATGGTATGCTTTTCAATATAGGCTTGACTAACTTATATTGTGATGATGTTTATTCTTCATCTTGTTCAATAATTTCATCATTGGTTGAGATGATTCTTTATTCACTAACAGGATTATTGGCATCTTGTTTTTTCTTGATTACATTGTTAATTCTAACATGGTATTAGAGTGAGTGTGAATCTTCATTACTCAATGTAAAAGTCCAATTATTATATATCCTACTACTATTTTTGAAGAAATGTATTTCTGGAAGAAGTAGCTACAAAGTGATTCAATATAATTGACATTTGTCTTTTCTAGATTTTTTGTGAAAATTTCAACTAGAGTTTGGATAACAAAAAATCTTCTTCCACTACCTTAGAAAAATTCTATCATCAACAAGGTCCATCTCAAGATAAAAATTCATTGACACATTCCATCATATCCCTATTATTTTTGGATAGTCAAAACTCTAGTTAATTTCATTTTTCTGATGGATTATTTCAATGAATCTGAAGTAATAACTACATAATAAAGTATTGGATTGATTTTTTTAAGGTTAATTGATTTTTGATATCATTTTTTTAATTCCATATCCTTTGGTTTTTTTGGATTATTTGGTGCTCAATCATGATAAATGAGAGGGTAATTTGCTTAGATTCTAGCAAGACAAATATGGTATTGAATAATTTATGGTTCTTGTATCAATTTTTGTGAATGGAAAATACATCTGATGTTCAAGAACAAAAGAACTTTGTTAGAAGAATCCATTAAATCTTGAGTTGCTTCAAAACAAGAGAATTATTTGATAACAATTTTATCACAAAAAGGTTATATAGAACCGACTATAAAAAAATGGGATTAGAATTTATTTTTTAAATATCATGGAGGGCCACTTATCAACATTTTTTCATGTTTAGTCATCTAAGTGTTCATTTCAACCATCAAAATATTTGTATCATATTCCTTCTTGTTATTTTAAAATTTAAAATATTTCATCAAGTGTTATTTTTTTTTGGAGGAAGGTTGTTTGGAATACTTTCTTCCATTTTTGTTGCACAAGCTTGGGTAGAAGCTCTAGATATTTCTTTTTTTTTTCATGGAATTTAAATTTTCTAGTATTCTTCCAAATTCTACTATGTAAATAGTAAATATTTTATGCTTAAATAATGAAATTCTCAATGCCTTCTTAATAATTTTAAGTGTCTTAGATTTACCTTTGCTTACTTTCCTTTACTATTAAACCTAATACCACATAATTTTATCTTTTTACATTTTATACATTACATTGCCATAACTATATTTTTCCATGCTAGCACTTTTTAAATAACACAAGTATAATACATCTTCAAGTTATGATTGAATTACCTAAATTAAATGAAGAAAATTAAGATATAAAATTAAAAATATAAAACAACTTAGAAACAAAATCGTCTAAAGTACTAAAAACACTATGTTTAATAAAATTTCTATTAAAATGTATCTTATGTAGTAACAACACAACTCCCAAGAAGACTCCAACGACAACTAATAACCATTCATTTTGGTCATTTATGCCACAATCATACAATCACATGGGTGGTCCTTCAATTTAGTAAATCGTTCAATAGCTCAATAATCTGTTAAGATCCTGCTATACAATAAACTCAAATAACACACTCTCACACAATTGCTTGGAAATAAACTCACATAAACATCACATTAATATAACAAAAATTTGCATAAAGAACAATCTCACAATAAGACAGAATCGTGGGCCTCTTCGAGGGGGCAACCTCCTTCAATACTTCATTAATTTGCAAAAGATGGTTACATTGGTGCCTTTTCGGGTATTTAAGGAGTTTCCTTCCAAGGTTGGCTTACATGCAAAATGCCACCTAGATTACATGCATAATGCCACCCGAATTACATGCATAGTGCCACTTTGAATTACATGCACAATGCCACTCGAATTACATGCATAATGCCACACGAATTACATGCACAATGCCACCTATCTACCATGTGTTACATAAAAAGGGTGCCATTTGTCATAGGCACTACCTAAGCTAAAACTTAGAACATTACAAAATATTAATCATGGGTACTACCCACGTTCACTAGGAATTATTACATCAAGGAAGTTATTACATTAAGGGTTAGGATGAGATCCTAACATGCCCTTCTCCTTGAAGAAGTTTTGTCCTCAAAGCTGAAAATGAGGAAACTATTGCTGGAGTTGATGGAGAGACTCCCATGTAGCATCCTCAGGTTGAAGTCCATGCCATTGAACCAGGACATCTGTAATGGTACGGTTGCGCAGAGTGCGAGTTCGACGATCCAGCAGTTGCTTTGGTGCAAGTAATATGGAGCCTTCTTCATCCAATTCGGGGAGTGTTGATGGAACCTGTACCTTGGAGCTGCCCGAAATGTAGGAGGAATGCGTGAGTGGAGGGCGCCCGTAAACTACCTCAAACGGTGTGAGTTTTGTGGTGGTATGATAGGAAGTGTTGTACCACCATTCGGCCAAAGAAAGCCATTTTGCCCAATGAGTAGGATGATCGGAGGCAAGGCAGCAAGGGTAAGTTTCCAAGCATTTATTAACAACCTCTGTTTGACCATCCGTTTGTGGATGGTAGGCTGAACTCATTTTGAGCTGAGTCCCCTGCAACTTAAAAAACTCTTGCCACAAATTGCTAGTAAAGGTGGGATCACGATTAGATACAATGGAGGTTGGCATGCCATGAAGGCGAAGTATGGAGTCAAGAAAAATTTGGGCAACAGTGAATGCTATGTAAGGATGGGTTAGGGCACAAAAGTGAGCATACTTTGAAAGGCGATCCACTACCATGAAAATAACAGACTTGCCTCCAGATTTAGGTAGCCCTTCTATGAAGTCCCTAGAGATGTCAGTCCACACCTGATCCGGTATCGGCAATGGTGGAAGAGTGCCCGGAGAGCGCACTGTTTCTCCTTTCATCCTTTGACCTGTGTCACAGTCTGCCACCAAAGAGCGAATGTCCTATTTCCTACCTTTCCAAAATAAGGTGCGCTTGAGTCGCTCATAAGGTGGTCTGATATTGGGAGGTGTACTATCCGACAATAATGGAATGGCATGGTCGTGAGAGCGATGCGGTGGTAGTGTGGTTGGTTCTGAAAATATGGCCTCTTGTTTGGGGAGAATCTGTTGCATGTCTTGTGGGATTTCACCCATTGGAGATGTGGATGGTTGGATGGATAATAGTTGTGCAATGACCCCACGTGATGATTTTTTTAGCAATTTCTCCATGCCGTTTGAACTGATAATTTGAGGTGTTCTTGTCGGGGAGCCCTTGATGATGTGTGTTTGTCCGTTCTGGGAGAACTGCATCCAAAGTTCAGCAAAGTTCCAACTGATAGTGCCCAATGTACTCAACCATTGGGATCCCAAAACAATATCACATCCGCCCAACTGGAGGGCAAACATGTCCTGCTTGAGTTCATAGTCCCCTATCTTGATTTTAACATTGCGACACTTTCCTTTACAAGGTAAGGTTCCCCCATTGGCTACCATGACCTCAAAGGAATTACAAGTGTGGATATAGCAATTTTCCCGTTGAGCAACTCTAGGGTCAATGAAGTTGTGCGTGCTTCCCGAATCCAGAAGGATGGAAAGACGTTGGCCCTTGAAAAATCCTGTAACCTTCATGGTTTGAGGAGTAGTAATGTCTGCAAGGGCATGGATTGTAATTGCTATCTCAGGTTCCTGTTTCATTTCTGGAGGGTCCTCATCCTCATCACTCTTGTTAGCGGTATCAGGTTCTTCAACATCTATCAAGAACAATTTTTTGTGTGCACACTTATGCCCTTTGAAAAACTTTTCATCACAATTGTAGCATAATCCTTGGGCACGACGTGCATCCATATCTTCGGTGGTGAGGCGCTTGGGTGTAGCAAGTTTATTATCATCTAGGTGTTGGGCTCTAGGAGGAAATGAAGGTCTATTTTGAGGAAACTTTGATGGGTGTCTTTGGGTAGAGAGTTTAGATTCGACCAAATGGGCCAAACTGATAGCTTCCATCATAGTTCGTGGTTTCAAAATTTTACTTATGCTTGGAGTTCCACCTTCAACCCACTGATATAACAACTCTGGAAGAACCCTTCACTCAATCCTCTTGTCCTATTGGCCAATTTCTCAAATTGAGCTTGGTACTCTCGGACTGACCCTGTTTGTTGCAGTTTGGTCAAGGCTCCTGTAAAGTCCTCAAACTCACTAGGACCAAATCAAGTGAGTAGTTGGGATTCAAAATCCTCCCAAGAGAGATTTGGGTAGGCAAGACGCAACCATTGAAACCATTGTAGAGCCTCAGATTCCAAGTTAAAGGAAGCCATCTGGACTCGATGAAATATGGGTACATTATGAAGTCGAAAGAATTGGTCAACCCGACATAGCCACCCATCAACATCCTTCCCACTGAATTTGGGAAAGTCCAATTTGGGCATTCTAAAGGGTGGATCATGGTCACGATTCCTTGTAGAAATCTCAACTTGGTATTCTGATTTGGGTGGTTCTCTTCTCAGTTTGTTGTCTACTTCTATCAATGCTTCTTCTAAGCGATTGCTAGTGGCCTCATGCTCTAGGCGAAGACCTTGGACTTCTTCCCTTATGGAGTGAAAATCCGAGTTAAAGTTCTCAATGGCTTTTGTTAGGGATTCCAAGTGTTCTAGTTCTTTCTGGTGTCCACGGATACCCTGGGCCATTTTTTAGACCTTTTGTGACCAGTTACTAAAAATAGAATTGAATTTTTAGGACTTACTATTTTTAGTAAGTGCCCAAAAAAGTGCTTGGGTGCTATATATCAAAATTATCAGCAGAAGGAGGTGGTCACAATGAGCTATATCTCTCAACACTACTTTTTGGCACCCCAGACTTTTTTTTTTTTTTTATCTCCTGTTTTGCTGAGTCTAACGGTGTTTACAGTTTCTAATTCTGAGCTACTGAGAAAAAGTTGGGTACTTGGAGCACTATCTATAACTGGCCGTGTTTCACACTCAAGATTCTCTGTATTTTGCAGGTGATCGATATGACAGTCTGTTTCGACCTCGAAGACTCGTGGAATTTTTCCCCGACCGTGCCGACCTCACCGACTCGATCGACTTGATCGTGGATCGCCAACTGTAAATTTTACTGTTATTCTCCATACTGTCAACTTAAGTTTCACCCTCATGGATTATCCCGAATGCATGTCCCTTCTGTTATTTTTTTAGTAGAGGACTCCTTTCTCATATGCTCACTTTTGAAATGTAGGTTTACGAACAGGGATGTTTGGATTTTTATTTTTATTATTTTTTGCATTTTTTACAGGTTGAAGTTTTAACAGAACTAGGGAATGCTAAGTATAGGAGTATGTACCACCCATAGGCCCTCTAATATACCGACAGTGATGAAAAATAGTGCTCGGACCAATATTTCAGGCCACTACTCAAGGAGGATTCCACACATACCCTTGAGCACACTACCTGCCTCTCTGACAATACGGGAGGGTAATCGTCTAGGATGTTGTGTCCCATAGACTATGAGTAATACAAGGCCGAAGAGCTTCCTAATGGCTAAAAGTTTGTTTAATCCTAGATGGTCTCCCGATATACCCGAAGATACGTGGGAGCTCAAGTCCGTGCATGAGTTCTGTCTGAGGCCTGGGTATTGGAGCCTGATCGCCCCTCACTTCACTAGACGCTTTATGGGCTATCTAGCTTAGACAATAACGACATATCCTTCGTGATATTTTAAAACCCCCGATACAGGGTTTCTACCTACTCAACTAACAATATATATATTTTTTGTTTTTGGTCTAGAAAAAAAAACACTGTATTTTTTTGGATTTTTTTTTTTAATAAGGAAAAACAGAATGGGAAAAACACACAAAATTTATACCTAATAGGTGGATTGGATGGCAAGAATCATTGCAGTTGCAGTAGAACTTGGCCCTAGAAAGCGCTCTGATACCACTTGTTAAGATCCTGCTATAAAATAAACTCAAATAACACACTCTCACACAATTGCTTGGAAATAAACTCACATAAACATCACATTAATATAACAGAAATTTGCATAAAGAACAATCTCACAATAAGACAGAATCACGGGCCTCTTCGAGGGGGCAACCTCCTTCAATACTTCATTAATTTGCAAAAGATGGTTACATTGGTGCCTTTTCGGGTATTTAAGGAGTTTCCTTCCAAGGTTGGCTTACATGCAAAATGCCACCTGGATTATATGCATAATTCCACCCGAATTACATGCATATTTCCACTTTGAATTACATGCACAATGCCACTCGAATTACATGCATAATGCCACATGAATTACATGCACAATGCCACCTATCTACCATGTGTTACATAAAAAGGGTGTCATTTGTCATAGGCACTACCTAAGCTAAAACTTAGAACATTACAAAATATTAATCATGGGTACTACCCACGTTCACTAGGAATTATTACATCAAGGAAGTTATTACATTAAGGGTTAGGATGATATCCTAACATAATCGTACAATATAGCAATAACCATACAATCCAGTAGAAATCGTACAATCCAACAACAAATCGTACAATCCAACATCAAATCGTACAACCCAACATCAAATCATACAACCCAACAATAACCATACAATCCAGTGGTAAATCATACAATCCAACATAAAATCTTGCAACCCAACATCAAATCATACAACCCAGTAACAAATGTATAATCTAGTAACAAATCGCACAATCGGGTAATTGTTCATTCCAATCAATCATACAATTAATTGGTGTAGTTGTTATCATACAATTGTATGATTTCAATCTTAACCCTAACACTCCTCTCTCAAGAAATTGAGTGGTTCATTGTTGTTTGATTGGTTTTGTGGCACTCTAGGTTAATATTTTATGCTTCCTTCACTCTATTTGCTTACACCTTTTAGATGTAAGCATCCCTTTACCAAAAATTCACTAAAATTATTATGACCCACAACTATATGATTTTATTCTCAAATGTAATTTCAATCATAATTAAATGTTGGCATTCCTCTGATGAGATAAATAATTATTTGATAGTTATTATCTCAATCTCCTCTTGTCTCAGTCTGACATCAAAGTAAAAAATAACCTCTCTTTACGTTGTAGATATCTTGCACCACAGTTGAATGTGAAATCCAAATTTATCAACCATTGTGGTATTCAAAAATATATATTTTATCTTTCTACCCACAAAATGTATTTTATCAGCTTTGTTATCCTCTATTACTGGTATGTGAATGGTTTCTTAAATCCCAACTTCACCATCATAACTCTTCTTCATCAGAATGCAACACACCAGATAAGTTTCTAAGATCTTGCACAATAGAAACAATAGAATACATGCAATACCAAATATACAATTTACATCAACCAATTATCACAAGGGTTAATAGATAAAATTGTGTTTAATTATTTGATTGGAATTACAAAGCCGAATTAAGATTTCCAATCCCTCTTTTTTCCAGCCCACTCTAAAACACAAGCAAAAAAATTATAATCCTATTTGCACAATAGAAAAACCATTGGCATTTTTTTTCCACAACTATTCATCTTCCAGATATTGGTTGGATGCTCCCGCATCATACTCATCGGGTAGAAGAAATGGTTCATAAGCATTCAATAAGTCTTTAATGTGAATCCCATATTTGATAATATAAGATGTGTTAATCCATTTAGCATACTTAATTACACAGTTCTTCCACTTGACTAAGTTTTCATGATATTCCTTACCTATTGTCTTTTTAACAACCCTATAATAGATGATAATATTAATTTCATCACGTTTCTTTTCTAGCAATTATTGTACCCAATAAATCTTTGAAAGTATTGAAACTGCATCCTCTTATTCATAAGTTGATCCTTCATGGTAAGGATATAGATCTACTACATTGAATATGGGTGATATATCCACTCCTTCAGGTAGTTGTATTTCTTAAGCATTAGTGGTAAACTTGATCATGACTTTACAAGGTCCAATCTTCTTCCAGTTTAACTTTTTGTAAGTACCTTTTGGGAATTGCTCCTTTCATAAATATGCTAGAACAAAATCACCAACCTAAAATTCTAGCACTCTTTTCTTGTGATCAACACATTATTTATACTTCATGGCACTCTTTTCTAAATCACTTCACACATCTTGATATAAATCTTGAATATAGTCAAAAAAATACTTTGCAATAGAACTTGGTCTCTGTAGATCAGGTATTTTTCATAACTCATTTATTTTTCATAACTCATCTACTTTTCGTATATGTACTCTACATACAATATGAAATGGATTTTCACATATTATATGATTCACTGAGTTGTATGCGAACTCTACTTGTGCCAAAACAATATTTTAGAGTATATTATATTATTTAGTTACATACTACTTTACCACCTTGGGTACATTACTAGAGTAGGGGTTTAATTTAGAGTAAAGATAAGTAGTTACTTCAACATGTAATAAATGCACAAGTGTTATAATGTGCAATGATGTAAATGTGCATGTAGTCCACATGTACATTAGTCATAGGATAGAGTCAAAGGTAGAGTAAGGGCCAAGGAACTTATCTTCCTATATAAATGTATTATAGTGAGTGAAATAAGAGAGAAGAGAATATAGAGAGTGCATAGTATATATTGGTAGTGTGGTACAATGTAGCTCTTCAAAAATAGTTTATGGAGTGTTCATGTCCTCCATTATACTGCATTGTACTATTTTTGTAAGCTTTCATTAATGACATATTTTTGAGTTATTGTAGAAGTTTCTCTTATTATTTTCCTACATATTATAGTGTCATTATCATATAATTATCATAGCTTACTTATTTTACATCTTGTGGTTAAATTCCCTATATTATATACTCAATTAAAGCTAATAGTGGTATCAGAGCACATGGTAGATCGATAGGAAATAGGGAGAGCCACAAGTGAGATAGAGAGAAATCCAAAAATATCATTTATAGAATTTTTGAGATTGCATTTGGCTAGAGTATTTCTAAAGGGTTGCAAAAAAACTTGTGAAGACTAGTACTTAACATGGATTTCACTAGATTGACAAATCAACTAGTGAAGATTGATCATCTCTAGATTTAGAGTTTATTCCATTATAGAACTAATACTTTGTTGTAGGAAAAGGAGTTTCAAAGAAAATTGAGAAGCTTCCTACATATATATAGGAAGGATATCTTATTTGGAAACAATCAAAAACCAAAAGCAACAAATAAAATATGAATATTTAGAGGCATATATAAAAGGTCCCATTGCTAGAGATTGTAGACCTACAAAGAGTAGTAGAAGAAAAGGCCACAGAAACCTTGTTGCAGATTCGAGGAAGAAAAGACTCCATATAAGATTCCAAGAGAAGATAGGAGATTGGTGATCCCTATTGAAGAATGCAAATAGTAGATTGAAGAGACTTTAGAAAAGAGTCTAGGAGAATATTGGAGGTTGGTGATATCCATTGAAGACTACAAATAGCAGATTGAATATATTCCAAAGAAGTGTCCTAGTGAATATAGGATATTGGTTATCTTCATTGAAGATTGAAGACTTCACCCTAAATAAGTTGAAGAGACACACAAAAGGTCCATTAAATAATTTCTAAAGATAGAGAAGGACTAGCGAAAATCCTATTCTTGAAGTAGTAAATTTCATAGATCCAGAAGGGAAATATCAATTCCAAAATTCCACAATAGAAGGTTGAAGAAAATGTATCATTTGGAAGACCAGAGAAGTTGTGAGAGTGAAGACCTTAGATAAGAGGTATCAAGGAGAAACAAGGAGAAGTCTTGGTGAGCCTCATTGAAGGAGATTTGAAGAAGGCCATTGAAGGAGTTCCTAGGAGAAATCATTGGAGAAATTTACCACCAAGGATAAGTTCTTGATAAAGGAAAATTTTGGGACAATTATCACCATCTAAAAACAAGCCCAAATTGAGATAGATTTGGCAAGAAGCTTGCCAAATTTTTGAGGAGAATGGTAAGGACCTCAAGACTTTCATATTATTGATAAGAAGGCCTAGATTAAAGTCAAAATTCAACAAGAAATTTGAAGGAGAAAGGAGCCATACATTACTACCAAAACTGAGAGGTTTTAATATTGCCTTTGAATGCTAGAAGGCTCATTTGGAGAAAGGAGGTCTACTAAATTTATAATAGAAAACTAAAGGATCCTTGAAGGAAAATATTAGCTATGATTCGAAGGAGTTCTTGTTGTGGTGATTTTTTGTGTCCTTAAATATTTGGGGTTGTCACGCCACAAGAAAATCACTGGTTCACAAACAACATTGTGGACTCTAGTGGATCCACCTCTTTAACTTGAGAAAATATTATCACAAAGACTCTAGACAAACTGAGTAAGGTAAGGATACCCTGGAGGTGAGCCTATATTACTTCTCATATGCTCATGCTCATCCAGATTAACAAAAACAAAGTAAAACTACAATGTTAAAAATGACCAAGCTTTAGAGTAACTCCTAGCTAATGCTTCAAGTTGTAGATCGGTGCCTTATCCATTGGGCAATTGTAGCCAGACTTAAAGGATGATGAAGAAATAAGGGGGAGGAGATAAAACTGAGCCAATCACATCCATTCAAATAATGTAATAGATATGATTAAACATGCCAGTGAAAGAAGACACCACTTATACATTCAAATAATGTAACATATAAATGGGACAACAAGTAAAAATACACATGAAATTGCTAAAAGGAGGAAGCAGGATAGCATTGATCAATGGATCATTACAATGGAGTCTGGTCAGTGTAACCAGATCTCACTAAGCAAGTACAAACAAATTCTTCATTCAAATAATGTAACAGAGAACTGCAACCCTTCATTCAAATGATGTAACAAAGGGCCTCCCAAATTTTGACCTTAGTCACTGGAAATAATCTCAGCAAACTGGACACCTCCTCAACAAAACTTGCATAGTGATAGGGAAGAAAAAAATGATGACTAGACAAGACACACAAAAGAAAATACAACTAACAAGGATGACACTCTGGTATACCTCTTGCAGAATTACTGCACAAAAAACTTGATGATGAAAGTTGTTGCAACCACTCTCTCATATAGTCGGTAGATTGGTTCTCATTCAAAGTCGATGATGGCCCATAATTGCCAAAATTGCAACTGCTCTGGTGATGGCTCATAACTGTAATTGTTACAAAAAATTGGATGATGGCCCATAAAAATTGTAACTGCCTCTAAAATTGATCCACCATATTGCTTACATTAAATGGCTTGGTAGTGGTCAAAACGCCTCCATTCCTCTTGAAAACGGCCCAAAAATGGCTTCAAAAAATTAACTTCCAACTACTGAAACTTGGCCGCATAAATGAGGCTGGTTATAATTTTTAATTTTTAATTTTTATAAGGCTAACTTTAGCCATTTTTAATTTTTATTATCAAAAATTAAATAATAATAATTTATCATTTACCAAAAGTATTGATAACGACAATATTATTATGTTTATTTAATTACACGGTTATATAAATATATAATAATATTTAAATATAATATTATATAAAAAGGCCACATGGGCCATCAAAGAGAATGGCCCACATGGACCTTCTAATAAGGTCAAATTTCCCTTTTAGAGGGAATCGGCCGATGGCAATGGCCATCGGCCAAAAATTCCCTCTATAAATGGAAACGATCGATGGCCATGGCCATCGGCAAAAAATTTATTTTTATTTTATTTTTAATTTTTAATTTTTTTTTTTTTAAAGATGGAGAAGGGGTTGTCAGTAGACCCCCTCTCATGGTTGACCAACAGGCATCAGCCAACGCCCTCTCATGGTCGGTCGAACCCCTCTCATGGTCGACCAAGTTTTTTTTATTTTTTGGTCAGTCGAACCCCTCTCATGGTCGGTCAACGAGCATCAGCCGATGCCCTCTCATGGCCAGCCGACAAAGGTTGGCCAAATTTTTTTTAAATAAATATTTAAAATATATAATATTTATTATTATATATAAAGTTAAATTAAACATTTAAATAAATATTTAACTAAATTTAATTAAAAATCAAATTTAATTAAATACCTAATTAAACATATAATGGAACTTTAAAAAAAATATATATATATATATATATATATATATATATATATTTAATTAAACATTTAAGACCCTAGAGGTAAAAAATGATTAATTAAATTTTATTAAAGTCCAAAAATGACGATAAAAGACCAAAACGATGACCTGACTTCGATGACATAGAGATTTTCAAAGACACTTTTGAAAGGTGAGACAGGCCTGGAAAGGACCCAAGGACCCAAAAATTTATTGAATGGAGGCAGACTGGGGCAAAAATGCAAGGGACTCATAGGACACCAAAATTTTTGAAAAATAGGGGTAAAACAAGTTGGATTTTGAGGATCCAACATAGGCTCCAACTAGGATAGGTGATGAAAAATATTGTTGGGCAATGAATCACCTGAGAACTCCAGAATCTCCAGCAGACCAAAAAGATAAAACTTGCCTAATCACCTATAGAAAACACCTTAGTCACCTACAAGAACTCCTTAATCACCTACAGGAAAACACCTTAGTCACCTATAGAAACTCCTTAATCACCTAAAAGGACTGCTTAATCACCTAGAAAGGACTCCTTAATCACCTAAAGACTAAAACACAACTTTTTTTTTTGTGTGTGTTTCTCAAGCCCTTTGTATAGAATGATACAATTTCAAATGTTGGCCATTGATAGGAATTGAAAATTCCTTGCCATCCAGAGTTTGCAACTTGTAAGTATGTTGGCCTACCATTTGAAGGATTTGATAGGGACCAAGCCATTTTGGTTCCCACTTCCCTTTTTATTCCCCATGCTTGTCATTCTTAGGATCCCAATACAACACTATATCTCCTTCCTAAAAAGGTTTACCTCTGGCCTTCTTATTGAACAATTGTGATGTTTTATGAGCCTGCTCAGTCATCTTCATTAATGCATCTTTTTTGTCTTCCTACAACTTCACCATTTGATCAAGTCTTCTTTGCAAGACATTTGGATTTTCATGATCCTGTAGAAGCAAAGACAAAGCATGACTTTCTACCTGAGGGGGCAATAGAGCATCCTCACCATAAACTAGCTCATAAGGAGATTTTCCTATGCTTCTTTTGATAGATATTCTATCAGCCCACAGAGCAAACTTTAGTTCACTATCCCAACTTCTCTTGTTCTTGCCCAATGCTCTTTTGATTCTTGTGATCAAATTTTTGTTTGAGGATTCTGCTAATCCATTCCCTTGAGGATAGTAGTTTGTAGAATGAGAAAGCTCTATGTTGTACCTAGCACAAAATTCAATCATTTCAAAAGAAGTGAAGTAGTTACCATTGTTTGTAACTAACTTCTTAGGGACCCCAAATCTTGTCAATATTTGCTCTTCCAAAAACTTGATGACCACCCTTGTAGTAGATTTCTTGAGAGGTGCTACTTCTACCCACTTGGTAAAATAGTCTATTGCTGTGATGATCCACCTGTGACCTCCAGAAGAATTGGGGTTAATCTCACCTATGAGATCTATTCTCCATTGAGCAAAAGGAGCTTCAACAATCACTGGCTTCAAGGGCATGGCTGGAAAATTCTTCTTCCCTACAAAAATTTGATAGTTATGACAACTTCTAACAAAATGGTAGACATATTTAAACAATGAGGGCCAATAATAACCAACTCTCATGATTTTGTGAGTAGTGGCCTTTGGAGCAAAGTGGCCTCCACAAAAACCAGAATGATATTCTTTCAACACTTGAGGCACTTCTTTCTCAAAAAAACAGAGAAGCAACACTCCATCTGGATGCCTCCAATATAGTCTACCATCCTGAATGTAATACCTTTGAGCCAATTGCTTGATAGACCTTTTATTTTGGGATATGTCTCCTAGAAATGATAAGTTTTTGAGGTAGAATATTATGCCATCATACCATCTACAATCAGAATTATCAATTGCTCTAGCTTCTTGCTGCTCATCTACTACAATAGTGTTATTCATATCTTCTCCCTCTTTTTTGGCCAAGTACTTTTCCAGTCCTTGTCCTTTGACAATTTGCACTGCCTTGAACTCCACATCATACTGCAGTAATTTGGCCATCCACCTTGCAGGACTACCTAAGGGTTCAGGTTGAGTGAAAACATATTTAATAGCAATGTAGGGGATACAAGCTATTACCTTATTGGACCCAAAGATATACTTGAAATGATCCAGTGCTCTGATTAATGCATAAGCCTATTTTTCCAAAATGGAAAATTTTAGTTGAGCACCCTTCAATCTTGTACTCATAAAGGCTATGGGCCTTTCATTTTTCTCTCCATATTGCTGAGCTAGAACTACAGCAATAGTGTGTTCTAAAGCAAATGAGTAGATTTTAAAATATTTGGAGTAATCAGGGCAGATCAATACTGGAGCCTTAGTAATTGCATCTTTGATTTTCTGAAAAGTTGTAGTATTTTCCTCTGTCCACCTTATTTCTCCATTTTTTTTGATCATGTCATTTATTGGCTTGGCAATCTGAGCAAAATTAGGGACAAACCTCCTAATAAAGTTAATCTTTCCAAAGAATGATCTAACTCCCTTAAGATTCTTAGGAGGGGGAATTTTAGCAATGGCTTCTACTCTTTGTGGATCAATGCTAATTCCATATTTTGAAATAATATGCCCAAGTAGTTTACCTTGTGTGGCCCCAAACACACATTTTCTAGGATTTAAAGATATGCCAAACTCCTTGCACCTATCAAACACTTGAGTTAGATGTGCAAAGTGATCTTCAAGATTTTTTGAAAAACTGTAATATCATCAAGATATACTACCACTATCTTGAACATCAATCCTTTAAATGCAACATCCATTGCTCTCTGAAATGTTGCCCCTGCATTCATCAATCCAAAGGGCATCTTGAGATATTCAAATGTTCCCCATGGTGTAGTGAAAGTTATTTTGTGCCTGTCTTCTGGATTCACTGCAATATGATTGTAACCTGAAAAAGCCATCCAATAAAGATATTCTTGATGACCCAACCACTGCTTGAAGTAACTGCTCCATATTTGGAAGTGGATAGTTATCTTTGAGAGAGCTCTTATTCAGATTCCTAAAATCTACACAAAGCCTGATCTCACCATTCTTTTTTCTAACTGGAACTAGGTTTTCCAACCAAGTAGAAAATCTCACCTTCCTGATTATCTTGGTATCCAGTAACTTTTGCACTTCTTTCTGCATAATTGGATGCAAAGTGGGATTGAACTTCCTTTGTTTCTACCTGAAAGGCTTAGTATATTTTTGAAGAGGTATTATGTGAGTCATTACCTTTGTATTGAAGGTCTTCAGATCTTCATAACTCCAAGCAAAAGCATCCATGTTCTTTTTCAAGAACTTGATATATTGTTGCTTCTCTTTTCTTGATAGAGCCTTATTGATCCTAACAATCTTGGGCTCTTCCTCTGTTCCAATATTAACTTCATCAATCTCGGATTCTTGGACCAGAGGTTTATATGCTCTATCAAAGTCATCAAACAAGCTCTCTAAAGATACCAACCCCCTAGGGATCTTGTTGGTCTTTAGTTGTATGACTTCTGTAGGCTCTCCAATAATATCCTTTAGTTTTTCTTCATCACTTTCATCACAAATAACATCAGAAAATTCATTTTGCATAGTCATAAAATCATTAATGTGTATATCATCATGAAAAACTTGTAAATATACCACATTATCAGGGACAGATGGCTTATAAACATATATGGTTGGGAACCTTTCCATAAACCAAGTGTCTATCTCAAGATTTTCTGCTCTAGAAGCATTAATGGCCAACATATTAGCATTGTGATTTTGTGCTCTAGGAATAAATTGCAGATCAAAAGCCAAGAATCTATCTATTTCATCCAACACTGCCTACTTATTTAGTTTTAGTCTAGGGTGCTTTGTTTGATATTTCCCTTTTATTTGTTGGATTATTAGTTCAACATCCCCACTAACTTTGAGGTAATTAATACCCAATTCTTTGGCCTTCCTTAGCCCTAGCAATAAAGCTTCATATTCTACAACATTATTTGTACAAGAAAATTCTAACCTGTATGGTATGCCAAGATAGCTACCATTGATGTCTATCAATAGTACTCTAGCTCCTGCTCCTGCTTTAGATTTTGCCCCATCAAAGGTCATAGTCCATAACTCATAAGTTAGAATTCTATCAATTTTTGCATCTACTTCAGCCTTCAGTTTTGGATCCATATTCTCAGCATCAGGTACTTCCAACAAGAAAGGAGAATGCTAGATAGAGTAAACCCCCATGTCTTTTTCCTCAATAGAATTCATGGCATTAACCATGTTATCATTAGGATCTCTAAATTCAACTAAATACCTATTGAAGGGTTCTCTTTTTAATATCACTTTCTCCTTACCCTACATTGGAATAGTGGCATATGACCAATCTAACTTAATAGTACCACCTAACTGCTCTGCCCAATGCCTAGAGAGTAAGATAGAAAAGAAAGGGTCCACATCTACAACTGCAATATCCATCACCACTCCTTTCTTAGGATATTGTTCAATATGGATAAGAAGTCCAGTGATAATGCCTACACAAGGTACTCTCCTATTATCCATGATAGAAATAGGAGGATGCTCTTTTTGAAAAATCAAACCTAACTGATCAACTACTTGTTTTGACATTACATTCATGGAAGCACCACTATCAAGCATGCAGTTATGAATAACATATTGGTCCCCATAGCCTGATGTATACCTTAGTGAGATGTAAAATAGCTTAATTGAATATGGAGCTCTAACTGCATTATTCACAAGGCCTATGGGGTTTTGAGGCTTTCCTCCTAATTGATCAATTAATTTGAAGGCTTTACATACCTGATACCGGTACTTTGGAATAGTCATTAATTCCCCAAAAGTGATGTTGACCTTCTGCTTGGCAACCTCTATACCCATATCAAACTGATCTTTCTTATCATCAATTCTTTTTTAGTTTTTTGATTAGCCAAGTCACTTTGCTGCTTTTGGATAATTTCTTCTACATCAGGCTCTTCAGGAATCATTTGTAGTTTCATATGATTTACCTTTTTCTATGAAATCACTCCTGTAGCTTTCTCCTTTTGTGCAGTCCTCTCCAAAGACTAAGGCTCTTTGCTCAAGATCACTGGCACATATGTCCATGTCCCTTTCAAATTTTTTTTCTCTGGTTTCATCCTCCTGAGTCCAGCATACATTAATTCTAATATCTTCATCTTTAGATTCAACATTCAAATCAACATTAGAATGCATACTTAGATAAATGCCACAATCAACAGGGTTATGTGGTGCATCACAAGTAGAGCAATAAAAGGGATAATCTGATGCTATATTATTTGATGGCATGGGATTTGGAATAGAATTTAGATCTCTCTCTACTTATTTATTTTTCCAATTTCCATTCCGATTCTTGTTTCCTTCCTCATTTCCATTGTTATTCCAGTTTCTATTGAAATTCCTCCTGAAAGGAGGCCTGTTATCTTCTTGCTATCTATTATTTCCCTGTGAAGTTTTTGCAGTGTTGTCCTTCCCTTTTTCAAGTCTAGCCAACCTGTTATTCAAAGTAGTAAACATCTCACTCAATTGATTAGCTATTTTGTTCATTGGATCTTGATCTGTTTTCTTAGGGATAGAGAACTCAACCTTCTTAGGCTTTCTTTCAGGTTGATTGGGCTCCAGAGAGTATGATTTCATTTTACCACTATCAATCATATGTCTCTCTATTTCAATAGCTCTTTCCATACATATATCAATGGTGGTTGTTGCTTGTTGCCTTAGCTCATAACTAAAATCTCTAGGGAAAGCATTCTTGTAGAAACAAATGGATTGATCATCATTTGGCCTTAATGCTACAGGAATATTATTTTTGGTCTTGAAGAACCTCCTATTGAAATCTTCTACTGTTTCATTTTCCTTCTTCTTCATGGTGGCCAACTCTATCAGCAAATATTGTTCATTCTTCCTCTCTCCATATTTCCTAAGGAAAGTGTTCTCTAGCTCTTGAAAATTATGGATAGTACCAACTCCAAGGTTGTTAAACCATTCTCGAGCATCCTTCTCTAAAGTTTGAAAGAATAATCTAAGGATAACATCTTCATCATCCACCTCAAGACTATCCATGGCATATAGAAAATCTCTAATATGATCTTCACCAATCACAACATTGTTTCCTTGGAACTTAGGCAAGTACTTATGAGCTTTACTAGGGAGAGGATTCAGATTTATAGGTAAAACAAAAGCTCTATATCTATTGGTCCTCCACTGATTAACATTAGCATTGGCATTCTGATTAACATTTTGATTTACATTAGGAGTTACCATACTCACTACAGGTTGATTCACTATAGGTACTTGGTTTACAATAGGAGAAGACTGATTCAAACCAAGATTTGGGCTGGAAATAGAAATTGGAATTGAAGATTTTTTGTGAGACTTGAAAAATACCTCAGGATTTGGCACTCCAAAAAGCACTTCTTTGCCACTTCTTGTAGATGCCATATCCAGCTTCTTTAATTTTAAAATTTTGAGTTCATTCGAAGTCGCCAACACATATATGCAAAGAAAGAGCAAGATCTTCAAAAATACTTGGGCTAATATTGCTCAGCCTGATATTCACTCAACTCTCACAAATTCCACTCTAGGAGAGACTGAGAAAAATAAAAACACATAAAAATACTATGCCACCAAAAATTATTGGTGTTAAGTTGGCAAGTAAAAGATTCAAAATATCATTGGGAAGTAAACTTCAGAAAAATAACTTGCATATAGCACAAAATTTCATTCCCCAACAATGATGCCAAAAATTGTTGTGGTGATTTTTTGTGTCCTTAAATATTTGGGGTTGTCATGCCACAAGAAAATCACTGGTTCACAAACAACACTGTGGACTCTAGTGGATCCACCTCTTTAACTCGGGAAAATATTATCACAAAGACTCTAGATAGACCGAGTAAGGTAAGGATACCCTAGAGGTGAGCCTATATTACTTCTCATATGCTCATGCTCATCCAGATTAACAAAAACAAAGTAAAACTACAACATTAAAAATGACCAAGCTTTAGAGTAACTCCCAACTAATGCTTCAAGTTGTAGACCGGTGCCTTATCCATTGGGTAATTGTAGCCAAACTTAAAGAATGATGAAGAAATAAGGGGAAGGAGATAAAACTGAGCCAATCACATCCATTCAAATAATGTAACAAAGATGATTAAACATGTCAGCGAAATAAGATGCCACTTATACATTCAAATAATGTAACATATAAATGGGACAACAAGTAAAATTGCACATAAAATTGCTAAAAGGAGGAAGCAGGATAGCATTGATCAATGGATCATTACAATGGAGTCTGGTTAGTGTAACCAGATCTCACTAAGCAAGTACAAACAAATTCTTCGTTCAAATAATGTAATAGAGAACTGCAGCCCTTCGTTCAAATGATGTAACAAAGGGCCTCCCAAATTTTGGCCTCAGTCATTGGAAATAATCTCAGCAAACTGGACACCTCCTCAACAAAACTTGCACAGTGATAGGGAAGAAAACGGGGTGACTAGACAAGACACACAAAAGAAAATACAACTGACAAGGATGACACTCTGGTATACCTCTTGTAGAATTAATGCATAGAAAACTTGATGATGAAAGTTGTTGTAGCCACTCTCTCATATAGCCGATAGATTGGTTCTCATTCAAAGTCGATGATGGCCCATAATTGCCAAAACTGCAACTGCTCCGGTGATGGCTCATAACTGTAACTATTACCAAAAATTGGATGATGGCCCATAAAAATTGTAACTGCCTCCAAAATTGATCCACCATATTGCTTGCATTAAATGGCTTGGTAGTGGTCAAAACGCCTCCATTCCTCTTGAAAACGACCCAAAAATGGCTTCATAAAATTAACTTCTAGCTGTTGAAACTTGGCCACACAAATGAGGCTGGTTATAATTTTTAATTTTTATTTTTTATTTTTTATAAGGCTAACTTTAGCCATTTTTAATTTTCATTATCAAAAATTAAATAATAATAATTTATCATTTACCAAAAGTATTGATAAGGACAATATTATTATATTTATTGAATTACATGGTTTATAAATATATAAGAATATTTAAATATAATATAATATAAAAAGGCCACGTGGGCCATCAAAGAGAATGGCCCACATGGACCTTCTAATAAGGCCAAAATTCCCTTTTAGAGGGAATCGGCCGATGGCAATGGCCATCGACCAAAAATTCCCTCTATAAAGGGAATCGGCCAATGGCCATGGCCATCGGTCGAAAATTTATTTTACTTTTACCCTTTTTTTTATTTTTAATATTTTTCTTTTTAAAGATGGAGGGGAGGGTCATCGACTGACCCCTTCTCATGGTCAGCTGACGTGCATCGACTGACACCCTCTCATGATCGAAATTTCCTTTTTTTCTTGATCGGCCAACTCCCTCTCATGATCGGCTAACAAGGGTCGACCAAATTTTTTTTAAATAAATATTTAAATCTGTTAGAGTTAAAATAAAGTGCACTATGCCTTCCTTGACACTTGTCAGTTTCTCTTGACAAGTGTCATGTGTTGAATATAGGCTTATGCCTATATATTGTAACTCATTTCATGAATAATTTAATCTCATTATGAAACTTTGGCCAAAAAGTCTGCCGCAATCAGAGCTGGCGTTGGTTGACTCTTGTCCGTCTACGTCCGTCAGCACCAGGCTCTGAAGCATCGATGATGCTGCAATGCTTTTTCTAACTATGCAAAGCGCTCCATATTTGAGGCCCTCGTCGCTGCTTTCTCGAGAATTGAACCTGCGCTGGAGCTAGAAACATGAATTATAAATTTGGGTTGCATCCACTGCTGCGTCGATCGGTTTCATAATGGAATGAGGAGGAGTAAATATTATTTTTCGACACCTGTATCATGTTTGGAACTTTGTAATTATGGCGACATGTGATGACCATTCTGCACATATTTTCAGTCTGGTGAATGAATAACAGATATCACTTTCTGAGTACATCAACGGGCTCTGTCCGGCGACCTTATCGAAGACATCAATTTCCTGGAGCGGATTTTGAACGACCAAAGCTGACATGGATGCGGAGGATGAAGGAACACGTTGTTTTTTGAATAGAAGGGAATCGTATGTAGGTAGTGTGGTTCCTGACATGCGGGAATGCTTGCTGGAGATTGCAGTTTGATGCTGTTAACATAAGTTGCAGTTCAGTTAAATGGCGAAGACGGTGCCAACAACGCCCACGATGAGAAGTCAGAGATCGAGCACGTGTTTGCTTTCTTGTAGAGGGAATATTTTAAATTCTATGGGCCATATATTTTTTTTAATATTCCAAATGATAGTGGACTGCCAATGGAAAGTTGGCCGACAAGGCGTTTAATCAATCATGTGATAGGGCATTGTTTTTAATAAAGTAGAGGGACCACTTTATTAATAGTATGGCACTTGGAAGTGTTCATTGTTATTGGCAGACAATATGGCTTTATTGACCCCGAAGGTCATTCCAGAATATTCCCTGCATGGGAAAATTGAAAATTGTAGTCTGTTTTTTTAATTCCGCCACAGTGCGATGCCAGGAATCTTCTATTTCTGAGGTTTAATTGCTGCCTAGATAGGCATGCTGTTGTTTTCCACATGATGAAGGCCCCTTTGATGGTGGAATATAGGGGTATTTATAGTTGTTGGAAACGGTTTTTCGTGACAGACACAATGGAGGTGTCATATTGTAATTTTGAGGCTGTTTCAATTGAGTTTTTTAGCCTCAAAATTTTTCTACCTTGAAGTGCACTTTCGGTTGTATCCGACACTCCCAAGGTAATTTCATATGTGATCCTTGTACCTAGTGATCTTTTCTATACACTTGGCGAATGCAGCGGCTGGTTACCCATGCATTTCGGTGGGATGACATGGTCACCATAAGGACACTAATACTAGGGACTACAGACATAGACACCCTAGACTCTATCCGAGGTTTTTTCGGATCTACTTCTGAAGACTACAGACGAAGACACTTCAGAAGATTCTCTTATTTTCTTCTTCTCTCCTCCTATTTTGATCTATGGCTCATTTTTATTGTATTGAGTGCATTTTCGGCAGAGACCGACACTCTTATATGGCTCGTTTTTCCTTTCATTAGGTGCATTTTTCGGCACAGACCGACACCTTCTAGATTGAGTTCACCATGTGGTGAATCTAGTCAGTGACCTACGAGTGGCAACATCCTCTGAGGATGACCTATAGAGGCAACAGACCCAGATGTGGCTGACCCTGAGGCACCCATGATGACCCTAAGGCACTTAGACGGTTGAACCAGTGACAACAGACCCGTGGAAGTGGCTGACCCTGAGGCAACAGACCGAGATGTATACACAGTGGATCTAGCATTATTCACAGTTGGAGAGCCAAGAGCACAAAGCACGAGCCTAAGACCAAATCAGCAATAAGGAGGATGATAGGTTGTTTTCGAGAAGTCAACATTAAGGGGGAATGTTACCTAATGTTGACTTGCTTTGTTTTTTCTTTAGTTAGGATAGTGCACTTTAAGGGGGAATGTTAGAGTTAAAATAAAGTGCACTATGCCTTCCTTGACACTTGTCAGTTTCTCTTGACAAGTGTCATGTGTTGAATATAGGCTTATGCCTATTTATTGTAATCATTTCTATCAATAATATAATCCCTTGAGTTTTCCCTCCTAAAAAAATCAATAAATATTATATATATATATATATATATATATATATATATATATATATATATATAAATATTTTTTTTTTTTTTTTTCTTTTTTCTTTTTTTCTTGGTCGGTCGACCCCCTCTCATGGTCGATCGACGGGGGTCAATCGAAATTTTTTTAAATAAATATTTAACATAAATATTTAAATAAATAAATATTTAATATATATATATATATATTTATATATATATAAATAAAGTTAAGTTAAACATTTAAATAAATATTTAACTAAATTTAATTAAATACATAATTTAATATAAAATGGAATTTAAAAAAAAAAAAATTTATTTAATTAAACATTTAAGACCCTAGAGGTAAAAAATAATTAATTAAATTTTATTGAAGTCCACAAATGATGACAAAAGACCAAAACAATGACTTTACTTTGACGATACAAAAATTTTCAAAGACACTTTCAGAAGGCGAGATAGGCTTGGAAAAGACCCAAGGACCTAAAAATTTATTGAACGGAGAGAGACTGGGGCAAAAATGCAAGGGACTCACAAGACACCAAATTCGTTTGAAAAGCTGAGGGTAAAACAAGTTGGATTTTGAGGATCCAACATTTCCCTACCAAATTTTTGAGATTCAAGGATAACATTTCAGTAGAAGCGATTGACTACTTTGTAGTCTAAAAATTTTCATATTGAAGGTGACAATAAAGTAGCAACTTGGGCATCATCAATAGATGCTAAGTTTCAGATTGTCAGGATACATCCTAAAGGAGAATTGAAGTCACCTACTACAGTTTCAAGGCAACAAGTTAGAAGGGTTTCAAAGCTGCAAATAGGTGAGATAGAGAGTTGTTTCAGATAGCCAAGAAGAGTTGCAAGTTCATCCAATAAAAGGTAGCAATAAAGTGAATCTAATCACCTTGCAATCCTTCATCTATAGAGTTCGTTAAGGTAAGAAACTTTGGTGCAATAGGTTCATCACTGAACATTAAGTTACTTAGTTCGTTATTAAGTTTCATTAAGCACCATATTAGAATTAAAGTTGCAAGGAGAGTGTTGCATATTAAAGTCTTCAAAGGGAGTGTAGAAGATAGTTTCTTTTAAGGTTAATACCTGCACATTAAAATAGGAGTTAGATATATTTCGACAAAAAGAAAAATATCTTCCTATTAACTAGTTGAAACAAAGAGGGCATTACTTTTAAGTTAAAATTGCATAGATTATAGTGCATTCAAGAGTTATTATTAGTGCATCTTACAAGTTACTTTGGAGGAGAAATAAGGTGAGATTACTATTGCACTATTCTAGTTATCCTTAAGTGCATTAAGTTGGAGATATTATTGGTGCATTAAGGATTGATCAAAGGTGAAAATTAGTGCACTATACTAGTTACTCTTGAAATATTATTAAGTGCATTGGTTTGTAAGTTAAAGTGAAAACCAAAGTGCACAAATTAGCATAATATCAAAGTGTCTAAAGACACTATTTAGTGTAGAATACCTGCAGGTTATTGTGGCATAGTAAAGACACCTAAAAGGTTGATATACCTCCAAGGAGTGGAGAAGAAATCCACCATTAAAACTAGGAAAATGAGCTATAAAAGGAGACTAGGAAGTCTCATATTTTAGTTGCATATTACAGGTTATTATTCAAGCATCAAAATTGTCTTTTATTACTTCAAGTGGAGATAACGAGTAAGTGTATTAAGAATACACTACGAAGCCTAGAATCCTATATACAAGCAACCAACATTAGCACTAGCAAAAGTGCTTAAAGAAGAGCCATTCCAAAAGGGATCAACATCCACCATTAGCAAAAGAAAAATACAACTCAAGATGCTTGAATGAAGAGCCATCCACATGGCTCGAAACTTACCTCATCAAGGTGTTAGAAGATA
This sequence comes from Wollemia nobilis, assembly GCA_028583015.1. NCBI lineage: Eukaryota > Viridiplantae > Streptophyta > Pinopsida > Araucariales > Araucariaceae > Wollemia > Wollemia nobilis. Next base: position 5,309,675 of record JAQPPZ010016982.1, on the reverse strand, counting down.
CTGACATTTGTCATCGAATCCAGTGCCTAAGGCAACGTCAACTTGTAGTATAAAAAGAGCCTCCATAAGGTGAATATCATCCTACATAAAATATAGAACCAAGGATAGCATATTATAGCAAAGTATAAGGTGAAAGCACAGTGCATTACCAAGGGTACAACTCAAATGAATTGCTAGCCAAGATGTATATTTATAGTCACCATAGAACCTCCATTGTAGCACTTGAGAACCTCCATAGCTGGAGCCAACTTCATAGTATCACCTTCAAAAATATTAGAGATAAGATACAAGAAGGCATTCAGTGGCAATAAATAGGCATTGAGTAAGAGACATTGAGGGAACCCTACATGCACAAGATTGGAGTGACACTTGCAAGTTTCTACCAAGGGATATTATGCCACTTGGAACAAAGGTAAAAGAGCATATCCATATTCATAACACCAACACTCAAATGAAAGGGTGCTCAAACAAAGTAAAACCTTTTATCATAAATTCAACGCTATCATAATTTCAACGCTCAAGAAGAGCATATTTAGTGCTTATCAATGCCTAAGAGTTACATTCAGACTTGCACCACATAGCATAATGCTTATCAAGGCCTAAAAATAAGTGATGCACCACCTAAGGAGGATATAAAGAGTCTTGAGAAACACCTAGTGCCACTTGGCAACTGTTTAAAGAAAAGAGAAGCATCCTAAGCTAGCATTGAATGCAGAGAAGTCAAGGCATATTTAAGTAGGATTAAGAGAGAATCAAAGATGCGATCGAGAGAGGATTAAAGGTGCAATTAATATAGAATTTGAGTTACTTATCCAAGTATCAATGAAGGGTCAAAGGCACATTCAAGAGATATCCAAAAACTCACTGCCATCACTACCATAGGTCCGTCATTGAGGAAATACAACATCCATGATTGAGGAGAGATTGCATCAATTATATCACGCATTCAACATTCATAAAGGTAAAGTCTCACATCGATTAAATTTACTTTCATTAAGGATTAATAAGGTGTATAATATAAGGTTGAGTTCATATAGCATTTACATTGGAGATACAAATAAACTCAACCTTAGTAAACCTGAAAGCAAATCAATGGGAGTTTATATCCTTAAATAGTATTTCAAATCACATTAATTGAAATACAAGTATATTAATATTTGCAATCAATATCATAGGAGATATAATATTTTCTACTTGGAAAATAAATTATTATTATATTTCAAATATCATCAAATTCTAAAATTCCAAATTAGGGAGATATAAGGAGTGCTACATCAAAACTCTAATTAATTGGAATTTTGAAAAATGAACTATTGAAAATTTTAAAAATAGAGAAGCAAAATTATTTTTTTCTTGAAAGAGTTGGAATTTATTGCTTATACTTGTCTCATAGTCACATTAAAGGGATAAAATAAATCCAACCATAGAGAACTCCATAAAATTGAAAAATGCATAGTTCAATGGGATAAATAAGGTGAATAGGAGTTGATTGTTATCAGTTCTCAAAATATTATTAAATCAACTCAAAAGGTGAACTAATAGTAACTAAGAACTTTATCAAGATTAGAGTATATCTAATAACTAAGGAGACATAAGGATCCTACAAAACCTAAGTCTTAGAAAGATTTTATCAAAGTAGTTCACATACTCTAAACTAGGGAGTCATAAGGTAGACTACATCAAAAGGATCTATCAAAAGTGTTCTTAAAATACTAAATATCTAAAGGAATCCTATCATATACTATAATGGAAAAATAACAAGAGGGACATTTCATCACAATGCACACTACAAGAGGACTCAAGATCAATATCCATCCAATATACCATAACAAAGATGCACAATCACTTCAAAATCAAAAAAATTCATAGGTCAAAATGATAAGGAAATTTGGTATATTGATTTTGGTGCAATTCATCACATGATAAGAAATATCCAATGGTTTGATTGTCTTGAAGTCACTAAAAATTATAGGTTGACATTGCAAATGGAAAATTTTATCTAGGGTTATGCATAGCGGCTATTTATCGCCAAATTGGCTAAAATTGGGATTTTCAAAATTTGTAATTGGATAATATTTGGGACCCTTGACCAGGGCCCATTAGCGAAAATTTTCTAGGTGTAATTTTTTTTGTGTCGATTCGCCACAATTTTATAATAATGTAACTATTTTAAGTTTAAATTTCCAACATTTCCCCTAATAATAGTGAACCTTCTACATGCGTTTGGACACTATTCTCCTAGATTTCAAAATTGATAGACCAAATTTTTATAATTACATTTTGGGGCCGATCCCTTATGCATAACCCTGATTCTATCACATACATGGATATGGATGCGTAAAACCTAGTAAATCATTCCCAAGTTTTCTACTATATAATGTAATGTATGTTCCTGGATTATCATCTAATATTATTTTAGTAGAAAAGATAGTAGAGAGCAAAAGGATAATTGATTTTAGACACATAAATGGAGTTAATATGTGTCACATTATAAATCAAAATGAGATTGAAGCTACTAGATCAATCCATAGAAATATATATGCTCTAGATTCTATCAAAAATTCACAAGATATTGTTGTGTTTCAAAATAATACTAATGCATTTTCTAAGGAACAAATTGGTGAGAATGAAGAACCTATATATCATAAAAGCAGAAGAAGAAATAGAAGTTTTAAAATTAAAATAATGAGAGGATAAAAAACTTATGCACTACTTGGCCATATACAAACTAAAGAAGAAGAAGAAGAACTAGAACAAGACACTCGTTAAAATATAAACAAAGAAGACAATGAAGGAAGCAGGAGAGAAGAGCTCAAATTCTAGAACCAAGATGAATATCCATATTGAAAACTAAAGTCTTAAATACCAAAATAATATAATTCATGGGGGTGTTAGAGTATATTACATTATTTAGGTACATGCTAATGTACTACCTTGGGTAGATTACTAGAGTAGGGTTTTACTTTAGAGTAAAGATAAGTAGTTACTTCAACATGTAATAAATGCACAAGTGTTAGAATGTGCAATGATGTAAATGTGCACGTAGTCCACATGTACATTGGTCATAGGATAGAGTCAAAAGTAGAGTAAGGTCCAAGGAACTTATCTTCGTATATAAATTTCTTATAGTGAGTGAAATGAGAGAGAAGATAATATAGAGAATGCATATTATAGATTGGTAGTGTGGTACAATTTATCTCTTAAAAAATAGTTGAAGTGTTCATATCCTCCATTGTACTACATTGTACTCTTTTTGTAAGCTTTCATTAATGCCATAATTTTGAGTTATTGCAGAAGTTTCTCTTATTATTTTCCTGCATATTATAGTTCCATTATAATATAGTTATCATAGCTTGATTATTTTACATCTTGTGGTTGGATTTACTATATCATATACTCATCAAAATATAACAAGTATCCCAAAGCTTCCCCTTCTTTCCAACCAAGCATATTAGAAATTTTTCGAGACTCCTATTCACCACCTCAGTTTGTCCATCGATTTATGGATGATAAGCCAAATTAAATTCCAACTTATTACCCAATTTATTTCACAATGTCCTCTAAAAATGACCCACAAATTTTCTATCCCTATCTAGAACAATACTCTTTGGTAACCTATGTAATATTACCACCTTGGCAAAGAATAAAGTAGCAATATGAGTTGCATTATTTGTCTTCTTGCAAGGTATAAAATGTGCCACCTTTGAGAATATATCAACTATAACAAAAATTTAGTCATTCCCCTTTTGCATCCTTGGTAATACAAGAATAAAATCCATGCTTACATCCTCCCATAGCCTCTCTGGAATTGGTTATGGTTGATATAATTCGACATTTTAACTATTTTATTTTACATTTTGTTATACCTAACAACCTTTCATAATTTTTCTCACATCCATATTCATTCCAGGCCAGTAGTAACCTTCTTCAATTTATATAATGGTTTTGTCCATCCCAAAATGTCTTGTAAGTCCCCCATTATGTTTTTCCCTTATAAGATTTTATCTCATTGAACTTCATGGTATGTATAGTCGATGCCCCTTGAATAACATCCCTTCTTGAATGAAATATTCAAGCCATGGAGACCTATATCCTACTATAGGATAACTACATGCTAGTTAATATTCCTTGAAATATTCATCATCCTTATAAAGCTCCTTCATGGCATCAAAACCAACAACTTATACCCTCATCATGTTTACCAATAAATTTCTTCTGCTCAATGCATCAACTAATCGATTCGATTTACAACTTCTATGCTTTAATACAAATGGATATCCTTACAGGAATTCTACCCACTTCATATGGCTTTGGTTCAACTTACTCTGATTATTAATAAACTTTAAAGCATGATTATTTATGAACAAGACAAATTCTTTTGGTAACAAATAGTGCCCTCATTTTTTTAGGGATTGAATGATAGCATAAAAATCTTGTTCATATACTGAGTATTTTCTCTTTGCTTCATTTAGCTTCTCACTGAGATAGGTAATGGGATTACCTTCCTAGCTTAAAAATCCTCCTATTGTTGTTCCACTTGCATCACAATCCACTTGAAAAACCTTGTTGAAATCCGAGAAGGCTAGAACCAATTTTTCAATTACATTTTCCTTTAGGACTCAAAAAATCTTTTCAGCTACACTTGTCCACTTAAATTCATGCCTTACTCATTTTAGGATCTTTCTAATTGGTGTACAAATCCCACTAAATATTTTTATAAACTTCTTATAGAAACTTGCTAGACCATGGAAACTCCTCGACTCAAACTTACTCCTTGGTGATGGCCAATTTACAATGGCCTTAACCTTATTGGGATCCGTTTACAATCCTCCTAGTAAAACCACAAAACCCAAGTACACCAACTCATCTTTCATGAAACTACACTTCTTCAAGTTGACTAGAAACTTCTCTTCCTTCAATCTTTGTAAGACTAGTCTTAAATGTGTCAAATTTTCTTCCTTGCTCTTACTAAATATCAAAATATTATCCAAATAGATGACCACAAACTTGCCAATAAATGGCTTAAGCACTTCATTCATTAATTGCATAAAGGTATTGGATGCATTTGTTAATCCAAATGGCATAACCAACCACTCATACAATTAATATTTTGTCTTGAATGTGGTTTTCCACTCATATCCTTACCTAATATGGATTTTAAGATAACCACTCTTCAAATCTATCTCCGTGAAGTACTTTGCTCCACTCAAGCAATTCATATAATAATTCATCCATGGAAATGGAAATATATACTTTATAATTATCTTATTGATAGTCCTTGAATCCATACACATTTGCCATTCTCCACCTTTCTTTGGTGCAAGTATAGTTAATACTGCACGCGGGCTCAAACTCTCCCTGATCAACCCACTATCCAATATATTTTGGACTTGTCTATTTATTTCCTCATTCTCCATTGGTGTTATTATATATGTTGCCTTATTGGATAAGATCGATCCTAGAATTAAATTAATGTGGTGGCTAATACTCCTTATTGGTGGCAATCCATCAGGCAGTTCTTTTGACAAAATTTTTGCATACTCTTCCAAAAACTTCTTGACTTTACCTGGAACCTTGTCCTTTTGATTTAATGTCCCATCCCTATATGGGTTTGGAAATAAATGCAAAACATACCTTCTTCCTTATCATTACCTTTAATTTTTTTTTCTAGAAATCACACATATCTTCGGACCATTGTCCTCTTTTTCATCCTTGTCCTTCAATGGACCCAACAACACATAATCATGTAGGTGTTTTCCCTACCATCATGTACATCCTTTCTATAAAATTTCCAAGGTCTTCCCAATAACACATGGCAAGCATCCCTAGGTATAATTTCACACATGATCTCATCATTGTAATATCCAATTTGGAATTTCACCTAATATGGTTTACTAACTAAAATTTTGTGTCCCTTACAGCTAAGAGGATTTGTATATATTTGGATGCTCTATTTGATTCAACATTATTTTCTCTACCATTTAATTATATACGATATTATCTGTACTCCCGCTATCTACAATAACCTTGCAATATTTTTCCCTTAGTTTGCATATTGTTCTAAAAAGAATTTTCCTCTAAGAAGGTTCAAATTCTCTCTTTTTAGGTTTTAAAATAACTTTCCTCATTAGGAGAGATTCTCCTTGTTCTAGCTCCTCCACGTGTCTTGGGGAAGCAACACTTTCCTCATCTGCTTTTGCAACATGGTTCCTAATCTCCTTTCCCTTACTATTAATTTATTGTGTATTTGGACATTCAAATTCTCGATCACCATCCTCTTAATAACTATAACACCTTCTAGAGAATCCTCTATCCCTTCCTCTACCAAAGCTACCTCTTCCCCTTGAGAAGTCTTCCCCTCCTTTGTAATTTTGGCTAAAGTCATTATGAGAAGTACTAGATTCTTCTTCATATTTTTGTTGTCCTCTTCTATTGCTTGCTTGTCCTCATCCTCATGAGGACCATCCTCTTCCTCTTTGATTATTTTGTTGTCTTCACAACAACTTCTCTTTAGTATTCAAGGTATATTTATAGGCTTCCTTGTCTTTATAATATTGACTTCATATTTTATGGAAAATCATAGTCCATTGATATGTTTTTAAACCTTATATTCATCATCTTGCACATGACCAGCTGAACGATGAGCCTATAGAATTCATGAGTGTAATATTTCACAATCATCTCTTTTTATCTTAAATTTTGTAGCTTTCTAAAAATGCCCAATTGGTAATATGATGGGAGGAATTTGACCTTAAACTTGGTGATCATTTTCTTCCATATCCTAATATTCTATTTTACTTTTCTTTATCTTTCAGTTTGAACATGGTCCCACCACAAGGACGTGTACCATTTTAACTTTGTACAAGAAAATTTCACTCTCTTGGGGTCTACAATTAACTCAAAATAAAAATACTTTTCCATATCTGCAATCTAATCAATGATTTCTTTAGGGTTTAAACATCCATCATATTATGGGGTTTCTGACCTTGACTTTCTACCCATGTTAGCAACTACTTAGATTAACATTTCCTCTAGGTACCTCCTTCATTGTAAACTTTTCCTTGATCTACTCCCTCTTCTTCACTATCACTCACATATTTGACTTGGATACCCCTCCTCTAGACGACTTCCAATGTGTCTAACCGAGAAATAATTATTCTCATCATCTCTACCAAATATACAGCTCGAGGCCCTTGTAGTCTCTCTCTTCCTAGTTGTGTCATCTCTTCTTACATACATATAACTCCTTGCTCCTTAGAGATATTTTGACTTTGATACCAATAATGCAGTAGCAACACAACTCCCAAAAAGACTCCAATGGCAACTAATAACTTTTAATTTTGGTCATTCAAGACACAATCATACAATCACATGGGTGGTCCTTCCATTTAGAAAATTGTTCAATAGCTCAACAACCATACAATATAGCAACAACCATACAATCCAATAGCAACCATACAATCCAACAACAAATTGTACAATCCAACATCAAATTGTACAACCCAATATTAAATCATACAACCCAGCTATTAGCTTTTGATACAACATGCAATGGGAGATAGCATTCACAAGATGCAAAATAATAATAAAGAAAGTAAATCTGTGATATGACTAAAATATGCTATAAATAGAAATGTCAAAAATGAGTACAATAGTAGCTATGGAGGAAATAAACACTCCATGATACAAGCTATTGCTCAATGAATGAGCTTTGAGCTTATAGCTCACACACACTACACTATTTTCTATCCTAAACTACTGTATTTTCTCTTCTATATTTATGACCCTTTATATAGGAAAATAAGTTCCTTGGCCAACACTCTACCTAGCTATACAAGGGACACCTTGCACATTTACAACTTGCACATTGATAATTCTACATTTATTACATTGAATTAAGTAACTAGATAACTTCCCCCTAATGTAATCTAATGTCCTAAGTATGTACCAAGGAAGGTACATTTACATGACCCAAATAATGTAATATAAGCTATTTATAACACCCCCTCTATTACAATATTTGGGTATTGAAGACTTTAGTCTTCAATGTGGATCTTCCTCTTGAAAATTATCTTTGGCTTCTTCAGGTTCATCATCACTATCTTCTATCCAATCACCTTTATTGGTCTCTTTGCAAGTATCTTCATTTGGTTATGGATGTTGATGGATGAGTAGAGCATGGTGCACTTGTCCTCTCATATTTGTTATTTTAATTCTTCTATGATTGATTTTGTGTTGTATTGATTCTTCATTTTCATGAACCTGTTCCTTTAAAAATATGTTAGTATCATTTTGAAACATCACAGTATCTTGTGATATTTCCATTGAATCCAGGATGTATGTATTTCCATAGATTGATCATTTTGCTTTTATTTCACCTTGATTTGTGATGAGACATTTGTTGATTCCATCCATATATCCAAATTAGATCATATAGTTGTCTTCTACCAACTTTATTATAGAAATGAGATTGAATTTTAATCCAAGAATGAACAATACTTTTTGTAGTAGAAGATTTGAAAATGATCTTCTAGGTTTTATACATCCATATCCATGTATAGAATAAATTTAGTTATCTACAATTCTTAGCCTGTAGCCTTTGGTATCTTCAATATATTCTAACCATTGCATATTTCCTGTCATATGATGACTGGCTCCTAATTCAATGTACCACATATTTTCATATTTTGTAGATTGGTTTTTGTTGGAACAAATTCCACATTCATTATATGACATTCTTTTTTCCATTTGAAGAAATATAATAAATGAGATAGGATTAGGGTTATGTGTAAGGGGTCAGCCCCAAAATGTATTTATAAAAATTTTGCGAATCAATTTTGAAATCCATGCGAATAGTGTCCAAATGCATGTAGAAGGTTCACTATTATTAGGGGTAATGTTGGAAATTTAAACTTAAAATGGTCAAATTATTATAAAATTGGGGCGAATCGACCCCCAAAAAAATTTCCACCCAATTTTTTTTGGCTAATGGGCCCTGGTCAAGGGTCCCAAATATTAGCCAACTCCAAATTTTTAAAATATTAATTTTAGCTAATTTGGTGATAAATAGACGCTATGCATAACCCTGGATAGGATATTCTATGTATTCTACCTTGTGACTCCTTATTTGGATATATGATCCCTGATAGAAGTATAAAAGCTTGATTTGATAAAACCTTTATTAATTCTTGATTTTGTAGGCTTTCGTATGTCTCCCTGGTAATGAGATTATATACTCTTGAGGATTTTTAAGCTTTGTAGAAAGATTATATATTGCAACTTGATAATTTTAATAAATGTTGATATTACCAAGTTTTTTAGAATGCCTTATGACTCCCTAGTATGTTTTGGATAAGATATAAAGTGCTTTTGTAAATTTTAGTTCAATTTTGGTTGATTTTGTAAATTTTTGTAAATACCAAAATCAACTTCTATTATCCTTATTGCTCCTATTGAACTAAGCACTTTTCCAAAATTTAAAGAGGTTTTAAATTTGGATATTTTATCTCTATTTGAGAAGATTTGAGACAAGTAAATATTATAAATTTCCAACCTTTAAAATTTTTTAATAAACCTCTTATAATGGCCCTTTGAAATTTGATTTTAATTTTTCTAATTTCCAATAAATCAATTTGATGTAGTAGACCTTATGACTCCCAAATTTGGAAAATTATAAAAGATAATAATATTTGCAAAGTATTAAATAGGTCAACCTAAGTAGAAGACCTTATATCTCCTAGGTCATCTTGCAAATATTATTTTAATTTTTGGTAAGTTATCTCCTTTATCTTTTGATTTCACAACCTTTAAATTTTATCCTTAATTTTATAGCCTTATATCTCTTATGTTTGAAAGAAATATTAATGAGATAATTCACTTACCTTAGATCCTTGTCTTCACACTTGAATAGCACTGGTTTTGATTGAGTATAACAGTCCTTCTATATACCCTTTCTATGGTGCTTGAGTTGACAAATCTAGATGGGCCAAGTGTGGTATGGTTGAATGATAAATTTCTAGGCTTGTTCTTTGATTCTAGAGAGTATGATGTTGGTAATATGTCCTTATATGGAGCTTTAAGTGTTGCTTGATCCCTTTCTTCCATGATGCACTAGAACTAATTTAACTACGATATTTCCTCCTTTATTTTGACTATAATTTGCTCTCCTCTTCACCCTATTCTTGCTTCAAAATTAGACTACATTTATTGGAGGTCAAGGATGGCCAAGTGTATTTTTCATTTCTTGAGAGCACTATCACTTGTGTAACGTTAATATCTTCTTGTAACACTTATGTAGCACACGTTACACTTTTGTAACATATGAGAATTTTCTATGGCCCTTGTAACTCCCCTTTGATGGTCTCTTGAGCATTAGAAAATGAGAGGTGCTAGAGAATATTATGCCAAGTGGTATTCAATATTCTTGCATGAGAATTTTGATGTAACACCTTCAAGAAGGATATTGTAACTCCTTCGATTATCTTCCTCCTTAGCTTGCTTTGTTTTCTTGGGCAACAAACAACCTATTCTTCTGCAAGTGGCTTTGTGAGGCATATTGGAGCTTTGATTGTGGATGATAGTACTTCCTTTTGTGGATGTTACTCTCAATGTAGCATTTGTCCTTCTCTTTTTTCTTCTTGCCTTCAATGTGATCCCTATTATGCTATCTGTTCTCCTTGGTAGGAGTGGAAGATTGATGCTCTTTCTTCATGGATAAGCTCTCTTCTATCTACGTAGATAAGCTTCTTCTTTTTGTCTTCGTAGATGTCCTTGATAAGATTACTTTAGTTTCTGTAAATCACTTTTATGAGCTTTCTTTGTCTTACACTTTCGTCCATGGATAGTATGCCCTTTCAATGGTTGATGAAGAGAGCTAATATTTCGACCCTTCTTTGGCTATATTTTCTTATACTTGTTGTGCCTTTTTAGGCACCTTAAATTCTGCTCTTTTTCCTGCATATGATGTATTGTAGAAGTGCAATACCATGTAACATTTACATGTATATAAAACCATTTTTATTGCACCTTTTCTTGCACTCTTTTTCATGCTTGAGATTCTAATTTTGTAGCATATTTTATGAGTGCAATATGAGGGCTTTAAGGATGTATCTTTGGATAGACTCCTTACCCTCTTTTCTTGGATATTTGATGATGAATACAAGCCTTGTAAATGCTATAAATAGAAGCTTTATTTCAGTTGCACTAATCCCTAAGTGCTTTGGATTTGAGACTCACCAAGTCTCAATCTTCGAAACTTCTTTTTGGTTAGCTTTTCTTTGCTTGTACTAACTAATTTTGGTGGCTTCTATTGGCCACTAAGAGTTGCAATTTTTTATACTTTTAATAGTGCCTTTAGACACTTTATTCAAACTAGATTTTGTAGTCTTTGTAATAATATTGCAAATGAATCTAAAAAGTTCTACCTTTTAATGCACTAAAAAATTACACCTTAATCAATTCACTGTAACTAATCAAGAATAATTTGAAAGGAGCCTTCATATATTTTGTAAATTCACTACAATTAGTATTATAGGATTTTGTCTTCAATTTTCTTTTCAAAGTAGATAATAGGTAGTTGATAGATAATTAATATTTGGAATATAATAAAATCCTAGTATGTAAATGAACCTCTAAAAGGAACCTTTTTATTTTACACTTCTGAATATTGTAATTTAGGTTACAACTTTAACATGGATTAAGGTGCTTTAACAAATCTAAAAAGTAATCCAATTACTGAATCTACTTGCACCAATAGTTACTTACATTTTTCTGAAAGCTTTTGTATCTTCTTTGCCACTTTTTTAGAGGATGTAGATATTGGTGTCTTAGATCACCAAATTTCTACCTTGAGTAAGATATTGCAACTCTTTTTATACTGTTTTAAATAGCTTCTTATTCACCAAAATATAGTCTCAAAATTTCTTTCATGAACCTAAGATTTGGTGACTTTGTTATCCTCCTTCTACTATATATTTGGAGAACTCTATGTCTTTGAAGCGGTGTCCTCTTGCTATAGGAATTAATATTCAATATTTTGGTTATGGCTAGCTTCTATTTTCAAGTCTTCTTATCGAATTCTAACTTCAAGCAAGATCTTCTTTCCAAGATTTTGAATATCTTGAGGTCTTCACTAGATTCTTCTTTTGCTCAGATTTGGTACTCCTTGCCAAATTCTCCTCCTCTTGGGCTTGTTGTCATATGGCTATAATTTTCCCAAGTTCTTCACTATCACGAGCTTCTCCTTGGTAGTCAATTTATCTAGTGAGTTCTCCTTTGATGATTTATTCAACTTCTTCTAGTATTCCTTGAGACCTTATCTTCAATATTCTACTTTTGGAAGTGTTGGTGGTGAGATCTTCTCATGGATCTCTGGTTTTGATGCTTATTGATTCGATCAAGACTCTCCTAGTCCTTCTTCTTCCTTGTCTAGAAGTTCTTCAATGAGATATCCTCATAATATCTTTTTCTTCAGGTGTTGTATTGATTCTAAAGAGGTTACTCTTCCTAACTTTGATGTAGGAAGTTTTTCTGACTTACTAGATCTCCTTTACCTACAAAAAAATTATTAGTACTAAATCTTCTTCTGAATTAGGTACTCTCTTCTAGAGTCTTCTTTAGGATAAAGGCATATGCGGCATGTTTCAGCATCAAGGCTTCTATGGTATTTTCTTTAATATTAAGGCTTATATGGCATTTTATTCTAAATCAAGGCTTCTAGGACCTTTTTATTTTTGTGAAGCTCTTCAATATAATAATGAAGATCTCCTGTCTCTTGACTTCACCACGATTCCTTTTCAAAAGTTTCTTCTAAAGTATTCTCCTTTCTACAACAACTAATCTCTACACTATGAAGTCACTCTGACCTTCGAGCAAAAAATTTGAGGTATCCTAGATTTCTATTGTAGGAGGTATACCAATTATCTAATAATTAATTTCCTACAATAAAATAAAATTTAGGTAAATATTTTTAGATCTCTTAGATGAGCTTCACTATTTATTTCATCAAACTAGTGGATCAAATGTTGAGTCCTAGTCTTCACGATTTTTTTTGCAACTTTGTGGAAATACTCTAGCCATATGCAATCTCAGTATTTTTGAAATTGAGATTCCATTCAGTCCTCACTTGTGGCTCTTCCTAATTCTATCACCCAGGATCATTTGAGAATTTTTTATAGTGACTAGTCCAATGGTGCATCAGGTTGATAAAAAACTCATGATCAATGATAATAGTGATTTTATTATTGATCTACCATAGCTTTGATACCACTATTATATTTTGATACAACATGTAATGGGAGATATCATTAAAAATATGTAGAATAATAAGAAAGAAAGTAAATCTATGAGATGACTAAAATATGCTATAAATAGAAATGTCAAAAATGAGTACAATATTATCTATGGAGAAAATGAACAGTTCATGATACAAGCTACTGCTCAATAAATAAGCTCTGAGCTTATAGCTCACACTCTACAATACTATCTAACCTACACTACTATAATCCTACACTATTATATTTTATCTTCTACATCTATGACCCTTTATATAGGAAGATAAGTTCCTTGGCCAACACTCTACCTAGCTATACAAGGGATACATTGCATATTTATAGCTTTCACATTGACACTTGTGCATTTATTATATTGTATGAAGTAACTAGATAAATTTCCCCTAAAGTAATCTAATGTTCTAAGTATGTACCAAGGAAGGTACATTTACATGACTTGAATAATGTAAAATAAGCTATTTTTAACACTAGCAACAACCATACAATCCAATAGCAAATAATACAATCCAACATCAAATCGTACAACCCAACATCAAATTATACAACCCAAAAACAACTGTACAATTTAGTAATAAATTGCACAAACAAATAATCGTTATTACATTTTCTCTTCTATATCTATGACCCTTTATATAGGAAGATAAGTTCCTTGGCCAACACTCTACCTAGCTATACAAGGGATACATTGCATATTTATAGCTTTCACATTGACACTTGTGCATTTATTATATTGTATGAAGTAACTAGATAAATTTCCCCTAAAGTAATCTAATGTTCTAAGTATGTACCAAGGAAGGTACATTTACATGACTTGAATAATGTAATATAAGCTATTTTTAACACCAGCAACAACCATACAATCCAATAGCAAATAATACAATCCAACATCAAATCGCACAACCCAACATCAAATAATACAACCCAAAAACAATTGTACAATTTAGTAATAAATTGTACAAACAAATAATCGTTATTACATTTTCTCTTCTATATCTATGACCCTTTATATAGGAAGATAAGTTCCCTGGCCAACACTCTACCTAGCTATACAAGGGATACATTGCATATTTATAGCTTTCACATTGACACTTGTGCATTTATTATATTGTATGAAGTAACTAGATAAATTTCCCCTAAAGTAATCTAATGTTTTAAGTATATACCAAGGAAGGTACATTTACATGACTTGAATAATGTAATATAAGCTATTTTTAACACCAGCAACAACCATACAATCCAATAGTAAATAATACAATCCAACATCAAATCGTCCAACCCAAAAATAACTGTACAATTTAGTAATAAATTGTACAAACAAACAATCGTTCATTCCAATCAATCGTAAAATTAGTTGGTGCAGTTGTCTTACAATTGTACGATTTCAATCATAACCCTAATATTGCTCTCTCAGGAAATTGAGTGGTTCATTATTGCATGATAGGTTTTGTGGCACGTCAGGTTGATATTTTATGCTTCTTTCACTCCATTTGCTTACACCTTTTAGATTTAATCATACCTTTGCCAACCCTTCAATAAACTTTCTATGGTCCACAACTATACAGTTTGCTTCTCGCATACAATTTTAATCAAAATTTAAAGTTGGCATTCCTCTGATGAGACAAATAATTATTCGATAATTATTATCTTAATTTCCTCCATTCTTAGTTCGAACTCAAAGAAAACAACAACCCCTCTTTACGTTGTAGAGTTCTTGCACCATGGTTGGAGGTGAATTCCCAATTTCTCAATCACTTTTGTATTCAAAATATATATTTTATCTTTCTACCCACAAAATGTATTTTTCGGCTCTGTTATCCTCTATTGCTGATATGTAAACGAATTATTAAATCCCAACATCACCATCACAACTCTTCTTCCTCGGACTTCAATGCATCGAATGCGTTTCCAAGAACCTGCACAATAGAAACAATAGAATACACATAATACAAAATATGCAACTCACATCAACGAAGTCTCGCAAGGGTTAAAATATAAAATCACATTTATTTATCTGATTGGAATTGCAAAGTCGAGTTAAGATCTCCAATCCCTTTCTTCGCTAGCCCACTCTTAAACACAAGCAAACAATTTATAACTCCAGTTGCACAATAGACGAACCATTGGCCTTTTGTTTTCACAATTGTTCATCTTCTTGATCTCGTTGATCCCGCATTAGTGTCTAGCTTTAATTTTCATCTCATTATAAATGAACAACAAAACCTCAAATATGAACTCTAAAGAATATAATTTATTTATTTATTTTAATTTTAGGAAGAAAATTTTATTAAAAGAAACAATTTAATTTTTTGAATAAGTATGCATCTATAAATTGTTTTTAAAATTTTTATTTTAATTTTTAAAATAAAATAAAAATTTATAATTAAATTTTAACTATAAATATTTAATTATTTTTATTTGTTTAATATTTTAATCATTAAAAATTTTGTTTAATATTTAATTATTTCTATTTATATATTTAAATTTAAATTTTATTAGTTTAAATAAATCCTAAGGTTATTAATTTTCATTTGGATAAAATTGTTTTAACTTTTAATATTTTATAATTAAAAAGTATAAGCTTAATATTTATTTATTTATTATTTTTAACCAAAATTAATAATGAATTAATTATTAATATTATTATAAAAAACTATAAACCTAATAATTATTTTTATTTTTTTAACCAAAATTAATAATTAACTAATTATTAATATTACTAACTTCTAAAAATACATGTTTTACAACAAATTTCTTTACTAACAAAAACATGTCTAAGACAAATGAACTAATATTGAAAAGTATTTTTTATTTATATAATATAAAATTAAGTTAAAAAAAATTAAATTTTTTTTTTATTAAATTTCATTTAAATAAGTTTATTTTAATTTTTAATATGTTATATAACATTCATAAATAAATTAAAACTAAAAATAAAATATTGAGTACTAAACTTTAATACGACTTGAAAAAATATTCTCTACAATATAATTCCTCGTCTTTACTGTAAGAGGAGGTTGCGGGCAACATATTCCCTATCATTGCACCCAGAAAAAGTCAGAATATTGCATATGCTTTCACCACATCACTCAAATTTGTACTCCATTTTAAGCGAAGGTTATAAGTTAATTGTAATACAAATACGTTACCTACAATTCTGATTATAGCTCCAAAAATTGGTTTTTTTTTTAACAAAGAATGAATGAAGAAAAATAAGAGGAAGTTATTTTCACACTTATTATTAGGGATGGGTCCTAAACAAAGAATGAATAGACCATTTTATTTCAGACATCAACACCATGTTGTATGGGCCCTTATGAAATAAAATGTATCCTTAATTGAAGATTCATAATGGCTTATAAACAATAAGGTTTCGTCTAAAAATTAATAGTGTTGTTGAAATTATGATATATTGAATTTTTCAATGCGATAAATCCATTAGTGCAATAATAACATAATTGAAAAAAAAAATACAATATCGATCTATTTTTTATGCATTAAAAAAGGCAATAGGCTTTTGTACTTTAAATTTATTAGGGTTTTATAAAACCCATCTCTTGGTATGCCATGTAACGGTAGATTATTTTCTCTTTAATGATTTAGGAAAAGATATCTAAAATTCAAAAAGTTTATTATTATTTGGGTTCTTTTATTTGAGGTTTAAGGTTTAAATAAGGGCGTGGACAAGTGTAAGAGAGTTGGTGTATGGTGGTTGTGTGTTAAATTTCCTATTAATTTATATTGATAAGCATAGCTCTTAACTTTAAAAGCAGTCATAAATCTATTAAATAACCTAACTACAAACTAAAATTATTATAATCCATTAAAAACTGAAAAGAAATTATACACCCACATCAGACGGGTAACAGCCGACCTCGATGCAAAATATTTTCAATATAATCCAATTTATATCAGGTCCGTGAAATTATTGAAATAACATTGAAAGCATAGCAAAATCGTTCTATCCCATTTCTATTTTCTCTAATCCATTTCTTCGTCCTGTTTCTATGCGAGCATCGGATACATCCACAGGTTCAGAAATGGCAGCGAAGAAAGTTACATTGAAGAGCGATGATGGAAAAAAGTTCGCAGTTGATGAAGCCGTGGCCATGGAATTTGGAATGGTGAAGGCGGACCTACAGCAGTCCATGGCAATTAGCATCGAAACGGACACCAACACCAGCGAAATGCAGAGCATAGAAATTCTGGCATTAGGTTATTTTTAAGCTGATTCATTAGGTGAATACGGTCAAAGTCATTTTTAAAATTCTGGCATATTGTGAATTTTGTAGCAATTATCATTAATGGTGTGTTATTTGTTTATTAATGAGATAAGAGTCTGGGTCGAAGTCTTTCACTTTATACGACTGACTGTATTCCATAATTATGATTTTTGTGTTTAGGATATATAATTTGTTTACATTTATTATTATTATTAATCATTTTTATATTAGAGATTATGTATACAATTTTGTTATAAAAGAAAGCTTTTATGTTTGAATTGTTTTTAGATGAATTTAAAATATTTTATTTTAAGGGTTTTTTTTAAACACATTTTTGTTAACAAATATTTTTGTTTGCGTGGAAAAGAGTAAATTTAATATAAAGGGTTAGACAATTTACTATGTATATCAGACTAATTATGTATAAAATATTGTAATTATGTATAAGAGATTGTAATGTAAAGTTGATCATAATTAATAAAAAATTTATTATATTTACTTCATTAAATATGATAAGTAAATTGATATGTGAAATTAAAAAAAATAATAATAATAATATAAAACAATCAATATACCTTGTTAACAAATCTTAATGCAATAAATAATTAAAACTAGTTTAGATATAAAGGATATATATCTAAAAACGTCAAGAGATATCAATCCGGAGGTGCCTATCTTGGAAATCACACCCCCAAGAAATGAGATAGGCGCCTAGAGATTGATAACTCTCGACTTATATCTAAATTAGTATTAAAAACCTTTTAAACTTAAAAAACAATGTTTAACTTGTTATATGCATGATGAACATTGTAACCCAAACATATATGATATCTAAAACCTTTTCATTAGCATTTATGAGGTTCAAATGACCAAAAAAACATTAAGTTATTCATGAAATGGGTGTACAAGCCAAGGAGCCTCACTTCTATTGTTTTATTGATTATGTGGCGGTCCAATTTGTTACCTTGATAATGAATTAAAAAAAATGAATAAATAGACATTTACAATTATCTTCAATTATGTATAAAGAAACTATGTAATGGTCATTGTAGGAGAAATGTAAGAGTATGTGATGCTTCCTCTCATATATCTATTTTTTTTTTGTAATATTAAGAAGTGGGGGTTTTGATTAGGAATCCTTCAACCTATTATAGTAATTCTATTAGGGAGATACACACCCACCCCATCACACACTCACCCATGTCACGGTTTGAACCTTGGACCTCCCGAAGAAGAGCCAAAGCCCAAACCGTTGCGTTGCACCTTCAGGTGCTAAAACCTTATATTAAGGAAAACTGTTCCCCAGGCTAGTCGAGGATTTTTTTTGTATCTGGTGTAGGCCGCCAGGCTTGAAACTCAAACCTCCTTCTGAGGATTGAGGGAACTTTTTAGTAAGGTACCTAGTACAAATAAAATTTATCTAATATTAAAAAGTGGGGGTTTCCACAAGGATATTTTCTTTGGGTTGTAATCCAACCGTATATTCCCCTTTGTATCATCGAGGTTTGAACTGTGGACCTCCTATTCAACAAGGCCTCACCACTTACGCTACAAAGGCAGATTCCTCTCATATAACTATTTATATATGAAAATTCTTATATACAAAATAGCCTACGAAAAGGCTTGAAGAAGGTAAATAGTTCAATTTCCAATATTTATAAGGATGGAGATAATAATTGGCAAATCGTCAATGTTTGTGGGAAAGGAAAATATTTCATACAATTATTTATTTTAATATAAGATAAATCAAGATACTTAAACTAAGACAACAAAATTATAAATTAATAGTAAATATTAAAATTTATCTTGATTCAAGCATTAAATAAAATAGAGCATTGAATATTAAATTACTCTAAAATTATTTTCAAAATGCTAAGAAGCTAGGGCTCATCCTAATGGATTGAAATTATTACTTGATAGTTAAGGCATAAAGGATATATTAGTCAAAATATAAACATGTTAAATAACTTATTTCTACCCTATCCTGCTTGCAATGTCACTATAGTAAAAAATAAGAGATCACATTTGGGATGTTTGTAGAGGGTTTGATCCACCTTGGAAAATCTTCTTTTAATGGCATTTAGTGACCTTTGGTTATGAATCCTAGTAGAATATCCCATCTTCCATAGAAGGCAGTGAAGCAGTGGTTGATGACTTTGGTTGTACCTCCAAGGATAAGGAGAGAAAGAGAGCAAAATGGATGCATGATGCGATAGCAACAAAGGAAAAAGAGCTTGAAACTAGAGTTAACAATAACATAAAATATTTTATAATAATTTAATGAATGTATGGTCTTGATAGCTAAAAGTATGGTGAAAAATGAGGTGAAAGGGGTATTTATAGCATATAACTCTCCCTTTTGAGCCAATGAATAATTTTATTTCTTTTAAAGGTCATAAAATCATAATATTCAGCCCAAATGATGTGTCATTTAAACCCTAGGTGTAAAATCATACGAGCATCATGATAATGCATCAAAAGCAATGTTACTTCAAGCCAAAAAATTATCAACTTTAGGACATTCACATTAAGGGATAAATGTCAAAATGTCCCTTAATCATGAATTTATCCTCCTTTTTGGGTTTTTAAAAAGTTAGGAGGAAAAATTATCAAGAAAGTTGGTAACAAAGTGATAATCGAACAATTAAAGAGAACTAAAACCACTAGCTAATATGGCTCATTGTCATCCTACTCAAGGACTAACAAATTTAATCCACCCATATCCCATATATAAGAGGATAAGACTCTCCACCACCTACAAAGTTAATTGTCAGTTATTTTTTTACAAATACATGTTACCCCTTCTTAAGCACCACAGGTGAAACCACAAGGGATACTACTCACGAGTCCTTAGGAAAAATAAGTAAACAAGACCACTATTTGATAACCAAAGCAAAAAAATAAAAATTCTATGCTACATAACAAAAATAAAGCCTTTATAATTTTTAAGTTTGTTGTCAATGCAAAAAAGAATTTTTTTTAAAATGAACAAAAAAATACAAAAATCTAGCCAAAAATGTGAGAGTACAAGAAAATATACCTTATACTTACCTGTATATGCCCTTGAAAACATGTGGCTAAAACAGCCCACAAACATGTTATAGTCAAAATATAAACATGTTAAATAACTTATTTCTACCCTATAAACATGTTATACTTACCTCAATGGTTAATGTATTGGTTTACGGGTTGTGCTAATCCCACCCACCCTTTTTTGTATGATTAAACATTATTTTATTAATATAATGACTTTTTCATCCAAAAACAAACTTGTGGCTGAAAGAACTTGATTTTTACTTGCCCCAAGTGGCTTGAAAGTAATTTATGTATAAAATACCCAAAACACTAAAAAATATTGGCTGGGTGTAAAATGAGCAAAAAAAAAGTGTCCAGACGAGTCCAAAGCATGCCAAAGCCCCTAGAAATACTATCCTTTTTCTTTTCATGCACAACTTGCCAAAAAGTTAGTTTTTTATGGTAAAACATTTTAAAATATGGATAGGGGTAAAAACTTTCATTTTCAAGTTTATTTTCATATGCACTCTGAGCCCTCATATGATTATTACATGTTCTCATGACATCTGATTTGAGTGTAGAGAAAATTAGTGACAAGTGAACACAAGACAATGCAGGATAGGTAGGTTTTTTTACCCTTCATAATTTTCTTAATTTTTGCTAAAAATGAACAAAAAACTAACAAAACAAAGAAACTGAATGATCACATAGTTAGGTTAGCTAGAAAGTGGCTACGAAAGCATGGAAAGTTTTGGCAACGGGCCACATCACCTAGGTGGTGGGGCCCATATGGGGTAACCAAAAATGACCTTCTAAATTTCCTAAAAAGCTCAAAATCCAAGGAAAATGTGATC
This sequence comes from Wollemia nobilis, assembly GCA_028583015.1. Taxonomy (NCBI): domain Eukaryota; kingdom Viridiplantae; phylum Streptophyta; class Pinopsida; order Araucariales; family Araucariaceae; genus Wollemia; species Wollemia nobilis. The sequence continues at coordinate 5,288,297 of JAQPPZ010016982.1, read as the reverse complement.
ATGATTTTTGAAGAATTGACAATCACAGTCAAAATTGTAAAAAATGACAATTGTTGATGGAAGTGGCAATCATGAAAAAAAAGGGTGATCAAGTAATCACCCTAGAAAAGTAGATGATCAAGGTAAAAATCGATGATTATGGAAAATATAATGAATGAGGTCACATGCCAAAAGCGGTAATTGTGAGCTTAACAAGCCAAGGGTAATCATATCATTGAATGACAATTGCAATCAAAGTTGGTGTTCACTGTCAAACCCTATTTTTTAAATGTTATTTTCTACCGATTGATATGTCTTGATAGGATGGAGGGACGGAATGAGGTCAAGGGCATCATAATGCCAACGTAAGCATTATAAGGATGGCTATAGTTGAGAGGTATAAATATGACATCCTATGGTGACACCTAGAGCCCTCCTAGATACAAAAGTGAATGAGATAGGGGATTATCCCCCAAGTTCAAGTGGAGTTGTGCAAGGTAGACCTTGATCATGTAGTAAAGTTGTGATTTTATGAGTTTACGATCTTTTGGAACACAACAACAAACACATTCTTGTGGAAACCAACCCCCAAAAAGATCATCGAGATGATGATGAGGACAACTAATTTATTATTAGACTACCAATTTTGGGATAAAATCTGTGCATTGAGATTACTAAGGATATTTTGACTACAAATGGTAGAGTGGTCCATAGAGTAGAGGCAACTAGACTTACAACACACTATGATGCCTGAAAGGATTGGTTTAGCTACTACCATCCCATTTCCTCAATGTGAAGGCATCATCCTCCTATTTACCTGTGTTTTATTTCAAGGGAAAAAATAGGATTTAAACATTGCTTGTTTACCCTTTGTACTTAACCATGGAGGAGGGATATATTAGATCCAAATGGGGGTTTTCCTAGGGGAGGTATTATTGGCATTGCTCTACCATAATTTTTACTAGATACATGATCAATGGGCCTATACCATTAGCCCAATTTCCTTGCTATAGGCATGGGTTTATGAACATTTTGTGATGTATAGACCCCCAGGTTTACCCCATGGTGGAGTATATTACATATACATCTCATCCATATGTACCACCCTTGACATAATTTCCTTGAGGTTAGATCATTTGAACCCCATACTACCATCTATACATAGAGGACTATGGGTATGTGATAGCTCATAAGGATGTGATAGGTGATCATTGTGTAGAACCATTGGCCTAAGGTCATGGAGCTACATAGGGAAAAGAGGATTCCAAGATATTTTTAGGATCCACACGTAGATAAAGAGCTTCCAATACTTGAGCCTTATCATAGACATCATAGCAATCAAGCAATAGATAAGGTAAGTGAACCACCACCGATGTAGAGGAACCATCAACCTAGGAGGAAGTTGTATAGGTTCCTAAAGTGTATTTCCAAAGAGGATCAGGAGAGGCCATCATCATGGATCCTCTTCATAGTGCTCCAATAAGCATGATGTGTTTTGAGATACTTATCTATTACAATAATCCCTCAAATTAGGAGGTACCAATGGAGCAAGCCACACTAGAGGTGACTAGGTAGGAGATTATACAGGAGGAGGCAATTGAGGATAAGGATGTAAAGGAGGCAATTGAAGAGATTACCAAATATGAATACCTAGAGAAGGACATATATGTATAGAAGTTTCATGTTTATGAGATTGGTTTTGATACTAGAAACCTCTAGTGTTAATCCCCTAAGATACTCAACAACCATATGATTTAGATAAAGATAATTTCTTGTTATCCCTTTATCATTTTATTTTCATCTACACTAGATTTAGACTTAGATTATTTACTCATGATGATATATCTATATGCATATATTTTATTAATTATTGTAGGGAGATCCCAAGAGTGGCATGATTTGATAGACAAGTTGCAACGAGTCACTCTAGGAGGGGTATTTGATTTTAATAGTTTTCCACCACCATCTCCATAATAGGATGATCCATATAAGAGGGCGATGAATTTGCATAGTAGGACATTATATCTTAATGTCATTTTATTAGAAGCACCAAATGAGAACCCCATAAATTGTCAACTTTGTGAGAGGGGGTTAGAGCTATGGCTATAGTAAGATGTGGCTAAGAGGGAGCAAGCCTTGCATGATCAGGTTATCTAGAATAATATAGATTTGATGTGGTCCTAGAGGAAGTAGGTAGGATTTAAGATGTTAGTTTCTTGTTCCTAGACTCACACTTATCAAACCATAATACAAAAATATAACACATAGTCAAAGACACATATAGGCTAATTTTGTAGCTATAGAACCTACATTTTACACTGTATTAAATTTATTTTTGTAGCCACTATGACACCCATAAGATGTATATAGATTATTTGGATGATGAGGCTATGTAATCGAGACACAAGGTAGCTTAGAATGGTTATACTTAGTGTCTCATTATACTATATTGTACCCTCATATACTCATGATCTTTTATATACATGATATTTTCCTTCTACCTACAATATCCTTTTTTTTTATATATGTGATGACTTTATTTGATTTACTACATGTGTTGTATTTAATTCTTTTATTTTATTTATGGAATATGTATATGACTTGTATAATACTTATGACATGTCCATACTTGCTTGACATATACTTATATTTATGTAGAACATGGAAATATGTCAATATTTTTATGACACACACCCAATATGTGTATAACACACAATGACATATCAATACTTTTAGGATATACACTCAAGATTTATGTAGCACATGTCAATGTGTCATTTTAGGATTTGCATGTATGATTTGTGTAACATCTATTGTTGTGATATTTATAAAATTTAATTGATGTAGAGCATGCAATTTTTTATTAGAATTCACTAGCATGATCATTATATATAACTTTCCTCAAGAAATGGTCATGCATGGGATGGTGTGCTGCTCATACATGCCATCAGGTAGAGAGTCTGCATGCATTATCTAATAAGTGCTAAGTATCAATAAACACACTTGTCACTACAATGGGTAAGACTAGGAGAAACTAAAATTTTCCATATAAAAACACAATTATTTTATTCTAATCCTAAAATAAATCACAAGACAAGAAAAAATAAACATATGGTAGTCAATTATGTCCACGTACTACTACAATATGACCTAGGGGATTCCAACCTATGCCAAGAATGGTATGTAAGTATATATATAAAAATATAACTCATGTCATGTTGCTAATGAAGTATATGTTTCTTAACAAGGCCCACCTGCCATGATAAAGTGAGAATAAAGATAAGAACATGAAATGGTGGGCTATTTACATGTTATAACTCATCATAGGGGAGTGAGATCACATGAAAGGGAAATGCATCATGCCCCTACTGCAATGGGGTTGCCACAACAATATTTGGTCAAGCGTGTTGTTCAACAAGGCACACTTGTCACCACAATAAGACACCAAGATAATATTAGTGATTATAGATGGTATAGACACATGTTATAGTGAATCATTGAGGGGGGAGATATTATGAAAGGAAAATCTATCATCCTTCTATTGTAACTATGTTTGCCACAATAGCATTCAATCGAGTACATTGTTTAATAAATAACATGTTCCACCATAGTAATACACCACTATGATTGATTTATTAAAATATTTTTGTTTTCTTTTAATACATAAAATGTAAATAAATGTTACCTAGGTGTTTTGACCCCATACCATATGGGATATCGCTTGGGTTGAACTAAGCTAATTTTTTTATGGAACCTAATGCAAAGACATTGATACAAGGAAGGATTTTTATACATCATGGTGCCCCTTATTGGAAATATCAACACCATGATGAAGAAAGGAAAAAAAAAGTGCAAATAAATTAAACAACAAATGCTAGTAAAAATGAATAGAAAATACCAAACAAGAAGAAGAAAAAGTAGCAAAAGAAAATAGAGATAAAAATGAACCAAAACTAGGCAAATCAAATCTAAATAGTTATATTTATTGGGATTGATATTCTCACAATCACACTGAGAGGGAGGGGGTGAATCAGTGTAGCTATTTAAATTTAGATCTACAACACTTTAAAACTTAAGTAGGGAGAACTTAAAAATAGATACAACAATTAAACAAGAGAGCATTCCACAACACACAATTTAACGAGGTTCACCAGTTTTGGCTACTCCTCAAAAATTAGACTGCTTGGACACCCATCCAAATCCAGCCTTTGCAAAGCACCAACTTTACAAACAATTTTCTAGCACCCACTGGAAGGAGCACCAACCCCTAATTTATCTGCACCAACAGAAAGGAGCACCAACCCCTGATTTACCAGCACCAACTGGAAGGAGCACCAACCCCTGATTCCAAGCACCAACTTGGATTTCTATTTTGAATCTTAGATTGACATAAATATGCCTTCACTTTTACAAGACCCTCACTGGTCTATTGCTCTTTTACAAGAACTGCATATACTTACAACTCTGTTGTATTTTTCTCTTTCAGCTCTTCTCTTCTCTCTTACAACCCTCTCTTCTGTATCTTTTTCAGCACACTTCACACTTCTCTTTTCACGGCTTCTTTTTCCTTTTATTCGGCAATACACAATACTCATGCCACGTGTAGAGCTCAACCCTAACCCTAACTTACTGTACATGAAAACATTCTTTTGGCTCTGCTTACTACGCTTTTGATAGCCTTAAATGCTTACTTACTGCTCTGACAGCCTTATCTGCCCACTTTACGGCTCTGACAGCCTTTTCTGTGCTCTGACAGTGTATCCGCCGTTCTGACAGAATTATCTTCTCATTTACGGCTCTCTGACAGCCTTCTCTGTTTATTTCGGCTCTAACAACCTTTTCTGTTCTCTTACAGCTCTGACAGAAGAACCGCCGCTCTGACAGCCTTTTTTGTCTTCTTCTCGGCTTGCATGCGCAAAAACATGACATGTCACGAAATCGTGACACTTTTCTCTCTCCTCTTTCTCTTCGCTTGGATCGCAAAAATGAAACATGTCACGAAATCGTGACATCTTTTTCTCTCTCCTCTTTCTCTTCGCTTTGGACCATGAAAATGAAACATGTCACGAAATCGTGACACTTTCACTGCCTTGTGCCTTTCTCTCTTTCGCCCGTGAAAATGAAACATGTCACGAAATCGTGACACTTTCGCTACTTTGCTTCATTGTTCGGCTTGCACCCATGAAAACACATGTCACGAAATCGTGACACTTTCGTTGTCTTGAACTCTTCTCTGTCTCTTGCCTGCGAAAATGAAACATGTCAGAAATCGTGACACTTTCGCCTTTGAGCTCTTCCTCCTTGAATTTGTCATGAAATCGTGACGCTTTGCTTCCAAGCTCTTTCGTTTTGCTTCTGTCATGAAATCGTGACACTTCATCCTTTGGAGTCTTCCTCTCTGCTGTTGTCGTGATATCGTGACATTTCTATCTCTGAACATTCTCTCTCCTCTCTTAGTCGTGAAAATGCGACATGTCATGATATCGCGACATCTTTTCTCCTTAGCGCTTTTTCTTCCCTTCGGGTCATGAAAACCCGACATGTCACGATATCGTGACACTTTTTCTCCTTAGCGCTTCCTCTTGCAAATTGTCATGAAATCGTGACACTTTTCCTTGCAAGCTCTTTCTCTCAAACATGTCACAAAATCGTGACACATTTTTTGTCCGTACTGCCTCTCTTGCAGATTGTCATGAAATCGTGACACTTTTCTTTGCCTGCGCCTTTTCTCCAAACATGTCATGAAATCGTGACAGTTTTCTTCCTTGCCTTCTTTGCTTTCAACATGTCATGAAATCGTGACAGTTTTTCTACTTGGCTTCTTTGCTTCCAACTTGTCATGAAATCGTGACAGTTTTCTTTTTTTTTTTCCAACATTCAAATTCATTTTCCTTGCTTTCTTTTCCAACTGTCACGAAATTATGACATTTTTTGGCTTTCTCTCTTCCAACATGTCATGAAATCATGATAGTTTTCTTTGCTTTCTCTCTCTTCCAACATGTCATGAAATTGTGACAGTTTTCCTTGCGCTTTCTCTTTCGTCCAACATGTCATGAAATCGTGATAGTTTTCTTTGCGCTTTCTCTCTCCTCCGATATGTCACGATATCGCGACATTTTTGCCAGCATTTTCTCTCTCCTTCGATATGTCACGATATCGTGACATTTTTGCCAGCATTTTCTCTCTCCTCCGATATGTCATGAAATCGCGACAGAAAACATGTCGCGATATCGCGACAGTTTTCTTACTTGTCTTTTTCTTTGATTTTTTGAATCTGGGCCACTTCTGTCTTCTTGGAAATTCATTGTACATGTTCTGACTGACCTCTGAACTCCTGTCCACTGCATCATCAATTGATCTATCTTGCTGTGTTGACAACAATGACAATACTATTTCTGCACCTTGCTCAACAATCTCCCCCTTTGGAATTGTTGGCAACACATGTGCAATTTCTAGTAATTCTTCTCCCCCTTTGACAATAATACCAAAGGGCTGCTATAGACTCCCCTTGAGTCCATGCACAACATTCTCAGGCACACAATGTTATAGTTAGCAAAAATTACAAACATGAGCAAACAGGTAATCAAATATATAAATGCTCCCCCTGAGAATGTGTTCCCGATAGCTAGTCAGTTCTTGGGTAGTGTGACCACTCCCAACTTACTGCGAAGGTATTCAAAAACTTCCTTGGGCAACGGTTTAGTGAAGATATCCGCTACTTGCTCTGTAGTTGGAACAAAATCCAATTTAACCTCACCTTCTACAACTTTATCCTTCAAAAAGTGATACCGGATTGCAATATGTTTGGTGCGAGAATGCATAACCGGATTCTTTGAGATGTTAATAGCACTGGTATTATCACATTTAACTAAAATTGGCTCTTTGAAGTTAATGCCAAGATCTTTCAAGGTTTGTCTCATCCATAAAATCTGTGTACAACATGTTGTTGCTGCAATGTATTCTACCTCTATTGTGGATAGAGAGACTGATTCTTGTTTCTTGTTGTGCCATGCTACCAACCTTGTCTCCAAGATAGAATGCACCTCCACTGGTACTCTTTCTGTCATCTATACATCCTGCCCAATCTGCATCAAAATATGCAAAAAGAGTGAAGTCCTTACCTTTTGGGTACCATAACCCATACTCCATAGTACCCTTGAGGTACCTAAAAATCCTCTTCACAGTTGTCACATGAGTCTCTTTGGGACTAGCCTAAAATCTTGCTACCATGCATACTGCCTGTAAGATATCTGGTCTGGTAGCTGTCAAATACAGCAAGCTTCCAATCATAGATCTGTACATGGTTTGATCTACATCTGGAGATTTGTCATCCTTGCTCAACTTGCAACCTGTTGTCATGGGAGTGCTAACAGGTTTACAATCCTCCATTGTGAACTTTTTCAGCATTTCTTTCACATATTTAACTTGAGAAATAAAAATGCCCTTTTCATTTTGGTTAACTTGCAATCCGAGGAAATATGAAAGTTCACCAATCATAGACATTTCAAATTCTTTCTGCATTTTATTTGCTAAGTCTCTACATGACTCATCATTGTTGCTGCCAAAAATTATATCATCTACATAAACAACAAGGACAATAAGATGGCCATTGTCTGTTTTGACATACAAGTTACTATCCACCATACCTTTCTTGAACCCTTGTTCAGGTGAGATAGTTGTCCAGTCTTGCATACCATGCTCTGGGTGCCTGTTTCAAGCCATACAAGGCTTTCTTCAACTTGCAAACAAAGTTGGGATTATCACCGAGTTGAAAACCATCTGGCTGCTCAATATAAACTTCTTCTTCAAGATTTCCATTCAGAAATGCTGATTTCACGTCCATCTGATAAACTTTGAAATTCTTGTGGACTGCTAAAGCCGAAACATTCTGATTGCCTCGAGTCTAGCCACTGGTGCAAAAGTTTCCTCAAAATCAATACCTTCAACTTGAGCATAGCCTTTACTGGACCAATCTTGCTTTATTCCTTACATCTTGTCCGTCTTCATTCAATTTGTTTCGAAAAATCCATTTAGTACCGATTATGTTTTTATTTGCAGGCCTTGGTACTAACTCCCAGGTTTTGTTTTTCTCAATCTGATCTAGTTCTTCGTTTATTGCCTTCATCCAACTTTCATCTGTGCTTGCTTCAGTAATATTTTTGGGCTCAATGCTGGATAAAAGGGAGTAGTTACTTACTACTCTTCTTCTTGTCTTAACACCAACAGTGGGGTCCCCAATAATTTGCTCTCTGGGATGATTTTTCTGCCAGCTTCCTGTTTTGAACTTTTTGTTTTCTTCTACTTCTGAATCAATACTTAAATCATCTGTGTCAATTTTTTGATTCTCTTCTGTTTCCTTTTCTTCATCTCCTTCAATAACTTCTTCATAAATAGGGTAGTTTTCTTCACAGCTGACTGCTCGTTTCCTATCTTCATCAAATTTAACATCGGCACTGTCTACAATTTTCTTTAGCCTTTTGTTGTAGCATTTGTAAGCTTTGCTTTTTGATGAATAGCCAACAAAGATACCTTCATCAGCTCTATCTTCAAACTTACCAAGATTATCTTTAGTTCTTTTGATATAACACTTGCTGCCAAAGACTTTGAAGTATTTTGTTGTTGCCTTCTTGCCGAACCATAGCTCATAAGGGGTTTTGCTTTCATGCGACCTCAACATGCACCTATTTTGGATATAAACTATAGTATGGACTGCCTCTTTCCAAAATTTGTCTGCAATTTTGCTCTCAGTCAACATCGTCCGTGCCATTTCTTGCACAGTTCTGTTCTTTCTTTCTACAACACCATTCTACTGAGGTGTCCTTGCTGCTAAAAACTGTCTTCTGATCCCATATTTTTGATAGTATTCTGCAAACTCCTCTGAGATGAACTCTCCTCCTCTATCTGATCTTAAGCATTTGATCCTCTTTCCTGTTTCATTCTCAACTTGGTTTTTGAAAGTCTTGAACATTTCAAAAGCTTCAGATTTTTGCTTCAAAAAGAATATCCAGGTCATTCTGGAATAGTCATCTATGCACAACATAAAGTATTTGTCACCATTTATACTTTGTGTTCTCATAGGTCCACATAAATCAGTATGTATTAGTTCTAAAGGTTTGCTAGTAAAGTACTCCTTTGATTTAAATGTGGCTCTAGTTTGCTTCCCCTTTTGGCATGAAGCACAAATACTATTTAGTGGTTTGCCAATGGAGGGTATATCTCTTACTGCCCTTTTTGAGCTTATTTTTACCAAATTGTCAAAGCTGATATGACCGAGCCTCTTGTGCCACAACCAATTTTCATCTTCTTGTCCAATCAAGCATGCTCCTTCTGAAGTCTCTGAGAGAGTATATAGGTTTCCATAAGTCCTTGAACCAGTAGCAATCAACTTCCCACTGTTAGCTTTTCTCACTTCACAACCCTGCTTCTTAAAAATTACTTCATGACCTCTATCACAGATTTGACTTATGCTGAGCAAGTTATGCTTCAGACCAATCACAAACAAGACTTCTTTTGATTTGATCTTTCCGTCACTGATCTTGACTGATCCTTTGCCAACTATCTTTGCTCCATCATTATTTCCAAATTTCATAGAACCACCTTCGTAATTCTGTAACTTCTCAAATTTTTGCTTGTCACCTGTCATGTGATTGGAGCATCCACTATCAAGTATCCATGGTGCAGATTTGTTCTGTGCTTTAAAAGCAATCTGAACAATCAAAGATTCCTTTTCTTCCTGGAGTTTCTCCTTTTCTTTCTGGAGTTTCTCCTTTTCTTTCCATTCTGGTTTGATAGCACTTTTGGCTACTTGTTTTGCCTTTCCCCTTTCATTAGCTTGTGCCTGTTTTTCAAGAAAATTTTTATTTTGTTTCAATCCAGTTGGTTGAGATTTTCTACCCTGATATTTATTTGCTGCAAAAGTGCTTCTACAGTTTCTTGCAATGTGTCCAAAATTATGACAGTTATAACATTCTACTGCATAATCCATCAATGGTGAAAAGACATTTCTATTGGTGAAATTCCTTTGTGCTACATTATAACTGCAATCTGAAATCTTATGACCATAAGCATTGCATTTAAAACAATAACCAAAAAAAGAATGATTAAACCTGGGTGAAGGTCTTTGCCATTTTGAAGTAGGAGCCATGAATCTTCTCCTTCTTGGATGTGTGACTTTTGTGAATCCATCTTTGTCAGTACTCCTCTTGAGTCTGGCATTATTGCTTTCTTTGGCATGATTTGTTTTTTCTTGATCAACTATGATCTTATCTTCTTTCTTTATGGGTTCTACATTTATGGCCTTTGATCCCTCTGATGATTCTCCTTCATCGAAGCCCAAACCAAATTTGATGCCAGAAGGCCTTTGGTTATTTATAATTTTATCCAGCTTTACAGAACTTTCTTCAAACTTATGATAACAACTCAATTTCTGATTCATCTCCTCTAGCTGCAATCTTAACCTAACAATGTCTTCTTCTAGCTTGCTGCACTCATCTATTTTTATGGTTAATTGTACTTCGAGAACTTCAGACACTTTCTTAAATTCATCTGTCTGAACTTTCAAGCTGTTTATTATTTCATTGGCATCCTCAAGCTTTCTTGAAAACTTTTTATTCTTTTTCCTTTCTGTGCTCAGCTCTTTAAGTGCAGCAACCAACTCACCTTCCAGATACACTTCAGCCTCATCCTCAGGTTTTTCATTACATTCCTATTTTTCCTCTGTTTTTCTTTCTTCAAATGCCATGAACAGAGCTTCACCTGCTTCTTCTTCAGAATCCTCACCGAGACCAGTCTTCAGAAGAGCTGACATTCTTGGATATGAAACTTTTCTTCTTGAAGTTGCTTTTTCTAAAATGTGGTTTCTTCTTCCAGTCACTTCTTTCTTGGTGTGACCCTTCACCATTTTTGTTTTTCTCATTCATTGGACAATTAGCTGCAAAGTGCCCGATGCCTCCACAGTTGAAGCACTTAAACGGTAACTTTCCTCTGTACTTTCCTTTTCCCTTTATTAGTTTCCTAACAAAGTTTGCTTCTGTTTCATCTGAAGATTCTTCTTCCTCAGATTCTTGTTTAGCTTTTATATTTTTGTGTGCTTTAAAAGCAGCTTCTCTATCTGAGGGCTTAGTTTGTCCTATTCTCATTTCGTATGCAGTTAAAGAACCATGCATTTCATCCATGCTAAAAGTATTTAGATCTTTAGCTTCTTCTATAGCAGAAACTTTAGAATCAAATCTTTTGTGAAGAGTTCTTAGTACCTTTTTCACGATGACTGCATCTTCCATTTCCTCGTCGAGTCCTCTAATCGCATTAATAATTCCATTGACTCTCAGCATATAGGCCTCTATGTTCTCATCGTCATTCATTTTTAATGCTTCGAACTGAGCTCGATGCGTTTGTAGCTTGGCTTCCTTGATCTTGTCATCTCCTTCATGAATGCTCTGCAGTTTGTCCCACATGTCTTTTGCCATTTTACAGCTCATGATCCTTATCAGTTCACTGTCTACTAACCCACACATTATAGCATTCTTTGCTTTAGAGTTATTCTCAAACTTTTTCTTCTCAGCAGCATCTGTTGGAGGAGTAGAGGGTATTGTGTATCCACTTTCTACTGACTCCCAAATGTCATATCCCAAAGCACATAGATAAGTCTACATCCTGAGTCTCTAGAAAGAGTAATTAGTTCCATCGAACAAAGGAGCTTTGTTGGATGAAAATCCTTCACCACCGGCCATTGTGTTTCTTCCAAGATCACCTTAGCTGATTGAGCTTGTTCAGGAACCTTGCTCTGATACCAATTGATATTCTCACAATGACACTGAGAGGGGGGGTGAATCAGTGTAGCTATTTAAATTCAGATCTACAACACTTTAAAACTTAAGCAGGGAGAACTTAAAAATAGATACAACAATTAAACAAGAGAGCATTCCACAACACACAATTTAACGAGGTTCACCAGTTTTGGCTACTCCTCAAAAATTAGACTGCTTGGACACCCATCCAAATCTAGCCTTTGCAAAGCACCAACTTTACAAACAATTTTCTAGCACCCACTAGAAGGAGCACCAACCCCTAATTTATCTACACCAACAGAAAGGAGCACCAACCCCTGATTTACCAGCACCAACTGGAAGGAGCACCAACCCCTGATTCCAAGCACCAACTTGGATTTCTATTTTGAATCTTAGATTGACATAAATATGCCTTCACTTTTACAAGACCCTCACTGGTCTATTGCTCTTTTACAAGAACTGCATATACTTACAGCTCTACTGTATTTTTCTCTTTCAGCTCTTCTCTTCTCTCTTACAACCCTCTCTTCTATATCTTTTTTAGCACACTACACACACTCTTTTCACGGCTTCTTTTTCCTTTTATTCGGCAATACACAATACTCATGCCACGTGTAGAGCTCAACCCTAACCCTAACTTACTATACATGAAAACATTCTTTCGGCTCTGCTTACTACGCTTCTGATAGCCTTAAATGCTTACTTACTGCTCTGACAACCTTATCTACCCACTTTACGGCTCTGACAACCTTTTCTGTGCTCTGACAATGTATCCACCATTCTGACAGATTTATCTTCTCATTTATAGCTCTCTGACAACCTTTTTTGTTCTCTTACAACTCTAACGGAAGAACCGCCACTCTGACAACCTTTTTGTCTTCTTCTCGGCCTGCATGCATGAAAACATGACATGTCATGAAATCATGACACTTTTCTCTCTCCTCTTTCTCTTCGCTTTGGACCGCAAAAATGAAACATGTCACGAAATCGTGACATCTTTTTCTCTCTCCTCTTTCTCTTCGCTTTGGACCGTGAAAATGAAACATGTCACGAAATCGTGACACTTTTTTGCCTTGTGCCTTTCTCTGCCTTTCGCCCATGAAAATGGAACATGTCATGAAATCATGACACTTTCGCTGCTTTGCTTCATTGTTCGGCTTGCACCCATGAAAACACATGTCACGAAATCGTGACACTTTCGCTGTCTTGAACTCTTCTCTGTCTCTTGCCCACGAAAATGGAACATGTCACGAAATCGTGATGCTTTCGCCTTTGAGCTCTTCCTCCTTGAATTTGTCACGAAATCGTGACGCTTTTGCTTCCAAGCTCTTTCGTTTTGCTTCTGTCATGAAATCGTGACACTTCATCCTTTGGAGTCTTCCTCTCTGCTGTTGTCACGATATCGTGACATTTCTATCTCCAAACATTCTCTCTCCTCTCTTAGTCGTGAAAATGTGACATGTCGCGATATCGCGACATCTTTTCTCCTTAGCGCTTTTTCTTCCCTTCGGGTCATGAAAACCTGACATGTCGCGATATCGCGACACTTTTTCTCCTTAGCGCTTCCTCTTGCAAATTGTCATGAAATCGTGACACTTTTCCTTGCAAGCTCTTTCTCTCAAACATGTCACGAAATCGTGACACATTTTTCTTCGTACTGCCTCTCTCATTGATTGTCATGAAATCGTGACACTTTTCTTTGCTTGCGCCTTTTCTCCAAACATGTCACGAAATCGTGACAGTTTTCTTCCTTGCCTTCTTTGCTTTCAACATGTCGTGAAATCATGACAGTTTTTCTACTTGGCTTCTTTGCTTCCAACTTGTCACAAAATCGTGACAGTTTATCTTGCGCTTTCTCTCTCTTCCAACATGTCACGAAATCATGACAGTTTTCCTTGCGCTTTCTCTCTTCCAACATGTCACGAAATCATGACAGTTTTCCTTGCGCTTTCTCTCTCTTCCAACATGTCACGAAATCATGACAGTTTTCCTTGCGCTTTCTCTCTCCTCAACATGTCGTGATATCATGACAGTTTTCTTACACTTTCTCTCTCCTTCGATATGTCGCGATATCGCGACATTTTTGCCAGCATTTTCTCTCTCCTTCGATATGTCGCGAAATCACGACAAAAAACATGTCGCGATATCGCGACAGTTTTCTTACTTGTCTTTTTCTTTGATTTTTTGAATCTGGGCCACTTCTGTCTTCTTGGAAATTCACTGTACATGTTCTGACTGACCTCTGAACTCCTGTCCACTGCATCATCAATTGATCTATCTGTCTGTGTTGACAACAATGACAATACTATTTCTGCACCTTGCTCAACAGGGATCATCACTTTAAGAGGAGGTCATGGTTAGGAAAAATAAAACCATTCCAAATGTAAAATAAAAATTCAAAACCAACAAAGAAATAAAAACAATGCTAGAAAATTGAGATCACCACTTAAAGGGGCAGTCATGGTCATGAGAGGAAGAGATAGATCAAAATATATGTAGATGTTCCAAGTTGAAGAATGTGCAAGAATGAAATTCACAAATAGACAATAAAAGTAGTCAAAGTGAAAAAAAAGGCACCAAAGCTAACAGGTAAACCAAAAAAACACAAAAATTATACAAATGGGTCAAAAAGGGTTACATGTAAAAGCATTTGGTATACATGGAACTGGTGGTTTCATCCAACTAAACTCTATTCATTGTTTACAATTTTATTGCCTTGGATCCAAACAAATCTTTTATAGTATAAGGCCTAAGCCATTTTTGTATAAACTTGTTCTTATGCTTCTTATGTACATTATCAATCTTGAGGACTAGGTCCCTGACCTTGAAATCACCATGATAGACTTTATTATTATATTTATTGAAAACATAAATATTATAGGTTATCTCATGCTCAAGATAATTAGACACCTCTCATCAAGATTAGTAAATTTAAGATAACAAGTCTCACAATTCTCCTAATGGTATTCAATATGATTCAATAATTTTTTTGAAGAAACATGCAAAGAAATCAATTTGATTTCAAGTAGAAAAATAGCTCCACTACCATATACCAAAGAAAAATGGATTACCCTATAGACATTAAAATATTGGTGTAGTACACCTACAATACGGGATATAATTTTAAATTCCAATATTTCTTTGATTCTTTGACTGTCCTTTTAAAAAAATTTACCAAAATTTTGTTGCTAGATTCAACTTGATCATTTCCTTGTGGATAATAAGGCATAGAAAAATGGTATTGAATCCCTAATTGATAATTTAACTCTTTCATTTTTTTTTTTTTGAAAGTACCATTAATGGGATTGAGAGTAGATGGGATAACAAAGTGGCACATAATCTGATTAAAGAAAAATCTGGATATGGTGAGGATTATCTAATTTAGTAGTGGCATATCTTTCATCTATTTTGTAAAATATTTTATGCTATGATAATAAATTCATGTCAATCTAAGGATATAATGGGATGAAGAACTTGGGTAGGATCATGAATTTCATCATGAAACTAACACTTGTCTCAAGACTTAACATATTTATTGACATCAACTTCCATTTTTGGCCAAAATTAACCTATTCTTAGTAGTTTATGACCTACGGAATGGCCACTAAAGCATCCTCCAGAGTCAACACTATGGGCATTGAAAAAAATTTGGTTATCTTAGCCTCTATAATGCATTGTAAGAGAAAACCATCAGGATTACAATAATATATAACTCCATCGATAACAACATATTTGAATGGTCTATTATGAATATGTGCCTATTACTTAGCATTAGTTGTAGGTGGGTAGTATTAATCATTAGGGAAGCATAAAATGTTGTCATACAAAGGATCATCAAGAGGTTTCTGACAACCAATAACATCGACCTTAATTGTATGCATATATACCTATTATAGTTAGAGTATATTACATCATTTGGGTCATGTAAATGTACCACATTTGGTACATAGTTAGAGTAGGATATTACTTTAGGGATAAGTTAGCTAGTTACTTCAAGCAATGTAATAAATGCACAAGTATCAATGTGCAAGTTGTAATGTGCAAGGTGTCCCCTTGTACAAGTAGGTAGAGTGTTGGCCAAGGAATCTATATTCATATATAAAGAGCCTCTTAGTGATTCAAGCATATCAAGTACATTATATCAAAGAGTAGTGGATAGTGGTAGAACTCATGTATGGAGTACAATGTAGTTATTTAGATTATATTAATGGAGTGACCATCACCTCAATACTACATTGTATTTTTATCACTTTTTATTTATAGTATATTTCAGTCATATTGCATAATCACTTTCTCTCATATTTTTTGCATCTTATTAGGACCTATGTTAGATCGCTTCCGCTATATATCCTTAAAATATATCAGTGGCATCAAATCCACGGTGAATCGATATAGGAATAGGATAACCTATATCCATCGTAGTTCCTCTTTACAATTTTATAAATTAGACTCCCCATTGTGCACTGCCACTTACAAAAGTTATCATAAGAGAAGTCTAGTAGGTCAATAATAAAATGGAAAGTTACCATTGCTACTATTGGCTTGCATATTTGAAAATTGGATCTACTTTTGTGCACCTTTGCATGCAAACATTGCAATTAGAAATTTATTGATTGAAAGAACCACAATAGTTAATAGGGACAATCACAAGTGAGGACTAAAATAAATATCGGTTACATAAATTTTGATATTACATTTGGATAGAGTATTTCCATAGAGTCATAGAAAAACTCGTGAAGACTAGGACTCAAAATTCATTCCACTAGTTTGATGGATCAACTAGTGAAGACTATTTAAGGATCTAGATTTTTTAATGTAAACTACTATCTAAAGTTTTTTGTTGTAAAAAAATTAACTCTCAAAAATTGGGACACTTTGTACAACAGATAGAGAAGGAATTCACCTTCATTTTCTAAAATTCTATGTACTTTCCTCATGCATAGATTAGTTCTTTGTTGTAGAAAAATACTCTAGGAGAAGAGTCATGGTGAAGTTTGGAGATTGGAGATATCCATTGTAAGATTGAAAAAATTCACATTGCAAAAAGAAAAGGCCACAAAAGCCTTGATCCATAAGAAAAAACCATAGAAGCCTTGATATAGAAGAAAATTCCATAGAAGAATTGATACAGAAGGAAAGAATAGAGAAGCCTTGATATAGAAGAAGGTCATAGTAGCCTTAATTCTAAGTCAAACTTCAGATAAGAGTTTCTGATTTAGAAGAAGAATCCAGAGAAGAGTTCATGAAATAGGATATTGGTGATCTCCTTTACTGATTAAAGACTTATTTTAGAAGAAGCTAAAGAGATCCAAAGTAGATGATGGCGGGAGCGGGAGCAGGAATAGGAGTGGGAGCGAGAGCAAGACTGGGCATAGGTTCAAAATGTGGTGCAAGTTCCAGGGTGGGAGCTGGATCGAGATCGGGGTCAGGCATGTCAGGGCCCGGGCTCGGGCCCACAAGGCCCTTGGCGGGCCCAGAGGAGGGATCATAGGCTAAGAAGAATGGTGGATAGGGTGGGGATGACATCTTGGGACCAAGACATCCTCCATGGATCGATGCAAGCATAGGTCTAGGGAAAAAACCTCCAGATCCTGGGCAAGGTTCTTCCTTTGGCGGGCCCAAACCCTCCTATCAACAGATCCTGGCTAGCACCAGGGCCTAGACTCGGGCCCTGGGTTTAGGGCTCTCCCTCGAGGGCATCCACATTTCTATTCAAGAGGAGTTCTACTCCTCCCTTGTCGTTGGATCCTCTACCTCCCTAGTTGGGAAGTTACTGGGAGGGCACCCGAACATGGAAACCATTCGCAGATGGGTGGCTTCCAAATGGAAAGTTTTTGGACATATTCAGCTGGTGGCCCTCACCAAGGGATTCTTCATCATCAAATTAAATAATGACGATGACACTAAAAATATCTTATCAGGTGGGCCCTAGTTTTTGGGATGCAAAAGCCTCTTCCTTAGGCGATATGGAGCTGACTTCCACCCTAGCACCCAAAGCATCACCTTTGCCTTGATCTAGGTCCAACTTCCTGAGCTTCCCTTCCACTTGTGGCACGAAGACATCCTAATACTTTTTACCCAATCGGTCAGGGAACTGGTGGCATTCGACCCTGCTACCAAGGCAAGATCTCAGATGGTTCATGTCAGATTTTGTGTCAATGCAAATCTAGAATCTGAACTTCCCTCTTCGATGACCATATCCTCTGGGTCCTTCTTTTGGTGCAAATATCTGATCTAAGAAAATAAACCTGCTTTATACCCTCTTTGTTGCACTCAAGGCCATCTTCCCCATCAATGCCTTGCATCCAATAAGGTCAATGGCCCTATCCCCAAACTCCCTTCCTGACCAGGTCGGGTCCCCTCCCGAGGGCCCCTTTGAGACGACCATAGATCTCAGGCCTGGACCACCATGGAGGCTCTTCCTTCTATCCCAAAGGAATTCCAAGCAGGTCCTAGCTTGGAGGATGGTCTTCCCCAGGCTTCCCCTTCCCCTGCTCCTCTCACTGAGTCATTTTTTAGGGCCCCGACCCTAGGTTTTCCCCCCTTGCCCAATGCGAATCCCTCCTTGCAGGCCCTTTCTTGTGGCCCCCTAGGTTTGTGAGCCATCCAGGACATCTTCCCCATCGGCTCCCACCTTCCCATATTCCTTTGTCTGGGTTTCCTCCTCCCTCCACCCCCACTACCCCCCCTCGACCCCCTCCAACCCCTCCTAGTGGTCACTTCTAGCCTTCCCCCTTCATAGTGCAGCTCTAAGATGTCTGATGAAGAGGTTGAAGGCAGTTCTCCATCTAGGCCCAATGAGATCATCCCCAAGATGACCCAAAGTAGGACTTTTGCCACATACTTTGGCAGCAACCTCAAGAGAGACCGACCCACCTTGGGCGACCAGCGAGTAAGGATCACTGAAGATGACATAGCCAATGGCTCCCAGGCAACCCTCTCTGATATTGCCATGAGCTTCTCCAAAATAGATGCCCTTCGACTCAAACCCCCTGCTCTGGTCGGGAAGGTGGCAAGCGACCCCACAAGGGTGTCAAATGAAGCTCATCACCTAGAATTTCAGGGGGCTCAATGGTGCCCCCAAGAAAAGGATCCTCTACCCACTTTTCAAGGATCATTCCCCGTCCTTCCTCCTTCTGCAAGAGACCAAAATTGATGATGTAGCTACCAAAAGAGTTTCCCAAGCTACCTGGCGCAATTGCGAGTCCCTGTCTACCCCTATGGATGGCACAGTCGGGGGCCTACTGTGCGTGTGGTATCCTCGGTCTTTTAAGGGGAGGCTCATATCATCTTCTCCTAGAATTATCAACATTATTGTTCATTATGTGAAATAAAGGCACTCGTGGATCCTGTCGAACGTTTATGCTCCTAACAGCCCAGTTGAGAAAGTTGGCTTATGGAAGGAAATCATCTCTATAAGAGAAGCCTTTGCCCCCCTCCCCTGGATCCTAGAAAAGAACTTCAATAGTCCTGTTGGTCACGAATCTGCCACAGGAAAGGATTTTTACAATTGCGCCCTAGACCCGGCCAACATTGAAATGCTGGAAGCAAGAAATGGCTCCCAGACCAATCTCCAGTGGGGTGGTTCCCTTCACTACTCTAAAAATGGGTTTAAGATAGGGTTCTTTGGAAAGAGATTTAAAAGGTTGCGAGAAAGAAATGGGAAATATGGCCACGAGGCCGAAGTGATGGGATCGAGAAAAACAACGGCGAGGAAACTACAAACGCAACAACGGCAAGTAACATAAGAAATCAGCTTCATCCTCGCACAATCACATGCCGCAAATCCCTCCAAACCCACATTCCGGGAATTGTACCACGACCGCGATATTTAAATCCGGTATGCGAGAATTTAAATGTAATAGCAATGCAAGAGTACGAATGCTATTAGAAATGCAGAAAACGAGAAAGCAAATTCATCCATGCGACGCTTGAAAAATTAGAAGTCGATCCTTGTATTCCCGCAAATACAATTCCAGTTTCTAGCAGCAAGTTTTTCCAACCTTTGCAAATGAAAATTACATTGGTTTTTATAGAGGTCCGTCCTCTTTGCAGCATTAAATAATTAAAACCAACTTCCTCGTGATCTACAATAATATCTTGAAGGAAATCAGGAACACGACCCCTTAATAGCGGCCTCGAGGAAATAAAAATTAAATACCATGAAACGTTTGCGGCCCTTCATTAAATTCGATTCTTTGAATATGTGCATGAAAAACCGTTGAATTAATCCACGAACCGCAGCTTTGAACCAATAAATCCTTTAATTTTGGTGGCATGGGCACTCTTCGACCTTAACCGCATCGGAAATCCGCAAAATATTTAATTCGGGTTAGCATTAAATCATCGGAAATCGAAAAAACCCTTTCGGCCGTTCATATTGCACTTGGCGGGAAAACTGCGCAGGTCGCGAAAACGCGACGGGTAGCGAAAACGCGACGGGTCGCGAAATCGCGACGTCTTATCATGCGATGCGCTTTGACCACCGTTGACCCGCGAAAATGGAACATGTAGCGATTTCGCTACATGTTTCCGGCTTCGCTCCTCGCCATCGCGCTTGCCCGCGAAATCGGAACATGTAGCGATTTCGCTACATGTTTCCGTCGCCGTACCAATCGCCATTTTCGGTCGCGATTCGCTGACATGTCAGCGACGCGCTGCAAGTTTGCACTTTTTGCCTTCGACGCTTCCCGGGTCGCGATTCGCTGACATGTCAGCGAATCGCTGCATGTTTTCAACTTAATGCTTTTTTCGCCCGCCGACCCGCGATTTCGGAACACGTCGCGATATCGCGACGGTTCCGCCAACTTACTGCGTTGGTTGCGTTGACCGCGATTACGCAACATGTCGGCGCGTCGCTGCTGATTTTCGGACTTAGCCATTTTTTGCTCAATTTTTCTCCTTTTTTCGCCCAAGCTGCATCAATCAAAGGTCAGATCCCCAACAATACATCAATGCATTCATCAATGAGAATCAATGTGGCAAAAATGCCAACATTCTTGGCGGCTCGCGGGGTATACAACTCGTCGTATGCAAGAATCCGAGCCTTAGTCCATTGGGCACGAGTCATATTGGAGCGTAAACAAGGCTGCACAAAACATGTCGGGGATTGCCAAACTTCCTTGGAAAACTAGAAGCTGGAAGAACCTGCATAGAAGCGGTTATAAACTGAATAAATGGAATGTGATGGTGGAGTGAGCTCTTGCGGTTGCGCAAGCGGTAGCTGCAATGGAATGATGAAATGAAAATGAACGAAGTTATGGAGTGGGAATGGAACTAGGAAAGGTTGTGAAATGAAATGAACTAGACTGCGAAATAAATGCGTAAAAGACTGAACTTAGAGGAAAGGGATAAGAAGGAACGGGGAAAAACAGAAAAGGGAAAAGAAACAACAGCTGTGGCTTATTTTGTTTTAATGCAGAAGAAAAAGAAGGAAGAAGATGAAGAAAGGAAAGAGAGGAAACGGGGAAGGGAAAAGAAGAAAGTGCTAGAAAGCCACCAAACTGTTGGGAGGAGAAAAACAAAGGAAAAAACAAGCATCTACGGCTCGCAGGCAACAAGAGCCGAGATGAACAAATAAAAACAATACCACTTTTTTTTTTTTTCTTCTTCTTTTTCTATTTTTTTTTGTTTTTTTTCAAAATACTATATACAATAATGCACGACATGATTGGCATGTCGCCACCAGACATCCAATCTCAGAATGTTATCCGGTAAATCTGCAATGTCCCGACCAGATCTGATCATACTTAAGTCGGTCCTTGAAATTGGGCTGGCTCCTTCCTGAAGTTCTCCATGGTGCTGATAGGATGCAATTCGGCAGATTATCCTTCTTACTAGTACCCACATGGAGGACTTCTTCAGGTCTTGGATGTAGTGGTGGAACCAACACCACCACTTTGCGGACTTTCTTGGTTGTGGGTTGAGTACGAGGCTCCTCTAACTCCTTGATGTGATCACGGGGCTCTTCAAGTGAGAACTCGGATTACGGGATCTCCTCGGGCTACGGAATTTGCACTTGTTCTTCTACTTGGCCCATCTCTTGATGAAAGCGCAAGCAACCATCTTGTTCATTGCTGGAAAAGTGCTTGCATGTCCCAATCCTTGACTTTGGACGAGATCTGTCCCTTGAACTTCACATGACTGCATCTCAGGGATCTGGCATGAATGTGCAGGGTAAACAGGAGCAGCAACCATCGGAGAAGGTAATGGAGTTTCTCCCCACGGTAACTTTCTTGATAAGAGCAACAGTGCATTCCGCTCGCCTTTGCTTCCTCAAAGATTTGTGGGAAGCGTTGTTCACCTGACTGCAGCAAAAAGAGACCTATGTCAGAGTTAAAAGCTCGAACATAAAAGAGGTGGGCTTGGGTGGGTGATGGACGGATCTTCTCTGGAATTCTCTTCCAACTTATCAAGAATCGGACATTGAAGTCCGTGATGCTCTCTTGAGGTGCTCTCTTGATGTACATGAAAAATTGGTAGAGATCCAAAGAGCTGTAGAAAGGATCTTCGTCAAATCTTTTGATCAGTGCTCCCGCTAGATCATCCCATGAGTGATGCTTTGACGTTTGAGCGATCTGTACCATTGCAATGCTCTTCCTTCCAAAGAGTCGAACCGGAAGTCGGATCATGACATCTTCGTGTTCTATGACATGGATCATGGACAGAATAGCAATATCTTCAACATGTGCCGAGCCATGCCTTCGGTACCATCATATTTTGCCGGGTTCTTCAAGGCACCTTCGGGAATTTCATGCCGAACTTGCAGATTCAGAGGGCCAGGATCATCCCATCTAGAAAAAACCCTCGCCTTTGTGGCAGTGGTCTACGGAATCACGGCCATCGCCATTAAGTCAGAGTCGCCAGATGAACATTCTTTGAAATTTTTTTTTTTTTTTTTTTTAAACAAAAACAGGCGTCCACGAACAGATCTTCAACTCAGCAAAGTCGCCAGATGAACTTACAAATCTCCGCTGTGAGGCCAAGACAGCTCATCAAATCTTGAGACCTCCGGGTGTTAAAACGTGCCAAAACTGTTGGCACCGGTGGGGTTATCACTTTGGAAAATTATGCGTATCCCACCGATTATGAATTCTTGGAGACGAAGCATGATCTGTCCCACCAGGCGTGCCAAAAGCTGTTGGTCACGAATCCGCCACGGGAAAGGATTTTTACAATTGCGCCCTAGACCCGGCCAACATTGAAAGGTTGGAAGCAAGAAATGGCTCCCGGACCAATCTCCAGTGGGGTGGTTCCCTTCACTATTCTAAAAATGGGTTTAAGATAGGGTTCTTTGGAAAGAGATTTAAAAGGTTGCGAGAAAGAAATGGGAAATATGGCCACGGAGCCGAAGTGATGGGATCGAGAAAAACAACGGCGAGGAAACTACAAACGCAACAACGGCAAGTAACATAAGAAATCGGCTTCATCCTCGCACAATCACATGCCGCAAATCCCTCCAAACCCACATTCCGGGAATTGTACCACGACCGCGATATTTAAATCCGAGTATGCAGAATTTAAATGTAATAGCAATGCGGGAGTACGAATGCTATTAGAAATGCAGAAAACGAGAAAGCAAATTCATCCATGCGACGCTTGAAAAATTAGAAGTCGATCCTTGTATTCCCGCAGATACAATTCCGAGTTTCTAGCAGCAAGTTTTTCCAACCTTTGCAAATGAAAATTACATTGGTTTTTATAGAGGTCCGTCCTCTTTGCAGCATTAAATAATTAAAACCAACTTCCTCGTGATCTACAATAATATCTTGAAGGAAATCAGGAACACGACCCCTTAATAGCGGCCTCGAGGAAATAAAAATTAAATTCCATGAAACGCTTGCGGCCCTTCATTAAATTCGATTCTTTGAATATGTGCATGAAAAACCGTTGAAATAATCCACGAACCGCGGCTTTGAACCAATAAATCCTTTAATTTTGGTGGCCTGGGCACTCTTCGACCTTAACCGCATCGGAAATCCGCAAAATATTTAATTCGGGTTAGCATTAAATCATCGAAAATCGAAAAAACCCTTTCGGCCGTTCATATTGCACTTGGCGGGAAAACTGCGCAGGTCGCGAAAATGCGACGGGTCGCGAAATCGCGACGGGTCGCGAAATCGCGACGTCTTATCATGCAGTACGCTTTGACCACCGTTGACCCGCGAAAATGGAACATGTAGCGATTTCGCTACATGTTTCCGCCGTTGGCTCCTCCCTGCGCTATGCCCCGCGAAATCGGAACATGTAGCGATTTCGCTACATGTTTCCGTCGCCGTACCAATCGCCATTTTTGGTCGCGATTCGCTGACATGTCAGCGACGCGCTGCAAGTTTGCACTTTTTGCCTTCGACGCTTCCCGGGTCGCGATTCGCTGACATGTCAGCGAATCGCTGCATGTTTTCAACTTAATGCTTTTTTCGCCCGCCGACCCGCGATTTCGGAACACGTCGCGATATCGCGACGGTTCCGCCAACCTGCCTGCGTTGATTGCGTTGACCGCGATTCTGCAACATGTCAGCGCGTCGGCTGCGATTTTCGGACTTAACCATTTTTTGCTCAATTTTTCTCCTTTTTTCGCCCAAGCTGCATCAATCAAAGGTCAGATCCCCAACAATACATCAATGCATTCATCAATGAGAATCAATGTGGCAAAAATGCCAACATTCTTGGCGGCTCGCGGGGTATACGGCTCGTTGTATGCAAGAATCCGGAGCCTTAGTCCATTGGGCACGAGTCATATCGGAGCAGTAAACAAGGCTGCAGCAAAACATGTCGGGGAGGCAAACTTCTTTGCGGAAAAATAGAAGCTGGAAGAACACGCATAGAAGCGGTTATGAAACGACTAAATGGAACGCGATGATGGAGTGAGCTCTTGCGGTTGCGCAAGCGGTAGCTGCAATGGAATGATGAAATGAAAATGAACGAAGTTATGGAGTGGGAATGGAACTAGGAAAGCTGTGAAATGAAATGAACTAGACTGCGAAATAAATGCGTAAAAGACTGAACTTAGAGGAAAGGGATAAGAAGGAACGGGGAAAAACAGAAAAGGAAAAAGAAACAACAGCTGTGGCTTATTTTGTTTTAATGCAGAAGAAAAAGAAGGAAGAAGATGAAGAAAGGAAAGAGAGGAAACGGGGAAGGGAAAAGAAGAAAGTGCTAGAAAGCCACCAAACTGTTGGGAGGAGAAAAACAAAGGAAAAAACAAGCATCTACGGCTCGCAGGCAACAAGAGCCGAGATGAACAAATAAAAACAATACCAGTTTTTTTTTTTTCTTCTTCTTTTTCTATTTTTTTTGTGTTTTTTTCAAAATACTATATACAATAATGCACGACATGATTGGCATGTCGCCACCATACATCCAATCTCGGAATGTTATCCGGTAAATCTGCAATGTCCCGACCAGATCTGATCATACTTAAGTCGGTCCTTGAAATTGGGTGGCTCCTTCCTGAAGTTCTCCATGGTGCTGATAGGATGCAATTCGGCAGATTATCCTTCTTACTAGTACCCACATGGAAGACTTCTTGGTCTTGGATGTAGTGGTTGGAACCAACACCACCACTTTGCGGACTTTCTTGGTTGTGGGGTGAGTACGAGGCTCCTCTAACTCCTTGATGTGATCACGGGGCTCTTCAAGTGAGAACTCGGATTACGGGATCTCCTCGGGCTACGGAATTTGCACTTGTTCTTCTACTTGGCCCATCTCTTGATGAAAGCGCAAGCAACCATATTGTTCATTCTTTGGAAAAGTGCTTGCATGTCCCAATCCTTGACTTTGGACGAGATCTGTCCCTTGAAATTCACATGGTCGCATCTCGGGGATCGGCATGAATGTGCGGGGTAAACGGGAGCGGCAACCACGGAGAAGGTAATGGAGTTTCTCCCCACGGTAACTTTCTTGATAAGAGCAACGAGTGTTACTGCTCGCCTTTGCTTCCTCAAAGATTTGTGGGAAGCGTTGTTCACCTGACTGCAGCAAAAAGAGACCTATGTCAGAGTTCAAAGCTCGAACATAAAAGAGGTGGGCTTGGGTGGGTGATGGACGGATCTTCTCTGGAATTCTCTTCCAACTTATCAAGAATCGGACATTGAAGTCCGTGATGCTCTCTTGAGGTGCTCTCTTGATGTACATGAAAAATTGGTAGAGATCCAAAGAGCTGTAGAAAGGATCTTCGTCAAATCTTTTGATCGGTGCTCCCGCTAGATCATCCCATGGTGATGCTTTGACGTTTGAGCGATCTGTACCATTGCAATGCTCTTCCTTCCAAAGACTGAACCGAAGTCGGATCATGACATCTTCGTGTTCTATGACATGGATCATGGACGAGAATAGCAATATCTTCAACATGTGTCGAGCCATGCCTTCGGTACCATCATATTTTGCCAGGTTCTTCAGGGCACCTTCGGGAATTTCATGCCGAACTTGCAGATTCAGAGGGCCAGGATCATCCCATCTAGAAAAAACCCTCGCCTTTGTGGCAGTGGTCTGCGGAATCACGGCCATCGCCATTAAGTCAGAGTCGCCAGATGAACATTCTTTGAAATTTTTTTTTTTTTTTTTTTTAAACAAAAACAGGCGTCCACGAACAGATCTTCAACTCAGCAAAGTCGCCAGATGAACTTACAAATCTCCTTTGTGAGGCCAAGACAGCTCATCAAATCTTGAGACCTCCGGGTGTTAAAACGTGCCAAAACTGTTGGCACCGGTGGGGTTATCACTTTGGAAAATTATGCGTATCCCACCGATTATGAATTCTTGGAGACAGAAACGATCTGTCCCACCGGGCGTGCCAAAAGCTGTTGGTCACGAATACGCCACGGGAAAGGATTTTTACAATTGCGCCCTAGACCCGGCCAACATTGAAAGGTTGGAAGCAAGAAATGGCTCCCGGACCAATCTCCAGTGGGGTGGTTCCCTTTACTATTCTAAAAATGGGTTTAAGATAGGGTTCTTTGGAAAGAGATTTAAAAGGTTGCGAGAAAGAAATGGGAAATATGGCCACGGGGCCGAAGTGATGGGATCAGAAAAACAACGGCGAGGAAACTACAAACGCAACAACGACAAGTAACATAAGAAATCAGCTTCATCCTCGCACAATCACATGCCGCAAATCCCTCCAAACCCACATTCCGGGAATTGTACCACGACCGCGATATTTAAATCCGAGTATGCGAGAATTTAAATGTAATAGCAATGCAAGAGTACGAATGCTATTAGAAATGCGAGAAAACGAGAAAGCAAATTCATCCATGCGACGCTTGAAAAATTAGAAGTCGATCCTTGTATTCCCGCAAATACAATTCCGGTTTCTAGCGACAAGTTTTTCCAACCTTTGCAAATGAAAATTACATTGGTTTTTATAGAGGTCCGTCCTCTTTGCAGCATTAAATAATTAAAACCAACTTCCTCGTGATCTACAATAATATCTTGAAGGAAATCAGGAACACGACCCCTTAATAGCGGCCTCGAAGAAATAAAAATTAAATGCCATGAAACGCTCGCGGCCCTTCATTAAATTCGATTCTTTGAATATGTGCATGAAAAACCGTTGAATTAATCCACGAACCGCGGCTTTGAACCAATAAACCCTTTAATTTTGGTGGCACGGGCACTCTTCGACCTTAACCGCATCGAAAATCTGCAAAATATTTAATTCGGGTCAGCATTAAATCATCGGAAATCGAAAAAACCCTCTCGGCCGTTCATATTGCACTTGGCGGGAAAACTGCGCAATGCGACGGTCGCGAAAATCGCGACGGGTCGCGAAATCGCGACGTCTTATCATGCAGTACGCTTTGACCACCGTTGACCCGCGAAAATGGAACATGTAGCGATTTCGCTACATGTTTCCGGCTTCCTCCTCGCCATCGCAAGCTTGCTCGCGAAATCGGAACATGTGGCGATTTCGCTACATGTTTCCGTCGCCGTACCAATCGCCATTTTTGGTCGCGATTCGGCGACATGTCGGCGACGCGGCTGCAAGTTTGCACTTTTTGCCTTCGACGCTTCCCGGGTCGCGATTCGCTGACATGTCAGCGAATCGCTGCATGTTTTCAACTTAATGCTTTTTGCCCGCCGACCCGCGATTTCGGAACACGTCGCGATATCGCGACGGTTCCGCCAACCTGCCTGCGTTGACTGCGTTGACCGCGATTCTGCAACATGTCAGCGCGTCGCTGCAGTTTTCAGACTTAACCATTTTTTGCTCAATTTTTCTCCTTTTTTCGCCCAAGCTGCATCAATCAAAGGTCAGATCCCCAACAATACATCAATGCATTCATCAATGAGAATCAATGTGGCAAAAATGCCAACAAGTCCCCTATTTCTTTTCAACAAAAGTGGGGCTCAACGGCTTCAAGAAAGAGCATGGAGGACTTTGGAGCCTTCATCGACCTCAACAAGCTCATGGACGTTAGGCTGAAAGGACCCAGGTTCACTTGGTCAAACATAAGAGTGAGAGAAAACCATATCCAGGTCAAGTTGGACAGAGTGTTCCTGTCCAAGGAAGCCATTCCCATGTTTGTGGATGCAACCTTACTAGCCTTCCCTAAAATTGGGTCCTACCACAACCCCCTCCTCCTCAAAACTAATCATCGCTCCTCCCCCAAGTGACCCTTTTGGTTCGAGTCCATGTGGTTTCATCATCCCAACTTCATGGCCCAAGTTGGCTGATGGTGGGCTTCCTCAGTCCCTGGGTGCCCTGCTGAGCAAGTCTACCACAAGTTGAGATGCCTCAAAGAGCAACTCAATGTATGGAATAACAAGGTTTTTGGTAACATCTTTGAAAACAAAGTGACAGTTAAGAAAAAACTCAAAGACCTTAAGCTCAGATTCTAGGCAGGCTCCCATAACCCAGGGCTTAGGGAATAGGAATTCTTGGCCCTCAGTGAGTATCACAACATCCTAGATAGGGAAGAAACCTTTTGGAGGTAGAATTAGAGATCCCTATGGCTCCAATATGGTGATGCTAATATGAAGTTCTTCCACACATCAACCCTAAGAAATAGGGGCTCTAACAGGATTGTTGAGTTGGTGATCAGTGACGGCAGAACTATCAAGGATGAAGAGGACATTTGGACTGAAGCCACCAACTTCTTCCAAGAGCTCCTTGGTGATAGCCCCCCCATGTCCCCAAAAGTGGCAGACTCCCTATTGGAACATATTCCTACTTCAGTATCGTCCATGGCAAATGAGATGCTCGTGCAGCCCCTATCTGATTTTGAAATCCATGCTACCATGTTTTCCATGAAGGCTAAGGCGGCCCTGGGCCCGAATGGGTTTCCCCCTCATTTATTCCAATCCTTTTGGGACATCATTGGGCAAGAAGTGTGTGCAACCATCTTGGACCTCCAGGTTGTGAGA
Source organism: Wollemia nobilis (assembly GCA_028583015.1). NCBI lineage: Eukaryota > Viridiplantae > Streptophyta > Pinopsida > Araucariales > Araucariaceae > Wollemia > Wollemia nobilis. Next base: position 5,259,165 of record JAQPPZ010016982.1, on the reverse strand, counting down.
TCCATCCCCAGAGGTATAAACTCCACCTTCATTGCCTTGATCCCCAAGTCCCATGTTGCTAGATCCCTCTCATGTTTTTGCCCCATCAGTCTGTGCAATGTTTTATACAAAATCTTGACCAAATCCATGGCCTACCACCTCAAGGATATCCTTCCCCTGATCATTTCCCCCTACCAAGGGAGCTCGGTCAAAGGCATATTGATCACAGATAGAGTCATCATCATGCACGAGGTCATCCACTCGGCCTTCCTTTCCAAGAAGGCATCCTTCCTGCTCAAGCTGGATATGAACAAGGCCTTTGAAAAAGTTGATTGGGGATTCCTTTCTAAGGTCCTCCTCAATTTTGGGTTCCATACCTCCTGGGTTAGGCTCATCAGCAACTGTGTCCTCCCTTGGTTCTCTATCCTCATCAACGAATCCCCTGTCGGATTCGTCCCCAGCTCTAGAGGTCTTCATCAAGATGACCCCATGTCCCCGATCCTCTTCATCATCCTGGCTGAGGCCCTTGGTTGTACCATCTCAAGCGTTGTTTCTCGTGGTCTCATTTCAAGCATCAGGCCTTCATCAGGCCTACCCCTTATGTCTCATCAACAGTTTGTGGATGACACCATCCTCACTACTTCAGCTTTGATCCCCCAAGCCAAGGCCCTCAAGCACATCTTGACCCTGTACAAGGAGGCGGCCGATCAAAAAATTAACCTCCAAAAAAGCAAAATCTTCTTCATCCACACCCTCGTGGCTAGGAAAACCAGAATTGGGTGGATTTTGGGCTGTACCCCTGATTCCCTTCCCTCCTCTTACCTCAGGCTTGCCTTGTTTACAAGTGAATCCTCCAAGGGCCTATGGAGTGGGATGTTGGATCGGATTCAGAGAAATTTGGCCCCCTTTAAAGGACACCTCCTCTCTCAGGTTGGAACATGCCACCCTCCTATCAGTAGTCCTCCAAAGCATTCTGGTTTACTTCATGTCGGTCTTTAGAATATTGGTCTCCATTGCGGCCCACATTGAACAAATCCAAAAATTCTTTCTCTGGTTGGGTAGTGAAGATAAGAAGAGGATTTCCCTGGTTTCTTGGCCCCTGGTCTACCACCCCAAAGGCAAGGGAGGAATCAGACTCAGGCGGGTGACCCTCATGAACAAGGCCCTCTTGTCCAAGCACGCTTGAAAGGTGTTCACAAATGCCCTCGACGAGTGGGTCAGTATCATGCTCAGGAAATACTTCCACCACCACCCCTTCCTCAATGAATCCCAGCCTAGAGATGGTTGAAACTTTTAAAAATCCTTGATTTCCACTAAATACATCATTCGAAAATGGACCAGATGGATCCTCGGGGATGGATCCCAGATTAAATTTTGGTATGATAGGTGGATCCAAGATGAGGCCCTGAATGTTGACATCGATCTCGTCGTCCTCAAATCGGGGCTAGTGGACAGAGGACCCAGAGTGTCAGCCTATCTCTCCTAGAACCAGGGAGGGGTTACTTGGAAACTCATCCTGAATCCTGGGCACCCACTCCAAGCTTCTAGGCTCCAACGCCTCCTCAAGGTGACAGTTATCTCATATTTCAAATGGAATGATAGATGCGTTTGGCATGGCACCCCCAGTGGCATATTTTGTATCAAATCTGCCTACAACATCCAAAGAGTCCTTGATAAGGCCCATTTTCTAGCCCATCAGGTGTGGGCTAGGAAGAAATCAGCCACTTCGTCTGGGTGGTCATTCAAAACAAGATCCTAACCATCGAGAACCTGATCAAGAAGGGCTTTTAGATCTCGAACAGATGCTTCCTTTTTTATGCTGCCTAGGATTCCACTAATCACCTCTTTCTCATATGTCCCTTCTATTATGAAGCCTTGGGCCTCATCCTGTCCTAATTATCTATTCAATGGGTGACCCCCAATTCCATATTTGACCTCCTATCTCAATGGCCCAACCCCTTTGCCCACCCCTTCATTCGCTTCCTCTAGGGCTCCTGCCTTCCTCACCTGCTTTGGCAGCTTTGGCTTGAGCATAACAACAGAGCCTTCTCTTCCTAGCCTATTCCCCCTAGTGGATAGCGACCAAAGTGGTTTCCTTCGCCCTTGAGAATTCTTGTTCCATCCATTTGATCGAGGCATCCCAGAGGCTGGGTGAGGCCACCCTCCTATCCTCCCTCAGATTTCAGCTTCCCCCCTTTGTCCCCCCTCATCCCCTCCCATCATTTTGAGATAAGGTGGACTGCCCCCCCTCCTGAATGGGTCAAACTTAACTTTGACGGAGCTTCTAAAGGTAATCTTGGGCCCTCTAGAGTGGGCGGGGTCATCAGAGACAATCACAGGACCCTGATCTTGGTGTACACTACATTGCTCAGCATTCAGACCAATAAATTTGCTAAAAAATAGCTCTCCTTAATGGGCTGACCACCCTCAAGGAGTCCTCCTCAAAAGTCATCATCGAGGGTGATTCCCAACTCATTATCAAAGCTTCCCGTAGCCCGAGAAATAGCTCTTGGTGCATTCACAATTTCATTAGGGAAGTGCTCACCATCATCCAAGGACTCCCTGACCACACCTTTCAGCATGTGTACAGGGAAGGCAACAGGGTAGCCAATTTCATGGCCAACCAGGCCACCTCAGCAGAAGACTTCACCACCTGGACCACGAACTTCCCTAAAGCTCTGGTCCAAATAGTTTTGCAAGACAATCCTAGCTCTAATGAGGGCCTAAACGCTTAGCCCGCCCTGATACGGGGCCCTAAAGTTGCATTGTCGCACCCCCTAGTGGTCAAGGGACTCTCCTTCTTTCTTCACCATGATGACTGGCCCTAGCGCCCCCTTTGCTAGTGTGCTAGCCAGTTCATTCAAGCTCACCCTCGTGGTGCCAAGTGTCAGCGACCACACCAGACTTTCATGAATCTCGAATGGCATTTTTGGCATGTCCAAGTCAGAGTGTGTGGCATCCCATTATAACCTACCTGCCTTGGATGTCACACCATCAGATTCTCATGCTGAGTCAATTCATCTATGGATCTATCCCATGAGGTTTCCCCAAGCTAGCCCCCCGCTTAGACTGCACCATCTGGAATGCAGGATTTGGCCCCCTCCCATGCCCCACATGGCAGCTGACAGTCATGCCCCCTTAGCTCCTCTCGGCTCATGTTTCTCCCCATCCCAAGCACTCCTTCCCAATGTCGATAGCCCTTCCCCTCCTCTGTGCCCCCTGCAAGTTTTTAAACCTGTCACATGTAGAGCTCTCCCACATTCTTGTATTCTTCCCCTTCCCCCCGTTCCCACGTCTCTGGTCTAGCTGCCCCTATTTTCCCTGTCCCTGGGCTATCAGTTCACTCCTCATGGTTGCCAATACCTTCTTCCTCGAGCCCTCTACTCTTAACCTGAGCGAGTCGGCTAGGTTATTCTCTAATGCCAAGAAATTCACCCCTTTCTTTAGAAAATTCACAAGGGCTGATGAAGATATTACCCAAGGTTTTTTGGACACCTGGAATGATGGAGAATTCAAAGTGAAGGGGCTCCACTTCAAAGTGACCAAATAATTTCTAACAAAGGTGACAGGTCTGCATCATGAGGAGAAATGCAGATTCGTTCGATGAGATAAACATAATTGGGAGGAGGAGCTATCTTGATTCCTAAAACAATAGTGGGACAAAGCTAATCTCTTTCGTATTGACCTCTCGACCCCCTTCAATGAATCCATCATCCCGATTATGCAATACATCACCTACGATGATTTGGACTAGTGGCTTTACAGTTTCCATCTCAACTTCTACAACCACCTCCACGGAGCCACGCTGGTAAGCACCCCCCAGTTTCTCCTTTACTCCTTGGGCCTCACCATCGACCGAGCTCATAGGAACCATTCTAGGCCCTCTCACCAAGGGCTCATGGCCTTCCTATACAGGCATACCCTAGCCAACTAGTCGCAACTTCACTACATTCCTCCCTTGACCTCTGACTCCCCCCTCAAAGTGGTTAACTCCCCTGAGGCTTCCCCTGTAGCTTCTAAATCCAAGGAGACCCCCTCCCCCGAAGCCTCCCCTTCCAAAAAATAGTGCAAGACCACCCAAAAATGTAGAACTTCGATCCAGGGCCTAGGTGGGACCCCGAATCCTGGCACCCACTCAATCCATAGAGGCCTGGCCCCAAGCAGCAGCAAGGCTGCAGGCAGCTCCAAGAAGGCCAAGGTGGAGATCTCGAAGGCCACCAAAGTTAGTTTTGACTCTGACAACAAGATGTAGAACCTGATGACCGGAGCTCTCCTTGACATTACTATTGGCTCCCTGACCGCTTCTACCAAAGCGGCTTCCTCAACGGACAGTGTCGTGGCCGAAATTCGACGTAGGCTGGGTGATGGCCCTAATAGGGAGAAGAGTTGATCTATCTGGTTAGACCCCGTCCAGACTAGGCCAGGCTACCGGGCCTCCCAGAGTTGCAATGAGCATTTTTTTATGATTTTGGCATGTGCCATTTTGTGGTTTTGTCATAGTTTGGTGGCCACAGGCCAAATTTTGATGTTCTGGTTCCAAATTGGTTTGTATTTTTATAGGCAACAGGGCCTTGGGCCTTGGTTTGTTTTCCAAGGGTGCAGCCCCAGTTTTTAATCACAACTACAGCTTCGACTATCTATGTAACTAAGGTTTTGGGATCCTTTAATAAAAAATCTGTTGTAAATACATCGTTACTTAGAAAAAAAAAAAGAAAAGAGATCCAAAGTAGGTCTCATTGGAAAAATTCCAATCTTGGAAGAGATATAGAGGGACTAACAGAGTCATGTTCCTTATTAGAGAAGAAATATATTTCAAAGATCTGAGAAGAATATCTCATCACCAACACTTCCAAAAGCAAAATATTGAAGAAAATGTCTCAGTTGGAATACTAGAGAAGTTGCAAGACAAAATACCTAGGAGAAGTTTCAATGAGGAAAAGAAGAAGGCTTGGAGAGCCTTATTGCAAAGCTCATAGAAGCATCATAAAAAGAGTTCCTAGGAGAACTTGTTGGAGAAATCCACTACCAAGGAGAATCTCATGATAGTAAAGGGATTGGGACAATTTTTGCCATTCAACAAGGCCAAGAGAAGAAGAATTTGGCAAAGAGTACCAAATCCCAAAGAAGAATCTAGTGAAGACCTCAAGACATTCAAAATATTGAGAATAATATCTTATTTGAAGTTAGAATTCAACAAGAATATTGAAGGAGGATTTAGACAGAAGAAGCCTACCAAATCAAAGATATTTGGAGATTGTCTCTCACAACAAGAAAGCACAATTTAGAGATAAATATTCTCTAAATCTATAATACAAAATAGAATATCACTAGAAAAACCAAGCCACAAAACCCTAGGCTCAAGGCAAAAGGTTCGAGACCATAGCTTGGTGAAGCAAGAAGCTATTTTGGATAGCGAACAAGAAGCTATTTTGGATAGCCAAAAAGAAGCTACAAATTCATCCATTACAAGGCAGAAACTTGATGAATCAAAATACCAATATCTACATCTACTATATAATCCATTAAATGGTAAGCAACTTGGATGCAATTAGTTGAACATCAAATAAGGGTTCACTATCAAATTTCATTAAGCACCATATTTAGATTAGAGTTGCAAAGAAAAAGGTCTTATATTTATAGTCTTCAGGAAAGTGCAAAAAGGAGAGTTCATTTTAAAGATATATTTGCACATTAACTAGGAGTTGGATATTTTTTGATAGAAATAAAATTATCACCTACCTATTATCTATCTAGAAAGCAAGAAGACTACATCCTATAATATTGATTGTAGTAAAACTTGTAGATTATTCATTAAGGGTTCTTTACAGATTACTCTTAAAAGATGTAGAGATTATTAAGTGAATTTAAAATTATTTTGAGATTATATTTACATGAGAAATAAGTTAATATTACTATTACCATTAGAGTGCATTATTAGTCCATTAACACTATACTAGTTGATCTTGAACTAGTTACTCTCAAAAAGGTTAGTTTGTGGTTGTTGATTGTTAAATATCAAGGGCATAAAAATAGTAAATTATCAAAGTGTCTAGAGATACTATTTGGTGGATAGAACCTGCAACATTTCATGGTCCAAAGAAGCCACCAAAATCAGATCATATTCCTCCAAGGAGTGGAGAATAAATCCACCATAAAAATCAGTAAAAGAAACTACAAATCGAGGCTTGGTGAATCTCATATTCAATGTGCACTACGGGCTATTTATAGAAAAAAAAATAGTGCAGAAATTACTTCTAAAAAATATTCTATATACATGGTTATTAGCTTGTTTATTACCAAAGTAACCAATCAAAGAAGAGAGTTGTCTAGCAAAGGAGACAACATAAAATCAGCCCTTTCCTACAAGAAAGCCACTATTAAAACCAGCATAAAAGAGTGCAAAAGGAGGTGCAAAATGAAGGTATTCAATTTACAAGTTTATTTACATTAACTTGCACCATAATATTCTATCCTACATAGGAAAAAATGCAAGGTCTAAGTGTCTTAAAGACACATTATTCATAAGGAATAAACATCTCCAAGTGGTTGTAGAGAAGCACTATCTAAGCAAGGTAGAAAGGGACCTTCAAGGAGCTCAAATAATCTATGGTTTGGACAACCACAATAAGCAACCTGGACAACATACATAACATAGCACAAGAAGAATCTATCATCTATAAAGGCAGAATTACAAGCAACTTGAAAGAAAGAGAAAATCCAAGTGTAGCAAAAGCAATACCCAAGAGCTAGACGTACATCCACAAGGAGCATTCAAAACACCATTGGAGTAATGTTTCTCACTGTCTTAGCTCATAGCCATTATAGTAGTGCTCATTATACAAACTGGAACTAACTCACATACAAAGTGTCATTAAAGCATTGAGGAGAAAACACAGCAAAAAATAAGTTCAAAAATAATTTGTTGAGGAAACTTGCAAGAATATGTTGAAGAGGAAGTTTCTATAAAATATAAAATATGCCACTTGTCACCATTGAAGAAACCCTAGCGAGCATTCAAAATAATGCTCAAGCTTGCATGCATGAAAGAAAGCATTACATAGAGAGAACAAAAATTATGTTAGATAAGAGGTGACACTTGTAACCAATGCATAAAAGTGTTCACATAAATACTGTAACGTCTATCCTCCAACAAATTTCAATTATCTTCTTAGAGGTGACACTTGTCATATTCAAAAAATCCTCTTCCTATTTAAGGCACCTATGACTAAGGAAGGAATCACATTAGTAGAAGCAAGGAGTTGTAGTGTATAAGAAATGATAACAACATTTAAATATCTTGGTCAAGGTGGTCAATGAAGCCAAACTTGAGGCATATACTGTCCAAATATTTTAGTTAGAAGAGAATCAAAAATCAGTCATCATCCATCATAGAAGGAGTTCAAGATAAGCATTAAATTTTTTTGATCTCATCTACGCCCATACGTTGGAGAATACAAAGCTTACCATTGGTCATAACGGCCAAGAGGAATACTAAATATTATTGTCATATACGTCTAAATTTAGTGTCGAGTACGTAGAGGTTTGCAACATTATAAGGAAATCAACCATATTTGAAATCAAATTTAAAGGAGAATTATATCTTAATATTTTCCAATTTAAACATAGGAGAAATAAGAATTTCTACCTAGAAAATTTTAAAATTTCTATTATATTATTGTTTTCTAATATTCCAAATTACGGAGTTATAAGGAAAACTACACCAAAGTAGGATATTGAAATTTAGAAACATTAAATATCAAATATCAAAGGCTATAAAGGGAGGTTCATTAAATATTATCAAGGGTTGGAAATTAATTGGTATACTTGTCTCAAAATCACATTAAAGGGATAAAAGAAATTCAAACATTAGGAACTCAACAAATTATAAAGTGCTTAAGTTCAATAAGAGTAATAAGATGTAATAGAAGTTATTTTTTTCTATTCGCAAAACTTTACAAAATCGGTTCAAAATTGAACTACTTTTCTCAAAATCACTTTATCAATCATTTAGCATATCCAAAATCACTAGGGATACATAAGGTATTCTACAAAACTTGATAATAATATCTTTTAAAAATTTTCAAGTACTCAATCCATTTGGGAGTCATAAGGATTCTACAAAACCTAAAATTCTACCAAGGTATCACCAAATCAATACTAGGAAATTTAAAATGGGGCCACAAGGATTATCATGGCATCAAATAAATTATTTCTTGAAGAATCCCAATTACTTAAAGGTCCAAACTATTTTTCTTGAAAAAATAAGGTAAAAGCAATCTTAGTATATGAAAAACTTTGGGAGATAGCTCAAGGAACAACAAAAATACCAAGCACATGTGATACTGAGATTCATAAGTTTGAATAAAATGATGCAAAATCCCTAATGCTAATAACCTTTTCTATAACTGATGAAATACAACCTTATATTATTTCAACAAAGACATCTATAGAAGCATGGAAAATCTTAGAGAAGATATTCAAAGGGAAAAGTAAAACCACTATCCTTCATCTTCAAACTCAAATACATTCCCTAAAAATGAACAATGGTGAGAGCATAGAAGTATTCCTAAGGAAGGTAGCAGATATTAAAGGGAAATTATTAACCTTAGGAGAAGAGACTAAAGATGAATTTCTTACTCAAGTAATCATGAGAGGACTTCTAGACAACGATAAAACTTGGTTACATATTTGCAAGTCCTAAGTAAAGATACTTCTTTTGATGATCTAATCAATATTCTTCAAGAGTATGGGGTGGATAACACAGTTAAATATGAAATTACTAACATTTTATTGGATTCAAAAGACAATACACAGGGAAATATTACTTCTTCATCAAAAGGACGAAGACCATGGAGTAACATGTATTGTCACATATGCAAAAGAAAAGTTCATAGTACTAACTATTGCAAATTCAATCCCAAAAATAAAAACCAAGAAAATCATATGAACAATGGAAGCATATTTCAACCACAACAATATTAAAATAATTATTATTGGCAACAATTTTAGCATTCAACCAATTATCCCCAATTGGAGTATCGTAAAGGAAATCAGAAAGGACACCTAGCTCAAAGGATAGAAGAAATAAAAGAATAGGAAGAACCAATATATGGTTATGATGTCAAATCTATTTCAACAAGAACAACATATTATCAAGATACTAACTAATTTCTTGAACATGTTACAGAAAAAAAAGAAGAAAAATACAAACTTCAAGACCAAAAAGAAGATCCATATTGAATATTGAAATATTCAATACCCAAATAATGTAATACATGGGGGTGTTAGAGTTAGAGTATATTAAATCATTTGGATCATGTAAATGTACCACCTTTGGTACATAGTTAGAGTAGGATATTACTTTAGGGATAAGTTAGCTAGTTACTTATAGCAATGTAGTAAATGCACAAGTGTCAATGTGCAAGGTGTCGCCTTGTACAACTAGGTAGAGTGTTGTCCAAGGAATCTATCTTCCTATATAAAGGGGCTCATAATGATTTCAAACGTATCAAGTGCATTATATCAGATAGTAGTAGATAATGGTAGAACTCTTATATGGAGTATAATGTAGTTCCTTAACTTATATTAATGGAGTGACCATCACCTCCATACTGCATTGTATTTTCACCACTTTCTATTTATAGTATATTTTAGTCATTGTAGAATCACTTTCTCTCATATTTTTTGCATCTTATTAGGACCTATGTTAAATCTCTCCCACTGCATATATCCTTAACATCTAACACTACCAAGCTATTAGTAACATAAATTATAGGTTTTTTATGAAATTTTACCATAAACTTAGTTTTAGAAATGTTTTTGCGTGGTATAAATTTACTAGCCAAAGCAGCTATGGAGTCAACCTCAACATTCTACACCTTGGGGGAATTTTTAATAGATAAATATTCAAAATAATCAACCAAATTAGTACCCACTTTGTGGTAAGAGATCAAATGGAGAGCATTGAAATCATAGTCACAAGCGATTTGACAAACTAGAATTTAAGAGTCACCTAACACTTTGATGTATTTAACATTCATACATTGGGAAGTTAATAGTCCTAAAATTAAAGAATCACATTCTTCAATGTTATTAGGAATTCCAAAAACAAATAAGTGAAAGACCTTAGAAACAACTAGGCTAGTTGGAGACTTGAAGATCCCAGTTCATATCCTAAACTCATTCCTTACTCCATCAAAGTGAAGGATGCAGGTGTTAGGTGGATATATTAATTAGATTATTGAGAAGTGGAAGTTGTGTAAATTCTATATTTATCCTTTTTTTTATAGGTTTTTTACCTCTTGGTAAGCTTGCGAGACTCTAAGAGGGATTTTACCTGCTTAGTAAGGTCATTAGAAACAATATCTTAAATAAGACTAGAGGTAATGGAGGAAGGATATATGAAAAAGTTGTGAGGAGCACAAGATATGACCATTATGTCCTCATAATACAATGAATCCTTAAGGGCCATTGTATGGTTTTAGAAGCTATTATCAACTAATAAACAATATAATATTTAACTAAATTTTGTGTAACAACATAAAGATCAAATCCTTACATCCTAGCGATCCATTTACTATATATTGTGTCACTATGGATGTAAGGATTTTGTAGGAGTGTCAAAGGTCTTTTTAATGACAACATATGTTTTTTTAAATAACATATAATTCCATAATTTCTCAAATGCAAAGCATATGGCTAGGCAATCCTTCTTCATGAGAGTGTATCAAGTTTCTATAGGAAGTATTGTTCAACTAATACAATATATGGAATACTCCTTATTGTTATCATCTTGTTAAGTAAGGATGCATCCCAAGGAAACATGATCAGAAAAGGTGTATAATATAAACAACTTAAATAGGTTGAATGAGCAAAGAGTTTGGGGATATAAAATAAATTTCTTAAATTTAAAAAAGTCCTTGTTATAAATTTCATCCCCTTTGAACTCTACATATTTTTTAAGCAAGTGATTCAATGAAAAATATTTGAAATCCATCTTAGGTATACGTTTAATAGTTTGAGGGGGAGTTATAGAATTAATGGATTTGATATTGTATTGATTGACATTTATGCCCCTAAGAGACACCATAACTTTGAGTATGTTACCATGAGTAACATCAAATACACACTTTTTGAGATTAGTTCTAACATTGTAGTGATATATTCTCTCAAATATGACACGAAGGTCAATCAGGTGGTCAACCTACATTTTTAGACCTACGTAAGAGACCATCTACATATGATTCCAATATCTTTCCAATTAAATCATGAAAGATTATTATCATGGGCCATTGATAAGTACCCGAGTATTTTTGATCCAAAAGACATATGACATTATAGCATAATGCTCCTTGAGGTGTATTAAAAATTGTTTTATTTGATCTTTAGAGGTAGTAAAATTTTGGTTATACCTTGAATAGTCATCCTTAAGAGACATATCAAACCCTGTGGTAGAATATACAATAGCACCAATAGAGGGCAAAGGAAAATTATCCTTCGGAAAAGCTATATTGATGTTTATGAAATCATGGAAAATTTGGATAACATTATTTTTTATTTTTCATAGATGTTGTAGCACCCTAAAATTGGCGCAGTTAAACCCTTAGTAAAAAGATAAAATTTGAATTTTAACCCCGAAACCGCCCGTTAACCGCTCACCCCATTTTTCGTGCCATTTTTAGGAGTTGTTTTGACCGTTGGACGATATCATCGTCGATCAGACGAAATCATCCCAGATCGGACGAATTCGTCTGGAACAGAACGTCCAGACGATTTCGTCCCAAAACCAAATTTTCATAATTAGATTCTGTTTCAACAGCCTCTCCAACTTGGGCAGAAGCATGTCTGCGTAGTTGGAGATTCCTCCGCTGAGGATCTCCCAGATTGGGATGATCCCCAACCTCTTAACCTCCCCCTAATCCTATATAAACTTGGGATTTTCCTAGTTTATACCCCTGGCTGATCATTCCCCTGCAATTCTAGTTTTGTTGTATTAGAACATCCTCGCCCCCATCATTTGCATTTGTATTTTCAAGTTTTTCATTGCAGGTTTTCACTGTGCTTCAGCTGGAGGAAGCTCGGATCGTCGCAGGCGATTCCAGATGATTTTAGATGATCTTGTCACAGATCGACGATGATCTCGTACGATTGGAGGTGATCTCGATAGCAGTTCAGATTGGGGGCAACCAGAGCCCTGAGTTTGCATTTCTCATCTTTCTTCTTTATTTTACTATGCATTAACTTGATTTATTTTCATTCTGCATCCTGGAGTTCACCTCATCTAGCATAAATGCATGATAAAGTTAAAATAAGTTATTAAAACAATGTATTTCCTTTAAATCTGCTATCTAGATTTATCAATTAAGCATTCATACTATCATTTCCATTATTTTACATTATTCTTGCAGTAGCATTTTTGGTTTTTGGTGTCTATTTCTGTGATTGCAGGCTTCTGACGGATTCGTCTGACGAATTCATCAGATCGACGATGATCTTGTCTAATTTCAGATGATCGACTGTGATCTGAGATGATTCTGTTCAATTGCAGATGATCCTATCATATTCGAGATGATCTGAACTCCTACAAGCTTCAGAATCTTCATCAGACATCCGAAATCAGGTGCATTCTTTCTTATTTAAGTATATTCCTGGTATTTAGGATTCATTCATGCTTTCTGTATTCATATAAATCGGCATTTCATATAGAATAGCTTAGATTCATTCTGGCCAACCTAGGGATATGAATGATTAAAGTACAAAATGAACACATCAAACCCATTCTCAACCTAGGCATGGAAACTGCCACTCAAAGTTTCCTGGTGAACCCCACCATCCGTCAAAAATTCACCTTTATACCCCTCCCCGAGAGGCGCGACCTTCAAAGGGCCTCTCAGTCCGAGGTATTGTTCCATCCTTCTCGCATCCCCCTTCCGGGCATGGATCCTTTAGCTTGAAGGTAAGGGCACAAAAAATTTGGGTCGATACATTTTGGTGAACCCGACGTGAAACTAAAAACCTTTTGAAAACAACCCAAAAAAAAAATATTATTATTAAGTAACATCTAGAATCATCAGACAAACAATTAAAGTTGTATATCATATTTAGATGGTAGATTATAATAAAAGACGAGTTGTCACCATAAATGTTGAAAATCAATTAACGGCCATAGAGATTACTTCTATACTTAGAGTACCTCAAACAAATAGGGTTCAACCTTTGTGGGATGAACTTGACAGGAGATTGGGTATCATTGAATCCAGATCTACAGAACTTAGGCAAATTAAGAGGTTTGTCCTAGATAGAATCCTGGATCCTGATCAAGTAACCTTATATCATGAACTTCAGAGAGCTTGCCATAGGTGGTTAGCAGATAAAAGAGCACTTGTGTCTTCTGAATTGTACACCTTTGAAGAATACCTTGAGAATGCAGTTGTAGTACATAAGTTTCTATCTCGTATAGAGGATCAAGAAGTCATTCTTACGGATAGAAAAATATGGAATAGAGTTCCTAGAGCTGTGTTATATCGAGAATATTGCCATGAAATTTATTTCTACAGGTCAGAATCCGAGACAGATCATATTACTATAGCACACTTTGTCAAATTTTTGAAAAACCATTTTCAATTTGAAGAGGAGCATTTCATGACTCCTGATGAACTTGATCCCATCAACGATATCCATAAACTATTTATAGAAAACTAAGTCATTTTTGTTATTATTGTTATTTCTTGTAACTAGAATGCTATTTGTTATCTTTATAATAATATTATAAAACACAAAAACAATAAAAACAAAAAAAAAAAATCAAAACATTTCCCTTTTAAGTATTATAGTAGGTATATAATTAAAATATATACCTCTCAAACCTATCGCATATATATATATATATATATATATTTGCTGAAATCTAAGTTTAAGCACAATGCCTAGACTTAGGAATGGGAAACAGACTGAAGAAGAAGAAGATTGGTTAGGAAAACCATTAAATAACCCAGATGTCCTTCCTGAAGATCAAATTTTGGAAGAAGGAACCCTAGATCAGCAAGAAGAAGACCTTGTTGTAGGAAATGAACAAGAAGAAACTAATAGAGAGGAAGGATCCTCATCCCCTAAGATGTCTCCGGGAGGAGCTGTCACGTTTGAAAACATGGATCAATTCTGGAAGTTCATTAATACTAATATTGGTGTTCTTAATAGAGCAGTCCATATGGACAAGGATCGAATTAGTGACACTCAAGCAACTCTAGAAGACGTATTTCACACACGCACTAATCCCTTGTCCTTTATCGATCAAGAGAGTGATCAAGTTGGACCATCCAATTTGGATATGGCAGCTATAATCCAGAACATGCAACAACAACAGGTTACCCAACCATCTAAAGTGCCTGTTAGCAAGCCTAGGGTCATTCCCGCACAAAAGAAACCCTCATTTACTGCTCTATTTTGCCAAGCTATTGAGCAATATACCTCAAATCAGCAAAAACCCAAAACAAAACCAAACACCAATTACCAACAATCTGGGATACAACATAATACTACTACAAATCCTCTTCATAATACTCTTCCTACCAATGCTTTGCATAATAGCAATATAGCATCTAATCCTTATGTCACACCGTCATACACTCATAAATCCCATACCTATGTCCCACCAAACCAATATGGTGGACAAACTAGTAATCTTGAAACCATGGTGAAACAGTTAGTTTCCCGCATGGATCAGATAGATCCCTACCGTCCCTCGTACAATTATCGAGAGATGTGTAGTCAACCTCTAGATCCTATAGTTGTAGCACAACCATATCCTAAACATTTTCCTATGCCTGTCTTGCCCATATATAAAGGAACCGAAGATCCCATAGAGCATCTTCGTATGTTTAGGATAGCATGTCATGATATATCGCATGATGACTTATTATTGCTAAAAATGTTCCCAAAAAGTTTAGGAGGAATGGCATTAGAGTGGTATTATCAATTACCCACTAATTCTTTGAGGAATTTTGAAGAAACTGCTGAGTCTTTTGTGCATCAATTTAGTGCCTACATCGAAAGGCATGTGACCATTAAAGACTTGTACAACTTAAAACAAGACAAAGATGAATGTTTTGCCGATTTCCTAGCTAGGTGGAGACAATTGATAGGAAAATTGCACTTTGTATTACCTTATAGGGAGATGTTGGACATCTTTATTAATAATTTACAAGACCAACTATCTTACGAATTATCAACTGCTACCTTGACCACCTTCGATCAGGCTATAGACTTAGCCAGATGAGTGGAAGATGCTCTTATTAGGAGAGGTCAGCTTAAAAAGAAAGATGATGAGAAAACATCCAAAAATCAATATAAAAATAAACAAGTTGTGGGTGATGGAGTCACTGATAGTAGAAATATTGCTACTGTTAATGCTGCGAAGACAACAAAGAAGTTTATACTGAAACCTCTTGATAAACCTCCTCGAGAATTTACTAGATTAAATCAACCTTTATCAACCATTCTACCACAATTATTAGAACGAGGTTTGATTCAATTACCAACTATCCGGGAACCTGATCCAACTATACCCGGATACAGAGCTGATTTACACTGTGACTTCCATAGAGGACCTGGACACACTACCAACTCTTGTAAAATATTAAAACATAAAATACAGGACCTGATTGATAACAATGAGATGGAGGTACAAGCCTTTCAACCTAAGCAAAATCCTCCTAATAATACTCAAAAGAACATTCCTCAAAACCAGAATCAGAATGCCAATCAGTCATTGGACATATTTCAACATCCTTTACCAAAGCATGGCAAGGAAGTGGCTAATCAAATTGAACATCATAATGTTCCCCCTCCTACCCGATATGTAGGGACTATTAGTGGGCATTTACCTGCTCATGATTTGGAAATATTTGACACAACTTTATCCATGGTTACAACTAGGCCTCTACATAATATTCAGACACCTAATCTTAGTGATACAGAATATGAGACTGAGAGTGATATGGAAATCACCTCAAATCAATTGAATAGCTCTGAAGATGAATCAGATCCTATTCTCCCTATCACAAGTCATATGGTCCCAGAAGAACCATTTCCAAGAAGAGTCACTACTCGACCATCGTCTCACCAATTAATCTCTAATGAGCAAGCCATAAATGCTAGACCAAGACCCATTCATCATCCATAGAATAATATTGTGGGTACCATCGGAGTTGTTACTAGACAACAGGCTCAAAACTCTCAACAAGATCAAATGCAGAATGATGGATCAACCCCATTTGTTTTGAAAGTTCCTAATAAAGGGAATCAGGCACCTAATGTTCAACCTAAACCACCTTATAATATTAATGAGCAACTATCAAATATTACAGCTAGAATTTCTCTTTTGGACCTTTTAAGATCTTCCCCTACACATAGAGATGAATTAATGCTCACATTAAGCCAGATGATGGTACCACAAGACATTCAACCTGAAGCCATGGCTAATACTATAATAACTCGTGAAGTTGATTGTATTGACTTCCGGGATAGAGACATACCTCAACATAGTTTACATAAGGATAACCCCTTATATATTACTGCCTTAATTGGAGATGTAGCAGTTAAACGAGTCTTGATTGATAATGGTTCATCTTTAAACATCTACACTTTTGACTTCTACCAAAGATTTGGGTTTAGAACTGATGAAATGAAAAGAACTGATATGATCATAAAAGCCTTCAATGACGAAACACAAGAAACGTGTGGAGTTATTACCATCCCATTGCAAGTTGGTCCGAGAACCTTGGATATGATTGTGTTTATTGTACATTGCCCTGCATCGTACAATATACTCTTGGGTCACCCTTGGATCAATGCAATGCGAGCCATTCCCTCAACTTTACATCAATGTGTTAAATTCGAATTTAAGAATCAGTTGGTTACCATTCATGGTGATCCTAGACCCTTTGATATGTGTGCTTTGGCGGAACCTGTTGGAGTTCAATTTTGCCCTGCTTTATCATCCACACATCCTAATTCTCATTATCCATCTAAACGTGTGAAACACACACCCATAACGCCATCTACTTCTTCTCCATTAGTTCCACCTCTACATACAACTCAACCATCCTCTAAACAAACCACATTAGGACCTCGAAAAGATCCTAATCCCACAACCAAGGCTTCTTGCTCTACTCCTATAACTTTTATACCTATAATAGAATCATCCATCGACATCTCTACAACATCTACATCCACCAAAGGCATAGTTTCCGCATCAGAAGATGTAGGAAATGTTCCTTCTACCTCTTATGCTCTTACTGACGAGCTCTTACCCGATTTATCTAAAATTCTTATATCAAAGAAAATGAATGTTGCTATGCAAGATTCCCTTATTTTAAATAATTTGCCACCATCTCCTCATACCTTGGGTCTCCCACAGCCTATGGGAAGTATTTACCAAGTCGGGAGCTACGCTTTTATTTATAAGGGATATGACTGGGGTAGAATACCCAGAAACAACAAGACTCATTATGATGGATATGCTCGATGTTATTTTACTAATGAGTATATTAAAGCCAAATCTATAATGCTTAAATTGGGATATAAAGGGAAAGGTTTGGGACCTTTCCAAAATGGTATGAAAGAACCTTTTGAGGTAGAACCATGGCCTGCCCGATGTGGTGTGGGCCTATTTCCTAGTAAGGGTCAGCCTTTCCCATTTGAGGATGATGACCATCTCATATGTTACCAAGATTATTTAGATCAACGTGATGCTTTGCATTTAATGAATAAGCCATTTACATGTAATATGCTATCTATAGCCTACCCTGAGATGATCGCCGAATCCGACGATGAGTTGGAGGGAGATATCTTCCATGATGTCTCCGTTGAGGAATTGTTACATCATGAATTTTATTTTGATGGCTCTATACCTAGTATAGCCCAGCTTGAGGCCACGACTCCTCAAGATGAATTATCCAAACTAACCTTGGAAGAATTACAAGAATTGGGCGTTTCACCCGCCCCACCTAATTTTGAGAAAAATCTACACATGGAAGTAGAGAATGTCATAAAAATTAACATTGGAACTGAGGATAATCCTCACCTAATCAACATTGGATCAGAATTAAGTCAAGAAAAATAGGATAAATATATTGCATTTCTTAAAGAATATGAGGATGTCTTTGCTTGGACATATGAAGATATGCCAGGATTAGACCCTTCTATAGTTATGCATCACCTAGTAGTCCATCCGGATGCTAAACCTGTTAAACATAAACTTAGAAAAATGCATCCTAAAGTGGCCTTACTAGTCAAAGGGGAGTTAGAAAAACTCTTAAATGTTATTTTTATACAAGCCATTGATTATGTTTAATGGATCTCGAAATGTAGTTCCAGTAACTAAGAAAGAAGCTACCAAGGTTAGGGTTTGCACAGACTTTAGAGATATTAATGTTGCATGCCCTAAAGATGATTTTCCTCTTCCCAATATGGATCAGATCATTGATTTTACTATTGGGAGTGGAATGATATCCTTAATGGATGGATTTTCTGGTTATAATCAGATCAGGATAGCTCTTGAAGATCAGGCTAAAACAACCTTTATTACCCCTTGGGGGACGTTTTGTTGGAAAGTGATGCCATTCGGTTTGAAGAATGCAAGTGCAACCTATCAACGAGCCATGACTTATATCTTTCATGATATGATGCATGATATACTACATGATTATGTAGATGACATTATAGCTCGTTCTACTGACGAAGATGACCATTTAGATGATTTGAGAAAAGTATTTAATCGGTTAAGGGAATATCTTATCCGATTGAATCCAGCTAAATGTATATTCGGAGTTAAGTCCGGTAAATTATTGGGGGTTATAGTTTCTTTACGTGGCATCGAAATTGATCCTCTCAAGATTGCGGCTATCACTGATATGCCCGCACCCACAAATATATCAGAATTACGAAGTTTACAAGGTAAGCTTCAAGCTATCCGTCGCTTCATCGATAAGCTGGCGGATAAAACCGGACCCTTTCTTAAGCTTCTTAAGAAGGATGTCTTTTTCCATTGGGACTACGAATGTCAGCAAGCATTTGAACTCCTCAAACAATATCTTCTTAACCCACCTGTGCTTTCGCCACCTAGACTTGATCACCCATTTATCTTGTATATTTTTGCTTCAGATTTTGCCTTAGGAGCTATGTTAGCTCAACTTGATGATGAGAAGAAAGAACGTGCTAATTATTATATCAGCAGAACATTAATTAGTTATGAAACCCGCTACACAACATTAGAAAAATTATGTCTAGCAGTCATATTTTCTACACAAAAATTATGCCATTATATGCTCAGTCAGAAAACCTATGTTATTGCTAAATCCGATCCTTTGCGGTATCTCATGAGTCGACCTTATTTATCTGGTCGCACAACAAAGTGGGTTCTTGCCCTAAGCGAGTTTGAACTCACGTTCATAGGACAAAAGTCTGTTAAGGGTCAAATCATAGCAGATCAATTAGTTGCTGCACCCTTAGAGTCTACCCATCCCCTCATCATTGAGTTTCCTGATGAATGCCTTAAACTAGAGGCAGACCATCCAGAGCAATGGTCCTTATACTTTGATGGAGCCCGATGCATGAGTGGGGCTGGTGCAGGTATTATTTTAATATCTCCATAGAAACATCTTATACCTCTGTCCTTTAAATTAACGTTTGCTTGTACTAATAACACTGCTGAATATGAGGCTCTAATCCTTGGCTTACGAGCTACCTTGGCACTAAAAATTAAAAATCTATTGGTTTTCGATGATTCTCAACTTGTTATAAATCAAATTAATGATGTTTATCAGACCAAAGATGATAAATTGCATCCATATAAAGCATATGTATTACAATTAATATCTTTATTTGATCAAGTTACCTTGGAAGCTATTCCTCGAACTAGCAATCATGCGGTTGATGCTATGGCTGCAGTTACATCTCTTTTACCCTTGGAGTTAGAGGACGAATATGCTACCATCATTATTCATCGACTCTAGGAACCCACTTCAAATAAATCATGCTTAGAACCTTTGGATGTGTTTCTAATCAATGAAACTACTCCTGAACTTTGGTACATTGATATCTTCAATTTTCTTCAACATGGGACCTTCCCTGAAGGTTTTAATAGAAACCAAGACTCGGTTATTGCGTAGACGAGCAAGTCGCTTCATCATAATTGGCAATACGTTATATAGGAGATCTTTTGAAGGTATCCTACTGAGATGTTTGAATCTAGAAGAAGCTAGATCAGCTTTGAGTGAAGCCCATGATGGATCTTGTGGGGGACACTTTAGTGGTAGCGCCATTGCTAAGAAGCTCCTTAGGATAGGATATTTTTGGCCTACCATGGAGAATGATGCACATGATTATGTGCGCCATTGCGACAAGTGCCAAAAACATGCTGACCTTGTCCATGCGCCCGCACAAGAGCTACTAGGCTATTTCATCTCCTTGGCCCTTTTCAAAATGGGGCTTAGACATCATTGGAAAAATCAACCCTGTGTCATCTGATGGACACAAATTCATCATAACCGCCATCGAGTATTTCACGAAGTGGGTTGAAGCTATGCCCTTAGCTTCTTGCACTGGAACCCAAGTTTCCAAATTTATTTTTAATCAAATTATTTGTAGGTTCAGAATTCTTGCAAATCTCATCTCGGATAATGGAACTTGTTTCAAAAATAAAGATGTCAAGAAATTATGTCAAAAATATAAAATTCAACATCGTTGGTCCACTCCCTATTATCCTCAGGGTAATGGCCAAGCAGAAGCATCTAATAAAACATTAATTAAAATCCTCAAAATATTGGTCAATAAATCTGGCCGAGATTGGCACATTCAACTATATCCTGCTTTGTGGGCTTATCGAACTAGCGTTCGTACCCCCACAGGCACTTCACCTTTTGTTTTGGTTTATGGCACTGAAGCAGTTTTTCCCTTTGAATTAGAAGTTCCTTCTTTGGCTCTGCTACTTCAAGATACTAAAGTAGGAGATGAATATCATGCTGGCAGATTTAGTCAGCTGGAACTCCTAGATGAGAAGCGCATCAATGCTTTGGAGCATCTTCGAGCCTACCAGAACAAGCTTAAACGAGCATACCTCAAGAAAGTTCATCATCGATCCTTTGAGATCGACGACCTTGTCTTGAAAGAAAATAAAAAAAATACTAATGCAACTAAAGACCTTAAAGGTAAATTTGAACCTAACTGGCTTGGGCCATATATCATCACTGCTAAATTTGGCTCGGGAGCATACAGATTAGCTACCTTAGATGGTAAAGATCTTAAAGAACCTATGAACATTATGCATCTTAAACGCTATTATGCATAAAATCTGGTCATTTCATCATTGTATATATTGTTATTTTGCATATTGTTTCATTTTAGTCATCCATATAAAAATTTCAAAAACAATAATATTATTTATTCTTTCAATTCATAAATTAAAATCAAAATATAAAAAAATCAAAATCATCAAAATCTTCAAAAAACATCTTTTATTTTCACACCTGTTAATTCTTGAAGTATTGCAGTTATATTTTCAATTATTTTGGATAAATTAGCATTTATTTGGAATCCCGCACTTTCACACTCACATGAATAAATATCTTGATTTTATTTGGTATGATTATTAATCTCTCTTATATCAAAGTCCACAGTTGAATTAAATAAAGTTTTGAGCATAGAGAATTGATCTTGTTATTTATTTGAACCAAGTATATCTCTTCACATTAAAATGATTTCATTGCAAATTCGATATGATGCTACATAGTAGAAGTGGTTTCTTGAGCGAAAAGTTTCCCCTGCTATCCTATCATGCACATGGTCTAGAATCTTTGAGAATTGACAAAAGGACAAGCTCACCCCTGCCCAGAATAAAAATCCCTTGCTCTACAGCCAATCCGAGCAAGTATCCCTAGTATAGGAAGAAAAAGAAAAGTCAAAGAAAATGAGAAAAAGAAAAATATCATTTTGTACCATCACAGCAATATTCCAGCATTAATACAAAAAATACAAAAAAAAAAGAAGCAAGAGAAAAGAACAAGCAAAATGCAAATAAATCCCTTTCCCTACCCCTTGAAAAGAAAAGAAGGGTGAATGAGCTTGAATCCCTGGAATTCTCAATTATTCGAAAACCGTGAGGTAAGCCCCATAACAGGTGGTTTGTGCCCAACCCGCTTGGCCTTGGGTAATTCCTAGCGTGGTGATATGTCTGTCACATTAGCGACCTTCTTTTGTACAGACCTATGTCTGCTTATGGATCAGCTAGCTCTTGATGACCCGACTTACATAGTAGTCTCGGTACGGTTACATGCATATAAATCATGGTCAACGAACACTTATTTGGTTAATTCAAATTACTTGTATCAAATTATCTTGCTCAAAATTGGTAAATGAACAATACAATTGCACACACATTTGTATTTGAGAGATTTTGTATCATTATGATAAATCAAGATCGGCAATGAACTCACATTTGCACATGAGGGTTCCTTATAAATCTACATTTTGTCTTTGAGATAATTTAAGATATTTATGCAAATATTTTAGAATAATTTCATCTTCTTATTTGAGAACATTTGCTTAGCATAAAAACAATTAAATACATTTCTTTCCAAAATCCAAAATTTTCTTTCACAACATCTTCAAAAATCTAGTAAATAAAGTCACATTTATATAATACTTTCGACTTCCACAACGATGGTATAGTTCCTAAAAACCTAAATTGGAATTTTATGCTTAGCGCAAGTCCTCATCTTATATATTTTTTGTTTATCTCAAAATCAAAAACCAATTATGCAATAAAAATATTTTTGGATTTCGCGATGATGGTATAAGTCTATACCTATAATTCTATGCCTAGCGCAAACCATTGTTCTAATTTTATTTCCCATTTATTTAATTCATAAAAACATATGGCTTATATCATTATGTTACACAATTGTGCTTTAAAAAGAACGAACACATTTTTCTATTTCATTTCATTATGTCAACATTCAATTTTGCAACCATGGTATAATTCCTAAGGAATTGTTCAAAATTTTATCACACTTAGGAATTTTATGCCTAGCAAAAAAATCATATTTTTAATATTTCATGCATAATATTTTTATGAAAATCTGAAAACAAATCATCACCATCATCATTTTTCATCATCACAACACAAAGTCTTAAGACAGTCTCTTAAGCACTCTTTTACTTTTAGCAATATTTCTATACTGGGATTAGCTTGACGACCTAGCGAGCGGTGACTCCATGAAATGGTCTATAACAACGACAATGTCCTTTGAAATTATTGTTAGAAGTCCCTTTTATTTTTCATCAAATCACACCACAACAACCAATTTGTTTACATCAGATTATTTCATTTAAATTTTATGGTATGACATAAAATTATAATTTTTTCAATGACATAATTACATGAATAATCAATCAACAATTCCAAAATTGAAGCATCATCAAACATATGGACAAGTCATATCACAAAAAAAATCATATATATATATATATATATATATATATAAATATATGTACATCATATCACAACTGGATTGGTATGCCACAATCTATACCCTGGCATACTCAATCCTCTCAAAAATATACAGTCCATCCAAAGAGCAGCTAGTCTCGAGAAGCCCTCGAGCTCTCAACCTCATCTCCTCTCCCACCCTGGCATGGAGGAGGTGGTCCCATCGAGGTCCATGCTATATCGTGGGTCCTCGTAGTCGATCGTGAGGATGTCCTCGATGATCCCATCATGATCGGCTCTGCAATAGGGGCTGGCAATGGTATCCTCTGGTTCTCTGGAACCACGTGATAGTACAATCCTTGATAGAATGCGGTCTGAGCAATAGACCGCGCCAGATCTCGAGTGCTCGCCCCTCCGCTCTGAGCCCTGAGTCATGTAGCCTCATCCTGCAGTGTCTGCACCTGAGCCCGAAGGTGGGCATTCTCAGCTTGAAGAGCCACCATCTCGCTGCTCTCCCCCACCTCGATACCCTTGCCCTTATCGGGCGATGCGGGCCTATCCCTCTGCTGAGAAGGGAGTACCTCCTCTCTCCTCTCTACCTACTATGGTCTCTCCAAAGACTATGGCACTCTTCGACGTCTCTCCTAAGGAGACCGTCATTGCTCCCTCCCTTCGTGACCCCTTGTTGCATCAATGGCAGCCTGGTGTCACCTCCCCATCCGTCGCACAACAACGTGCATCGGACCCTGTGCCCTCGTCATCCGAGGAGGGTGGATGCCTACGTACCAGGCATCATATCCATCTATGACCCCAGCATCGTCCCCATCCACTAGCTGAATGGGGGCATCATCCACATCTTGACTCCAGAATCGTTGCATATCTAGAGCCCCGCTCAGTGTAGTACTATCTCGAATAGTCCGAGAGTACTCGTAATCCTTGAGAGAAGGGATCCCCTTACGTAGACCGAACTATCACAAAACTCGGTCATAGCGATGGAGCTCTACCTCTCCCCGCTCCATCCTCAGCCAGAAGACTCGCCTGATGTGAGCCAACTCCTGTCCATCCTCTCCCCACCCTGGGTGCTCTCTCCATGGCCTCTAGGTGATCTGGTCAGGGATGAGGTCGTCTAGCAACCTCTGGGACATCGGCAGATCTATCCGTCATTGTGACCCTCTCTAGAGCCACCAATAGAAAACTTGGGGTCTCTCTCGGTCAACCCCTGTCAGTGGAAGCCCTACCGGCCTCTGCACCGCAATGTGCTCCCAACACCAAACTTGTAGCAGTGATGTCAAAACCAGACATCGACCTCCCTTGTATATGACCCCATATAGGATCCTATACAAGTGGCATAATACAAAGCTACCCCAAGCAAATATGTAGTCATGGTCTCTCATATCGTAGACCACATCTGAGAGCAGCCATGGTAACCTACATCCGCTCTAGTGGCATAGCAGTAAGCCACCCACTACCCCTGCCAAAACTTGAGTCAATCAAGATGCCCCAGGCATCTACCATAATGTCTCGATGTTCACCCCGCCCTTCTCTAGGGTGAAGCTAGGATCTCCGCAAAGTTGCATCATGGCATGGCCCTAATGAAGAACACAAGCTTATACTGAGAGGGGGGGGTGAACAATATAAGACTTAACCAATTAATAATTTTAACTTTAGATAGCAGTGGCATCAACACAACATTGATCAAGACAGAAAGCATCACACATTGAAGACCCATTTTTAACATGGTTCACCCAAAATGGTTGGGCTACATCCATAGATAAAATATTTCACTAAATTTTATCAATCCAAATTCTAGGAATACCTTTCCCGATTACAATGTTTATGGGCACCAACCTAAAGGAGACACCAATCCCCTAATCTCAAGTTCGTGGGCATCAACCCATAGGAGACACCAATCCCCTAGCTCTACTCTGGCTGGTGATCCTCTAGAAGACCTTTGCTTCCATTGCCCTTAGCAAATGGAACTCTATCCATAGAAGACACCTATCCTTCTTGCTCTGGTTGGAGACCTTTGTCCTCAACTCTATCACCTCCAAAGTTGGTCCTCGAATTTGCACTAAACATAGTCCTTTGGTCTAGCACAAATGTCCTCGTTCGTCTTTGCCTGTTTGCTCTCTATGTCCTCTGCTCTCTCTATGCAAACACACCCGCACTTGGTCGAACTTCAACCCTTGCACTTTTGCACACACTCTTCTTCCTTTGCGATCTTTCACACTCAGAATGATTCGAAGAAATGCACTCTGCACACTATGATCGAATTTTGCACTTTTCTCTCGATGATCGAACTTCTTGCTCTGTGCACTATCTACGAACGTCACACTTCATCCACCCATCGATATCATTTTCAACTCTCTAAATAGCCCTCCTTTTATACTAACACTTTCAAGATCAAAACCTTGATCTTAGTCGACTGCACAACCCTAAACTACGTCGGCTACAAACCCTAATCTTTGTCGGCCCAAATTTAACTTTGTCGGCCTCACTGCCTCTGCAACTCTTCTGTAGCTTCTACCGTGAAGCTACAACATGTCGTGATATCGTGACACCTTTGCAACCATACACTTTCTTTTGGCTTTTGTCATGATATCATGACATTTTAGCCTTTGACGACTTCAACTAAGCTCTTGTCACGATATCACGACACTTTTGTCTTTGTCAACATCAACTTTGCTTTTGTCGCGATATCGTGACACTTCTCCCTTCATCGACCTCCTTTCTGCTTTTGTCACAAAATCGTGACACTTCTACCTCTGCAGACTTGCTTTCAGTTCCTATCATGAAATCATGACACTTTTACTTCCTTGCATTCTTTTCTGCTTGCACTGGCGAAAATGAAACATGTCACAAAATCGTGACACTTTCACCTTTGAGCTCTTCCTTCTTTAACTTTCACAAAATCGTGACACTTCTTCTTCCATGCTCTTTTGTTTTGCTTCTATCATGAAATCATGACTCTTCTCCTATTGAAGGCTTGCTTTCTATTTCTATCGTGAAATCGTGACACATTCTACAACCGTAAGCTTTCTCTTCAACCTGTCGCAAAATCATGACACTTCCTGCATCCATACGCTTTTTCTTCAACCTATCGCAAAATCGTGACAGTTCTCACTTCAAACTCTTTCTTCTGCTACATGTCACAAAATCATGACAGTTCTCACTTGGAACACTTTCCTCTGCTGCATGTCACGAAATTGTGACAGTTTTCGTGTTACTTTCTCTCCCTTCGACCTTGTCGCGAAATCACGATAATTCACACTATGGACTCTCTCTTCTGCATTATGTCACGAAATCATGACACTTTTTCTTTCAAACTCTTTCTCCTACAACATGTCACGAAATCGTGACACCTTTTCGTTTGAACAACCTTCCTTGCAATATGTCGCAAAATCGTGAAATTTTTGACTCGAACATTCTCTCCTCTTTGAGTCGTGAAACTGTGACATGTCGCGATATCGTAACACTTTTCTAACTTGCTTTCTCTCTCCTACTTAAGTCACGAAAATGCGACATGTTGTGATATCACGACATTTTTCTAACTTGCTTTCTTTCGAACCTATCAAGTCGTAACCTTCATCAAAACAAATTATTTTACATCAAATCAAATTCCTTCAAAAGCTTCTTGACATCAATGACAATTTATTCACTTGAGCAAATACAATATACCCAAACTACCCAAAATTTCCAACAATCTCCCCCTTTGTCATTGATGGCAAACCTTTACTGAAAACACTTCTCAAGAGCCAAAAATGAAACCAACTGTGCTAACAACTGACAAATTGTGCCCACAACTGAGAATCTTCCTTTGAAGTTTTGCTCCCCCTAACTTGAAGCTTTCTTCTTCACTTTGAAGCTCTCCCCCTTACTCATATCTCTCCCCCTTTGTCATCAATGGCAAAGGGCCACCTTTGGGGCTCGAGACTAAGAAGGAGACTCTTGGCTTAGTCCCTCCCCCACCTCCTGATGAGGTGATTAATTTTGGGGTGGGAGTACAACTCCCAATTTCTCCCTTAGATACTCAAACATATCTCTTGGAAGAGGTTTGGTGAAGATATCTGTAATCTGCTCTTTAGTAGGCACATACTCTAGCTTGACCTACTTGTCTTGCACTTTCTCCCTTAGAAAGTGATACTTGATGGAAATATGCTTTGTCCTTGAGTGCATTACGAGATTTTTGGAAGTACTTATGGCACTCGTATTATCGCAAAATATGGAGATGGGTTGTTCATGTCTAACTTTGAAATCCTCCAAGGTGGTTTTCATCCATAAAACCTGTGTACACCCAACCACTACTGCTATGTATTCAGCCTCCGTTGTAGATAAGGAAACTGAAGGTTGTTTCTTACTTAACCAAGAAACCAAAATCTTTCCCAGAAAGAATGCTCCACCACTCGTGCTTTTCCTATCATTAATACTGCCTACCCAATCTGCATCTGAATAAGCTATGAGGGTGAAATCATCACCTTTGGGATACCAAAGCCCAAAGTCCATAGTGCCCTTCAGATATCTGAATATCCTCTTAACTGCTATAACATGAGAATATTTTGGAGCTGCCTGAAATCTTGCTACTAACCCAACTGCCCGCATGATATCTGGTCTGGTAGCTGTAACATATAATAAACTGCCAATCATTGATCTGTACAACCTCTGATCTACTACTGGAGATTCATTGTATTTACTCATCTTGCACCCTGTAATCATTGGAGTACATACTGGTTTGTTGTCCATCATCCCAAATTTCTTCAACATTTCTTTGATATACTTTTCTTGAGAGAAAAATAAACCGTATTTTGATTGAGCAATCTGAAGACCTAAAAAGAATGACAACTCTCCAATCATATACATCTCAAATTCCTTCTGCATGGTGTTAGCAAAAACTTTGCACATCTGAGTATTATTTCCCCCAAAAATAATATCATCAACATAGACAACCATAATCAACATATCATCATCTTCATTCTTAATATACAAATTGCTATTTTCCATGCCTTTCCTGAAGCCTTGCTCATGAAGATAACTGTCAAGTCTTGAGTACCAAGCCCTCGGTGCTTGCTTTAACCCATACAAGGCCTTTTTTAGTTTACACACATAGTCTGACTGTTCTGAGAGAGACACTCCTAGCTATTCTATGTAGAATTCTTCAACCAACACACCATTTAGAAAGGTTGATTTTACATCCATTTGATATACCTTGAATGATTTGAAGCTTGAAAGTGCCAAAAACATTCTGATAGCTTCAATACGAGCAACAGGAGCAAACGTCTCTTCGAAATCAACACCTTCTACTTGAGCATAACCTTTGCAGACTAACCTAGCTTTATTTTTGATAATTTTTCCATCCTCATTGAGTTTATTTCTGAATATCCATTTTGTGCCAATGACATTCTTGTCCTTAGGTCTTGGAACCAAATCCCAAGTTTCACTTTTCTCTATTTTATTTAGCTCTTCATCCATTGCTTTTACCCAAAACTTATCTGCACATGCTTCCCTGAAATATTTTGGCTCAATATGAGATAATAATGAAACATTTGTAGAATCATGTGAAGGAATGACTCTTCTTCTTGTTTGCCTGCTATTTGGATCACCAATGATCAAATATTTGGGATGATGTTTCTAAACATATCGTGAAGGAGTTTTGGGAAGTAGTTGTTGTCTTTCCTCTTCTTCATCTGAAACCTCTCTGAATTCTTCTTGACAAATTTCATCACTAAGTTCCTTGACTGGTTCTCTTATCCCTATCTTTTCATCAACTATTACATTTATGCTCTCTACAATTGTATGAGTTCTTTAGTTGAAACATCTATAGGCCTTGCTTCTGCTGGAATATCCAAGCAAGATTCCCTCATCACACCTAGGATCAAACTTACCCAAATTATGATCTTCCCTTCTGATGGAGCACTTACTCCCAAACACTTTGAAGTATTTTACTATAGCTGGTCTTCCTTTCCACAATTCATAAGAAGTTTTATGATGATTGACTCTAAGTTGGGCCCTAGTGATAATGTAGACTGTTGTACTGACTGCCTCTTTCCAAAAGCCATCTGAAAGTTTTGACTCATTTAACATAGCTCTAGCTATATTTTCAATAGTTCTATTTTTCCTTTCAACTACTCCATTTGTTGAGGAGTTCTTGCTGCTGAATATTCTCTTTTGATTCCTTGTTGCTCACAGTATTCCACAAATTCATTTGAAGTGAACTCTCCTCCTCTATCTGATATTAAGCATTTGATTCTCTTTTTAGTCTCATTTTCAATCATTTCTTTGAAAGTTTTAAAATTTTCAAAATCTTCAGATTTTTCTTTGAGCCCAAGTCATTCTAGAATAATCATCTATAAACATCATGAATTAGATTTCTCCTTGAATGCTCTAAATTCTGGTAGGGCCACATAAATCAGTATGAATAAGATCCAATGGTTTTGAAGAAGTATACCTTTTTGATTTAAAATTGGTTCTGGTCTGTTTTCCATGTTGACAGGGACCGCAAATGATATTATGGGGCCTTTTTATTTTGGGCAAGTCTCTAACCGCTTCCTTGTTACTAATATTGACAAGATTATCAAAGCTCAAATGCCCCAATATTTTATGCCATAGCCAACTCTCATCTTCTTGAGTTAGAAAACATTTTTCCCTTTTCACTAGTCATACGTTTTGAACAACCACTATCAAGATACCATTTTTCTACTTTGTCTTGAGCATGAAAAATAGTTTGAACTATCATTGAATTAGATTTGATCTCATTTCTCTTTTTAGTGAACTCAAGGCTAGATCCATCCAAATAGCACATCCTTGCTATATGCCCAAAATTCTTGCACTTGTAACACATGACATTTTTATTCATAAGACGTGCAAAAGAGTTAACATTTTCCTTACTATGGCTATACAAAGACTTATTGCAATGCATAGCTTCATGACCAAATTTCTTGTAGGAAAAAAAATAGCCATGGAAAGTATTATGTAACTTGTTTTGATGCCTTAGATGGTTGTTCTTCTTGTGACCAACTGGAATCCACCGCTCTTTAGGCTAAATATTGATCTTGCTTGAAGACCCTGTTTCATAAATGGTGATACCATCCTTATTTTGCTTTGCACATAGAGTATTATATCTGAGAGTCAACTGTTCCAACTTTAATCTAAGAGACATAACCTCTTCTTCTAGTTTATCGCAATCAGCTTCCTTTCCTTTTAGAGCCTCTGTTAGAACCTGTTCAATATTTTTTCCTTCTTCAGCTAGAATTTTAAAGTCTATAACACTTTGAGACAATTCTGATCTTGCTATCTCTTCTTCTTGACATTGATACTTGAGAACATAATTCTCTTCCCTAAATTTCTCAAGCTTTCTTAGAGCCAAGAAGAATTCACCTTTGAGATCGAACTCAACCTCTTCATCTCTTTCTGAATCTGTATGTTCCTCTGATAGATCCTTCTCCAAGATGTTAGGCTCTTTCTGGAGAGACCCGCTCTGATACCAATTGAAGAACACAAGCTTATACAGAGAGGGGGTATGAACAGTATAAGACTTAACCAATTAATAATTTTAACTTTAGATAGCAGTGGCATCAACATAACATTGATCAAGAAAGAAAACATCACACATTGAAGACCCATTTTTAACGTGGTTCACCCAAAATGGTTGGGCTACATCCACAGATAAAATATTTCACTAAATTTTATCAATCCAAATTCTGGGAATACCTTTCCCGATTACAATGTTTATGGGCACCAACCCAAATGAGACACCAATCCCCTAATCTCGATTTCGTGGGCACCAACCCACAAGAGACACCAATCCCCTAGCTCTGCTCTGGCTGGTGATCCTCTAGAAGACATCTGCCTCCGTTGCCCTTAGCAAATGGAACTCTATCCATAGAAGACACCTATCCTCCCTGCTCTGGCTGGAGACCTCTGTCCTCAACTCTATCACCTCCAAATTTGGACCTCAAATTTTCACTAAACATAGTCTTTCGGTCTAGCACAAATGTCCTCGTTTGTCTTTGCCTATTTTCTCTCTACGTCCTCTGCTCTCTCTGCGTAAACACACCACACTTGGTCAAACTTCAACCCTTGCACTATCTGCACACACTCTTCTTCCTTTACGATCTTTCACACTCAAAATGATTCTATGAAATGCACTCTGCACATTATGATCAAATTTTTCTGCTCTCAGTTATCGAACTTCTTGCTCTACGCACTATCTGCAAACATCGCACTTCATCCACCCATCGATATCATTTTCAACTCTCCAAACAACCCTCCTTTTATACTAACACTTTCAAGATCAAAACCTTGATCTTAGTCGGCTACACAACCCTAAACTACGTCGACTGCAAACCCTAATATTTGTTGGCCTCACTGCCTCTGCAACTCTTCTATATCTTCTACCGTGAAACTACAACATGTCACGATATCACAAAACCTATGCAACCGTACACTTTATTTTGGCTTTTGTCGTTATATCATGACATTTTAGCCTTTGACGACTTCAACTAAGCTCTTATCGCGATATCGTGACACTTTTGTCTTTATTAGCATCAACTTTGCTTTTGTCGTGATATTGCGACACTTCTCCCTTTGTCGACCTCCTTTTTGATTTTGTCATAAAATTGTGACACTTCTACCTCTGTAGACTTGCTTTCAGTTCCTGTCACAAAATCATGACACTTTCGCTTCCTTGCATTCTTTTCTACTTGCACTAGCGAAAACGAAACATGTTGCGAAATCGTGACACTTTCGCCTTTGAGCTCTTCCTTCTTGAACTTGTCACGAAATCATGATGCTTCTTCTTCCATGCTCTTTCGTTTTGATTTTGTCATAAAATTGCGACTCTTCTCCTGTTGAAGGCCTGATTTCTATTTTTGTTGTGAAATCGTGACACATTCTGCAACCGTAAGCTTTCTCTTCAACCTGTCGCGAAATCGCGACACTTCCTGCATCCATATGCTTTTTCTTCAACCTGTCGCAAAATCATGACAGTTCTCACTTTGAACTCTTTCTTCTACTGCATGTCATGAAATCACGATAGTTCTCACTTGGAACACTTTCATTTGCTGCATGTCATGAAATCACGATAGTTCTCGTGTTACTTTCTCTCTCTTTGACCTTGTTGCGAAATCACGACAATTCACACTACGGACTCTCTCTTTTGCATTATGTCGCAAAATCATGAAACTTTTTCTTTCGGACTCTTTCTCCTACAACATGTTGCAAAAACACGACACTTTTTCGTCTATACAACCTTCCTTGCAATATGTCATGAAATCGTGACATTTTTGACTCGAACATTCTCTCTCCTCTTTGAGTCGCGAAATTGCGACATGTCACGATATCATGACACTTTTCTAACTTGCTTTCTCTCTCCTGCTTAAGTCACGAAAATGCGACATGTCACGATATCACAACATTTTTCTAACTTTCTTTCTTTCAAACCTGTTAATCCGTAACCTTCATCAAAACAAATTATTTTACATCAAATCAAATTCCTTCAAAATCTTCTTGACATCAATGACAACTTATTCACTTGAGCAAATACAATATACCCAAAGTACCTAAAATTGCCAACACCTGATTGGTCGTAGGAGTCATCAATCATACCTGTATGGGGATCCTCAAGATCCTCCATACATCCTCTAGAGTGGGAGCCATCTCCCCTATCAGTAATAGAAAGTAGGACGACCCCGGATACCACCTCTATGCTAGGGTTGTTAGTAGCCCCATGTCTGTCAGTATTTGTGGCATCTCTACCACATGCTATAGCCCAACCTCTGCTAGTCAGCCTCTCTCTGACTGATCGAGTGTGGCTACATCATCTCTTATCCCACCGTATTTCCATTCTCAACTTTTTAGTAATCCTCTCTGCAAAATAAATAATCAAACAATAAAAATCATTAATAGATAATCATTAAAATCAATTTCATCTTATAAAAAATGATAATATCATCCACTATTGGACGATATCATCCTAAATTGAGTCAAATCATCCTTTGAAGGACGAAATCATATCTGATTTATCAACTTGGGGATCGCCCCTTGTTGGATGGGATCGCCCCTATTTCTTCGATTTTTCCCCTAGACGAAATCAACGATCTAGGGACGATTTCGATGAAATTGGGAGGATTTTGTCCCTACGTCGTCGGCGGCCTAAAAATGGCCGTGATTCCCCAAAAACAGTCAAAATTTCAATTAAAAACCACACAAATCAAATTAAAAACATAATTCACCCAGTTTAGACCCTTACCCGCAACCCGCGTCGGACCTCTATCGATCTGTGCACTATTTCTACCATTTTGCCTGGATAGCTCTAAAAACAGTGAAAGTGAACAGTAACAATGAATTAGGGTTTTACCCTATTTTTTTAATTTTATTTAAAAAAAACAATATTTTTTTAAATTTTTTTGCTTTTTTGCGCTTTTACCTCAAACGTTCGATTTGGGTAAAAAATCGGAGGGGGCACCATAGTAAGCAGTTGTACAATTTGACCTAGAATCATCGTATAAAAAATTGAGTAAATTTTTTCTTTCTCGTAAAGCGGGAAGAACTTGTATTTAACGCATTTTCTTTAGAAAATTCTCTAAAGAGGGGGCAAAATGTAGCACCCTAAAATTGGCATAGTTAAACCCTTAGTAAAAAGATAAAATTTGAATTTTAACTTCGAAACCGCTCGTTAACCGCTCACCCTATTTTTTGTGCCATTTTTAGGAGTTGTTTTGACCGTTGGATGATATCTTCGTTGATCAGACGAAATCATCCCAGATCGGATGAATTCGGCTGAAACAGGACGTCCAGACGATTTCATCCTAAAACCAAATTTTCATAATTAGATTCTATTTCAATAGCCTCTCCAACTTGGGCAGAAGCATGTCTACGCAATTGGAGATTCCTCCGTTGAGGATCTCCTAGATTAGGATGATCCCCAACCTCTTAACCTCCCCCTAATACTCTATAAACTTGGGATTTTCCTAGTTTATACCCCTGGCTGATCATTCCCCTGCAATTCTAGTTTTGCTGTATTAGAATATCCTCGCCCCCATCATTTGCATTTGTATTTTTAAGTTTTTCATTGTAGGTTTTCACTATGCTTCAACTGGAGGAATCTCGGATCATCGCAGGCGACTCCAAAATATTTTAGATGATCCTATCGTAGATCGACAAAGATCTCATATGATTGGAGGCGATCTCGACAACAGTTCAGATTGGGGGCAACCAGAGCCCTAAGTTTGCATTTCTCATATTTCTTCTTTATTTTACTATGTATTAGCTTGATTTATTTTCATTCTGCATCCTGGAGTTCACATCATCTAGCATAAATGCATGATAAAGTTAAAATAAGTTATTAAAACAATGTATTTCCTTTAAATCTGCTATCTAGATTTATCAATTAAGCATTCATACTGTCATTTCCATTATTTTGCATTATTCTTGAAGTAGCATTTTTGGTTTTTGGTTTCTATTTCTATGATTGCAGGCTTCTAACGGATTCTTTTGATGAATTCATCAGATCGATGATGATCTTGTATGATTTTAGATGATCGACTGTGATCTGATATGATTCTATTCAATTGCAGATGTCCTATCATATTCGAGATGATCTGAACTCCTACAAGCTTCAAAATCTTCATCAGACATCTAGAATCAGGTGCATTCTTTCTTATTTAAGTATATTCCTGGTATTTAGGATTCATTCATGCTTTTTGTATTCATATAAATCGGCATTTCATATAGAATAGCTTAGATTCATTTTGGCCAACCTAGGGATATGAATTATTAAAGTACAAAATGAACACATCAGACCCATTCTCAACCTAGGCATGGAAACTACCACTCAAAGTTTCTTGGTGAACCCCACCATCCATCGAAAATTCACCTTTATACCCTTCCCCCGAGAGGTGCGACCTTCAAAGGGCCTCTCAGTCTGAGGTATTGTTCCATCCTTCTCGCATCCCCATTCCGGGCATGGATCCTTTAGCCTGAAGGTAAGGGCATGAAAAATTTGGGTCGATATAGATGCAATGTTAAATACCCAACTTGAATAATCAATAGGTTTGATAAAATTGATGTCTAACAACTTTTAGATTTTGATTTTGCATCGGTTTTGAATGAGGGGAGATAATATCTTTACTTTTTTGAATACAATTAGTGTCCTCATATGTAAAAATCTTATGGACAACCAAATCCTCATCCATTATAGGCATGTTAGAACATTTTCAAGAAAAGGCATCCTTATACTCCTTAGGCAAGTCAATAAATGTGGCTTGCTCTTCAAGAGATAGACCAACCTTAGTTTTAACAATGCATGAAAGCTCGATGGTGCCTATGTTAACATCTATGATAGGCTCAACATTTATGGCATTGAATTCCTAAAAATAATATGGTATAGGGGTAATATATTCTAATTCAAAATTAATCTCAACCTAGAAAACATGGTCAAATCATTTATGCCTTCCCCATTTAATATTAGGTTCATGAACAAATTCTCTCTTATAATATTGTTGGGAAGTATTTCCTCTCTAGCATATAGGAAGTTTGGGATCACTTTATCATTGGGTAAGGATAGGAGAAAAAGTACATTATCAAGAATTCAAATTGTTTTTTTTTTGCATGCCCTTTTCCCTTAATCCTAGAAAGGATATGAGCATGAGATTAAGTATTGAGAAATATAGGAGTGTTTTACTACAATAAGTCTTATTTTCTTGTAAAATAACATTAAATACTTAATAACAACAATGGTTTTAAGTTCATTAGAAATTTTAACTTCAGTGAGATGCCTTTGTAGACAAGAAGGTGTAGGGTCAATCAAATCAACAATACACTTGTTAGATAGTTTATCTAATCAGGAAAACATTTCCAAATCTTGAAATAATATAGTAGGGATCGCAAAAAATGTCTTAGAAGTCTCTATTTCCCAAAAAGTAGAGGAAGCTGAGATCGCCATATTTTGGGGTAATTAAGGTTGCCAATAAATATTATCAAAAATATCAAACAATCTAGGCATAGTAGGAATATAGGTTAAATAATCATTAGAGACTAGGAAAATAGTAGGAATAGGCCCAAAAATAGTTATAAAATCAATGTTAACTAAGGTTTCTACTTTAAGTGGTATTCATGGCATTGTTGAAGAATTTTTAATAAAAAATAAGCCAATAGTGGATTCTAATTTTAGAATTTGATAGATTTTAGACTTTAAATGGAGTAGTCAACATGATAGTTTTAAAATTGATAGATTTTAGACTTTGTTAAATGTATAAGCAAGGGAATTATTCTTGTTGCATCTAATCTATGCAACAAATAGAGATAATAAAAATAGTGGTCATTGTATGAGTATCTAACCTAGCTTTGTATTGATTACATTCAAAAATTTTAAGCATATAATAGGCAAACAAATTATTATTATCAATTGCACACAAACTTATATCAAGCTAAACATCATCATCATCTAAAATAAGAACTTCCATTGAACCTAC
The DNA here is from genome assembly GCA_028583015.1 of Wollemia nobilis. NCBI lineage: Eukaryota > Viridiplantae > Streptophyta > Pinopsida > Araucariales > Araucariaceae > Wollemia > Wollemia nobilis. The sequence continues at coordinate 5,222,235 of JAQPPZ010016982.1, read as the reverse complement.
TTGATAATGCACCACACCCACCATGAAATACTAATAGAAGGAGCATTCTAAGTTTTGATGTTCAAATATTGATCAAAATCATTGTTTGTATCACTATTAGTTCCCCCTTGCTACTATTATCCAGAAAATATTATTTGTTTTAATTTGGGAGCATCCTCATGGGCTTTCCTAATTTGGCCAAACTTTGGTAGAAAAAATAGGATCTTCTCTCAGTTTAGGATTTAACAATGATGGCAATTTATCTACTACCTCTTGAGGAATGTAAATAATGACATCCATGTTAGGTTGATCATATTTATATTCATACCTATATTGAGGGAGTTTCAAATGAAATTCAAGATTTCCCTTGTATAACTTCATTCTAGAAGTTTATTGGGACTCATGTTCATAAATTTAAATTTTTGTGTCCCATACACCAAAGGAATAAAAAAACTATCATGAATTGGAGGAAGAAGAACCCAAGGGTCTAACTATCCTTCTATGGTGAATACTTTATCATCATAGGTATACTTAACTACTTGACAAGTAGAGGAAGTTATGGATCTCATCTTACTAGTCCAAGGTCTACCTAGTAACATGTTATAGTTGGTCTAAAAATCACACACCGTAAAATTTACTCTTACTTCTTTAGGTCCTGCTAAAATTGGAAACCAAATGCAACCCATATGATCTTGAGTCTTACCATTATAATCATAGCAATAAATTCAAGTAGAAAGTTCATTTTGTCTATGGATCTTTGTTTAATTTATCAAGGACAATGGTATAACAAATGTACCACTCCCCTCATCAACCAGAGCCCTATAGAACACCATGTTATTATTAACAAAATTTATCATTAGTGGTGGATCATAAACCCTTGCTAAATAATAAATAACATTTTTTAAAGGAAATGTATAACTAAATCAGGGCTAGTATGTGCATCAATACAAAGGTTTTCTCTATGTGATTGAATATATTGCACTTCATATGCTCCTAGAATTGTGGGTATAATATTGGCAATCCTTGGTCTAGGCATATCTATCTCATCCAATAAGTCTCTTAAAGTTTGTTTATAATAGGGATATGTCCTAAGTAATTCCAAGTATGGGATCTTGCAAGGAGTTATATGCAATCCTTCAACAATATCCTAGACTTTTATTTTACCACTGATTGATTTTAGTAGTTATTCCTTGGACTAGTGATATCATATTGTTTTTATCTTATAGGTGTTGATCATCCCTTTAAGTGGAAGTTGTGGTCTTTCACTATTTTTATAAATTACATGTTCTTGTGGGTGAAATTTTACACTTTCTCACCCACTCATTGTTTTAGAAGATGATGACATCTTAGGGCTAGCCAATTTTTTAAGCATTATGGATTAGGCAAAATATGAAGGCTATATGGGTAAATGAGCAAGGGTATGTTCAAAGTAGACCCCAAATCATCACCCCAAATTTATGTGGGAAAAAGACATCTCAAATGCCCGTCCAAGTCAAATGGAAGAAAGAGACGGCAATGCAAGGATCTTGAACCCTAATTTCTATCCCAAGCAATGCAGCAAGATGAGAAGATTTTGGTGTTACCTGAAAGGCTTAAATAATATGATTCATGCCAAAATTCCCATCTCTAATATGGATGGAGTCATGGGAAGGTAGCAACAAAGCACCAAGCCCATTCATTCATTTGTCTATTGATAAGTCAAAAGGCAGAAAATTGAGAAGTTGGAAAACAAACAGATATACCTGAATACTTGTCCAAGGCTGATATCATCATTCATAAAAAAAAATCAAGTAGAATTATTAATGATCACAACTGCTTCAGTACGGACTAACAAATGGCATGGAGAGGGGAAGTTTGAAATACACAGATCCTAAGGAATTTATATTTAGACTTTTTTGCTACTCAAAGGGGTAAAGTAGATGAGAATTTATTGTGTAACAGGTCTGGAATAATGATCAAGGGCAAATTTTTTTGAAAATGTACCTAAATCCTTTCGAAAAACCACCATATTTCTTAGAGCAAAACACTACTGGATCATATGTCTATTTCAACATTATCTTCCCACCTAATGCCATCAATGTTGTATTTGAAATTCATTGTAAAATATTTTATAAATAGTGGAATGCTTTCCATTCCAAAGGGTGACTTTGTGGCCATTATAATTCATATGTAATTCTTCTTGCCTTCTAAATATAAAGTATACCACTATTTGGTCTCTCAATTTGTCTTCACTCCCTTTTGATTAAATCTAGGTGTTTATTTCTATGATGGCCATTTAAGCTTGCTCATTTAATTCTGTAATCTATATTTTTTGAGTCTCGCTATATTGTTCTAGAATTTGTATCTACCTCTAAGTGTAAGGGTTTTATTTTTTCTAAACTTTTTTGGGTGGGAGCGCTCTAATTCTACACTCTGGATTTCATGCACCCTCTCACCAATTTTAGATTTTGCCCTTACCTACTATGCTGAAAAATAAGTGAGGATGATATGAGTTGATCTATTAGTTGATGTTCCACTATTTTCACTAGTGACATCGAATGCATGTGTCTTGATACGGCCATATTCCATCCTTGTTAGTTATGGCTATGACATCCCTTTGCTTTCTCTCTTGTTCCCATTTTTCCCATTACACTTCATGACATAGGTAGCTAGGACTTAAGGAGCTAGCCTTCTAAAAATATCAACCACCCTTCCTCTCCCAGGCTAGGAAACCATTCAATATGCATCGAGGACCACTAGGCGCACCTCCTGCTCATCCGATATCAATTTTTACACCATCAATTTTTGGTGACTCCACTGGGGACCTAAAAGGTCTCCATTATTTAAGAAAACTATATTTTGGTGATACTATGGTTTACCCATATCTAGTTCAATCACCTGGTGACTCTTTTGTATAGTAGATCTAGATTTTAGGATAAGTTGGCCCAATCAATGTGCTGAAAGATTTCAACATATCAGAGGACTCAAGGTTTGATGAGAAGCCTTGACCTCAGGGGCAGAGAAAGCATGTTCATATGGTGACTCTGAACTAGTGGTATATTCTAGTAGATACAAAGGATTAGTGCTTCAATGAAAAATTACCCCTGCTAGAATGATCCTAGTTCCCTCAATATTCCCCACTTGAATGATATCCCTGAGGTTGCACTAGAATTCCTACCAAGTTATGATGGCTTTAGTGGATGTGTGAAGGAGCATCTTGAAAATGTGTCTTCTATAGCTATAATTCATAATATCATGCATGAGGATGTGATAATTAAGCTACTTTTTGCTTCTCTCAAAGGTGGAGCATGACTCTAGTACAAAAAATTGCAACCTGAGAGCATCTCCACATGGGTGGACTTGGATAATCCCCTTCTAGATGTTTTTGGTGAACCCGAGGATATATTTGAGCTCCTAAATCAATTTACATTTATCAGGAGGAACCCTCTTGAGAGTGTGGTGGACTTCAACATCCATTTTGAGAAAATTTGGAGAAGAATTCCCTTTTTACTCCTCCCATCCTCTACCCAAGCATATCTATTATACACCCAAGCTCTCAGCCCTAATATCAACCTCCTTCTATATCAATCTGAGGAAAATGGGTTTTTGTAGCTCTATGAGGAAGCCATTAGAGCTGAGAAAATGTTTATGTGGAGGCTTCATTAAATCAAATCCCCTATGGAGCTAATGTCAAGTCATACAATAGGGCTACCTTAGGAAAAAAAGAGCCATGACAACCACATCAACAAAAATAACTCAATAGATCGACCTCAGATCCAGTTGGATCCAATGGGTGATGATGTGGAGCTCATAGACAAGAAATAGATCTAATGGTAGAGAAGGAGCTAGCTATAATATTGGCATAATAGGCCAGTATCGATAAGGTATAATTGAAAAATTTATACGCTGACATGTCATTACCTGAAAGGTGGAATATGATGGCAAGAGTTATTGCCACACTAATTTTTGAGGACCTGAGTACTGAGATTCTCAGGCAAAGGAAGAAGGATTACAATTTTATCATATTCATGAGCCACCATGGATGGTGTCAAAATTAATATAATAAAAAGCTCAAATTCTATGTACTCTAGTTCTACCATTGCATATTTAGAGGATGAATGGCACAGACATCCATTGCTTAGGTGTCCTAGGCATGCCACTTTTTTGTTTAAATAGTGTGACAAGTAAATAAATCTATGCTCTATGCATAGCTCCTTGTAAGGTGTCATCATGATTCTAAAACTTACAGGGAGTTTACTCCAGCAATAGATTTCTAGCTGGCCGAGTATGCTAAAGGCTTTGAAGGAAGGGAGCAAAATGAGGTTCCTCAAAATGTATCTTAGAAATTTAACATTCTTCTTCTATTTTTTTCGTTGTCTGCCTATTTTTCTTCTACCCTTGTTCTTTTTTTGTTGTTACAACCTCATGGCCCAATGGATATAGCCATCAATTATAAAGACTTCAAATCACACCATTAGAAATTGCATCACCACCCTGGTATAGAAAGAAAATTAAGAGTACATAGTAGGGTAAACATATTATAAATAACACCCTACTAGTAGTCATATATATGATCAAAAATTCTAAGCCACAAGGTGCAGCTGAAGGAGAATGACCTCTTGGTGGATAGCAGTGAATAAACGAGGTTTCTTGTTGGACTGTGTCAAGAAGAAGAGTTATGACATAAAAGGAAAACACTATTGTTAATATATCTGCTCTTGGAATTTTTTTGGTGTTTGGTGGATTATGTTTAGAAGATTATAGTTCATGGATCCATCTCATGAAAATTGGGCATTCGTCCTGTTGATTGCATGTGATAATATTTGAATTACTTTTCCTTTCATCTCTCCACCCATTCCCTTTTCTTTCTTTCCCTCATTTTCTTTAGGTGTTTGTTTTCTGCAAATCTATGAATTGTTGGAATCCCTCCTTGTGTCTCAACTCTTTCCTAGAGTTCCATTTATCCTCTTATGTCTTCCTATTCTTACTACCTAGTTTTTCTTGATGTTTTCACTTATTGCTCCTCTTCTTTATTTCCCCACCATAATGTTCACCTTGTTAATTTTACCATCTCATCCATTCTTTTCCACTATGTCACAGTATCATATGGTTGAAATTGGTTATCTCCTTTTCTATCTTTATCCTCTTCCTCTTCCTCAGATTTGAAATGTTATACATCCTAATATGTAAGCCTGGGTTCTTATTTACCACAAGGGGAAACCATTGTAAGTCATCAATAATGTGGATGAAATTTTACACCTTCTCACCCACTTATTTCTTTAGAAGATAATGATAATTTAGGACTGACCAATTTTTGAAGCATTATGGGTTAGACATAAGATGAAGGTTGGATGAGTAAATGAGTAGGGGTATGTTCAAATTAGACCCAAAATCCCCATCTTGAATTTGGGTAGGAAAATGGGATCTCAAATGCCCATCCAATTCAAATAGAAGAAATAAATGGCAACTTAAGGATCCTGGACCTGAATTTCCATGCTAAGCAATGCAACAGGGAGATAATATTATGGCATTACCTGAAAGGATTAAAGAATATGATTTATGCCCAAAATAACCAGACCTAATATGGATGGAGTTCTAGGAAGGCAAAAACAAAGCACCAAACCAAGTCATTTGTCCACCTGTTGATAAGTCAAAAGGTGGAAAATCAGGAATTTGTAAACAAACACATATGTCTAAATACCCGTCCAAGGTTGAGATCATCATTCATCAAAAGGGAGGCATAAAAAAACTTCAAGTAGAATTATTAATGATCGTAGTTGCTTCGATATAGACTGACAAAGGGCATGAAGAGGGGCAATTAGAAATACAAATATCCTAAGGTAATTAAATTTAGAATTTTTAGCTGCTCGAAGGAGTAAAGTAGATGAAAATTTATTGCATAACAGGTCTAGCAAAATGATAAAGGGTCCATATTTATGCAGACACACTTAACTCCTTTTGAACAAACGTCATATTTCTAGGAGTAGAACATCAATAGATCATACAATTGTTTCAGTATAATCTTCGCGCCTAATGCCATCAATGCTATATTTGAAATTCATTGTAAAATATTTTATAAATAGTGGAATGCTTGCCATTCCAAAGGGTGGCTTTGTGGCCATTACAATTCATATGTAATTCTTCTCACCTTGTAAATATAAAGTATACCACTATTTGGTCTCTCAATTTGTCTTCACTCCCTTTTGCTTTAATCTATGTGTTTATTTTTGCGATGGTCATTTAAGCTTGCTCATTTAATTTTGCAATCTATATTTTTTGAGTCTTGGTAGATGGTTCTGGAATTCGCATCCAACTCTAGGTGTTGGGGTTTTATTTTTGCTAAAGTTGGTCGAGTGGGAACACTCTAATTTTACACTCTAATTTCATACATCCTCCTACAAGTTCTAGAATTCACCCTTACTCACTGCGCTAAGTGATAAGTGAGGATGAGAGATATGATTTGTTAGGTGGTGTGACACTATTTTCTCTGGTGACACCAAATACATGTGTCTTGATGTGGTCGTATCCCATCCTTGTTAGTTCTGGCTATGGCCTCCCTTTGCTTTCTCTCTTGTTCCCCTTTTTCCCTTTACACTTCATGGTGTAGATAGGTAGGACTTAAGGAACTGGCCTTCTCTTAAGATTAACCGCCCTTCATCTCCCAGGCCAGGTGACCATTCAATGTTGTCCTAGGACCATTGGGCATGCCTCCCACCCGTTCGATGTCAATTTTTACACCAATAATTCTGTAGACTAGGTTGAAGTTTTTTCAAGAACAATTTCTATATTTTTGGATGTTTTTTATGTTTATAATATGTTTCTATATGACTAGAGGAGGGTTATAAATTTATCAATAAGAGAAGGATTAATTGTTACTTGAAATGGTTCTTTTCTTGTGTCCTTTTTTCTTTTACTTCTTTAGAAGATTTCTCCTTTTTGTATTAAGACACACTTTTAATAACAATAGCAATTTGTTGTTCTAGGGATGCAATTGTATCTCTTTGCATGTCTAAAAATATTAATAGTATGAGTCACATTTGATTGAATATTAGATGTGTTCTCCATTTTTTTTAGGTTGGACAAAGACTTGATTAACTTAAGAAACATTTTGAGAAGTACTAGGTTTAGAATTCTGATTTTGATAGTTTTGTTGGCCAATTGATTTTTCTATTGATTGGAAATTTATTGATCAAGGTTGGGGAATGGGGTGTTTTAGATACTTGACCTTTGATTGTGAGGATGATTAAACCTCTTTTGGAGACTCTTTTTATTTTCATGAAATAAATTAATTCTATCATTACTAACCTAATCAATGTTAAAGATAGGACTACATACCAATCCAAGGCAAAAAATGGTAAATCTATGCAAATGGAATTATCGCGATCATATGTTCCATACCAAAAGAAAAATATTATAGCATCATGTCATATAGGAGCTTTAAATATATCTTTGATATGATATTATTTTTAGCTTGGATGGTGGGAAGATTTTGAGAATATCTTCATGCGTTATAAGGCATCATATTCTATAGTTTTGGACCATTCCCAATTCTAGTTAATAAATGCATAAAAGATATAGCTATCTCTAATTCATGAGAGGTATCTTGGATAGAAATATTGCAAAACCTATATCCTATGACATTTTTGTTAGGATTTTTAGGTTTAAAGTCTTTTTGACCTTCTTTATTTTTCCTTTGTTCAAGGATTTTCATAGAATATATAACTTTGTTAAGGGAAGGTAAACCACAAGGGTTGTGTTCCTATATTTTAGCTTGAAAATAGGGTCTAAGCTTATTTACAAACATCATAGTAGTATTCACTTTAGTTAAACCGATATTTTCATTACATTTAAGTCTTTCCCATATTTTCTAAAAATTAGTAACAAATTCATTAGGGTTTTAATTTGTGTTTACAAAAACATCCATTACTTTCAATACAATCATATCATCAACAAATTATTGTTTCAACTTTTTGACAAAAGAATCTAGGGAGTAAATGGAATTTTTAGGTAGGGATGCAAACGAATCGAGAGCATTTTCTACTAAATCCCTAATCAATAATTTTAGTAAAGCTTTCTCATTGTGAAGTCAATCCCTACAATATGCTATAAACTTGTCTATAAATATTTGGGATTTATTAGTACCATAATGAAAGAGCTTAGGAAAATGCTTGGATAGGTCAATAGATTGCACATCAGGGTTTATAGATTGACTTATATAATTTCTTAAAACTAGATCAATTGATGTAGGCAGAAATTTCATAGGGTTAGCTAGGGAGGAGGATGAGGAGGAAAATTAGGGTTCATGATTGAGGGAGAAATAACAACTTGTACTACATGATTTCTACTAGAACTCAATATTTGAGTCATATTGGTTATCAAATCCTATATTTTCTTGGTTTTTTCCCTCTTAGAAGCCTCTAATTCCTTTTTACTATTATGCCTATGACTATTTAGCTTATAAGCTAAATATTCCCTAAGGGTCATCATGTATATAATTGACTTTTAATTGTGAGGCATAGGAGTGTTTTTAAGGATTGGCATTTGACATGTGTCATTCATGTGCATGTTTATTTTACCACAACCACCACATTTTAGGGTGATCATGGTCATGCTATGAATTCCTCATTTAGAGGAAACTTGGGTTCATCATGACACTCATCTTTGTTGCCAAATGTCAAAGCTCCTATAGCTTTTTGGAACTAAATATTCAAGGTTCATAAAATTTTATATTATGATTCATTTGTTCTTCTAAATAAAAATATTTATCAATATAATCCTTAATCTAAAGTTCATTATAATAAGAAAGGGAAAAAAGATAGTTGGTGTATTTTGGGTGGCTAATAAAAGGAGGAATATTTTCTATTTTTATAAATTTAGGAACACACTTCTTTGTAGACCTAGTAGTCATTCCAATTCCCTTAGAAGAAATTGGAGGAACCATAAGAGCAAGCAAAAAATCTACTCTAAAACAACTAGGTTTTACCAAAATTTTCTACCCTTAAGCAAATAAAATGCAAAAATTTTTACAATAAATAAAATTTAATTTTTGGAAAACCCCTAAGAGAAAGAGGAGAACTATGATAGTTTTATTCAACATGCAAAAAAAAAATGGTAGCTAACACAAAACCTATGACATCTAGCCTATTAAACCCTAGGGGTTATGAAATGGAAATAAATACATCAAAAGGTAGTTTCATGTTGGGTTCACCAAAATGATTGTAGGAAAAATGGAATATCTCATACAATTATTTAAAGTAATGCAAGATAAATCAAGATACTTAACTAAGATAGCATAATCATAAATTAGAAATAAATTCCAAAAGATATCCTAATTCAAGAATAAATGTTAGGACTAAGTGTGTTGTACACTTACAAGTCCTTCATCCAAAATTTGGATATTATTGAAATATATAATTTTATAGAAAAATATTAAATAATGTAATATTGTATGGGTCCATAATCCCCTTATGGACCCTTGGAAATATTCCTCGAACACTTAGCAAAAGTTATAAGAACATTGTAAAAATTATTAAAAAATTACCAATGGGTAAAATTAGAACATGGTAAAATTAGAACATTGTGTAATTTTAGTCCTACTAGGGCAAAATTAAAACATTATATGGTCTAATTTTGATCATTGGTTGTAAAAAATATTTGTTATTTAAGGCTTGGGTTGGTGTTTGTAATACACAAAATATTTGGAGGAGAATTCAACAAGAATTCAACTGGTAGATTAGATAGGAAGGAGATTTTTTCTAGGGACTATTGCTATAGTTATTTCTTTTAATGACTATTGTTGTGGTTGTTATTCCTAAGATTGTTGTTGTCATTGTTATTATTGACATTGTTGTAATGGCTATTAATCTAGTGACTATTGTTGTGGCTATTAATATAGTGATAGTCATTGTGATTCTTATTCTTGAGGCTATCATTGTGGTTGTTATTCTTGAGACTGATGCTATAATATTTTTTCCTAGAACTGTTGCTATAGCTATTTTTCCTAATGACTATTTTTGTGGCTATTATTCCTAAGATTATTATTGTGGTTGTTATTCTAGTGACTATTATTGTGACTTTCATTCTTTATATTATTGTTGTGGCTATTATTCTATTGACTATTGTGATTGTTATTATTGAGACTATTGTTGTGGTTGTTATTGTCAAGACTATTGTTGTGGCTATTTTTTTCCTAAGATTGTTGTTGTGGCTATTTTTCCTTAGACTACTGTTGAGGCTATTTTCTCGAGACTACTAATGTAGTTGTCTTTTCCCATGACTATTACTACAACTAATATTGGGGTGCATGACTATATTTTAAGTTCATTGAAGAATTGATATAAGTGTTGTTTCTTTTTTTGTGTTGGGATTTTCTCAAAAGGGTTTTTCTAGAGCATATACTATCTCATTTTTTGTGTTATTTTCCATGGTGTTTTTATTTATCTACTTTAGTTTTATTTACACAATAAGATGAATCATTAAAGGATTTATATAAAATTTATAAGACTTATTTAATGCACCTAATTGGACTAATTAACCCTTGAATCTCTATATTTGGTATTAAATTTAGTGTTAGTACTGATCTAACTTGAGAAGGATATCTTCTTTGCAGTGGGTTTCTTGGTCGTTGTAGGATATTTATTGTCTTATTGTAGGGTTTTATCTAGAAAATATTTTAAATAAAAGGAATTCAAAAGTGAAGTTTGAGAAGTTCAATGGGTAGAACTTTGAGTTATATAAACTAAAAATGGATGATCTCTTTGTAGAGAGAGATAAATGGATTATGGTAACTATAGGTATGGATCAATATGAATGGTTTAAATTAGATAGAAATGGAAGGAGTATCATATGGTTATGTATTTCTAATTTCATTCTAATAAATATTCCCAATGAAAATATTGCTAAAAAATTGTGGGACAAGTTAGGTATTTTATATCAAATTGGTTAATAATTTTTTCTTGAAAAGAAAATTGTATTATTTGAAGATGCAATATGGGGATTTTATTATTGATCATAATAATACCTTTAACATTATATTGAGTCAACTAGTACCCATATATTTTAAAATGGATGAAGGGGATAAATGCTTTACTTTACTATAATATTTATCATATTCATGGGACAATATAATCTTGGCTATAAGCAATACAACAACTAAGTTAAAACTTGAAGATGTTGTATCATATCTACTTTATGAGGAATTAATAATAAAGTCCATGGATAGTACCTCTAATGATGCTCCTTTTGTAAAAAATTCACTCTAAGGAGAGAGGAGATAAGAACAAGGGAGATAAAAGGAAATCCAAGTCTAAGGGTATATCGAAATCTCTAGGAAAAAATAAAGTGGATTTTTGGAACTATGGTAAAAAGGACCATGTAAAAAAGGAATGTAAATAAAAGAAAATAAAAAATATGTCGATTCCTCTTATAAAAAATCCTTTGATGATAATAATATTTTTTTTGACTTTTGTTAATAGTGTTAGTGATGATTCATGGCTAATTTATTTAGGTGCTTCCTTCCACATGAATCTGCATAGGGATTAGTACTTAGAGTGTAGTAAATATGATAGTGGGGAAGTCTATCTTGGTGATAACACTTCACACAAAATTGTTGGTTGGGGTAAGATAAAACTATTTAATAGTGATAAGATAGCTAATACATTGACAAATGTGTTGCATATTTTTGGTCTAGCTGGTAATCCTATTTCTATCTCTAAATGAATGATAATGGTATACACATAGTGTTTGACATGCAAGGGTGTAAATATTTTATAGGAGCAATGATTTTGGAAAAGGGTGTTAGGCATGGTACATTGCTCAGATTGGATGCTTCTACCTTTTGTAATTCTACTATTGCTTTTGAAAATGTAAAAGAACCTACTTATATATCTTTATTGTGGCATCATAGATTAGGCCACATTAGTGAGAAAAGTTTGAAACCATTAAATAATAATGAAATTATTGTGGGTTTATCTAGTGTTTATCTTGATTTTAATTTCTATGAACTTTGTGTGTTTGGTAAATAAAAAACGGTAAAATTCTCAACTTCAAGTACAATCCCAAAATATATTTTAGATATAATTCACAATGATGTCTTTGGACCTATGAATGTTTTATATCTTGGAAAATATTTTTATTTTGTCATCTTCACTGATGATTTCTCAAGAAAGGATTGGGTTCATTTTCCTAGACATAAATTTGAATTTTTTAGCAAATTTAAGGATTTTAAGGTGCTTGAAGAAACTCAGACTGCAGAGAAAGTAAAAACTTTGAGATTAGATAACAAGGGGAATATTTATCTAAAGAATTTGATTTTTTTTGTAAATATAATGAGATTGTTAAGAAAAAACTACTCCTTATACACCACAACAAAATAGGGTAGTAGAGAGAAAGAATAGAACATTAATGGTGTAACAACCCTAAAATCTAACCCCATTTTTTTAAGGATCAAGACTAGTCAAACAATCCAAATAAATTCCATAGAAGCTTACTTCACATTTTGAGTTACTAGATGCTGCAACATCCCTTGGGTGGACAAGAGTGGCCAATATCCATTTCAGTTTTAGGGTTTACCTTGTATATTGCCCATATAGCTTAAAGGACACCTTTGGGTGGTCACCCCAATTTCCTTTCTCTCTTTTGAAGGAATTTTTGACCACAATGTGAGGGTTAACCCTATCTCACTTCTTTGATAAAAGGGATGCTAAATCCCCGACAAGTATCTGTCATTCCTTATTGTAGTATGCAAAAATTGTACACCTAAATAATTGTATGAAATCAAATTAATAATATAATCATGTAATCGTCAAATATCAAAACAAGAAATATAGAAAATGGTGTCCTTATCATTAATATTGAAATATTCCTCTAGAAGGTGGTTACAAAGATATCCCTATTAGGGATTTATACCAATTTGATACAATTTAAAATAAAGAACCACAAATAGGTGTATCCCACAAAATATTTGCATCCTCAAAAATGATTTGGGGAGGGTTTCTTGTGACCTACGCATGGTGAGATAAAGATTGATGAATATTTGTGTTGAATAGCTCTTGCTAAGATCTGAAACCTGCACACAAGAGAACACTTACAAGACATTAATAGCAAATAAGGAACCTCTCATAATGAGGTCCATATCCATGATAATAAACTAAAAAGAAATATAAAAAAAAATATACAAATGCAAGAAACTAAGCTAAGCCATGTTAGAAAACAAATGGAACGCTGCTAATATAGAGTAATCAAGAAAACTTAGTAAAAATAGATATGATCGAGAGGTCACTATAGGGCAGAGCGGTCTGGCCTATTGTCCATCCTGGGGTAGGGTGATGGTGCCTTCAGGTTGCTTCAGGATGAAGTGGCCACTGAATAACTAACTATTTATTCATGACAAATATGGGAAATGCCTTGATTAGTTTGTCAAATTGATGTTCAAGGATCATAGTCTTTGAATTATAGTTAAATCATGAAAAATGGTATAAAATTGGGATGTTGATGGTTAAAGAGTGTTGAATTTGGTATTCAAACTCCAAGGAACTCCATTGTTGCAATTGAGATCTCCATGATGAGATTTGAGCAACACTTTGTTGCTTATAAGAAGATGTTATCTCTAGTAAATAAACTGGTAGCACTTCATCATGGAGAATTGGGATTTTTGGACTGAATGCAAGGCACATTTTTATAGCTTTCCAAAATAGAAATCTTGACTTCCTTAAGAAGACAAGAATTGGTTAGGATCAAAAAGGGCAACAGACCATTCTAGAAGCTTCTCACAACTGATTGCAAATTTCATTGGGCTTGGTTAGCCATTGAAACTATTTTTTCCTATGGCACTGATTTTGAGTTTGTTATAGGCATGGCCATCCTAGGGTAGAGGCCATGACTGTTAGCCACCGTAGGGTAAGGTAACATCTAGGGGTTGCTATTGGGTATGATGGTACATAATGTAAAGGATAAATACTTCTTATTGAAGTGATAAAAATTATTTTTAAGCCCCGAGGCTTCCCTAGGTGGGTCATATGGCCTAAAAAGGTGTCCATATATGCAATATTATCAAAATGACATGTTTTATGTGTTTAAAGATGTCTTTTTTTGGGATGCATTGTGTGAAAGAACAAAGCTAAGAAAAAATAGATAGTCTAAAGTTGAATTGAAGGTTGATTAATGTTCATTGATCTGATCAATATTAGATGCCCCAATCATAAAAAGAGCATGCATCTTTGAGTCATTGCTTCTTGATGAATTGAAGAACTTAATTCAAGTAAACTTTTCAATCAAGACACACAAGCAATCTACAAGGCTTGAAACATACTTGATCTTGGTACATTGTTCATTCATGAAGAGGCAAGGCCTATGAAACCTTCATGCTTCAAGAATACCAAGTATTTTTTTAATTAAAATTTTTGCTTGTTGTCTACCCCAAGCAAGGGCATGATTGTCTTTGGAAATGATTCATGGATGAATGCAATTAGCATGATTGAGTGCTTGATTATTGACTTTGATTATGAATGTTGTGATTATGACTACCCCCTCAAGCGACACGTCGATGAGGAGATGGAAAATGATGAAAGAAGTGAGTCACTTGACCAAGATGACTTGATTGAATTGACCAAAGGTATAGGCTTATTTGGATATTTTTAAAATTGACCAAAGGAAATAGGCATCTTTTGGGCCTTTTGAAATTGACAAAGGAAATAGGTATCTTTAGGGCCTTTGAAATTTGACCAAAGAAAACTAGGTATCTTTGGAGCATTTTGAGATATGACCAAAGGAAACTAGGCATATTTGGAGCCTTTTAAATTGACCAAAGGAATTTAGGCATATTTGGGGCCTTTGAAATTTGACCAAAGGAAACTATACATATTTGGAGCATTTTTTGATGTGACCAAAGGAAACTAGACGTCTTTGAAGCCTTTTGAAATTGATCAAAGGAATTTAGGCATCTTTGGGGCCTTTGAAATTTGACCAAAGGAAACTAGACATATTTGGAGCATTTTGTGATGTGATGAAAGGAAACAAGGCATCTTTGGAGTATTTTAAAATTGAGATAGTGAGGTAAAGTGTGCAACCTTCTAAACTAGGTTGTTGATTTGTTATGATTGATTGACTACAAGGCAAAGGATGAAAGCTTTTGAAATTTGGTAATTTATTGGGTGATTGGTGATTGAATTGAATTAAAATTTTAATAAGGAAGGTGCACTACCTTGATTTATACCATGTTGCCTAATTTCTTTATTTCTCATTAGGGGAAGTATGATACTAATAATGCCCTAGTTGATGATTGAAAATGGTTGTGTAATTTGCAATTGTGATATTTTGGACAATTAGATGTGGTTAACTGCCCAAATTGATGTTAATAATGCTTACATAATTCTTGCAACTTATGCCATTTTGAGGTCATCATAGGGTACAATGGTGGCAAATTGTAAATTTGGGGTCGCTAAGGGGTATGATAGTCGCACTAAAATGTGACCATCCCATAGAGGAGCAGTTTCAAAATTTGGAAAAATTAATATCAAATTTGTAAACTTAAAATATCATTTTCATAGCTGGTAGTGAGAAAAAAGGAGAGGTGAGGTGGAGGAGAGAGAATTTTTGATATGGAACGCTGCTAGAAACCCGATCAAACATTTGTAATGGATTAGTCAGAGGTGTCTACGAGTGAAGGATCTAGAGCTATGAAGGTAGAAATATCATTACCTCTCTTTAATTTGAAAACTAAGCATGAACCTAACTAAGTAACATGTAAAATGAACCTCACTATACTATTGGTAATGAACCTCACCCTAGAGTAGAAATGTCTATATTAGGCTAGTTTAGGAGTAGGTTGAAAATTATTTTTTTGTTAATTTTTTTCATGGTTTTGTTCCTTTTTTTGGATGCCACTACAGGGCCATCCTAGGCAATGGTAACTCCCATTTGGCTGGTTGGGGGCCATCCTGAGGTGGGGTGGCCACATTTGAAAACCAATGGTCAAATTTTTGGCTATTAAGGCGACTACCCCAGGGTGGAACGGTCACGCATGTTGACCATTCTAGCCTGGAGTGGATGTAATTTTTGTGATTTTTGATTTTTTTACTTGTATTGAATTGTTATTGTTCCTATCAGGTTTTAGATTTTGATGGATCACTTTAGAGAACCCACGTTATTTTTGGATTTGCAGTGTCATATCATGAATGAGTATTGGGTATAGTTTGAGGTGAGTGGCCTCAAATAGGTCATGTAGATACCCATAGTAATGTCATATCAGGCCTATCTGATTGCCCTAGCTCATTGATGGGACAACAAGACCAACACTTCTCATCTCCCTACTAACAAGATGATTGTGACATTGGAGGATGTCTATAGGATCCTTTGTATTTCGATTGAGGGGTGCCCTATCACATCCACTTCCATTCTACATTGGGGGAGATCTTGTTAGAGGATATTTGGAGGGTGGATATATGTTGCATTAGTACAAATGGATCATGATAGAGTTTTGATCAGAGTGTGGTATGATG
Source organism: Wollemia nobilis (assembly GCA_028583015.1). Classification (NCBI taxonomy): domain Eukaryota; kingdom Viridiplantae; phylum Streptophyta; class Pinopsida; order Araucariales; family Araucariaceae; genus Wollemia; species Wollemia nobilis. Next base: position 5,205,781 of record JAQPPZ010016982.1, on the reverse strand, counting down.
TCTATGTGTTTACTCGATGCTAGATAATAGAGATGTACATTATCTCAAACATCCTACTACCATATTATTTAGGAGTAAGGTTCTCCTAGAACCTCCTTAAAATGGTGCAATATCTTATTGAGTGTGACATAAAATATCCAATCATTATGGCATGGGGATCACCACCCTATCAGCTCATCTATTTGATGAGCTCTATGAGATCCAACATCAAAATCATGTAGAATTAGGTTGTATTTTACTCATTCAGATATAGGGATGGGAGCATAGATGAGTGGATCAACCAACATGAATACCAATACCACGAGCTGAGTTAGGTAACATAAATATTATCTACATAGCTTGATGGTTATGGGATCAAGAGATTAGACAAATTTGGATAGAGGTAGGTAGACTAGCACACTATGCATGATATTTGGATGGACTACAGTGGAAGAAGATATTTTGGAGGCCTTACTTTGATTTCCCTAAGTATCCAAATGCTATAGAGTATCTAGGGTGCATGAGGTGCGAACAATGGCTAATTGGGCACCATGGCTCTAAGTAGGAGTACTTTCATTACTCTTGCATCAGGTAGGAGTTTGCCATATTCTAGGATGTTACAAAAGAGCCTATCATCTATCACCATCGAGGCAATAAAATGTAGTTAGTGTGGCCTCAAGTAGAGGCACTTGCAGATGAGGAGGATCTAGTGGTGGCTAAGATCAAACTGGCAAATCCAAGCACTAGCATTGAGTACAATACCTAGTGGGTCACTCGACTATGGCATGGAGGTTGTCCAATGGGAAGGCCTAATGAGGTAGAAAATGAGGGGGGTGTGGATGAGGTTGGGCAATGAGTGTATCATATGATAGAGGAGGAGTGGTGCCAGGATGCAAAGGAGGAAGAGGAGTTGCAAGCCAAAGGTGAGGGAAATAAGGATGACCCCATAGATGAGATGACCTAGTTGAGAGCTCGATTGTAGACCATACAGGGGTGGTTGGCAGAGCAGGAGGCCACTCTAGCCATAGTACAAAGTCAAATTAGTAGTGGGTAGTATTAGTGTAGAGTGTTTTATGAGGAGAGAGATCTCCTCAAGGTCTAGGTAGCCATAGCAAAGATGAATATTGACAAAGTTATTACTGAGAGAGATAGAGCGATAGCAGAGAAAGACACTCTATAGATGCAGATGACTGTTAGGATGATAGTGAGGGATGCCAAGATAGTGGAGCAAGATGCTCTATAGGTTCAGGTGGATACCTTTATTATGACACATGAATATATAGGTACAAGGAGATAGGCCACAGGTGATGTGGCAATTCTACAAGCATAGGTGGCTCAATAATCCTCTTGTTACAGGTTAGATAGGGCCTACATTAGAAACTTAGAGGATGAGGTAGAGCGATGTGGAGGTATACTATCGACATTATCCTCATAAGGGGCATCACATCAAAGTTGACATACTAAATCAGGGAAGCTATCAGTGAGGTTACCCATGTTTCGAGATCCTACACAAAGGTCAGAGGCTAGCGGATCCTCTCAACCTTGTTAGAGTAGTGTTGAGGGTGGGGGTGAGAGCAGTGGTGCAGGGCTAGCTTGAATTATCTATGTGTGCTCTTATTTTTTTGAGTGTGAGGTCTGAGGACCCACTCTTTTGTAGCCTATGGGTATTTTGTATCATGATGTACTTATTACATTCAAATATATATATGATCTATATCTCATTTTATAGTTCATAATGTGGTTATGATTTTGATTTATGTGTTATGATTTATGGATGCATTGATGGATGTGATGATGTATTGATTTATACATGTGATGTAGTGGTGACATGTAATGATCAGGTGATATATGTATGACTAGATTTTGTAGTCTATATGTATGGATGCACTATTATGTATGTGTATGTGGATGCAATGTTTAATGTTAAATGCATGTTTTTAATTTTATTTAAATTGATTATGCATTTAATTCTTGTTATTGATATGGCCGATGTAATATGTATGTAATGAATTAATTTTATGTGGATGTTCTAATGCAAATTATGGATGTATGCTTTAATTGATTAAAACATAATAAATGAATCTAATTGTGTTTAACAAACTGATGGTAGACACCATAGAATGTATAAAAGTCATGAATTAAAATGTTAACCTTATCACAAAAGTTATACATTTGTATGTGAGTATGTGAGATGAAATATATGAAAATGTAAGGGCTTTCCCCATAAGCTTTTGTAAATTAAAAGGTGTGCATAAAATAATCAGTAGCCATCTAAATATCATTACTGATATTCATCCGATATCTATCCTATTTTATGAGGACCCCTTAATAAGAAAAATATCATAAGGAAAATAGTGCATATTGACGAGATGATTAAGTGTTGTGAGGGGATTTTTGATGTTTTTGTGAGACTCAAAAACCCTAGTTTATTGATAAAAAAATTGTATACTGACTACACAAGACTCCGTAAAGATACAAGTCTATTAAGAAGGCCTAGATATTAATTATCCATGTGTGTGCAAAGTGAATGTATTAGATGAAGCATAAGACTACCTCATTTCCAAGCGAGTTTCATGCAACCCATTTTTGTACTGAAGATCACCCTATGATCATCCTAAACCTAAGTTTGGACATAGTTGGACTAGACTACTAGGAAATACAAGTCGTCGAAATCTAGCTCAACCATAAGCTGACATTGGTCTGTATACAAGAAGATCTCTAATGTGATAAACATATCACCATGCATAAGGCTACTCCAGTTTTAAGAAGGTTTCATTCAACCCATTACTATAATGGAGATTACCCCATGGTTTTTTAAAACTAAGGATTCCAAGGATTCAAGCTCCTTACCCCATTTTTTTCTTTTAATTGCTTGGGATACTTGCTCATGCTTAGTGGTGAAAACCACTATTTTTTTTTAGCAAGGGATTTTATTAGTGATGAAATTAACTACTTCTTTTGTTATTTATTTGGGGATTTTCTCATTTTGTGGAAGAGCAAGTTGATTGTTTGGGTAGGGGGAGCTTGTCCTTTTGTTAGTTCTCAACATCCTAGACCATGTGCATGATAGGATGAGCAAGGGAAACATTTTGCTTAAGGTGACAAGGAACACTTTGTAATGCCATATTTTATTGTTCAAACTTAGATCTTAATGTGTAGATTTGTGTTGGGATTTTGACATATGCAAGGTACTATCAAAACAAACACTTACCTTTTAAATCCAAGATAGCTTGTTAGAGTTAAAGTGCACTATGCCTTCACCTTGACACTTTTCAGTATAGACAAGATCACTAGTTACAAGGATCACATATGAAAGTACCTTGGGAGTGTCGGGTACAACCGAAAGTGCACTCCAAGGTTGAAAATTTTTGAGGCTATTTCAATTGAGTTTTTTTAGCCTAAAAATTTTTCTACCTTGGAGTGCACTTTCGGTTGTACCCGACACTCCCAAGGTACTTTCATATGTGATCCTTGTAACTAGTGATCTTGTCTATACACTTGGCGAATGCAGCGGTTGGTTACCCATGCATTTCGGTGGGATGACATGGTCACCATAAGGACACTTATACTAGGGACTACAGACAAAGACACCCTAGACTCTATCCGAGGTTTTTTCAGATCTACTTCTGAAGACTACAGACGAAGACACTTCAGAAGATTCTCTTCTACTCTTCTTCTCTTCTTCTCCTCCATATTTGGATCTAAGGCTCATTTTATTGTATTGAGTGCATTTTCGAAAGAGACCGAAACTCTTATATGGCTCGTTTTTCCTTTGTATTAGGTGCATTTTCGGCAGAGATCGACACCTTCTAGATTGAGTTCACCATGAGGAGGGATTTCATACTCATGGTGAATCTAGTCAATGAAATACGAGAGGCAAAATCCTCTGAGGATGACCTGCAGAGGCAACAGACCCAAAAGTTGCTGACCCTAAGGCACCCATGATGACCCTGAGGCACTTAGACGGCTGACCCAGTGGCAACAAACCAGTGGAAGTAGCTGACCCTGAGGCAACAGACCGAGATGTATACACAGTGAATCTAGCATTATTCATAGTTGGAGATCCAAGTGCAGAGAGCATGAACCTAGACCAAATCAGCAATAAAAGAGGATGATAGGTTGCTTTTAGAGAAGTCAACATTAAGGGGGAATGTTACCTAATGTTGACTTGTTTTTTTTTCTTTAGTTAGGATAGTGCACTTTAAGGGGGAATGTTAGAATTAAAGTGCACTATGCCTCTTTAGTTTGACACTTGTCAGATTATACTGAAACTTGCCAGTTTATCATATAGGCCTTCTGCCTATATATGTAACCCATTTTTATCAATAATATATTCCTTCAGTTTTACTCCTAACATAGCTTTCTACAAAATCTGAAAAGATAAATAGGGATGGATAAATGACTGAAAACCCCAGTATACACCCTATAGCAACTCATTAGTTGTGTTGAAAAACACTATTACTGACAAGGTAAATGTGAATGATAATGATATGTGGATTCATGACTGGCATACAAACATGGTGTTATTTGTAATACTATAAACATGATTTTTCCTAATGCAAGTGCAATGGATGAAGATGCCTAATGCAATGCAACTAATCAGTGCATATAATGAAATACATGACAACATGATGTAAATTTTTATGTATTTTGATGTTTTGTATTGTTTTTGTATTGTTATGCTTTGTGATTTGTTTGATATTTTTGATAATTTTTGTTGTTTTTTTCTGTATTTTTATGTTTTCTGATTTGTTTGATTTTTTTGATAATTTTTGTTGTTTTAGAAGGAAGGTATGATACCTTAAGCACCCCCAGTGTGTGGTAATTGATGAAAGTAGGGAAGGTGGGATACCTTTAGAATATCCAATTTTATTTATTGATTGTGAAGTGGATGGTGTGAAAAGTGTGACACCTTGAATACCCCTTGTGTACATTTTGTTTGATGCAATGTGATTGAATTGTCTAGGAAGAGTGATAGAAATCAAACCCCATAATATGACACAAAATTTTGTGCAAGGCCAATGTATTAATGGCATAAAATGAGAAAACCATCTATGCAGAGCTCATTTCATTCTATCATCTCTTTGAATAGATTCTTGAATGAGTAGCAGTTGCGGATGTCATGCCCATTCATACGATGATAGGTACAATAGAGGCTTTCATTGTTTAAACATGATTTAGGTGTTCTTAGTTTTATTTTTAGTAACATGATTGCATATTCCTCATACAATTTTTGAAATAAGGCCTAAGTATTAATTGAAAATTTGATGTACTGACGAGGCAACTTGTTAGCTTTACAAGGGTGTAGTGACACTAGGGTTTCCAACAAGATGATGTGACATGAATTGCGGTAGGTTGAGGTGAGGTAGGTGAAACATCTATGGAAAAAGCCTCTTTATCAACAAGGTATTGGACCATATTTTTTAAAGCATAACAATTATTAATGTTGTGGCCCTTTATTCGATGATAAAGGCAAAAATGATCCTACCTATAACCCTTAGTCTTGGGCCTATTTGGGTCAAAAGGGCATATGTCAGGTAAGACAATTGTGTTCGCCTCCTGTATATTTTAAAAAATAGTAAACATGGGATCAGATAATGGATTCCAAGTATGAAGTTAAAATTTTAAGTGAGGTGGACATGATAAATTAGTTTGACGAGGTGGTTGGGTTGTATGTGTCGAAGTCACCTGTTTAGGTTGCTATTTTTGATTTTATGTTGTAAGTAATGATTCATCACCCATGCCTATTTTTTGATCCTCAGTAGTGAGAGGATTTTCAATTTATAGTTGGTTCTTATCAAGCATGTCTTGTATTGTATCCTTGAATCCATAGCAACCCTGAATATCATAATCGTTTCATCGATGATATAAATAATATAGATCCTCTCTATGCCCCTTAGGTTTTGGGAGATCTGGACCTAGTGTATGTATTTTAGATAAATTAATGGTCTTTGCATTGCATAATCGATTAAATATCAATTCCAAAGATTCAAGTAGTGGTTTATAAATGCAATGTGGATGGTGTGATCGACTCTACGTCTGATCCTATTGGGGTTTTATTTGTGTTTGTAGAGGAGGTGATTTGGCCTCAAATGTTATTTGCTGCTATAACTCTATGCTCATGAGTTGATGCATAATTTTCTATAAGGCATCATTTTGATGACCCATTTGTGTCTCAAATTTGGCTAAATTATCTAGAATGTGTTGTAAGACTAATGAGGATGATGGTTGCATAGTCGTTGATGAATTTAGATGATAATTGATAGATGATGGAGGTGAATTGAGTGTAGGTGTCAAAATATCCTTAGGTAGATAGGAATCATATGTCTCCATTATCTGAGGAGATATGGATGTGTCACAATAATCCTTTCTAGTGGGTGTGTCCACATGCTCTTATTTTTTACTCAATTTATGCTCTTGTTTTACTATTAAGTGCTCAGTTGTAACAACTTTATCACCCCAATTATTATGTACCAGATACACTTATTCTTGCTCTTGAGTAGATGTTTAGTGAAATGAGTTGGATGTGACTAGTTTTGGTGGTGGTAGCACTTGTGGTGTAGAAGCAATATTTGATGAAGCTACCAGTTGTGTGAATTGATTTAGAAAATCCTGGTTCTCTAACGAAACATTGACCATTCCCACAAACTCATGGGAATATGTATTGGCATTTGGACAAGTCGTGGATGCCTCATCAACTTGTCTAGGGTGATATGCTTGTCCTCCATGTTTAGGTGAAGAATCAAGGATGGAATCAATGGGTTTCAACTTGATAAGATGTTGACCTAAATACTTAATTGACTCGATGATATGTGTAAATGTAATATTTTTGCTATGTAATCTCTGAGTTCAGTATTGGTTGAGTGCACTGTGACCTATGATGTGGTGGATGAATATGGTATGATATGATCTGATTCATCCATAATAACCATGGGTTATTCCTTGTTGGTAGGAGTGGGAGGTCCTCTGTTGAATTATTTGAGATGAGTGAGAGAATATATGTGGTTGGATTTGTTGACTTATCCTCGCTTGGAAAATAGAATATGGATTAGTAGCAGGAGAGACCAATGGTAATTGCGGTGGTGGAGGTAGTTCCATCACTAACCACAAGGTTGAATATGGACTCTGGATAAAAGCATTAGGTTAAATGTCTAGGTGCATGGGTGACATAGTAGGTTCCTACAGATGATCCACCTTATTGTAATATTTAAAGGGGTTTGGATCGGCACAAACCATATGGACCTTACCTTCATGTATGTATTTGATACGTTGATGGAATATGGATGGAAAACACTCCATGGCTCTCATCTAAGGCTAGCCAAGAAATATGTTGTGATGTATTAAACCCTCCAAGATAGCACAATGTAGGTATGGTATTCTATGCAACTTGAATAGGAAGGACTATCATGCCAACCATGGTAGATAGAACATTGTTAAATGCTTTCAAGGTGAACCTAGATGTTGCAATGTGTGAAGGCAGGATGTTGAGATGCTTCAGTGTAGTTGTGGTAATAATTTTTATCATGGAGCCTATGTTTATTAATACTCATTTATAGGGGATCCTGTTGATGCAAGCAATGATTTTCAAAGGAGGGTTAGGTATATTTGCGAGTATGAGTTTGATATCTTGACCCTAAAAAGTGATAACAGGAAATTTGTACATTTGTATATGTCCCATGAATTTGGTGAAAGCACCAGGATCATGGGGTTGTAACTCGATTGAAATCAAAATCTTCATGAGAGTTTCCTAATGTTTTGGGGATTATTGTATTAGATTACTCATGGTAATGTTGGAGGATGACGTATGTAAAATTTACACCGATATAATTTTGATTGTGATCACTTGTTTATTTTATGGGCTTTGGACAGGATTTTGGGGTGATGAAGGCCACGACATATAAGAAATATGGACTTCCCTACTAGACCCATCAATAGACTGGCTATATCTGGTGGTGGTCTTGGGGCGATTTTGGCTAACAAAATCATCCACTTGATCATGTGGATAGCCCATTTGTGTTCCTTTAGCAAAGGTATATTGGTGGTTTGATCCTCTATGTGAAAAATTAGCTTTGTGATGACTATCAGGGCATCGTGCAGGAATGAGGAGATCCTTAGGACTATAGCAAAGGCATTCACGACCACCTCTTTAGTTTTCTGCTTTACCAACTCATGGCTGAGCTCAATTATGTGTAGTTATCATTATGTGTTTATTATGCATACAGTAAAGGAAATAGACAAAGTATATAAAATGATTATCCCATTTTAAAAATTTCTTTGTGATCCCTAAAATGTTTCATATGTTTTAATATTATTTTCTTATTTGATTTTTTGCTTTTGTTGATGAAATTCTTAGTTTAAGGTATTTCACATGTATCCTCTCACACACAAACCTAGTGATGAAGTCTAGGTTGTGAAACCCACCAAGATTTGGTGATGAAGTCCAAATCTAGTGAGGGAGTCTAGGTCCTACTAGTCCTCACCCAATTCACCTCGATCAGTGATATAACTCTTTGAAAAGAGCTAGCTTCTATAATCCTCAACCATGATGATTCTTGGAATAGCTTTGGCCAAAATAGGGTGTGAAATAACCACAAACAAGCCAACGAGGTGGTGATGAAGGCCACCATCATTGGTCTTGATCAATGGTTGGGTGTGAATTCCAACTCGCTAATGTTTAATATGATATGTGGTGTGTGTGGGTTTGTTTTATATTATGCAAAAAATAAAAATGTAAACATAGAGCAATCAATGACTTTTTCTAATGCATAAAATAACATTTTAAATTTTCAAATTTCTAGGTAAGAACATTTTAGTTTCAAAAAATTTAAAATTACAGAACCCTAATATGATATCAACCTTTGCACATGCAACAAGCACACAATCCATACAATTAGCAAATAGATACTATCTCTATGTAATACAGTCTACAGAAGAGGTTATCTACCACAAAAGTAGTCAAAAATAGGCATCGATTGATCCAGTAGCGGCCATAAATAGAGACCACTAGACGCAGGAGCGGTCATATGCAGAATGCTTCAAATTTAAAAATTATTCTATATTTTCCAATTAAAACATGAAATTATAACTTTTTTTATGAAAAGTAGGAAAATTGGTATTGAAAAATTCATAGGTGAAGCCTACATCCAATGAAGGTGTTTTTTCTTTGATGTCTATAATTCTACTTTGAGGCCATCATGGGGTGGATCGGTGGGGTTTGCTGGCTATCATAGGGTAGGACGATGGTTCCTATGAGCTTTTCCAACCTAGAGTGGTGGTACCTGCAATTCAAAAAAATTAAGAAAACAAGTAATTAGCAATATATTGTGAAAATTTAGCCGAGGTCCAACCGTGATTACCATTGTAGTATGCAAAAACCGTATACCTAAACAATTATATGAAATCAAAATGATAATATAATTATGTAACCATCAAAGATCAAAATAAGAAATATAGAAAATGGTGTCCTTCTCATTAATATTGAAATATTCCTTTACAAGGTGGTTACAAAGATATCCCTCTTAGGTATTTATACCAATTTGATACAATTTACAATAAAGAACCACAAATAGGTGTATCCCACAAAATCTTTACACCCTCAAAATTAATTTGGGGAGGGTTTCTTGTGATATTCACATGATGAGATAAATATTTATGAATCTTTGTGTTGAATAGCTCTTGTTAAGATCTAAAACCTACACACAAGAACACTTACAAGACATTAATAGAAAATGAGGAACCTCTCATGATGAGGTCCATATCCATGATAAGAAATTGAAAAGAAATGCTGAAAATGATAAACAAATGCATGAAAACTGGGCTAAGCTATGTTAGAAAATAAATGGAATGCTGCTAATCTAATGTAATCAATAAAATATAGTAAAAATAGATATAATTGATAGGATGCTATAAGGTAGAGCAATTTGACCTACTGGTCATCCTAGGGTAGGGCGACAGCACCTACAGGTCGCTTCGGGGTGAAGCAATCATTGAAAAATAAACTATTTATTTGTGACCAATGCAGGAAATTCCTGGATTAGTATATCAAATTGATGTTCAATGGTTGTACGCTTTGAAGTATAATTAAATTAAAAAAATACATGAAATAAAGATGTTGATGGTGAAGGAGTGTTGAATTTGATCTTCAAAATTCAAGGGACTCTATTGTTGCAATTGAGAGGTCCATGATGAGATTTAAGAAGCACTTCATTGCTTATGAGAAGATGTTCTCTTTAGTAAACAAACTTGTAGAACTTTATCGTGGAGAATTGGGATATTTTGACTAAATGCAAGGCACCTTTTTATAGCTTTTCCAAATGGGAATCTTGGATTAGTAAGCCAAAAAATGGTTAGGATAAAGAAGGACAATTGACCATTCTAGAAGCTTACCATAACTAACTGCAAATGTCATTGGGATTGGTTGGTCGTTGAAATCATTTTTTCTTGTGGCATTGGTTTTGAGTTTGTTACAGGTGTGATCATCCTAGGGTAGAGTGGTTGTGACTGCTGGTCATCACAGGGTAAGGTGGCCTCTTTGGGATGCTCTTGGGTATGATAGTATAGGATGTAAAGGAGGAATATTTATTGTTTAAGTGATAAAAATCACTATTAAGCCCTAAGGCTGCCACAGGTAGGTCATATGGCCTAAAAAAGTGACCACATAGGCAATATTCTCAAAATAATGTGTTTTAGGTGTCTACACTTACTAGTACTTAGGTGTAAGCTTCTTGTAACTTTATACATCTCATTTAGTATAAAACTAAAGTGCATAATTAAAAAATATTCCAGATAGTTTAATGGAGGTGACTGTCACTTATGTGGTAGCTCCATTTTGGTCACCCCTCAAAATTAGGGTTTCTAATGACTACCACACCAAATGGCATCCCTCATAGGAATTCACCCATAGTCACTCAGGTTCCTATGACAATAATTTTTATGACATATCTACCTCACAAGGGTATATCTCTCTCTTTCAAAGAATCCATCTGAAGAACACAAGCTTATACTAAGAGGGGAAGGGGGTGAACAGTATAAGACCACTTTTTACTTTTATTTCCCAAACAATATTAATCAATATAATCAATGGCAATATCAATAGCAATAACCAAAGTAATGCACAAATCATCACACACAATAGAGACACCATAATTTACATGGTTCACCCAATGTGGGCTACATCCACAGAGAAAATATTTCACTAAAATTTTCTCAATCAATCTCTTGGGAATCCTTCCCAATTAAAATGTTTATGGACCTCTATCCAAAGGAGATGATGATACCCTAAATCTGGTTTGTGGATATCTATCCATAGGAGAACTCCTTCTCCTTTGCTCTGGATGGTGATCCTCTAGAAGACTACTATCTCCACTACACTGACTTGTGGATATCTCTCCATTGAAGAATCTTATCCCCACTCAAAAGACCTATCCTCACTGCCCTAGCTGATGGATATCTATCCACTAGAGACTACTGTCCTCTCTACTCTGTCACCTCCAAAGCTCTATCTCAAATATGTACTAAACACAGTCCATTCGATCTAGCACAAATATGCTCAAATTTGCACTAAACACAGTCCAATCGGTCTAGCACAAATTTGCTCAAATATGCACTAAACAAAGTCTAGTCAATCTAGCACAAGTCTACTCAACAAGCTCACTCAAATCTACACTAAACACAGTCCAGTCAATCTAGAACAATTTTTTTCAACTCTACACTAAACACAATCCAGACGGTCTAGCACAAGTTTTCTCAACACACTCACTCAAATATGCACTAAACACGGTCCAGTCGGTCTAGCACAAATCTGCTCATCTATGCACTAAACACAGTCCAATCAATCTAGCACAAGTATGCTCAACAAGCTCACTCAAATCTGCACTAAACATAGTCTAGTCAGTCTAGCACAAATATGCTCAATACGTCCACTCAAAACCTCCTCAAATTTGCTCAATAGGTCCACTCAAAACCTACTCAAATATTCTCAATATATCCACTAAGAACCTGTCCAAATCTCCTCAATAGGTCCACTCAGAACATGTCTAAATTTTCTCAACAAGCTCACACAGAACTTGTCCAAATCTGCTCAACAAGTCCTCTCTATAACTTGCTCAAATATGCTCAACAAGTCCTCTCTAGAACTTGCTCAAATATTCTCAATAAGTCCTCTCTAGAACTTAACCAAATTTGTATTGTAAGCTTCCAAAAAAGCTCACACAAAATCAGTCCACAAGTCTCCTCAAATACTTGCCTCAAATTTGCTTAACAAGTCCACACATAGAACTTGTCCAATCTCATAGAAGCATAAAGAGAATTGTTAGAGACTCAATATGTTCTACTCTCAATGCACAATCACTTTCACAATTTTCTCAATATCATAGAAGAGTAAAGAGAATTTTTAGAGACTCAATATGTTCTATACTCAATGCTCAATCACTTTCACAATTCAAATCAGAATGTAGAATAGTTTGTTTTATGGAACTTGAACAATCACTTTATGCAACCACTTGACTAGGTTCAACCAACTCAACTCAACCAATTACTTAATGAAACTCCCCTTTCTCACAAACCCTAGTCCAAGCATATATCAACCAACTCAAAATATTTCCAACAATGCTCAACAACAAATTTCACATAACAATGATACTCATGTTCTTTTCAAACCCTAGTTCAAGTTCTTTGCACAAAAACTCACTTCAACAAAAATGCTCATAACTCAATCTTCACATAACAATGATACTCATGTTCTTTTCAAAACCCTAAATTCTTCACACAATTCAATGACTTCAACATCTATGCTTATCAAACAAGGTTTTAATCGCAACTCTTAATTCCAAAAAAACCTTGAAGTGTTAACTCAAGCACTTTCGAAAAGGAAACCCTAATCAAATCCTTTTCACTCCAAAGTTTATTTTCTAGTAAGCCAATCAATCAACTCAACCAAGAAATAATTTTCCCATACCTTTTTGCTTGACAAGGAGTTGATCTCACAAATCTGCCACACTTACAATTACTTCTTTGCCAATATCAATAAGGGTTAGAAGATAATAATTTCCTCAACAAAACACAATGCAAAATGATATCAAAATTACACCTTATCAACTCCACAATATCTAAAATAATTTTAACACCCACAATTAATTTTGACCTTATAGATTTTAAGGCAAATTAATTTTCACCTTATTACTCCACAAAATAATATCTTCCCCTTTTAAAATTTCAATCCAACATATAGTAATTTTCTAACACTCCTTATTCCTCCTTATCACTTATTTCATTTGCCTAACAAAACTTCTTAATACTCCTTATAACTCCTAACAAATATTAAATTTGAACTTTAGGCAATTGAAAAATAATAATAAAATTATTACCTTGCACTCTGTGGGTTTTGAACCCCTCACCAACACCTCTACGAACACCCTAGTCGTGGGCTCTTCAACCACGAGTGCCCTAACGCACGTTTAGAACCAAAGTGACCTTTGCGCCCTTTATACATTTGACGCCTTTTGAATTACGAAGAACTTGAAAACTTCTTCCTCCGCACACACCTCAATGGGATTCGAATGTGGGTTCGTATCCCCACAAGTGCCTTAAAAAGAACGTGTCCTACCACTAGACCACCACGTCCACCTTTGATTGGGGCTCCCAATTTACTCGCTTTTATTCTTATGCATGAGACAAAAAACACTTGTTTCATCTTCTTCCTCACAAACCTTTCGAATTCGCAATTAATATTTTTTATGGCGCTTTCAATAATTCAATCGAGGATTATTTTGCAAAGGTCTTTGTGGCCTCATTTTATATACGAAGTCACTATTGACTTCAAACATCGATGCTTCGATTATTTCAAGGACATCGGCACATTTATAAACACTTTATAATTTATATAAGGTGCCTTATTAAATTGTATGATGTCAACATTAATTATAATTTATAAATATTTTAAATTCTAAAGAATTATAATTTTATAAATTATAATTATAAGATTTAATTTTTAAACCCTTCCTTTACATTGCATTCCATGGTGTAAATAATATTTATTTATAAAATTTAAATTCTTATTGAATTTAAATAATTTATAAAAAATATTATATCTCCTTTTTAACTTTTCATTGAATCCTTTGAGCTTCTTCCTGGATATCAAATAACAACTTTGACAACTTTGTTCCTTGACAAAAAACCTTGATATTAATGTTGACTTCATTTCTTGACATCAATGACAATTTTAACTTTTAGGACTCAAAATGTCCAACAATCTCCCCCTTTGTCATTGATGGCAACCCAAAAACTTTTTACCAAAAACTTGACTTCTTCTTCTATGCTGCCCCCTTGGGACACTGCTCCCCCTGGCTCAATGCTCTCTCAAATATCAAATCTCTCCCCAATACTCAAATATCTCTCCCCCTTTGACATCAATGGCAAAGGGTCACCTTTGGGGCTCGGGGCTAAGAATGAGCCTCTTAGCTTAGCCCCTCCCCCACCTTCTATTAAGGTGATTATGGAGTGGGAGTATCTCTACTCCCATCATGCAATGTTCCTTTTATTTTTTAGCTTTCTTTTTCCATACTTTTGAAATCATACCTTTTTGAACCTTTTGAAAGTCCTCTTTCCTTCTTATCTGATCCTTCTGATTCCTTTGAATATTCCTTTCCATGTCCATGTTCCTATCCATATTCATGTTCCTGTTCCTATTCCTGTTTCTGTTCATATCCATATTCTTGTTCCTATTCATATCCATGTTCCTATTCCTATTCCTACTTTATTTTGGAATATCTGCTCTACACCCCTTTGTTGTGTGACCATCATTATTGCACTTATAACACTTAATGTTATTATTCCTTGGAGGTGCAAATGTCTTAGGATTTCTCCGAGTGAAGCCATAATATCTTCTATTATGAACCCTACAACTCATTGCCTTGTGACCAAAATGATTACATGAGTAGAAATACCCATGGAAAAGTTATCAATTCCCATATTTATGTCTTTCATGTGTCATGCATTGTGAAGCCATGTGCCCAAACCTGTGACATGAAACATATCTTTCATTTAAGAAACCTTGCTTAGACCCCATTGGTATCTTAGTCTCTTCTACCTATTTTCTATTCCATATATTTCTTACTTGTGCATTATTCCTTTCCTTGTTGAACTTTCTATTGTCCAACTTATCCTTAGAAGTCTCACTCTCTCTTTTACTTACTTCTTTTAACGCTTCTTCTTTTCTAGTTTTTGAGCTTGACTCTCCTTTTCCTATTTCTTGTTTCCCTTGTTCTTCCTTGGAACTAAGTCCTATTATGGTGACTGATGACCTTTGTGCATTGATAATAATGTCTAAGGTATTTGAATTTTCCTAAAACTTGTTTAGCTTGTCCTTAGAACCTTTTACTTCCATCCTTAGTGAAACTATCTCATGCTCTAATCTTTCACACTCTAGATATTTTACCTTTAATTTTTCAGCCATACCTTCTTCAATTCTTCTTGCCTCTTCAACCTTGGTTTTGAAGTTGGTGAGTTCCTGTAGAAACTTTGTTTTTTCTTTCTCATCTTCTTGAGCTTGAACCCTTAATCCTGAGTTCTCCCTTTTTAATTCTTCAAGAGTAACCATAAGTCTTTCGCATTCTATCATTTTTACCTCTGAATTTTCAATCATACCTTCTTCAATTCTTCTTGCCTTTTCAACCTTATCTCTCAAGTCAAAGAGATATTGTAGAAGCTTTGTCTTATATTTCTCATCTTCTTGTATTTGAGCCTTCAATTCTAAATTCTCTCTTTTCAATTCAACAAGTTCCTTAAGAGCGACTTCCTCCTTTTATTTTTTTGAATATTTCTCTTCTTTATTTCTTTGATTTTCTATAGGAGCATTTTCTTCTAATATTGAAAGTAGAGTTTTTCCTTCCTACCTATTTTTGTTGTCCCTATTATCCTTTCTTGAACCAACCTCTAGGATTTCATTTCTAAAAATATCATCTTCATCTTCACCGCTGCTAAACCCATTGCAATAACTTGCATCATGGCCGAGTTGACCACAAACAAAACATTCTTCACCTTATTATGGACAATAAGTTGCATGGTGACCTGTGTTCCCATATTTGGTACAAAAATTTATCAATCTGATCTTTTATCCACTACTTGATTCATATCTTGAATCTATTTCTATTCTTCCTCCTAAAACAACAATATTAAGTTCATATTCTTTTTCTTTCATGACCATGTGTGTTATTTTATTCTTGTGTCTCATGGTTCTACTTTTGCCTTTCTTTACCATTTGTGTTCTTGTAAGATCTTCCTTCAAGTTGTTAAACCCTTTTCAAAGGAACCGACTCTGATACCAATTGAAGAACACAAGCTTAATCGGGGGGGTGAACAATATAAGACCACTTTTTACTTTTCTTTCCCAAACAATATTAATCAATATAATCAATGACAATATCAATAGAAATAACCAAAGCAATGCACAAATCATCACACACAATAGAGACACCAAATTTATGTGGTTCACCCAATGTGGGCTACTCCACGAAGAAAATATTTCACTAAAATTTTCTCAATCAATCTCTTGGAAATCCTTCCCAATTACAATGTTTATGGACCTTTGTCCAAAGGAGATGTTGATCCCCTAAATCTAGTTTGTGGATCTCTATCCATAGGATAACTCCTTCTCCTCTGCTATCACTGGTGATCCTCTAGAGGACTACTGCCTCCACTGCTCTAGCTTGTGGATCTCTCTCCATTGAAGACTCTTGTCCCAACTCAGAAGACCTATCCTCACTTCCTTGGATGATGGATCTCTATCCACTGGAGACTATTGTCCTCTCTACTCTTTCACCTCCAAAGCTCTATCTCAAATTTACACTAAACATAGTCTATTCTATCTAGCACAAGTCTGCTCAACTTTGCACTAAACACAGTCCAGTCGATCTAGCACAAATTTTCTCAACTCTGCACTAAACAAAGTCTAGTCAATCTAGCACAAGTCTGCTCAAAAATATCACTCAAATATACACTAAACACAATCCATTCAGCCTAGCACAAATATGTTCAACTCTACACTAAACACAATCCAATAGGTCTAGCACAAGTCTACTCAACATGCTCACTCAAATCTACACTAAATACAATCTAGTCGATTTAGCACAAATTTGCTCAACCCTGTACTAAACATAGTCTAGTCGGTCTATCATAAGTCTTCTCAACAAGATCACTCAAATCTGTACTAAACATAGTCCAATTGATCTAGAACACATTTTCTCAATAGGTCCACTCAGGACCTGCTCAAATCTACTCAATAGGTCCACTAAAAAACTATCCAAATATGCTCAACAAGTCCACTCAGAACCTGTCCAAATATGCTCAACAAGCTCACACAAAACTTGTCCAAATCTACTCAACAAGTCCTCTCTAGAACTTGCTCAAATATGCTCAACAAGTCCTCTCTAGAACTTGCTCAAATTTTCTCAATAAGTCCTCTCTAGAACTTAACCAAATATGTATTGTAAGCTTCCACAAAAGCTCACACAAAATCAGTCCACAAGTCTCCTCAAAGACTTACCTCAAATCTGCTTAACAAGTCCACACATAGAACTTGTCCAATCTCATAGAAGCATAAAGAGAATTGTTAGAGACTCAATATGTTCTACTCTCAATGCACAATCACTTTCACAATTTTCTCAATCTCATAGAAGCATAAAGAGAAATTTTAGAGACTCAATATGTTCTATACTCAATGCTCAATCACTTTCACAATTCAAATCAGAATGTAGAATAGTTTATTTTATGGAACTTGAACAATCACTCTATACAACCACTTGACTAGGTTCAACCAACTCAACTCAACCAATTACTTAATGAAACTCCCCTTTCTCACAAACCCTAGTCCAAGCATATATCAACCAACTCAAAATATTTCCAACAATGCTCAACAAAAAATTTCACATAACAATGATACTCATGTTCTTTTCAAACCCTAGTTCAAGTTCTTTGCACAAAAACTCACTTCAACAACAATGCTCATAAAACAATCTTCACATAACAATGATACTCATGTTATTTTCAAAACCCTAACTCAAATTCTTCACACAATTCAATGACTTCAACAATTATGCTTATCAAACAAGGTTTTAATCACAACTCTTAATTCCAGAAAACCTTGAAGCATTAACTCAAACACTTTTGAAAAAGAAACCCTAATCAAATCCTTTTCACTCCAAACTTTATTTTCTAGTAAGCCAATCAATCAACTCAACCAAGAAAGAATTTACCCATACCTTTTTGCTTGACAAGGAGTTGATCTCACAAATCTGCCACACTCACAATTACTTCTTTGCCAATCTCAATAAGGGTTAGAAGATAATAATTTCCTCAACAAAACACAATGCAAAAATGATATCAAAATTACACATTATCAACTCCACAATCTCTAAAATAATTTTAACACCCACAATTAATTTTGACCTTATAGATTTTAAGGCAAATTAATTTTCACCTTATTACTCCACAAAATAATATCTTCCCCTTTTAAAATTTCAATCCAACATATAGTAATTTTCTAACACTCCTTATTCCTCCTTATCACTTATTTCATTTGCCTAACAAAACTTCTTAATACTCCTTATAACTCCTAACAAATATTAAATTTGAACTTTAGGCAATTGAAAAATAATAATAAAATTATTACCTTGCACTCTGTGGGTTTCGAACCCCTCACCAATGCCTCTACGAACGCCCTAGCTACGGGCTCCTCAACCACATGCGCCCAACATATGTTTAGAACCAAAAGGGCCTTTGCACCCTTTATACCTTCCTTTGGCACCTTTTGAATTATGAAGAACTCGAAAACTTCTTCCTCCGCACACGCCTCAACAGGATTCGAACACGGGTTCGTCTCCCCACAAGCGCCTTAAAAAGAACGTGTGCTACCACTGGACCACCACGTCCGACCTTTGATTGGGGCTCCCACTTTACTCGCTTTTCTTCTTCTGCATGAGATGAAAAACACTTGTTTCGTCTTCTTCCTCACAAACCTTTCAAATTCGCAATTAATGTTTTTGATGGCGCTTTCAATAATTCAATCGAGGATTATTTTGCAAAGGTCTTTGTGGCCTCCTTTTATATACAAAGTCACTATTGACTTCAAACATCGATGCTTCGATTCTTTCAACGACATCGATGCCTTTATAAACACTTTATAATTTATACAAGGTGCCTTATTAAATTGGATGACATCAACATTAATTATAATTTATAAATATTTTAAATTCTAAAGAATTTAAATTTTATAAATTATAATTATAAGATTTAATTTTTAAACACTTCCTTTACATTGCATTCCATGGTGTAAATAATATTTATTTATAAAATTTAAATTCTTATTGAATTTAAATAATTTATAAAAAATATTATATCTCCTTTTTAACTTTGCACTTAATCCTTTGGGCTTCTTCCTGGATATCAAATAACAACTTTGACAACTTTATTCCTTGACGAAAAACCTTGATATTAATGTTGACTTCATTTCTTAACATCAATGACAATTTTAACTTTTATGACTCAAAATATCCAACACCATCAGTTACAATGGAATTCTAAGATCGCTATCTCTCGGAGCACACTTTAGTGATCCATTACTAAAGTACCCATTGTAACCCTAAGGGATTGTCCCATCACATCTCCCTTAGTTCTAGTCCTAACCTTAGGGGTCCCAATTAGTGGTATTCTATTGACCAAACCTCTCAAGGAAGAATCCCCATACCCCAAGGTGAATTTAAGATATAAATTTTATCCATTTATTTTATTCAGTCATACTGAAAATCCACAATTGCATAACCCATATTTTGTTGCAAGAAATAGAGGAAATATAAACATCTATATTTCTTTATAAAAATCATAATAAAATGAATAATTCCATTTCTTCATCATATATAATTCATAGCAATAGATCAATATGTGCTTATAACAAATCCATAACAAGTCCTACAAAAAAATTTACAAATGACACATCATATATCCTAGGAACCCTTTCCAAGAGAAAACCCAACCTTAAAATATCCTTATTTATTTTCATCACAAGTCTATTAGCCAATATACAAAACGAAATCCAATATTCCTTTCCATCATAATTTCATTCTATTACAAAAGAATCTTCACAATTCTTATACCCTTTCAATTTGTAATTTTTTTCAAAGGTGAGATAACCCCATAATTCCCTCTCTATGAACCTCATTCATTCATCAAACTACTAATACTCAAGAGTCATTTCCTTGAGTAATTTCTAACCATAGAAGTGATTTTGGAACCCCCATAAGTTTCTTTCCATTTATTGGGTCTCATGCTCCAAATATTTATTCATCTATGTAAAAACAATAGGCTTCTATTTTCATAATAATACATACTGATTCAACATACATAAATCCATGGATATTCACATCATAAAATTTTACTCATCCAATCAAAAATTTCATATACAACATATATTTAGTCATTCTATTTTGTTCTGAATGGCTTCACAATTTAAATAATACAAGGAAACTAATTTTCTAAAACCAATAATTTCATACTAGCTACAAAAAAGAAGAACATAAATACATATATTGGATAACCCTAATCTTCTCTAATTTATCTAAGCATAGGCATGATCCAAAATCCTTTTCAATTTAATCCTTATTAAAGCATCCACAACATATATATTTTTTTCAAAATGAACCATCCAACTAAAGGTTTCCTCCTTTTTAATAGAACAACTTCATTAACATAGTTTCTTTTCGATCATATATTATCTAATTCATGAAGACTTAATCACAGTATTTATCCATTCTCTACATACAATGTATTATCCTTGTTCTAAATATTATTTTCTAATAATATATAGTTTATGTTGGAAATATGAGCAGGAATTGTTGTCATTGACGTCAAAGGAATACTAAGAAGATGTCAAAGGAATGTTTCATGGTTGATTTTCTAAGAGGTAAGGATATAATATTTAATTCAAATATTATATGGCCAAAGTAGCAAAAAAAGAGAAGCAAGAAGAATAACAATATTATAATATTTGGGCAAAAGAAAAATGCTGAAAGGGTATCTCCGTTCCATGGTGGTTGAAAGAAAATAATAAGGTTATTTTTCTAAAGGTGAAAATGGCAAAAGGTTTTTCTAAAAACCTAAGGAAGATTATATTTAAAAAGGCCCAAAGGACATTTAAATATTTAATTATAATATTTAAATTCATTCTGAATTTAAAATAATTATAAGTAAATTATTATTTTCAAAGTGCAAAGCATTCTCCTTGAAAAGAGCAAGTGAGCAAGTTTTAAAAACATTAGAGGAGACAAAGGTTAAATATTTTTAATTAAAATATTTTTAAATTTTGGTTAATATTTTAATTCAAATTATTCTTGGAGCTAAAGTTCTTTTTGAAAATGTGGTAAACTGAAATAAGGGTCAACGTCTCCATATTTTCCATATTGCATATAAAGAGGGGTAAATTATTTCCCCAAAGGTTAAGGCATTCATCAATTAAAAATTGAGAAAAAGATATTTCGTGTGAATACTTCGAGGGAGGAATCTTCGTGCGATTCAAAAAGTACAGAGAAGTGAGTGTTGAAATAAAAGTGGGTGCGAAGTTCCTACATAACACACTAGGTAGTACAGATAGTAGGCAAGGCATCGATAAGGCTTTGCGGAGGCTAGGTCATGGGTTCAAGTCATGATCACATTTTTACAAGGAAGGAATTATAGGTTTTTGAATTTAACATTTTTGGCATAGAAGCCAAGGATAAAGGGACATCGTGTGCACTTGGTCCCAACCGAATGTGTAGCCCAGGAGGTAAGCCTAGCATTCGCTAGGGCACAGTGATGGCAGTGAGGTTTCAGATTCAAATTCATACAAAGACAGTTGTGTGGTGTGGAAATATTTTTGGTACATTTTCTAAGGTATGAAAAATAATTTAATTTTTGTAAGGCCTATGTTATGATAAAGGGTGTTTTGAGGCCTACATATTATTAAGAGGGTAGTTTTTGAAGTAGGGAGATATAAGGATTAAAATAGTTTATTTTAATTCTTTGATGCATTGGAAATAAATTAGAGAGTGAAGTTAAAAGGTGAAAAAGGAATTTATTTTGATCTTTTTTTATAAAAAGAAGATAAAAATAATTTGTCAATGCTTTGGGATATTTTGAAGGGGTGATTATTTTTATTTTAATGCATTAAGATATAGAGGGAGTGATAAGGTGTATTTGTGACATCTAACCTTTGTGATTGACAAAGAGAGTGGTTATAATTGAGAGAAGTTTTTAAGGACAAATTCTTCATAAAAAAAAAGTGAGGACTTGTTGAGCAGATTTGAGGTAAGTCTTGATGAAGACTTGTTGAGTAGATTGGAAAAGTTCTAGAGAGGACTTGTGGACAGATTAGTGTGAGTTTTTATGGAATATTACAAGGTAAATTTGAGACAAGTCTTTGAGAAGACTTGAGAGTAGATTTGATTTATTTTTTCAAACCTTGGATTAAGTTTTGGGATAGATATAGCAGATTTGATTTGTGATTGAGTCAAGTTTTGTATTAAGGCTTGAGGACAAATTTGAGAATAGAGTTTGGTGTAGATTTGAGGACAGGTTTGTGCCAGATCAAATATAGATATTGAATATATTTGTGCTAGACCGAAGGACTATGTTTAGTGTAGATCAAAGATAGATATTGAGCAGATTTGTGCTAGACTAAAGGACTGTATTTAGTGCAGATCAGAGATAGAGATTGAGTAGATTGGTGCTAGACCAAAAAAATATGTTTAGTACTAAGAGCTATCTTTGGAGGTGACATAGTATAGAGGACGACAGTATCAAGTTGATAGAGATCCATTAGCAAGGGCAGTGAGGACAAATATTATGAGTGAGGACAAGAGTATTTAATGGATAGATATCCATAAGCCGATGTAGTGGAGGTAGCAGTTCTTCTAGAAGATCACCATCCATAGCAGAGGAGTTCTCCTATGGATAGATATCCATGAAATTTATTAGGCGATTTGTGTCTCCTTTGGATAGAGGTCCATAAACATTATAATAGGGAAAGGTTTCCCAAGATATTTGTTGAGAAAAATTTAGTGAAATATTTTCTCCGTGGAGTCGCCCACATTGGGTGAACCATGTTAAATTGGTGTCTCTATTATGTGTAGTTATTTGTGCATTTCTTTGATAACTACTGTTGATAATGCTATTGATATACTACATAATATTGATTGGGAAAGAAAATTAAAAAGTGCTCTTATAATGTTCACCCCCCTCTCAGTATAAGCTTGTGTTCTTCAATTAGTATCAGAGCGGGTTCCTTTGGAATATTTTAACAACTTGAAGAAAAATATTACAAGAACACAAATGGATTCTAAGAGTGTATCCTCAAATAATTCAACACTAGTTTTTGATGGAAGCGATTATGTATTTTGGAGTATGATAATGAAGATTCACCTGATGACACTTGGTAATGAAATATGGGAAGCATTTGAAAATGAATACACACCACCATATACTCCACCTACAAATAAATATGGTAAGCTTCTACATCATTACAATTCAAGAGCAATGAATGCAATTTTGATAGTTTTTCATAGAAAAAAGTTTTTTAAGGTTATGCATTGCAAATCGGCAAATGAAATTTGGGATAAGTTGCAAGGCATATATAAAGGAGATAAAAAGGTCAAAAAGGTAAAGTTGTGAAATCTCAAGGGACAATTTGAAGATATAAAAATGAAGGATGAGAAAAATGTTAGTGCTTATCTAATTTGTGTAGATGAGGTTGTTAACTCCATGCAAGGACTTTGACTTGAGGTTCAAGAATATGATGTTTGTGAAAATATCTTAAAATCACTCCCAAAAAGGTTTAGTGAAAATATTTCAGCTATAGAGGAATCAAAATATGGTGATATTTTGACAAGGGATGAATTACTTGGCATTCTTACAACTTTTGAGATGAAAAAAAAAGAGGAACCTAATCTCCGGAAAGAAGAAACCTTCAAAGCTACTAAGAAGATAAAGGGTAAGAAGTCATATTCAAGCAATGAGTCATCTAGTGATGAAGAAGCAAATTATGGCAAAAGAAACAAGGATCCAAGAAGTTTTAAAGATGCAAAATTTGTTAGATGTTTCAATTGTGGAAAGTATGATCACTATGCAACTAATTTTCAAGAAGCTGAAAATAGAAATGATGAAGAAAAATAGGATCATAAGAACAAGGAATCAGAAAAATACAGGTACCAAAATAAAAGTAGGGATGGTCAAGGAAATCAAAGAAATACGTTCTTACGAAGATAGAAGAAGAGTTTCTATTCAGAAAAGGCATGTAAGTACTCAAGTGATACTGATAATAGTTCCTTAGATAATGATAAATATGAAGTTCTATTTCTGGAAAAAGAAAAGGAAATGGTTAGGAAAAGGTCACCAATAATCCTCAAGTATTTTAGATGTGGTAACTTTGGTCATATTGAAGATAGTTGTACAAAGAGTGGTTTTAGTTTCATTTATGATGAATATGAAGATACACTTGAAGGACTAGAAGAGAATCTTCTAATGGTATTAGAATAAGGAGGTGATCCTATAGAAGAAAAGTCATAAAAGAATGAAGATGTTTTCAAAGGCAAAAAAATAGAGGAAGAATAAAAAACATGAGAATTTTATCTTGAAGGTGAACTTATTCATGCCCTTGATGCATTAAAGAAGGTAAGAAAGAAAAATTCCCAACTTAAGCTTCAATTTAAAGAATGTGATGAAGAGAAAGGAAATATTTTAGAAGATTTAAACAAGTCAATGACTAAGACAATAAAGTTCAAAGATAAGTTAGAAGCAAATGTCTTAGAATGTGAAATGTTAGAGCATGAAGTAGTTTCACTAAGGAAGGAAGTAAAAGAGTCTAAAGGATAGGTTACACAGGTTTGGAAGAAGCTCAAAGAATTTGGTTAATATTATCAAGACACAGAAACCTACATCAAGCAAGACAGGTCTTGGTTTTGAACAGGTACAAAAGAAACAAGGTGAGGAGCCAACCTCAAGTTATGAAGAAGAAGAAACTTTAGAATAAGAGAGTGTAAGAGAGAGTAAGACTTTGGAGGATGATTTGGACAACAAAAAGTTCAAAAAGGAAAGAAACAATACACAAATGAGGAACATATGGAACAAGAACTAGCATAGGGTAAAATAAACTAAAACACTAATGAGGTCAAGGCAAGGTAGTTTCAATGGATTATGTTTCTCATGCCATAGGTTTGGGCACAAATATTCACAATGCAAGACACATGGAAAATAGGAATATGGAAGGTTAAAAAATTTATAAACTTTTTCAAGGGTATTACTACTCTTGTAATTAGTTTGGTCACAAGATAACAAATTGTAGGGTTCATGACAGGAATAGATATGGATTCACAAGGAGAAATCCCAAGATATTTGTACCTCCAAGGGATAAAAATATTGTGTTATAAGTGCAATAATGATGTACGTATAGCAAAGTCGTGTAGATCAAAAATTACAGAGACACAAAAATAGAAATGGTCATAGAAATCAAAAGGATCGGATAAGGAGGAAAGTGGAAAAAGGTAAAGATCAGTGTTTGTTGGGAGTAGAAATCCTCCCACCCTAGAATTAACCACCTCAAGAGGAGGTGGGGGAGGGGCTAAGCTAAGAGTATCATTCTTAGCCCCGAGCCCCAAAGGTGACCATTTACCATTGATGACAAAGGGTGAGATATTTGAGTAAGGGAGAGAGATTTGAATTAGAAGGAAAGCATTCAATCAGGGGGAGCAGTTTCCTAGGGGAAGTAGAATAGAAAAAGGTTAATAAAATTGTAAAAGGTAAATGGGTTGCCATCAATGACCAAGGGGCACATTATTGGAAATATGAGTAGGATTTGTTGTCATTGATGGCCAAGGAATACTAAGCAGATGTCAAAGGAATGTTTCATGGTTGATTTTCTAAGAGGCAAGGATATAAAATTTAATTCAAATATTATATTGCCAAATTAGCAAAAATAGAAGCAAGAAGGATAGCAATATTATAATATTTGGGCAAAATAAAAAGGTTGAAAGAATATTTTCATTCCATGGAGGTTGAAAGAAAATAATAAGGTTATTTTGCTAAGGTGAAAATGACAAAAGATTTTTCTAAAAACCTAAGGAAGATTATATTTAAAAAGGCCCAAAGGACATTTAAATATTTAATTATAATATTTAAATTCATTCTAAATTTAAAATAATTATAATTAAATTATTATTTTCAAAGTGCAAAGCATTCTCCTTGAAAAGAGAAAGTGAGCAAGTCTTAAAAATATTAAAGGAGGCAAAGGTTAAATAATTTTAATTAAAATATTTTAACCTTTTGGTTAATATTTTAATTCAAATTATTATTGGCACCAAAGTTCTTTTTGAAAATGTAGAAAATTGAAATAAAGGCCGACGTCTCCACATTTACCATATTACATATAAAGAGGGGTAAATTATTCCCCAAAGGTTGACACATTTGTCGATTAAAAATTGAGAAAAAGATATTTTGTGCGAACACTTTGAGGGAGGAATTTTCATGCGATTCAAAAAAGATAGAGGAGTGAGTGTTTAAATAAAAGTGGGCATGAAGTTCCTACACGACGATCTAGGTAGCATAGACAGTAGGCAAGACAATGATAAGACTTTGTAGAGTCTAGGTCGTGGGTTCAAGTAATGATCGTATTTTTGCAAGGAAGGAAGAAGAGGTTTTTGAATTTAACATATTTGGCAGCGAAGACAAGGATAAAGGGACATCATGTGACCTTGGTCCTAATCGAATGTGTAGCCCAGGCAGTAAGCCTAGTGTTCACTAGGGCATAGCACTGGTAGTGAGGTTTCAGGTTCAAATTCATACAAATGCAATTGTGTGGTGTGCAAACATTTTTGGTACATTTTCGAAGGCATGAAAAAATAATTTAATTTTTGTAAGGCCTATGTTATGATAAAGGTTTTTTTGAGGCATACATATTATTAAGAGGGTAGTTTTTGAAGTAGGGAGATATAATGATTAAAATAGTTTATTTTAATTCTTTGATGCATTGGAAATAAATTAGAAAGTGGAGTTAAAAGGTGAAAAAGGAATTTATTTTGATATTGCTTTATAAAAAGAAGATAAAAATAATTTGTAAATGCTTTGGGATATTTTGAAGTGGTGATTATTTTTTTTGTTAATGCATTAAAATCTAGAGGGAGTGATAAGGTGCATTTGTGACATATAACCTTTGTGATTGGGAAAGAGAGTGGTTATAATTGAGACAAGTTTTTAAGGATAAATTCTTCATCAAATAAAAGTGAGGACTTGTTGAGTAGATTTGAGGTAACTCTTGATGAAGACTTGCTAAGAAGATTGGACAAGTTCTAGAGAGGACTTGTGGATAGATTAGTGTGAGATTTTTTGGAAACTTACAAGGTAGATTTGAGATAAGTCTTTGAGAAGACTTGAGAGCAGAGTTGATTGATTTGTTCAAAAATTGGGTTAAGGTTTGGGGTAGATCTAGCAGATTTGATTTATGATTGAGTAAAGCTTTGTATTAAGGCTTGAGGACAAATTTGAGGACAGATTTTGGTGCATATTTAAGGACGGGTTTGTGCCAGAACAGAGACATAGATTGAGGAGATATGTGCTAGAACATGTGTTTAGTGTATATCAAAGATAGATATTGAGCAGATTTATGCTAGATTGAAGGACTGTGTTTAGTGTATATCAAAGATAGATATTGAGAAGATTTATGCTAGATTGAAGGACTGTGTTTAGTGCAGATAAGAGATAGATATTGAGCAGATTGGTCCTAGATCGAAGGACCATTTTTAGTACTGAGAGCTAGCTTTGGAGGTGATAGAGTATAGAGGATGACAGTCTCCAATGGATAGAGATTCATTAGCCAAGGTAGTGAGGACAGGTCTTTTGAGTGAGGATAAGAGTCTTCAATGGATAGATATTGATAAGATAATGCAGTGGAGGTAGAAATTATTCTAGAAGATCACCAGCTAGAGCATAGGAGAAGGATTTCTCCTGTGGATAGAGATCCAAGAACATGATTAAGGGATTGGTGTCTCCTTTGGAAAGAGGTTCATAAATATTGTAATAGTGAAATGTTTCCCAAGAGATTTTTTGAGAAAATTTTAGTGAAATATTTTCTTCGTGGAGTAGCCCACATTGGGTGAACCACCTTAAATTGGTGTCTCTATTGTGTGTGGTGATTTGTGCATTTCTTTGATAACTATTGTTGATATTACTATTGATATACTGCATAATATTTATTGGTAAATAAAAGTAAAAAGTGGTCTTATATTGTTAACCCCCCCTCTCAGTATAAGCTTGTGTTCTTCAGTTTCTAAAACATATATTAATTTCATTTCTATCTACAAGAAATTATATTACTTTCATATATTATTTTTCTCTAGATTGAAATATGAAGCAATTAAGTTATCTCCAACTGAATGAATGATATTTTCAATAGGGGCATTATAGCTTAACATATTTTTTCTATGGTATTTCAAATGCTCGTTTAGCAACATTTGGCTTCTTACATATATTTCATATTTATCAAAGCATAAGTAACTCTCATTTCCTATTAACAATATATCATTTCTGATAATTATACTAGAAGATGATATAATGAGAGCTCCTACAAATCTCACTTTATATAAAATAAAGGTACTCTAATCATCCAATGACCAATGCCAGGGATGTCTGTTCTCAAATGGAAGCATTATCTCTCTAATATTTCACACTATCTAGTAATGTATACTCTTACGGATGCAAGGTAAATCCAAGGCATCATATGCTAAGTATTGAAAGCATACCATGAATGTGTCTATAAGATTAAATGTATGTATCTAATAGCATATTTGATTTGTGACAAGATGGAATCCATTCGTTCCATTATTCTGCTTTAGCTTGATGTTAAAACATAATGTAGCTAGACTTTATTATAATCCACATGTTCAAATTTCACATAAGACCTCACATAATTTCAAATCACCATGGAAAAATTATTGCATAGAAAAAACTATGCCACAAGACACAAAATTGAACTAGTTCCTCCCCTAAGTTAAACCTTACAATTCTACTAGGGTGAGAATGAATTTGGTCACTGATTCAACACATAATAAGTTTCTATGGTTTGTTTTACATTAACTCCCGAATCGATGCATACAAGCATGTATCCTTACAACCAATGTACTATGCTCATGGAGGAAAGAAGACATGCTCATGGTTTTACATATAAGACCAATCTATAGACCTGTATTTTATCAAGCATACATAACAACACACCAAGCAGTATTTGAAATAATGGTTAAAATAGTCCACTAC
Organism: Wollemia nobilis; assembly: GCA_028583015.1. Lineage (NCBI taxonomy): Eukaryota > Viridiplantae > Streptophyta > Pinopsida > Araucariales > Araucariaceae > Wollemia > Wollemia nobilis. The sequence continues at coordinate 5,176,483 of JAQPPZ010016982.1, read as the reverse complement.
ATAAAAGGGGTACCTTATATACAACCAATTGAAGTATTAAATATGAGCCCATTGCACACTAAGGGTTTGATATTGCCTCTCCTTAATTGCCCATACACTTTCATGGATTCCTATCTATTTTAAATACTACCTATTTTAAAATAGGCCACCATAACTACCCGCACCTCTTTGTGGATTGCTATCTATTAGAAATGATACAAAGTCAATTTACCATTTGTGATCGTTCTAACGTTCAAACTATTAGATTTTGTTTTTGTTTCATACCAATAATTTTTTTCATTAATAAGACCTTAGAGTTATATATTTATATATATTTTTATTTAAACCAAAGAAGTATTTAAACAAAAAAAAATCATCATTTTAATTTCATAAGCAACTACTATTGTAACATAGGATTATCCTATGAAAAATTAGTAACTCCTTTACTACTTGGCCTTATAAATAAGAACTTCTTAGTATTCTATGTTACTTTAAAACTATTTAAAGTAACTCATATTTCCTTAAATATTTATACATAATACCATGCATTCACAATAAGCAAGATAAATGCAAAATACACCATTGTAGACAATGTCTAAATGTGGATATCATGTGTCAAAATATTTTTCTAACTTTAACCATCGATTATTTTTTCACGTGAAATACACAAATTCATTAGTAGTATATAATTATCCAAAAACACTACCAACCAACATAAATTTCAATAGTTTTCCATTTGAAATAACATATAAATTCGTAAGCCTATTTTATGAAATTTTTTGCCAAGGAAGGGTCATGACAAATGGAAAGAGTTAGAAGTGTGTTAAGTAGTGCTAACTTGGAATAAAAATTTTGGGTCAAGCTTTCTAATACTTCTTGTTATTTTATAAATAAGTCTCCCACTTTTGCTCTTGTAAATAAAACACCACAAGAGTATGGTTTGGAAGTAAACCTTCTATTGCATATCTAAAAGTATTTGGTTGTTAGGCATATGTTCATGTGCCTAAGAAAATATGGTTAAAATTATATTTCAAGGCTGAAAAATATTTTTTTATTGGTTATATAGAAAATATTAAAGGTTATAAGCTTTGGAACCTATCAATTTCTAAAGTTGTTTATTTTAGGAATGTGATTTTAAGGAATCAATTATTTTACTATAAGTGAGAATCCAGAGCAAAATAAGGATAAGGTGCACTTTTAAATTAAAAAATATGCACCTAAATATGAGCATGATGGATAGGAAAGAGTTGAAGAGGAAGAAGAATATTTAGAGGAGAGTTCATAGATAAAACATGAAGAGTATAGCCCACCAAATTTCCATTGTACATTTGCTTTATCTTGTACTAAAGGGAACTTCCTCTTCTAAAGAGATAAAGTCTTGGAAGAAGTAGATGAATGAGGATATGGAGGTATTGTATAAATGCAAGACTTGGGATCTATTTGCTCTACCTAAAGGTAGAAAGCCCATTGATTGCAAATGGATGTTTGATAAAATATTTAATGCAAAGGGTAAGTTCAAAAAGTACAAGGCAAGATTTGTGGTAAAAGGTTATGCCCAAGTCAAGGGGGTAGCATTTGGTGATATTTTTTCTCCTATTGCTAAGATAAATTAAATTAGATTCCTAATTTCCATTACTTCAACATTTAATTTAGAAGTAGAATAAATCGATGTTAAAATTGCATTTCTACATGGGCTTCTAGAAGAGGAAATTTACATGAAACAACCTAATACTTTTGTGGTAAAGGGGAAGGAAAACATGGATTGTACACTAATATTTTGATGATTATGTATTAAATCTTGGGTATTTTCAAATTCAAGTTGATCAATGTGTTTATGTTGAGCATGTTGATGATCATCTTCCAATCATAGTCTTGTATCTTGATGATATGCTTCTCATTGAAAACAATAAATATATGATTAGAGAAGTAAAGGCTCAATTATATATGAAGTTTGATATAAACAATTTAGAGGATGCTAAATATATCCTAGGCATGGAAATAAAAAGGGACTAATCTAACAAGAAATTATGGTTGAATCAAAGGAAATATATTGAAATAATTTTGCATAGGTTTAATATGTAGGGCAATACACCAGTTTATGTAAATCTATCAATTGGTATGCAAATATCTTTAACATAATTTATTAATTCATATGGGGATTTTGAAAACATGTCAAAATTTCCTCATGATAGTGTTGTCGTAAGTCTTATGTATGCAATGGTTTGTACTAGGCTAGATATTATCCAAGTAGTGGGAGTTTTGAGCAGGTTTATAGCTAACCCTGGAAAGGAAAATTAGATCTTTGTGAAAAGGGTATTAAGATATATTCAAGGAAATTCTAATTTTTCTATTTGTTATCATGGTATTAATAATAAGGGTAGGTTATTGCACACATAATACTTTGTTTATGTAGATTAGGTTAACTATCTAAACAATAAGAGGTCTACAAATGGCTATGTTTTCACTTTGTTTGGAAGAGCATTTAGTTGAATGATTAATAGGTTATTCATAGTTTCTATTTATACTACTGAAGTAGAGTATATGGCTACAACACATGATTGTAAATAAGTATGCCCAGATATAGGTTTCAAGCATGGGACAATGGGATTTAATTCTGATAGTCAAAGTGCCATCAATTTGGATAAGAATCCTACCTTTCATGCATGGATAAAATATAGTGATGTCCAATATCACTTCATATGGGAGATGGTGGAAAATAAGGTCAAGTTTTAGAAATTTGACACTTTGGTGATCACAAACTCTCTTACCAAGTTGACGAACATTTATAAGTTCCTTTGGTGTAGGGAAACTATGAGAACGTCTCCCTTTGGTGCACAATATTCTTTTTCCTTCATCAAAATCTATGTGTTTAAATGTATACAAAAAATGAGAGAATGTAATGATTATGTATGTTGTACACTTGCAAGCCCTTGGCACAATGTTTAGATATTATTGTAATATGTATTTTTTTTAGGAAATAGTAAATAATGTAATATTGTAAGTTTCCATGATCCTCTTATGGAACATTAAAAATATTTCTCATAAACTTAGAAAAATTTGTAATAGCATGGAAAACAAAAAGGTTTTTTTACTAATGATATGAAATTATTCAAAAATTGCCAATGGGTAAAATTAGAACATTGTGTTATTTTAGTCCTAACAAGGTAAAATTAGAACATTGTGTGTTCTAATTTTGATCATTTGTTATTTAAGAATTGGTATGGTGGTTGTAACACACAAAATTTGGACAAGCATTTGACAAGCATTCAGTTGGTATATTGGAGAGGAGGGAGACAAGTGCTATCACTATATTTCTAGGGACTATTGTTATAGTTGTTTTCTCAATGACTATTTTTGTAGCTGCTATTCCCAATATTTTTGTTGTGGTTGTTATTCCATTGACTATTATTATAGCTATTATTCCCAATATTTTTTCTATGGCACGTTATTCTAGTGACTATTGATGTGGTTATTGTTCTTGAGATTATTGTTATGGCTATTATTCTCAATACTATTTACATGGTTGTTTTTTTCTAGGACTGTTGCTATAGCTAATTTTCCCAATGATTTTTGTTCTAGTTGTTATTCCTAATAGTGTTTTTGTGGTTATTATGCTATGGATGCTATTCTCAAGATTTTTGTTATGGCTATTATTCTAGTGACTCGTATTCTCAATACTATTGTTGCGGTTGTTATTCTTGAGATTGTTACTATAGATTAATTTTCCCAAGACTTTGTGCTTGTTTTCTCAAGACTATTATTGTGGTTTTTCATAGGACTATTGCTATGACTGATATTGAGATGCATGATTGTATTTAGAGTCTGTTGAAGAATTAATACAAGTGTTGCTCCTTTTTGTGTTGGTTTTACTCTAGAAGGTTTTCCCCAGGTATATCTTTCTCAAATTTTTGTGTTGTTTTCCATGTTTTAATTTCTCTATTTTTGTGTTATTTACACATTAATATAAAAAATTAACGTATTTATATTATATCTATAAGACTTTTTGAATGCACCTAATCAAACTAATTAATCCCTAGATCTCTACATTAAAATGGAACATTCAAGAATAAACTAAATATAAATTATTCACAAAATGCTAAGAAGTTAGATCTAATACTAATGCAATAAAAATGGTTACTTAACACCTATGGCACCAAGGACCATACTATTAATAACATAAACATGTTAAATAACTTATTCCTACCCTATCCTGCTTACAACATCACCATAGTAAATTAAGAAATATCACACTTGGGATGTTTGCAAAGGGTTTGAACTACCATGAAAATTGGTTCTTGAATGACATCAAGTGAATTTTGGTTGCTAATCATATTAAAGCATCTCATCCACCTTCATGGAGGGAAAAAACTAGTAGTTGATAGTTTTGGTTGTACCCGAGAGAGAGAGCGAGAGAGAGAGAGAGAGAGAGAGAGAGAGAGAGAGAGAGATGACACAAAAGTAATAGAGGCAAAATATCTTGAAAAATAATTAGCAAGAGCATAAAAAATTTTGTAATAATTTAGTAAGTGTATGATCTTGATAGTTGAAAGTATGGTGAGAAAATGAGAAGCTAAAAGGGTATTTCTGGAATATAACTCTCCCTTTAGAGATATGGTTGGTTTTCCACCTTTTTAGGATCATAAAATCATAACCATTTATATAAATGATGTGTCATTTGAACCATTAGTGTCAAAACATGTTAGCATCATCGTTGTGCATAAAAAAGTCTAAAATAATAGGATGACCAAGATCCTCACTTAAAGTGGTGTCTTGGTAGCATATATTTGAGGACATGTGCTTTGGGGGATGCATATCAAAATGCCCTTTAATCATTACTCTATCCTTACTTTTAGGTTTTAGAAAATTTAGGAGGCAAAAACATCAAGGAATATGGTGGAAATTTGACAATTGGGAAAAGAAAGGGAACCAAAACCAATGGCCAACATGGCTCACTATTGTCCTACCCAAGGAATAACAAAGTTAGTCCATCCCTATACCATATATAGTAAGACAAAACTCTCCACTACCCATAAAGTTGTTAGTGATTTTTTTTACAAATACAGTTGAATATTGACATTCTGTCGATATTATATTAACGATGCCATAGTTAAGACGAAACGAACTATCTTGGAACCAAGCTTAGTGTTGGTCCTATAGGTAATAATGTCATGGGGAATGACTCCATGGTACTCTAGTGCCAAAATAAAATAGAAAATTTAAAATTTATGCTTAATAAGGAAGTGGAAAAAAGCCTTGATGGTTGATAACGTAATTTATCATGATTTTTTTTGGATTAGGCTTCTCTCCTTGGAAAGCAAAGGACCCCATTGCTTCAAAATTTTGGAGTAGGTGGGTAAGCATATAGTCAATATAATTATGAGTATTTCATTTCCTCTATTAAAAATGTAGACTTGTCTTAATGAATTAGTAGAGAATAATCCTCTAAATTTAAGTGCACTTCATATATGTATCCACACCCTTCTCTATGACTACTAGAGAGGTGTAATCAACATTTATTTCTAACATATGCATGTATTTTGTAAAATATAAAGTATAAAACAAAGGATAATAATAGATGTAGCTCAAAAGTGTTATCTCTAACATATTTGATAATAGTGTATGGTCCATATATTCAAGGCTTGAGATTACAATAGTAATTTTTTAAACATTATTTATAAATATGAAGCCAAAATTTCTTACCAACATTGTATTGATTGTATTGATATGGTGCATGATATTTGTCATGACACTCCTTATACTTGGCACTAGCCTTTTAATGGATATCATTGACTAACATTTGATCTACTAAATTTTCTCAACAAATATATTTTCTTTGTTAATATCTATCTATAAAAGGAGTATTTCTTATCATGGTTGAAGAGAAATCAAGGTCATTTGTCACAAATGATTGGAACCCGAAACAAGCCTAGAAAGGACTATGACCTATAACAGTATTAATAGCCTTGATATAGTTATGTTAATGGTAGGATATCATCCCATGTGCTTAAATTTTGAAATATAAATCTAAGTATATGCACAATCATGTAATTTACCACTTAGTTTACCCATCTATTTGAGTATGAAATGCAAATAACCGTAGAAATATGGTATCGATGGAGGAATAAAGACTTGACAAAGAGCTTTTGAGAAATCTAATACCTTTGTTAGACATAATTTTCTATCAAAGCACAAAATAGACCAATACATGTTGTAAGAAGTTTCTATTAGTTTTTTACCCTTAGATACTATTTTGATAAGCCATAAGGATTTTCATTGAAATATCTCCATTACCACACACATAGTCATTTCCATGGTGATTGGTTAACAACCTTAAAATAAAATTTATGGAGACTCATTTTGAATGTTTATCATATATAAGTAGTGGTGTACAATATTGGCTTCTTATTTGATGGTTTGATAATTGCATAGGTTGTGCATATTGATATACCTATGGACATCATAGTGAAGCGTGGGCTAGTATAAATAGCTTTATATAACAACTAAGGTATTGGTAATGTTTAAGTGCTCTATTATTTTACTATAATGTGATACTTGTAAGATATTATTTCTTTTTATTGCAAGTACATAGACATGTCCTAAAAAAAATAAAAATGATCCTATAAGTAAAAGTAAAAAATATATTTATTAAAGAGTAGAATTCGATGATTCTACACAATTTCAGGTCTGACTCATATGGATGAGATGACTTGGAAGTTTCATAACCACAAACATCAGGTCAAGTAGTGAGTACAATGATTGGAATTCAACTTATATAGGCTATTGTAAGGTTGGTCCTTCCCTTCCTATTCTTATTATTCAAATGGAATTGTTGTAGGAAAATTAACAACTTCTATTGGAGGTCATTTTGGAGCCTAATATTTGTCTGTGTAAACCACAATGGTTTTATGGTTTTTATGTATGATGGTGTTTTTACATAATTACAATTATTACAAGGTATACTATCTTAGACAATTATGTAGATATCATAATCATAAATATATTTTCAAATTGCATCATGAAAGTTTCATTATGGTATATGACTACATACCCATGACTAAAAATAACTCCAAGTTCATACTATGAGGTATTAGTATCAAAATAAAAATATTTTTACAAGTATAGAAATATGATAATTAGAGCAAAATAAAGTCACCACTTCAACTATTTAAATTTCTTTTGTTTCACTTATGTCCAATGGAACTTTGCTTTGGTACCCCCTTGGTCACTTGATTTAGTGGAAAGGCGATAGTGGGGAAAGGTAATACAATTTATTATAGAAATATACAAGGCCTAAGAACCTTTAAATATCCATTATGGTCTTTAGGGTAGTCCAATATTTAATGAATTAGACCTTCTTTGGGTTATTATGAACACGATGCTCATAAATTATAAATGTTAGATACTAAATGTGTTGAGCATTAAAGGAATATTTATCCAAGCTGATATTGAGCTCATGTTGGTGCAAAGTATTCAAAAATTTGATAACATGCTCTACGTGATTTTATATTTTTCTCTTGAACACTAGATATCATCCATATAGAGAACCACAAATAAGTTGGTAAACAATCATAGTATCATATTCATCAAATGCATGAATGTTGTAAGTGTATTTATAAGCCAAGAAAGCATAACCAACCACTCAAACATACCTTTTTATATTTGAAGGCTATTTTTTATATATTGTCCACTTCAATCATGTTTTAAACATACTTATATTTGGGACCAATTTTAATGAAGTATCTGGTGCCTTTCAATTGGTCTAAGAGATTATTGATCCTATGCACAATATAATAGTTCTTCATGATGATCTTGTTGAGGTATTATGTATTTAATGTAGAGTTTCTACGAGCCATATTTCTTGTGTGCTAACACAATTTGGATTTCATAGGGTGAAACTTTGTGTTAGATATGACATTTTTATATTAGCATCTAAATCTGGTGAATCTCATTTTTCCTCTTAATGGAGCATTAAGAAGAGACATCCCTTATACCTAATCAAGTGGGTGTTTAACCTAACAATGAAGAGGGGCCTTTGAAGGTTAGGTGAAAACACCACCAAAGGATGAGACCACTTGGTCCTTTTGGTGTTATTATCCGTACTAAGTATCGACAACATTCATAGAATATGAACAACAAGATTCCTCTCTTATTATGGCTTGATTATCAAGAGGATAAACTTTCACATTTTATTGGTCATATTATGACACTATGTGGAATTAATCATAGATACCTTCATGGGTAGATCCATATTTGGAATATTGTAGCATTGGTCATGTATTATGATTATGATGCTTTTATTTTTAGACTCCATAGTCCTCTTGCATGAAGGGTTTCTTGAGAAGGACATCATACATAACAAGAGGAAGACCATCATATTACCTCATCTTGAAAAGGCTTGATGTCATAGGAGAGGTAACATTACTTTACCATGTGATTGGTTTTATCCTATTGAATCCACTCACTATTGTACTATTGACAATATGGTGTTACAATCAATTTAAATATTTTGACTACATCAGGTTAGATTAGATTATTTTGGCTACTGTTGTCCATGATGAAATATATAGACTCTTGTTTTACCCACATGTTTGAGTGAAAGAGGTACTCCTCAGCTTTATCAACTAATAATAACTATGTTGTAGTCATTTCAAAATGAATATATATATACATGATCTTATAAACTTTATCTCATGTTATGGAGGAAGAGACATGCATTTCCTCAAATTATAGTGTAGGCATTGATGCTTTATTTAGTAATGACTAATACAATGACACTCATCTTGGTTATGAAAACCTACTCTTGTGATATGCACACCACTTTATTTAGGGACTTCTTGGGTTGGTTTTTTTATGGTTATCTCTTATTTTATAGTTTCATATTAGATTTGGGGCTGCTCTTGTCTTTCTTCAATTATGAATTCTAATTGCTGCCACTTTCCTTTGAGATAATTTGATCTCTAAATTTTGACTCTACCTTGGTTGCATAATTATATGCTTCTCTTAGCATGGTGATGTGAAGGAATTTAATCAATGTCAAGATGTATTTATGTAGACCATTATAATATTTTGGTATCATGCATTACTTGATATCACATATACCTAGTTAGATCAAAATTTAATGAAAATAGTTGGTATAATCTTTGATATATTTATCTCTACCTCATATATATTAATTCCACTTGAGCTATTGCTCATCATAGTAATTGATTAGGTAACATTCATCCTTAATGGATTCAATAAAATCCACCTATGAATGAACTTGATCAAATTATGGTATACGTATTGGTACTTCATTCAATAATGATTGGTATGAATGACACTCATCTTGGTTGCAAAGCCTACTCTTGTGATATGCACACCACTTGTAATATTTCTTTGGAAGTTTCTGAGGATGGTTTTGTCATGGTTATCCCTTATTTTATGGTTTGGTATTATACTTGGGATTGAGCTTGTCCTTCATCGATTATGGCTTCTAATTGGTGCTACTTTCCTTTGAGACAATTTTACTCATGGGTTTTGTCTCTCTTGGTTGCATAACATTATGCTTCTCCTAGCATGATGATGTGAAGAAATTATATCTATTTGAAGATGTATTTATAAATACCATTATGATATTTGGGTATTATGTGCTACTCGATATTGCATAAGCTTAGTTTTGTTGAAATTTTATGAAAAGCATTGGTGTAGTCTTTGATAGCTTGATCTCTATTGTGCATAAATTACTTCCACTTGATTAGATACAATTCATCCTTGATGACTTCAAAAAAATCTACCTAGGTGAGGTTGGTGAAATATATGTCAACATCAGAGTTGTTGGGCTTGATTTGCTCGACATGAGAATCTCATCAATTGTCAATAACTATAAAGGCTTTTAAGAGCACTAATGTGATATGCTCATCATATGAGAAGTTATGGACCCAAAAGTATTATTACAATTAATATAGCCAATTCTCCATGGCTTCAATATCAATATCTCTTTAAAAATTAGGAATATCAAAGTTTATTGACACTTTGAAGAGTGTGGAACTTTCAAAAGTCCTTGTTGGAGGTGAGGAAGAAAATTCGTTTATAATAGAAACCCATTTCAAGATTTACGCAAAATGATCAAACTTATACATCTAACATCTTCTAAATATATTTAGCACCATGATTTCACTAGCTATTTGACATCTTCTAAGTGATAAGAAAGACATACAAATGGATCATTTAATATAATTCCACTCTGTCAATAGTCTGCTCTTGCTTTGAATTACATACAACACAATTATAAATTATACTCTCATACTAATTATTTAATTTTGTGAAACAAATAAATGAAACAAAAAATATTAATATATTGACATACATAGTTCTGTTATATAATACATAGTTATCTTTTACCATATAAAACAAAACAAAATTGTACAATCATATCTATATGAGAGATGTAAGAGTAGGTGATACCTAGATTCTCTTATGACCTTTTCTTTTATATATAAAAATGCATACATTTATACAAAAAAAAGACTATGAATAAGCATTAGAGAAGACCAAGTAATTCATTTTCCAACAATTATAAAAATAAAGATAATTATTATTGGCAAACAACCAATTAATAATATTTTATTAGAATTTCGTTGATGATATTATATTTTATATGTTAACAACTTTTATCTTTATATAACAAATTAAAAATTATACTTTAAATAATATTAATTTTTAATTTTATATAACAAATTAAAGTTTATAAAAATTTTCTAATAACTATAAAAAAAATAAACCATCTTAAATTCCAAAACGATGGTTCTAAATGCCATTGAGCTTCAACCATTTAAAGAAACACGAATAACGCTTATAAAAATCAACAAGGGCATAAACCAAAATTCCTCATGTATTAAGATTGTCGTGTAATAACCACCATATTCTAGCATGTTTTCCCACCGACATTTCCATTCTAATATGTTTTGCTATCACCAAATGATTCTACTATGTCCTATCACCACCATAAACTGGTTTTGATAATTGTATGCACCTCACTCTAGGTAAAATATCTTGGTAACATTGCAAAGCGTATGGAATCTCATAGTAGAAAATGTATACTAAAAAGGACATGTATAGAACTACGTCATAGTAAATTTTAAATTATCAACTTATAGATTTAATTTGGTTTGAATTTTAGAATTTTTCAAAAAAAAATTAAAGTTTTGATTATTAAGTTATCTTCAGTAGGACAATAATTTAAGTTTTGAAAAATATTAACACATAATTAAATTATCGTGTTGGGCATAACAAAATTAATTTAAGTTTTGAAAAAGATTAACACATAATCAAATTATCATGTTGGACATAACAAAATTATTATGTTGGGCAAAGGTAGTAGACCAAGTGATTATGTCTAAGTGTTTGCCAATTTAAGGTCCACGATTCCAATCCCAAACCCCTCTTTAGGTTCCTCTCATTCAAAATAAACATTTAAAGAGGTATGGAGGGGTTATTCCCTTTTTTTTTTTTTAAATTATCATGTCACAAAATTAATTTCATTTTGTTGTTTTTTAAAATTTATAATACAAAATTATTTAAGTTTTTTTTAACACACCATGACACATACACTATGGTTTGAACCTTGGACCTCCTAAAAATGCAAGTAACTGCTGCATTATCCTTACCGATACAATAATTTAAGTTTTCAGAAAAAAATAAAGACAACACAAAAAAAATGATTAGATGAAAATTTAGTTGTGTTTTATGTTTTATAAAATTTAAAATACAAAAATAATTTAAGTTTTTTTTTAACACACCATTACACAAACACTATGAACCTTGGACCTCCTTTTAAAAAAAAGCCAAAGCCGTAACATGCATTGTTCTTGTTCTTACGGGGACAATAATTTAAGTTTTCGAAAAAAAATGATTATATGAAAATTTAGTTTATTTATTTTTTAACATAGAAAAATAGTTAGTTTTTAAGTTTTATAAAATTGAAAATACAAATAATTTAAGTTTTTTTAAGACGCCATTACACATACACTATAGTCTCAACCTTGGACTTCTTTAAAAAAGCCAAAGGCATTGTTCCATACAATAATATATAAAAAAAAGATTAGATGAAAGTTTAGTTTTTTTTTTTTAATTTTTAAAATAGAAAAATAGGTAGTTGAAGGCATACCACTACCATCTAGCCTATTTACTTCTATGTTGTGGTTTGAACCTTGAATCTCCTCAAAGAAAAGCCAAAGCCCTGACCAATATTTGACATAAATTTTTATTTTTGATTGTATAGGAGAGTTGGGTGCATCCATTATTTTTAGAAACCAGCAAGCACAGGATTCAAACCACATGGACTGCTCCCAAACAAACCTATCCATCTCGTTCTTCTTGACCTGACATGATATGGGAACCACCAGTCGCTCGAGATTCATACAATCATCGTTGGTCTGATGGGCACTCAGAGAATTCGGAGCAGACTACTACTTTTGGAAAGGATTGGCTTCCTCCCAAAATGTGAACCTAGGTTTCTTCTTGGTAAGTGTCCAACCACACCTACATCCTTAACACAAAGTTACCAAAGTTTTATTGGTTGGGTTTGGCCTCTCCCCATTTACTTTGAGGGATTAAAATATAAAAACATTAATATTAAACCTTCTTGAGGGACAGCACAAC